>CM055063.1:39504838-39547365 GCA_029204045.2 Tillandsia leiboldiana | reverse complement strand
TCGGGTATGTATAATTGGATCTAAATAGGGGGGAAAAAACACCTAGAGGGGGGGTGAATAGGTGTAAACCTAAACACTCAAAAATCATTGCGCAATAAAACCCAATGCGGAAATAAAAATAAACACGCAAGATTTTACATGGAAAAAACTCCAAACCGGAGTAAAAAACCACGGGACCGATCACACGGCGAAATCCACTAGAATAAACACGTACAAGGTGATTATACCGTACTCACAGACGACTCAACCTTTTCCATACGCTCCTAGTAGATCTTCTCCGCTCGCTCCGCAACGCTTCTCGAATCCACGATCAGCGCCCAACGCCGAATCCACGGCGTCCAACGTCGAGTCCACGACGTCCCCACCGACCGAATCCACGGTCTTCACCCAGTAGCACGTCTCGAATCCACGAACGTACCTCGCTCCGAAACCACGAGAGCGGTAGCACCTTGAATCCACAAGGCCACGCGAGTCCACGCGCCGATTTTGGAAAATCGTTGTTTTTGGGTGTGTGATTGATCCTGCCGAATACTTAGATTAGAAATAGATCGGAAATACCATCTAAGTATTCATTAATTTGATTCTACTCAAAATCTGAGTTTGGAAAACCTAGAATCAAATTAATAATATAGATGAAGAAACATAGAATAAATCTAGTATTTCCTTTCTTCTCTATATGTGGATTTTTCTATTTCGGTCGTATTTTCGCGTTACCCTAAAAGATGAATCATAGGGTCTATTTATAGGTTAGAAACCATTGGAAGAAGATAAGCATAAAAAACTAACCAATTCTGGAATTTACAGGACGACAGTCCGGACTGGAATTGACGGTCCGGACTGTCTCAGCGAAACAGACTTTTTCCAGAAAAGACGACATTCGGGGTCCGGACTGCAATCCACGGTCCGGACTGTTCATGCAATTTCAACAATTCACGTTCGGGGTCCGGACTTAAATTTCCAAGGTCCGGACTGGAATTGCACATGAACAAACCTACGTTCGGGGTCCGGACTGAGATCCACGGTCGGACTCTGAACATGTAAAATGCCCAGTTTTGATTTTTATGCAATCAAAATTCATCCAAGTGTTTCTACACTATAAGAAGTATTCGGATCACCATAAATCTTTAGTTAAACGTACCTGATCCTTTTGAATTCTTCTTCTGAGATTGAGGTATATGATTCAAACTTCTTCATCTTCAATCTTACGCCAAACCAAAATTCCGTAACAATCTCCCCTTTGGCGGTTTCGTGACAAAACACAAATCCACTCAAGAAAATTCAAAAAGATATTTTTGTTGATATCACCATACAACAAAAATTTATTGGAGATCCAAATAAAGATAAATACATGAGTTAAACTCCTAAAACAGACTCTAGACTTAGACATCTGTAATCTCTGCAAAAAGAAATCATTCTTGACAAAAGAGATCGTTAGATACCTCAAGAATTTTCAACAATCAAAACCAAACACAGAGATAGAGTTTTTACTCATTTGACATTTGCAAATTCAGATATGTATGAAAATCACAATAAAAAATCGACATATCTTCTAAGCAATAGAAATCCAAATGTCATAGAAAGGTTAGTCAACAAGCAACTTGTTAGTTATATACATGCCAAATAGTTAGTTGAATAGTTAGTTGAGGCATGCATCAAAAACAATATAAACCAAAGTTGAAAGTTATACTAACTTAGTATAAAACCAAAGTTGAAAGTTATACTTACCTTAGTTTCAGCATTGTTCTCACACAAGTAGTCATGGTCAATCACAGAGCATTGTGCATTGTTCAAAGTTCTCCTATACTCTCTCCCCCTTTTGTCACAAAAACTCAGCCAAAATGGAGAGAATAGTTAACAAGTTCAAGAACCAAAAGTTTGAGAGCTAAAACTAAAAAAAAATGAAAATTGAAACCTGCACAAGAAGATTAAAAAATTGAGTGCAAGAATTAGTCATCTGAGTCGGATTCATCAGAGCACTACATCCCATTTTTGAAAACATTCTCTTCATAAGCTTTTTCATTGATGAGACTGTTTAGTCAAAGTGATCTGAGATGCAGTAATCAGTTCAAGTTCCTTTTCACTACCTGAATTTCTTCTTTCATTTCAATGAATTCATGACATTCTCTCTGCTCGTTGGAGAGACGTTGCGTTCTTTATAGATGGATGAGGTGATGCTTCATCCGCTGGTGCGGGTGCTGGTTGTGATGGTGATGCGGAAGTGCCGACACTGGGTTTCGTTCCGCATGGAGGAATTGGAGTGACATGAGGCAACTTATGAAGGGACTTAACAATGGTGGACTCATCGATCATGCCCAAACAGTGATGATAAGTTGTTGAACTAATATCAACCTGAAATTTCTTTAAATCCTCATTATAATAAATGGAAATGGGA
Organism: Tillandsia leiboldiana; assembly: GCA_029204045.2. NCBI lineage: Eukaryota > Viridiplantae > Streptophyta > Magnoliopsida > Poales > Bromeliaceae > Tillandsia > Tillandsia leiboldiana. The sequence continues at coordinate 39,544,973 of CM055063.1, read as the reverse complement.
TTCTTTCCGTGGGATGAGGATGCTCAACATATCTTGTCATTCTATTCCAAATAATGTATGGAATGTTGATATTTAATTCCATTGCCTCTGACAGATGTCCTAAGAGATACAAAAACAGCATTCGATCCATCTCAAGACTTTCGTCTGCATATTTGGAAGGATATTGTAACATGTGATGAAGTTTAGGAAACGGTACTCAAGACGAAGTTCTTTGGATTTGAGATTTCTCCGTTGATTGAGTTCCCTCCAAATATTCCCTTTATAACCATTTGCCACATCGTGTTTGTCAAACTCTTTCTTTCAAGTAGTTAACTCCTGTCTTGCTGGCTTGCATTCCCAAAATCTCGCCAATCAATTATGGAGTAATTATAAACCTTGTGCCTTGGATATTCGTGTAAAACTCCATCGGACGTTTTCATTTTCTCGAAGGTGCCGTGCATTTGTTAGAAAGTCCTTATGCCATGCAGACAATATCCAAGCATTTGGGAATCGGCATACTTGAAGAAGGTTTGCTTGTTCAATCAAATACCAAACTCAGGGAGTGGTCTCGTAGAGCCTCAATATTACCATGCCTCTTGCCAATGCATTCACGATTCTCAAACGCCCTTAGGCGATCCGCATTAACGAACACTTGTTCCTCACGGGGGTGGAGAATCCGGAGCTATTGGTTCATTAATTTCAACCCTCGTGCTCGTCCAAACCGTCGAGCCAGTCTTTTTCTTTTCATGAGATAGATGATGTCATTGGTGCTTTACCTTTATCCATAGCAGTCTTTCCTTTAGTGAATCAGGGGTCTTTCGCATCGACTTGATAGGCATTGTTTCATCGTCCATCAATTCGTCCCAATTCACCTCTTCATTTCAATTCAGTCTCTGAGTCTTCACATGAAGACATCTCCCTTTTTTAAAGGTTCTTGCCCTCTTCATTTATGTTGCTCTCGTGTGCACCATTGCAACTAGCAGAAAGATGATCCATGCAAACTCCATTGCTCTTTGTGCTTTAAGAAGGAAGTGTCCTGTGAAGACCAGCTCAAAGAACACGAGAAAAACTTATTTATTTTCAAAAATTTTAAAAATTGTACCTAAAACAATCATTATCGTGTAGAGAGACTAGGGAGCAAATTAGTTTTGCAAAAAGAATTTTAAAAATAGATCAATTCCATGATTTTCAAAATTCTCAAAAATATGCATAAAGCCGAAGTTTTAGAAATCGAAGGCCAAAAATCCGTTTATCCTGAGAAAACCTAGCATAGAATCAAAACTAATGTTCCCAGAGTTCTTATTTTAAAAGAAGTTTGATAAAAACCATCCAGAAACGAAAAAGATAGGAGATTTTCATCACGTTTTGCGCAAAAATATGAAAAACTGTGAAAAACCGAGATTTTGATCAAGATAACTTACTTTGAAGTGAAGAGAATGAGTTTAGAGGGCTCCAAGATCCTTGCTTTTTAGAGAGAGAAAGTTAGGAGATTTAGAAATGAAAACTTGTGATGAAATAAAATCAAAAACCACTTCGTTTCATATAAACCCTAGCCGCGGTCCGGACTGCCCGAAGAATGCAGTCCGGATCGACTACCCGCAGGATTTTTCCTGCGTTCGGGGTCCGGATCGGCTTGTCCAGTCCGGACCGGCTCCAAACTTTTTCTTCAGAAAAATTCAGAAAAATTCCAGAGAATCTAGAAAAAGATTGTAAGCACTTTTGTGTATCAACTTTAAATGAAAATCATCGTTTCATACAACAAGAAATAGATTATGTCAAATCTATCAATAACATCCAACAAATGAAACGAAAATTTATAAAAATTAAATCCCTTAAAGTTGAACAACTTCAATCACATCTAACATGATCTTATGAGTAATGCCTTTATCAAATCATCAATTTGGTAAAGAAAATGAAATACCAAGATCAATAGATGTCTGAAATCCCAGATAAGTTAGATAATATATCTAGTCAATTTATTGTAAGGAGTGGCTCTTTGAGCATCTTTTAATAAAAATCCCACCTTATACCAACCTTGGAATTTGACAGAGTCAAGTATTCCAAAAAGCATTTTATCTAGACAACTTGAAAAACCATGCTTTGTATACATGTGGTAGCTGTACACAGTACTCGGACGATCGAGGTGGTAGCTCTTTCCTCCATGTGGTGGTAGTTTTCACACTTCTCATTGGGATGTAACTCTTTCCACATCTTTTGAGCATAACACTTTTTCTTTGACTCCCCCTCAATTGGCTATCAATTATTTAAATATAAAGTATTCAACCAAAAATTGATCTCGATTTCATACTCGACAAAATAGTCAAATAAGATAAAAACTATACCAAGAGATCATTGAGAGAGAAATTGATTTTGATCAAAACAAAGATGATTTAATTGACATAAATGATCATTGCATCAAATGAATTATTATGATATCCAAAGCATAATAAATTTCTAAATAGACGAAAAGATGCTATTAAAGTCAATAATACACATGCTCAATTAATGTTCTATGTCTAACCATAGATAAAGAACAAAAATACAAAAACAAAACCTAACCTAAGGATTGGTTTCAAAAAGAAATTATTTCAAGGAAAGCATTCCAATTGCCTTTCGCAAATGAATAAAACGTTTTTGATCCAAAGGTTTGTTAAAATGTCAGCTAATTGATCTTCAGTTGAAATATATGAAAGTTGAAGAATATTTGATTCAACTAGCTCTCTAAGAAAATGATATCTAAGTTCAATGTGCTTTGTTCTAGAGTGCAACACAGGGTTTTTGGAAATGTTTATAGCACTGGTGTTGTCACAGAGAATTGTTACCGAAGTTGCTGAAATTCGGAAGTCGCTCAACACACTCTTCATCCAAATAAGTTGGGTTGAACAACTACCCGCTGAGATATATTCCGCTTCGGCAGTCGAGAGTGCAATGCAGTTTTGCTTTTTACTATGCCACGCAACAAGGCAATGGCCAAGATAAAAACATGCACCACTCGTACTTTTCCGATCATCCACAGATCCTGCCCAATCCGCATCTGAATATCCAACAATATCTAGACTTGTTCCCATAGGATACCAAAATCCGAACTTTATGGTTCCTTTGATGTACCGGATGATCCGTTTCACCGCTTTCAGGTGAACCTCCTTTGGTGCTGATTGATATCTCGCGCAAATCCCAACACTAAAGGATATGTCTGGGCGACTAGCCATGAGGTAAAGTAGACTTCCAATCATGCTGCGATAAAGTTTCTCGTCTACATTCTCACTGAGAGATTCACTTCCTAATCCCTTATTGCTAGTTCCCATTGAAGTCGGAAAATCTTTAGAAATTTCTAAACCAAACTTTTTGACCAACTCCATTGCATACTTGGATTGACACAGATGGATGCCATCGTCACTTTGTTTCACTTGCAATCCAAGAAAATATGTCAGTTCGCCCATCATGGACATCTTAAATTCGCTTTCCATGGTTTCAGCGAATTTAGAAGCATCATTATCTCTTGTTGCACCAAATACGGTGTCATCGACATAGATTTGTGCTACAATGAAGTTATTTCGATAATGCTTCACAAAGAGGTCTTGTCTGCTCCCCCTCGAGTATAGCCCTTCTCCAAAAGGTGCTTCGTTAACCTTTCGTACCATGCTCGCGGTGCTTGTTTTAGACCGTAAAGAGCCTTTTTCAAACGAAAAACATGGTTATGTAGTTTAAGGTCTACAAAACCTTTCGGTTGAGCCACATAAACTTCCTCATTTAAAAACCCATTTAAAAATGCGCTCTTAACGTCCATTTGAAAGAGTTTTATTTTAAAATGACAAGCAATTGCAAATAGGATACGAATGGACTCGAGTCTAGCTACAGGGGCGAAAGTTTCATCAAAGTCTATACCTTCTATTTGAGAGTAGCCTTGAGCAACTAAACGTGCTTTGTTCCTAATGATGGTACCATCCTCATTTTTCTTGTTCTTGAAAATCCATTTAGTACCAATCACATTGTGTTGCTTCGGAGGCGTCGTTAATTCCCAGACTTTGTTCCGTTCAAACTGATGGAGCTCTTCCTGTATTGCTTCAATCCAGTAGTCATCTTGAAGAGCTTCATCGACGTTCTTTGGTTCAATTAAGGAAACGTAACAAGCGAATCCACAAACCAACAGTCTCCGAGTCCTGACTCCTTCTTGTGGGTCTCCAATAATATTAGATTCTGGATGATCCTTGGAGATGCGTAACGTTTGAGGTAACGGAGTACTCGGAGGTACATGAAATGATTCCTGCACATCAGATAAACTTGAAGAACCATTAGATGCATCATCATTATTGGAAGAATTGTTATGAGAAGATGCATTTGCAGGAGTATCATCATCAAGAGAGATATCAGGGGTAGATTTATCAGATGCAAAGTGAAAAGCTTCATCTACTTTAATATTTATAGATTCTACAATCGTTTAGATTCTAAGTTAAATACCCGATATGCTCTGCTGTTTGTAGAATAACCCATAAAAATCCCTTGGTCACTTCGAGAGTCAAATTTTCTAAGATTTTCGCGGTCACGTAAAATGTAACACCGACTCCCAAAGATACGAAAATATTTGATGTTTGGTTTTCTACAAAACCATAGTTCATATGGTGTATTTAAAGTTCCCAGGCGCAAATAAACTCGATTAATAACATAGACTGCAGTGTTCACAGCTTCAGCCCAAAAATATAACGGTAAATTCCGGCTATGAAGCATAACACGTGCCATCTCTTGTACAACCCTGTTTTTGCGCTCGACTACACCATTCTGTTGAGGTGTATAGGGCGCTGAGAATTCATGTTTAATGCCGTTGGAAGTGCAAAAATCAATGAATTTAGAATTTATGAATTCTCCACCTCTATCACTTCTAACACGAATGATCTTTTCATTTTTTTCAATCATAATACGATGGCAAATCTCGTGAAAAGAATCAAAAGTATCAGCTTTCTCTTTTAAAAATGCTACCCATGAGTATCTAGAGAAATCATCAACCAATAAGAAAATATACCATTTACCTCCCAAAGATGGTTGACGTGTTGGCCCCATTAAATCCATGTGCAATAGTTCCAAAGGCCGTTTAGTACCAACGTGGTTCAAGTTCTTGTGTGCAGTCCAGGATTGTTTTCCCTTTTGGCAACCACCACACACAATGTTTTGTTTAAGTGAAAGTTTTGGAACCCCCTTGACCTCGTCTTTGTTTGAAATTCTAGCAAGTTCCTTAAAATTTATATGACCTAGCCTTTCATGCCAAAGTGTTTCATTATTCAAAGAGGCTAAGTTACAGTTTTCAGAAATTTTATTGGGAACAACATAACAATTGTTTTCAGATCTAACCCCCTTTAAAAAGAAAACATGGTCCTTATCAGTTACAACACATTCAACAGATGAAAAATTAACTGAAAAACCATTGTCACAAAGTTGACTGATACTTATGAGGTTAGTCTTAAGGCCTTCAACAAATAACACATTATTCAGAATCGGGCCATCTGGAATAGCTACTGTTTCCAACAATTTTGGAAGACCGACCGTCTCCGAAAACTACAAGTCCTCCGGAGATTTTCTCAAAATTTTGAAAGCAGTTTTTGTCACCGGTCATGTGACGGGAACAACCGCTATCCAGATACCAAGACGAATTATCATATGCATGCAAGGAAATATTAGTAAGAAGACAAGGGAAGATTTCACCTTTGCGTACCCAAACCTTTCGAGTTTTGGTGTACGTCGGAAATGATTGTGAAGTTGATACCTTTGGTGAAAGCGTCTTGATTGATCCATCGCTTTTTCTTGACGTCGTCGTCTTGTTTGATGAACTACCGATGTTCTTTCCTTTTGAAAGATCCTTCTTTGATTTGCGGGAAATGAACTCATTGGTAGTAGTTGCAAGATGTGCTTGATTTGATCTTTGCGCTCCATTCTTGCAGTTTCTTCTTATGTGCCCTGTATAACCACAACGAAAACATACCTTTATTTTAGACGATCCCGAAGAGGGGGAAGTAGGTTTGTCGTCGTTGTTTGTCGTCAATTCCGGTGTCGGAGGAGGAGAAACCGACTGAGGCACAAAAACTGTCCCAACCGAACAAAAATTGTCTTCAGTTCGATTGTATCCGAGGCCGAATTTGTTTGTTTGACCAAGACCAAGAATCTTATCCAACTTACTCCTTCCAGAAGAAAATTGCTTTAGATCATCCTTGAGTTGTAAAATGGTCTCCGTCATTTCCAATTTTTCCTGTCGAGCCTCGCCATAGAGCTTCAAGAAGTAATTCGCTTTGTTCACCATATCTACATAATTCTTCTTGAAATGCTCATTGGACTCTTGAAGGAAAACATTTACTTTAATCAGATTATCCCTTTCCACTTCAAGAGCGTTTGAGAGAGAAGATGCCCTTTTTGCTTCTTCTTCGAGATCCTGCAATCTCCCTCTCAAACTCTTGTTTTGCTTTGCCAGTTTCTTTGAATCCCTCAAAAGCTTATGGTAGGCAAGAGCAAAGTCTTCACCTTCCGAATTATCCGATTCATCGTCCGTTGCAATCTTTTCAACAGTGGAGTTGGACAGTGAGTCGGATGTACTTGCCATTAAGCACATGAAGGGTGAAGATGTGGACGCGTGGAATGCCGTTGCGTTGTTCTCTTCATCACTGGAAGATGACTCATTTGACGTTGAGGTGTCATCCCAAGTGACGGCTTGCATCGCCTTCTTCTTGGACGGATTCTTATTTGGACACTCCGTTGAGATATGGCCGTATTCTCGGCACTTGAAGCATTGGACTTGTCCTTCTGAGCTTTTCTTATCCTTTGAGAAGTTCTCTTGCTTTCTTGGCTTGTAACTTGGAGAGCCTTTGCCTTTCTTCGACTTTCCGAAGGATGGAGTTTTGCATGAATTACCCCTTCGAAAATTTCGGCGAAACTTCCTTGTCAAGAGAGCGAGCTGCTTCTCAAAGTCCTCCATAGATAGGTTCTCGTCATCGTCTGAGGAGGATGAATCCGCGTCTTCTTCTTTTGTTGTTTTCAACGCATAACCTGAAGACTTAGAAGAGGATGCTTTTCCAGAAGAATAGTTAGTAGGAAATGTCATTTCATAAGTTTGTAATGAACCAACTAATTCTTCTACACGGATTTCGTCCGGGTGTTTAATAGTTTCAATGGCCGTAACCTTGAATCGAAATCTTTCAGGAAGAGTTCTTAAAATTTTTCTTACAATTTTAAATTCTGGAATTTTCTCTCCCAAGTTAGCACATGTGTTTATAATGTCTTGCAATCATGTATAGTAGTCTGTGAAAGATTCATTTTCTGCCATGAAAATAGAGTCAAACCTGCTCGTAAGCATTTGCAGCTTTTGAATCTTCACTAGGTTAGTTCCCTCATGTGTAACTTGAAGAACATCCCAGATTTCTTTCGCAGTCTCACATGACGAGACGCGAGAGAACTCAGTTTGAGACAAAGCATTAAATAAGGCGTTAACACCTTCGCTATTGTAAGAAGATAAGTCTATCTCTTCCTTGGTCCATTTCGACCTAGGTTTGATGGTGCGAACATCAGCAATAATTTCAGTTGGATTAGACCATCCTAATTCAATTGATTGCCACACCCGTTCGTCGATGGAAATTAAAAAGGCTTTCATCCGTACTTTCCAGTAGGCATAATTTGTTCCATCGAATAACGGGGGTCTGTTGATGTTTCCACCCTCAACCATTGTTTACAACCCTATTCCCGCTCTGATACCACTTGTTGGGTTATGTATAATTGGATCTAAATAGGGGAAAAAACACCTAGAGGGGGGGTGAATAGGTGTAAACCATAAACACTCAAAAAATTATTATGCAATAAAACCCAATGCGGAAATAAAAATAAACACGCAAGATTTTTACGTGGAAAAACTCCAAACCGGAGTAAAAAACCACGGGACCGATCACACGGCGAAATCCACTAGAATTAAACACGTACAAGGTGATATACCGTACTCACAGACGACTCAACCTTTTCCATACGCTCCTAGTAGATCTTCTCCGCTCGCTCCGCAACGCTTCTCGAATCCACGATCAGCGCCCAACGTCGAATCCACGGCGTCCAACGTCGAGTCCACGACGTCCGACCGAATCCACGGTCTTCACCCAGTAGCACATCTCGAATCCACGAACGTACCTCGCTCCGAATACACGAGAGCGGTAGCACCTTGAATCCACAAGGCCACGCGAGTCTACGCGCCGATTTTGGGAAAATCGTTGTTTTTGGGTGGTGATGAGCCGCCGAATACTTAGGTTAGAAATAGATCGGAAATACCATCTAAGTATTCATTAATTTGATTCTACTCAAAATCTGAGTTTGGAAAACCTAGAATCAAATTAATAATATAGATGAAGAAACATAGAATTAAATCTAGTATTTCCTTTCTTCTCTATATGTGGATTTTTCTATTTCGGTCGTATTTTTCGCGTACCCTAAAAGATGAATCATAGGGTCTATTTATAGGTTAGAAACCATTGGAAGAAGATAAGCATAAAAAACTAACCAATTCTGGAATTTTACAGGACGACAGTCCGGACTGGAATTGACGGTCCGGACTGTCTCAGCGAAACAGACTTTTTCCAAAAAAGACGACATTCGGGGTCCGGACTGCAATCCACGGTCCGGACTGTTCATGCAATTTCAACAATTTCACGTTCGGGGTCCGGACTTAAATTTCCAAGGTCCGGACTGGAATTGCACATGAACAAACCTACGTTCGGGGTCCGGACTGAGATCCACGGTCCGGACTCTGAACATGTAAAATGCCCAGTTTTTGATTTTTATGCAATCAAAAATTCATCCAAGTGTTTCTACACTATAAGAAGTATTCGGATCACCATAAATCTTTAGTTAAACGTACCTGATCCTTTTGAATTCTTCTTTCTTGAGATTGAGGTATATGATTCAAACTTCTTCATCTTCAATCTTCAAGATGCTATAGGAAATATCATTTAAATTTGGGGGACTTTATGCATGTGTGTAGGCCGGCTTATGATATACTAGTACATAGGGTACTTAGGCGATCATAATTTCTTGTTATAGCATGCTCTACTTCATGTAAAAATCAGGACACCTGCATTTATTTTGCCAATTAAAGGACATTTGCATGCTTGTATGGTCACCTAGATAGGCCACCTTTTTTTGCTACACTATCATGCTGAAACTGACTTAGGAGAAACCATACTTTTATTCTTTCTCCTGTTGTCTAGACTTAGGGGATAGTGTGCTCGGGTTCGAGCAGGGGTTGGGTTAGTGTAGTCAGATTTTGGGGATTTGGGACAGGCAGGCCTTGATGGCAGGGTATTGCGGCAACCGCGAACTTTGGGCGGTTGACCGGGCTGTTACTATTGCATCAGATTGGGGGAGAGGGATCGGGCTTTCTTTAGTGGATGGTTTTTCCCACTTGACTAGAGTCATGATCTAGTCCTGCTATATCAGGTTACTTATGGCTACTTATTTCACTCGTGTGGGTCGCTCCCCTCGAGTGCCACTCCGGAGTGTGTGTGACCGTGCCGGTCAGGAGCCGGTCTGTTGCTTTTCGGGATGCGACCGTGCCGGTCAGGAGCCGGTCTGCATCCCGCGGCTGAGTTTTGAGTTCGGTAGGCACAGCAGGCAGTACCAGTGTTTACTGGTGTTTAGATTGGGTTTTTCGGGCACGCATTTATACTCCGATGCATACATTTAGCTATTCTTTTAGCTTGGTATTTTAGAGGCATACTAGTGGTAGCTTTTTCATCAGTAGTTATATTTATAGCATACCACCTTTGTTTCCTTTTCGCCTCCGGTAGACCTAGTGGGCATGTCTGAGTTTGAGGTTTAACCCACAAGGGGAGGCTACTGTTTTATAGTAGTTCTCACCCCCCCCCCCCCCCCCATTGTACTTTTCTTTTTCCCCCCCTTTGTTTTGCAGAGTCCTCTGCTGGAGTTGCTGGACCCTCCTCGGCGGATCGAGGTAAGAGGATCGCGGATTAGATAGCCGTCTACCCGGTTGTGAGTTTAGCAGTTTTTTATGTATCCCCTGTACACACAGTCAATGTCTTTTCCTTTCTTTTTGGGCCTGGCTTCTGCCAGCAGGTTGTATTTATTTGGTGAGCTGGGAGAGACACATGTATATTTGAGAGTTATGTTGTACTTTTATCTCCAGCATTTGTCTGAGATGTATTAGTTTTAGTTCAGCTTTGTTTTATGCTCTTTTATTATTCTTTTATATCTGAGCAGGTTACCAGCGCTACGTGTACATGGGAAATTCTGTGTGCACGGCGGATCTGTGGACGAGCCCGGGTTCTGGTTTACACCCGGGGCGTGACACATTGTTTGGTATGCCAACAAGTGAAGGCTGAACACCAGCGCCCGGCGGGGAAACTACAGCCATTGCCCGTACCGGAATGGAAATGGGAATGGATTACCATGGACTTTGTGACTGGATTTCTCCGATCGCAACAAGGACACGACGCGATATGGGTCATAGTGGATCGTTTGACGAAATCGGCTCATTTTTTGCCCATCCACACGACATGGACCCGAGACCGGTTGGCGCAAACCTACATCGACGAGGTGGTAAGGTTGGACGGAGTACCACCGTCGATAACTTCTGATAGAGACACGCGTTTTGTGTTGAACTTTTGGCGGAGGCTACAGAGGGCAATGGGGACCAAACTGCAATTCAGCACGACTTTTGTAATGACATGACTTTTCTAGTGATATTTTACCCTCCTGTTAATAAAGTGCTTCTGTTAGGCAAGCTGAATTATTGAGTTATCTTAAGTTGGTCGATGTGTTGCACGGGTATTTTTCTGTGAAAGGGCTCGAAAAAAGATGACCGACGGTGAGATCGGATCTGAAATCCGACCTTGGAATCTCCCGGAACAGGGTTTTTAGGGTTGCAGGGACTTGGTGCGCATCAGAATCCGTGCAGAATATCCCGCACGCTTTTTGAGGAAGTTATGGGTTTATCCCGTATAATTAATTAATCAATTAATTAGTTATTTGTTAATAAACCTTATATGTGGGATTTATTCGTACGTACGAGAAACCCTAACCGGAGAGATCGAGAGAGAAAAGAAAAGAACAGAACCCTAAACGGAGAGAAGAGAAAGGGAGAAGGCGGAGGAGTCCGAACACCCTGATTGACGTGTTGGAACCGGGAGTACAATCGGATCGTCTTCCCCCGAAGCAAACGGTGAGTGGTTTTGGTTTATTGTAATCTTTCTAGGGTTTCTTGTCTTTTCGGCGACTTCTTCGTCGTCGCCGTCGCCGTCACCACCGCCGCCGCGCGACTACGGGCGCGCGCTGCGCGGCCTCGTGCCGCGCGGGGCGCCCGCGGGCAACACCGCACGGGCGCCACCCGCGAGTGCGCACACCGCACGGGTGCCACCCGCGGGTGCGCACGCCGCGCGGCTTCATGCCGCGTGGGGCACCCACGGGCGGCGGCGCCCGCGCGGGCGGCACCGCACAGATGCCACCCGCGGGTGCGCACGCCGCGCGGCTTCATGCCGCGCGGGGCAACCGCGGGCGGCGGCGCCCGCGCGGGCGGCACCGCACGGGCGCCACCCACGGGTGTGCGCGCCGCGCGGCTTCATGCCGCGCGGGGCACCCGCGGGCGGCAGCGCCCGCCCGGGCGGCACCGCACGGGCGCCACCCGCAGGTGTGCGCGCCGCGCGGCTTCATGCCACGCGGGGCACCCGCGGGCGGCGGCGCCCGCGCTGGCGGCACCTCACGGGCGCCACCCGCGGGTGTGCGCGCCGCGCGGCTTCATACCGCGCGGGGCACCCGCAGGCGGTGACGCCGCACGGGCAGCATCGTGCGGGGAGCAACCGTGCGTCGTGAACACGCCGCTACGGCATTTTCGTTGCGTCGTCAGGTTTTGGGTCTCGTTTTGCGGCAGGGTTTGACTTATCGATCTTTTTGGGGACTTCTTTAGGTCCAAGTGCTGAGCGGGAGGGTGTCAAAGTTCAAGGTGTCCCAATCTTCGCGCAACAAGGTGGGTACTCTCGCAATAAGTGCTGTATGTCATCATTATGACAAGTATAATAACAAGAATAATAAAGTAGATGAATTGTACTAACTGTTAAAAACCGATCGCATGAGTATTTCCGTTCTTTCATTGTTAACTGTGGCGACTAAGTGTCGCGGTGATTGTTACACGCCGTTTTCGGCTATTATGCTCTTAGACGCTTACACGCACACCGGCGGTTTGGCCACCGATTGGGTGTACTCTTATGGAATTGTGGTATGTTGACCCGTGTACCCCACGAAAGTAAAGGTGTCGAGTGGGGTCCCCTCCTGGTTGCTATAGGTGCAGCACTAGCACCGCGGAGGGGTTAAAGGCAATACGCGAGCAAGTGATCGTTCACGAGGGGGTCTTTAGACCTTCCAACAGGTATTATGTAATTAAATCAAGGAATACGGTGACTCATGAGAGGGAAAGCGAAAGGTTCCGGTGTATTCGGTTTGTCTTAACAATACTTCTTATTGCTTTGCACATCTACTTTATTTGTCACTGACTTTCCCACACTATGACAGGTCCGACTAGATGTAGTAGCTGGGACGATGGTGAGGCAGCGTCTAGGGGACATTAGCCACATGAGGCTTTATTTCATCGTTCTTGTTTAGGTTATCTCATTTCCTTTCTTGTTTAACTATTAAGTTTCTATTGCTTGATTGTGGAACATTATGGATTTTGGATTGACAGTATTTTGGTATTGTGGATTTGATATACTCTTATGGACTTATGCGCGGCATGTTTTATACTAAACAAAAGGGTTTCGAAAATGCTTTCCAAAACCAAGTGTCGTGTGGGCACTACTTTGTAAACCTCTGGATTTATCCTTTCAAAAGATACAGCCGCCTAAATGAGACTCACGGAATTACTTTGGGAAACTAGGTGTCATTTAGACACCGTTCGTAAATCCACAGTCTCATCTTGATGTCATAAATGAAACCTTAAGTTTATGGATAAAAGTAGTACTCTCCATCAATGTATTCATTGTGACTGTGTGGTTAAAGAATAATGTTGTAAATGTGACGTCGTGCATATACAAAGGAGACTCTGTCCGTTTGAAGAGTGAATTTGTATATGTGGCGGGTCTGACGCGCACCGGCAGGAGGGGCTGTCATAAGAAAAAAAAAAATATGTACGTTTTCTGCTAATCCTTAAACCTCCGGGGCGTGACAGATTATATGGTATCAGAGAAAAACAACTTTAACCATAGTAGTCAGTGACCAACATCCACAGTGTATAACGCCACAAGCAACTGAACATGAGATAACCAAGGTGTTGGTGCGGTAGACCGTGAGTGTGCGAGAGAAAAAGGGGAAATCGTGGTCGGTGTGTTTGTAGGTCAGAGGGCTAGGCCAGTAACGTTAGGATTGACGCGATTTCTTTGTATGCAAAGATAGCAGTCCGGCTCGGTCAATAAACGTCAACGTGAAATGGACAGGATGGACTCTGCAGCCGCAGCGAACCGCTTACTACGCAACCAGTTGCGCGATGTGGCTGGGCAACTGCTTACCCTCACCGAACGCTTGTGCTTACTGACACGGGATCTTGAGGGTATTGACCACTTCCAGCACGGCGCCAGGGACGACACTTTTCGTGGGATACCACCTGCAGGATTTCCCACCCTTCATGAGGCGGTTAACCTGGCCATGCGGGCGGAGCGGGAACTCACCGAGGCACGCACTCAGCAGGGATACCCCGGACTATATCGGGGCCAGAGGTACCCCCACCCCGGTCCGGCGGAGAACCCCTTTCAGGGAGGCCGGGCAACCAAACGCCCGAAGACAGAACAGAAAATCGGGCAAGCAAAGATAGGAGGACCAGAACCACTAGGGAAGCTGTGCATCATATGTGGTGGGGCGCATCGAGTGACGAGCTGCCCTTGGAGACACGACCACTGTTTCCGGTGCGGCAAGCCGGGCCACTCACGTGTCTCATGCCCCCAGAAACCGGCTACTACCGCCACGGCACCGCAACCCGAGAACCAGAAAATGCTGCAGCTCCCGACCCACGGAAGGACCTACCCGTCAGTCAGCACATGACGGATTATGACGACACCAGGTCCCTGCCCCCCCACGCCGTACGTCGCTGGCCCAAGGGTTGTGGACGGGCTCCCCGAGCTGCCCAGTGGAGGACGCAATGTCCCGAAATGAATAATAGCAGGTAACGTTTTATGTTATTTTTCTCTACTCTTCGATTAGGAGAATCGGATACACCTGAGCATCCTACCCTTGTCCGACCCCCGTTCACTTTCCTATTTCCCCGTCTTACCCGGCGTTGTTAAGAGGGAGGTCCTTACCCCCCTTAGGTTTTTAGTTTAGCCCTCCCTAGCATACACGGGCGGGTAGGTTCTAACGAAGTAAGACAGAAGGGATTCTGTTGCGGGTTATTTGGGTATTTATGAACTAAATATGCCCAACATCCTGCCTCGTGGCAATAGGCCCAGCAGACCGATAAATTGAGTGGGGCTGCGGCCCACTGTAGACCCAACGTCCAGGTGGGTTGAGTTCGGTCGAGATCGTGGGTACTATGTCTGTACGCTTTAAGTGAGCTGGTCACGTGACCCTAGCGTCTCGAGCCAGGAAACTAATAGATAGCGAGTGCGTGGCTTATTTGGCCTCGGTGGACCTAACAGCTCGACCCACTCCCTCACTTTCCGACATCCAGTCATAAGGGAATTTTCGGATGTGTTCCCGACGGAACTCCCTGGGATGCCACCCGAACGAGAGGTCGACTTCCCTATTGAACTACTCTCAGGGACTCAACCCATTACCAAAGCACCGTACAGGATGGCCTTCGCCGAGTTGAAGGAACTCAAAGCACAACTGGAAGACCTTTTGGATAAAGGCTTCATCAGACCGAGCGTGTCGTCATGGGGCGCACCCGTTCTGTTCAAAAGGAAGAAGGACGGAAGCCTTCGCTTGTGCATAGACTATCAGGAAATAAACAAGGTCACCATCAAGAACAAATACCCCCTGCCGCGGATCGACGATCCGTTCGACCAGTTACAAGGAGCAACGGTGTTCTCAAAGATCGATCTGCAGTCCGGCTATCATCAGCTCAGATTCAGGGGTGAGGATGTCCCCAAAACAGCTTTCCGGACTCGTTGCGGCCACTACGAATTCACGGTAATGCCGTTCGGGCTCACCAACGCCCCAGCGGTGTTCATGGACATGATGAATAGGGTGTTTAAACCCTTTTTAGATCTGTTTGTAGTGGTCTTCATCGATGACATCCTCATCTACTCCCGCACAGATGAGGAACATGAGGAGTACCTATGTATAGTCCTTCAGACCCTCCGGGACCAGAAACTATATGCCAAACTCAAAAAGTGTGAGTTCTAGCTCCGCGAGGTGGACTTTTTGGGGTATATCGTTTCGGCGTCTGGAATTGCAGTGGACCCGAGGAAGATAGACTCTGTGACCGACTGGCCCCGACCGACAACAGTAGCAGAGATTCGGAGCTTCCTGGGTCTGGCAAGGTATTACAGACGCTTCGTGGAAGGCTTCTCCAAAATAGCCACTCCCTTAAATCATCTAACCCGGAAAGGGGAGAAATTTATCTGGACGGACCAATGCTAGAAGAGTTTTGAGGAACTCAAAGACAAATTGACGCGGGCCCCGGTGCTCGCTTTACCGGAGCCCGGGGAGGACTATGAAATTTATTGTGATGCGTCGCGGAGCTGTCTTGGAGGCGTGCTTATGCAACGGGGTAAGGTCATAGCCTATGCGTCAAGACAACTCAAGGTGTACGAATGGAACTACCCCACACACGACTTGAAGCTTGCAGCAGTCGTGTTTGCCCTCAAGCTGTGGAGACACTACCTATAGGGGGCACACTGCAATGTATATTCCGATCACCAGAGCCTCAAGTACCTTTATACTCAGAAGGAGTTAAATTTACGGCAAAGGCGGTGGCTCGAGCTGCTAAAAGACTACGAATTATCGATCCACTACCATCCTGGAAAGGCAAACGTGGTGGCCGACGCCTTGAGCCGCAAGGGGCAGACAGTAGAATCAATGACAAATGCCATTACCCAATAGGATCGTCTGATTGCAGAGTTCTCGCAATTAAGATTGGAGGTGGTACCGGCAGGGACCGTCGCACAACTCCTGACCCTGGTAGTTAGGCCTACCCTGCTCGACAGGATCTTGGAGGGACAATCGACACACACCCAGTTACAGCTGGTGCGAGACAAAATACCTTCAGACCAAGGGGGCGATTTCGCAATAGGCTCTGATGGCACAATACGATTCCGAGGGCGAATTTGCGTGCCTGACCTACCGGAACTCAAGGAGGAAATTCTGAGGGAAGCGCATAGTGCTCCCTACTCAGCGCACCCTGGGGGGACGAAGATGTACAAGGATATTAAACAAACCTTCTGGTGGCCTAAATTAAAAGGGGACGTAATACGATTTGTGGCGCATTGCTTGGTGTGCCAACAAGTAAAGGGCGAACATCAACGCCCAGCAGGGAAGTTACAACCGTTACTCGTGCCGGAATGGAAATGGGAAAGTATCACGATGGATTTCGTGACCGGCTTTCCGAGATCGCCTCAAGGACATGACGCGATATGGGTCATAGTAGATAGTCTGACGAAATCGGCCCATTTCCTGCCCATTCACACAACATGGACTCGAGACCGACTAGCGCAAACCTACATCAATGAGGTGGTGAGGTTGCATAGGATACCGGCGTCCATTACTTCGGATAGGGACACGCGTTTTGTGTCAAACTTTTGGCAGAGCCTGCAACGGGCAATGGGGACTAAACTACATTTTAGTACGGCTTTTCACCCGCAAACCGACGGGCAATTTGAACGAGTGATCCAGATCCTCGAAGACATGCTCCGAGCATGCGTACTTGACTTGGGTGAGGGGTGGTCTCGATACCTACCCCTTGTGGAATTCGCCTACAACAACAGCTACCAAGCCAGCATTCAAATGGCGCCATACGAGGCCCTATATGGGCGCCGCTGTCGGTCTCCGATATGCTGGAACGACTTGGGGGAGCGCAAGTTTTTGGGACCAGATTTGGTGGAGGAGACCGAAGCGAAAGTGCGCCTTATCAAGCAACGGTTGCTGACTGCCCAGAGCCGACAGAAAAGTTAGGCGTACCGCAGACGACGGGATTTGGAATTCATGGTGGGCGAGCATGTGTTGCTCCGAGTTTCGCCTTCAAAGGGGACCCGACGTTTCGGCCTGAGGGGGAAGTTAAGTCCGAGGTACGTGGGACCGTTCGAAATCCTAGAACGTGTGGGCCCAATGGCGTACCGGTTGGCCTTGCCGCCGAATCTTGATCGAGTCCACAACGTGTTTCACGTCTCGATGCTTCGGAAGTACCTTTCCGACCCCTCTCACACCCTTGATGTTTCCACGATCGAGCTGCGGGAAGACTTAAGCATCGAGGAAACACCGGTACGAATCTTAGCACGAGAGGACAAGAAATTGTGCAATCGGACCATCCCCTATGTAAAGGTCTAGTGGAGCAATCACGAAGAACGCGAAGCAACGTGGGAACTGGAAACGAAGATGAGGGAGTGTTTTTCCGAATTGTTTAGCGAGGGTTGAGAATAAGTTTCGGGGACGAAACTTCTTATAAAGTGTGAGTGGTGTAATGACATGACTTTTCTAGTGATATTTTACCCTCCTGTTAATAAAGTGCCTCTGTTAGGCAAGCTGAATTATCGAGTTTTCTTAAGTTGGTCGATGTATTGCACGGGTATTTTTCTGTGAAAGGGCACAAAAAACGATGACCAACGGTGCGATCGGATCTGAAATCCGACCTTGGGATCACCCGGAACAGGGTTTTTAGGGTTGCGGTGACTTGGTGCGCATCGGAATCCGTGCAGAATATCCCGCACGCTTTTCGAGGAAGTTATGGGTTTATCCCGTATAATTAATTAATCAATTAATCAGTTATTTGTTAATAAACCTTATATGTGGGATTTATTCGTACGTACGAGAGGAAAAGATCCCACTTTTCGCAAAAGAGAAACCCTAATCGGAGAGATCGAGAGAGAAAAGAAAAGAACGGAACCCTAACCGGAGAGAAGAGAAAGGGAGAAGGCGGAGGAGTCCGAACACCCTGATTGACGTGTTGGAACCGGGAGTACAATCGGATCGTCTTCCCCCGACGCAAACGGTGAGTGGTTTTGGTTTATTATAATCTTTCTAGGGTTTCTTGTCTTTTCGGCGTCTTCTTCGTCGTCGCCGTCACCACCGCCGCCGCGTGACTCCGGGCGCGCGCCGCGCGGCCTCGTGCCGCGCGGGGCGCCCGCGGGAAACACCGCACGGGCGCCACCCGCGGGTGCGCACGCCGCGCGGCTTCATGACGCGCGAGGCACCCGCGGGCGGCGGCGCCCGCGCGGGCGGCACCGCACGGGCGCCACCCGCGGGTGCGCACGCCGCGCGGCTTCATGCCGCGCGGGCACCCGCGGGCGGCGGTGCCCGCGCGGGTGGCACCGCACGGGCGCCACCCGCTGGTGCGCACGCCGCGCGGCTTCATGCCGCGCGGGGCACCCGCGGGCGGCGGCGCCTGCGCGGGCGGGACCGTACGGACGCCACCCGCGGGTGCGCACGCCGTGCGGCTTCATGCCGCGCGGGGCACCCGCGGGCGGCGGCGCCTGCGCGGGCGGCACCGCACGGGCGCCACCCGCGGGTGTGCGTGCCGCGCGGCTTCATGCTGCACGGGGCACCCACGGGCGGCGGCGCCCGCGCGGGCGGCACCGCACGGGCGCCACCCGCGGGTGTGCACGCCGCGCGACTTCATGCCTCGCGGGGCACCCGCGGGCGGTGACGCCGCGCGGGCAGCATCGTGCGGGGAGCAACTGTGCGTCGTGAACACGCCGCTACGGGATTTTCGTTGCGTCGTCAGGTTTTGGGTCTCGTTTTGCAGCAGGGTTTGACTTATCGTTCTTTTTGGGGACTTCTTTAGGTCCAAGTGCTGAGCGGAGGGTGTCAAAGTTCAAGGTGTCCCAATCTTCGCGCAACAAGGTGGGTACTCTCGCAATAAGTGCTGTATGTTATCATTATGACAAGTATAATAACAAGCATAATAAAGTAGATGAATTGTACTAACTGTTAAAAACCCATCGCATGAGTATTTCCATTCTTTCATTGTTAACTGTGGCGAATAAGTGTCGCGGTGATTGTTACACGCCGTTTTCGGCTATTATGCTCTTAGACGTTTACACGCACACCGGCGGTTTGGCCACCGATTGGGTGTACTCTTCCGGAATTGTGGTATGTTGACCCGTGTACCCCACGAAAGTAAAGGTGTCGAGTGGGGACCCCACCCGATTGCTATAGGTGCGGCACTAGCACCGCGGAGGGGTTAAAGGCAATACGCGAGCAAGTGATCATTCACGAGGGGGTCTTTAGACCTTCCGACAGGTATTATGTAATTAAATCAAGGAATACGGTGACTCATGAGAGGGAAAGCGAAAGGTTCCGGTGTATTCGGTTTGTCTTTGTAGTGTACCAGATCTTGGTATATTAGCAAATATAAATAAAAATGGTAGGAAATACCATTTTTATTGAGCTTAGAGAGGTTGAGGATGATCTGGGAGTGAATTGGGCCCAAATCAGGATTAAAATAAGAGATCTGGAATTTTATATGAGAAAGTGGGCCCAGATTGTAAGTGGAAAATTCACAGTGTCGGAGAATTCCGAGAAAATTACGGGAGCTCCATAAATATGTTTTAAGGCCACAGTAAAAGTTTCGCGTTGATCGGATACCCGGATAGTGAGAACGGGGTCCGCCAGCGATTCTGAATATAGTAAGGCTTTTGGCGACCCAGATTGGTCCAGATCGAAAATTTAAAAGTGCCTGGAGGTAAATCAAGTTAAACCAGGGCTGCCTGTCAAATTTGAGCGAAATCGGGCGAGAAACGGATGAGAACGGACGAAAACGGGTGAAATGGGTTTGGGCCCAAGTTTCGGGAGCCCGAAAGTGGGTTCCGGGCGCCCAGAAAGTACTGTAGCAAACCGGCTTTTATGGGCTGCAGCGAAATGGGCTGCACTGTAGCGAACCCGGTTCACTGTAGCAGCCCGGTCCGATTGTTGGTGTGCCCGAATGTTACTGTAGCAGCGCCCGAATTTCATGTTGGCACGGATCCCGAGGCAGTTGGCACGGATCCCGAGGCAATGGCACGGATCTCGAGGCAATTAGCACGGATCCCGAGACAGTTTGCGCGAATCCCAAGGCACGGGCGCGAATCCCGAGGCATGGCAGCGCGCGCGGCTCGAGGTGCGCGGGGTAGGTGGGGGACGCCACGTGGCGTCTCCCCATTGGACGCAGCGGCCGAGGCGGCAGGGCCGCGCGGGGAAGGCGCGCGGGCCTTGGCGCGGTGTCAGCGGGGAGGCCACGTGTCGGCCTCCCATTGGGCGGTCAGCGCGATGCAACGCGCTGACGTGACGCGACGCACCTACCGCGGGCGTGGGTGCGGTCCACGTGGCGGCCGCTGATTGGCCGCCGCTGTTCCGTGGTCGCGGTGCACGGGTCCAGGGACACGTGTCGTCCTCCGGTTGGCCGAGCGTGGGTGACGTGGCGCCCAGCTGGCGTTGCGTGGACGCGTGGACCGCGGCGGGCCGGTTACTGTAGCCGCCCGGAAATTTTCGGGCGCCCGAAAGGTGCGCCCGAAAATCGGGTTTTGGCCTATATGGGCCCGATTGGCCCCATTTTTCCGCCTTTTCCCCTTTTTGGCTTCACCCGAGCGCATGGGGAGGGGAGGAGGCCAATTCCGTGGCGGGGTTTTCGAGGGCGCACGAGCGCGCCGTGGACCCCGTGGAGCGCGCAAGGTGTTCCAAAGAGCCTAATGGACGCGTTGGATGACGCGACGATGTTGAGGTAGGTCCCGTATGTCATTTTGCGGTATTTTTGTCCCAGTTTTCAGATTTCCTCTTTGGTCGTTGGATTTGACCCCATGCCATTGTGCGTGATAGGGGCCAAGTTCTACTGTGTTGTTTCACTACGTGAAGTATCGCCGGGCATTTCGGCGCGCACCGTTTTGCGTGCAAGCTCGCGAAAGACATGCACTGTTTTGCGTGCGCACTCGACGAACGTGCGCTGTTTTGGGCGAAACTCGAAAAATGTGCACCGTTTTACGTGCAACGTTGAAAAGGAACGTGCCCCATTTTGCGTGTCAATCCGAGGTACGTGCTTCGTTTTGCATGCCGATTTAATTAACGTGCACCGTTTTACGTGTAGTCAATAATGATACACACCGTTTTGCGTGCAGGGCTAGAAGAATGTGCACCATTTTGCGTGCAACTCTACAGGCAGGCATGCACCGTTTTGCATGCAGATTTGAGGTACGTGCACCGTTTTGCGTGCAGGTCGTGTTGTCATGCACCGTTATGCGTGCCGTCACTAATGTTGTGCACTGTTTTGCGTACAGGGTTAGAAAAGACGTGCACCGTTTTTGCGTGCAACCTTAAGAGAAGCATGCTCCGTTTTGTGTGCAAACCCGAGGTTTGGAGGACGTGCATCGTTTTGCGTGCGGACTCGAGGGGTGTGCATCGTCTTGCGTGCAAGCTCGAGGGAACAAGTGGAATCGCGCGGAGACCAATTGCAAGTGTCTACAAGCAATTGGGGACACCACAAGGTGGGGGATTCTGCTGGAACTGGGTGACCTCTCCCCTTGCTCCTTTGCTTTCGATTTAGAAGCATGATAGTAGCCTGTTAGAGGCGTTAGGTAATTATGATTAAGATCGCTTGTGTAGATGACACAGATGAAAAGTGCAACTGTTGGTTGCCAGTGATAGAGGACTAAATGTGCATGTGTAAAAGGACACAGATGAGAAATGCACCGGTTGGTTGCCAAAGATAGATGATAAATGTGCATGTGTAGATGGACACGGATGAAAAGTGCAACTGTTGGTTGCCAGTGATAGAGGATTAAATGTGCATGTGTAAAAGGACACAGATGAAAAGTGCAACTGTTGGTTGCCAAAGATAGAGGATAGATTTGCATGCGTAGAGGATAAATATTATTTTTATGATGGATGTGAAAATAATTGCATGCATGAAAGTGATTAGCCATTTATGATTGTGATCATATTTAGGGTATAATCCTAGGAATCATGTGACATAAGGAAAGGGAACATGTTGGTAGTAAGACTAGGAGAAAACCTAGTTTTAGGGTTCACTGAGTGACATCGAAACTTAGGAGCTTATCCTAGGATTGGACGAGTGGCATTGTCTTAGGTGATAACCTAAGGACACTGGATAGAGTGATCAACATAGAGTCAAGGACTCTAGGATGAGCATGACATGGAACTTAGGTAAAGGGAACCTAAGGTGAACTAGTGATCAACATAGAGTCAAGGGACTCTAGGATGAGTATGACATGGAGCTTAGGTAAAGAGAACCTAAGGTGAACTAGTGATCAACATAGAGTCAAGGGACTCTAGGATGAGTATGATATGGAACTTAGGTAAAGGGAACCTAAGGTGAACTAGAAGAGTTTAAACTTACAGACTGGAAATTAGAGTCAGTGTAACTCTAAGATAAAAGTGGAATAGGAAATTAGAGTTAGTGTAACTCTAAGGCAAAAGTAGAGCAGGAAAATAGAGTTAAGTTAACTATAGGATTCAGTGAGGAATCAGGAAAGTTGGACAAGATCCCAAGGTTAAAGAATTAAACAAATATAACCCTAGAAAGTCATAGGGTGTCTGGGCAAATGGACAGCAACTTTAACTTCAATCTGAGTTGAATAAATGAAAGAGAAATGTTTAAGAGTCCAGGTGACTCTCTAGTTACCCGTGTGGCAAGACCTAGGGTAAAGAATGAATTAATGAAAAAGAGAAAGCTAAAAGTGGCTAATAAGCAAGACAAGCAAATTGCTCAAAAGAAAGAAAATGCAGATGGTGCATTGTGATGAGACTCGTCAGTTTGGGAGCAGGACTCCTTGGGCGGTGACCCGTTGGACGAGATGCTTTTGGAAAACTAAAGAAAAAGTAAGAAAGATTGCTAGTGGCAATGTGAGCTGAAGGCTCGAGTGAAAAAGAAAAGAAAAGCAAGTGCTTAAGAATAAAGACAAGACAAATGCATAAAGTGCAAAAAGGGTCGAGGGCTAAGAGGAAAGAAAAATAAAAGATAAGAAAAGATAATAAAACGGGCGCGGCCTGCGGGGGTGTAATGTGGTTCTGCGGGACATTAGGGCGAGGCCCTTTCCCCGGGCAAAGACCCGAAGAACACATTCTCCCGTAGGGGCGGGGTAACACTCGCGGGTGTTATCGGTAACCTTAGAAATCTTGTCTTATAGTAGTATGACTACCGGGCTGGGGCCCGTTGGACAAGAATTTCCGAGGGGCAACTTTAACTAAACGACCAGAATGTAAAAAGAATAAAGTGGTAATAGAGCGGCCAAGGTGGCCGGGTTAGTGTGACCCTGTATACAGCGGCATAGTGGTCGAGTTACTGGATAGTTGCCTAGTATGGCTAGACAGAGTAGAGATGGGTCGTTGAGGATACACAGATAGTGTAGTGAGACCTATGTTATGTATATCAGCATTTTATTTTGAGGTTATAGTTTCCTAGCATTCTATTATTATTGCTTCCATTGGACCAAGTGGTGTAGGACACTTTTTCTCGGTGGTTGAACCCACTGGGAACTTTAAGTAGTTCTCACACCCGCGGGTGACCATTTTTCCAGGTACGGATACAGCGGTCGAGACGGACGACAGGGGCAAGAGCCCAGCAGCATAGAGACCTAAAGGGTCTAGCAGAGGTACCCTTCTTTTATGTTTCGAGTGAACCATGTATTGTGAGGAAAAGAATTGTAATAATTTTATTTGCAAGTTGAGAGATGTAAAATATAATAAAGTTTATTATGGTTCATTCTTATCATGCTTTCATATCTTCTTAAACTATTTGTTTATTGAATGAAAGTTTAAATTAGTAGTGATATTACTCTGATATTATATCTCATCATACACATTATTTTGATTCGAGATGGTTGTGACCGTTCCTTTCGGGTAGCGAGAGGTCGTGCTCGATCGTCGGGTCTGTTGGCGTGCCCGAACCGATCAAATTGGCGGGCTCGGGGCGTGACAGTCTTAACAATACTTCTTATTGCTTTGTACATCTACTTTATTTGTCACTGACTTTCCCACACTGTGACAGGTCCGACTAGGTGTAGTAGCCGGGACGATGGTGAGGCAGCGTCTAGGGGACATTAGCCACATGAGGCTTTATTTCATCGTTCTTGTTTGGGTTATCTCATTTCTTTTATTGTTTAACTGTTAAGTTTCTATTGCTTGATTGTGGAACATTATGGATGCTGGATTGACAGTATTTTGGTATTGTGGATTTGATATACTCTTATGGACTTATGTGCGGCATGTTTTATACTAAACAAAAGGGTTTCGTAAATGCTTTCCAAAACCAAGTGTCGTGTGGGCACTACTTTGTAAACCCCTTGATTTATCCTTTCAAAAGATACAACCGCCTAAATGAGACTCGCGGAATTACTTTGGGAAACTAGGTGTCATTTAGACACCGTTCGTAAATCCGCAGTCTCATCTTGATGTCGTAAATGAAATCTTAAGTTTATGGATAAAAGTAGTACTCTCCATCAATGTATTCATTGTGACTGTGTGGTTAAAGAATAATGTTGTAAATGTGTCGCCGTGCATATACAAAGGAGACTCTGTCCGTTTAAAGAGTGAATTTGTATGTGGCGGGTCTGACGCGCACCGGCAGGAGGGGTTGTCATAAGAAAAAAAAAAAAATGTACGTTTTCCGCTAATCCTTAAACCTCCGGGGCGTGACAACTTTCCACCCGCAAACTGACAGACAATCGAAACGGGTAATCCAGATTCTCGAAGATATGCTCCGAGCTTGCGTGCTCGATTTGGGTGAAGGATGGTCGCGTTACCTACCCCTCGTGGAATTCGCCTACAATAATAGCTACCAAGCAAGCATTCAAATGGCGCCGTATGAAGCCCTGTACGGACGCCGATGTCGATGTCCTATATGCTGGAACGACTTGGGGGAGCGAAAGTTTTTGGGACCAGATCTAGTGGAGAAAACTGAGGCGAAGGTGCGCCTTATCAGGCAGCGGCTGTTGACCGCCCAGAGCCGGCAGAAGAGTTATGCGGATCAGAGGCGACGCGACTTGGAGTTTATGGTAGGGGAGCAAGTGTTACTCCGTGTATCACCATCTAAGGGAACCAGACGTTTCGGCTTGAGAGGGAAATTGAGCCCGCGGTACGTGGGACCGTTCGAGATCTTGGAGCGCGTGGGCCCGGTGGCATACCCGTTGGCCTTACCGCCAAACCTCGAGCGGGTACACAACGTGTTCCATGTCTCGATGCTCCGAAAATACCTCCCCGACCCGTCGCACGTCCTCGATGTTTCTGCTGTCCAGTTGCGTGAGGACTTGAGCTTCGAGGAAACACCGACACGAATCTTGGCGCGTGAAGATAAGAAGCTCCGCAACCGGACGATCCCCTACGTGAAGGTGCAATGGAGTAACCATGAGGAGCGCGAGGCGACATGGGAACTGGAGATGAAGATGAGAGAGTGTTTTCCCGATTTGTTTAGCGAGGGTTGAGGTTAAGTTTCGGGGACAAAACTTCTTTTAAGTGGTGTGTGGTGCAATATCACGACTTTTCGTGTATCGTTTTACCCTCTTGCTAATAAATTACATGTTAGGAAAATTGAGTTATCGAGTTTTCTTAAGTTGACTATCATGCGGTGCGAGTATTTTTTTGTGATAGTGCTCGAAAAACGATGAACGGCGGTGCAATCGGATCTAAAATCCGACTTACGGATCCCCCGGAATGGGGTTTCGAAGGTCGCAGTAACCGTAGTGTCCATTGGAATCCGTGCTAAAGATCTGGCACACTTTTTGAGGAGTTGTGGAATTATCTCGTGGGAATAGTTAGTTATTTTTAAATAATAAATACCTGGATGTGGGTTTTATTGTACGTACCAAGGGAGAAATCTCTTTTCCCAAAAGAAAAGAGAAAACCCTAGCCGGAGAGAAAAGAGAGAAAAGAGAGAAAAGAGAAAAAAGAAAAGAAAACCCTAACTGGAGGAAAAAGTGAGAGAAGAAGAAAGCGGAGGAGTTCGACCGCCTCCGATCAACGTGCCGGAGCCGGAAGTGTGGACGGATCATCTTCTCCGACGAGATCCCGGTAAGCGAAGTTCCTTTTCGGTATTTCGTTGGGGTTTTTCTTTGTTGTTTCCGTTTTGCCACCGCCGCCACCACCGCCGCCCCGCCGCCACCGCTGAGTGCCGTGCGGGGCGCCGCCCGCAGGCGGCAGCACCCGCGCGGGCAGGTGCCGCGAGGGGCGCCACCCGCAGGCGGCGTGCGCCGCGCGGCACTAGGCCGCGCGGGGCACCGCCCGCAGGCGGCAGCACCCGCGCGGGGCACCACCCGCAGGCCGCGTGCGCCGCATGGCCTAGTGCCGTGCGGGGCGCCGCCTGCAGGCGGCAGCACCCGCGCGGGCGGGTGCCGCGCGGGGCAGGCCCTCAGGCGGCAGCACCCGCGCGGGCTGGTGCCGCGCGGGGCACTGCCCGTGTGTAGCGCGCGGGGAGTCCAACCGCGCGGCCGAGCGGCATGCCGTGCCGCGCGGGGCCGGTGCCCGCGCGGCCGCATGGCATGCAGCGCAGCGGGGAAAGGGACTGCGATTCCGTCGTCCGTCGCGCGTCGTTACCGCCGCCGTTGCGGGGTTTTCGTCATACTCTTGGATTTTTGGACTCCGTTTCTTTCCAGAATGCAATTCAGTCTGACAGTTGTTCTTTTGGGGACTTTCTTAGGTCCAGGTGCCGATTGTGAGCGTGTTTCGGTCCCAGGTGTTTCGGTCAGCACATTTCGAGGTGGGTACTTTATTATATTTTGGTGAATTGTTGTTCCCATCGTAACTTTTGAAAATAAAGTAGATATATATTTTGTAAACTGTGTTGGGTTATATGTCACGCCCCGGGTGTAAACCGGAACCCGGGCCCGCCAACAGATCCGCCGTGCACACAGAATTTTCCATGTACACGAAGCGCTGGTAACCTGCTCAAATAGATAATATACAATAAAAGAGCATAAACAGAGCTGAACTAATAGAACTAAAAGTACTCTCAGACTGAAATAAGCTACAAGCTGAAATAAAAGTACAATATACTCCCAGCTCACCAAAAATATACAACCAGCTAGCCAAAGCCAGATCCAAAAGGAAACTACTGAAGTCTGAGATACAAAAAGGGTACAATAAAAACCTCGCTAGTCTCTCACTCGGGGTAGACGATCTAGCTAGTCGGCGATCCTCTTACCTCGATCTGCCGCTGAAGGCCCAGCAGCTCCCACAGATGACTCTGCAAAACAAAGGGAAAGGAGGACAGAAAACAATAATGGGGGTGAGAACTACTAGATAAACCAGTAGCCTCCCCTAGCGGGTAAAACCTCTAATGCTGACGCACCCACTAGGAATAAAGAGGCAAAAGGAAGAACAGTGGTAAGAAATAAAGACTACTGGAAAAGGAACTACCACTACTATGCCTCTAAATGCAGTGCCAAAAGATAACTGTATATATGCAACTATAAAGCTGACTGCCCAAAGAAACCCAATCAGAGGGCCAGGAAATACTGGCACTGCCTGCTCTGTCATCACTCACAACTCACCAACTGACCGGCACCCATCACGGTCAAAAAGCCTACTCCGGAGTGCCACTCGAGGGGAGCGACCCACACGATTAAAGTATCTCTATATCAATCATCTCTGTAACCGATGTCTCACAATAGCAGGACTGGATCATGACCATGATCAAAGTGGGAATACTCCATCCACTAATGCAACCCTGATCCCTAATCTGATGTGATAATAACATCCGGTCAACCGCCCAAAATTCGCGGTTTGCCACTATCTCCCACAATCCCCAAGAAGAGTCTAAACTGTCCCAGACTCGAGATCCAACTACACTAACTCAAGCTCCCGATCTGACTCGATCGTCATGCATCGATAGAGAAGAATAACAATAAAACATGTTTTCTCCTAAGTCAAAACCCATAATACAGTGCTGCAGTAAAATGGTGGCCTAACTAGATGTCCAATTAAACATACAATTATTCCATTAAAAAGTATTAGAAAAGTGACTAAGGTTTCTTGTAAAGAATCATTTTAAAACATTATGGGATTACTTATTTGCATGCAGTTTAAGATATAGCAATTGTCCAACTTCATTGTCCCAGATTGATCACATAGAAGCTATCAATTAATTTAGGGGGGCCAATGCAATAGGCTCATATACCACAAGTTACTATCATATTTGTAATTGGGAAACTCTACTATTCCTAGTGTGCAAGTCAACAAAGAGGGAAAAGCAACCACCCACCTCGAAAAGCGTGCACAAAACACCCAGAAAATACCCGTTGTCCTCTAAGCACACCGTCAGCTGAAACAGTATCCTACAATATCACACAAGTGTACACGGTGTAAAAACTACAAGTTCCAAACACATAATTGCTGTTTTTACAATCAGCACGCAAAAAGAGGAATTTCACCTCTGTCTCGAGCTCCTAAAATCTCATAAAAATCACGGTTGCGTTCCTCGCGAAAAGTAGCCCAAAATCGACTCTTGAATCGCCTCGATCTGATATTCCTACGCTGAGAAATAAATCGTCGAAGTCGCCGCTGTCCCAAAAACCCAAACAACAAAACAGGGGTCAAAACACCTCGGGAATCGTGCCAAGGAATCGGAATCCAGAGAAACCACCAACACGGAAAACGAAGCCCTGCCTCTTAGGAACACACCGGCGAAGAAATCGTCGAAAGAGGACTCTCGTACTGCGCAGGGGACTCCTCGGACCGAAATGCGATGATAACGGGCCCAGATTGGGGAAAAACGAGGCACACTGTAAAATCCGGATCGCCGCTGTCGAACTTCCAGAAAATCTGGGAACGCACCACGAGGTAGAAAAATCAGTGAGGAACAACTTCTCTTCAAAGACCTCTCTCAGATTCTCTCTCTTTCTCTCACAAAACAGAGAAAAAGAAGGGAGGGGAAGGGCTATTTATAGGCCCAAAAATCTTTTGGGAAAATGACCTCTGTGTCCCCACATTCGGGCGGCTACAGTACCTAGGCCCACTTTCGGGCGTGAACAGTGCAGCCCGGCCCGCGTTTCGGGCGGCTACAGTGCGGCCCGGCCCAGGGGTTTCTGGGCGCGCACAGTGCGGCCCGGCCCAGCCCGCCCGCGCACGGGATCCCTTCCCGTCCAACCGACCGTCCGACCCGGCCCACAGCCCGCCACGTGTCCGCCAAACAGGCGGCAGCCGTGCGGGCTCAACGGGGAAGCGCCACGTGTCCCCCGTGATTGGCGGCGCGGTGGGTGCGCCCGCCAATTGTGCGGCGACACGTGGCCCACCCGCCCGACACGGCTGTCGGCGACCGCCGCCGCCCACGCGCGCCCACGTGCGCCCACGTGCGCCCACGTGCGTACGGCCGCACCCGGGCAGCTCTGTGTGCGCCACGCGTACATGAGCCGACTAATCCGGGGCCGCCACGTGGCGCGCCCCGGTCCACCGTGCACCGCGCACGCGCCGCACCTGCCCGGCCTGCCCCGCGCGCCGAGCGCACTACGCCGGGCCAAACGCGTGCCGCCACGTGGCCCGCCGGTCCACCGTGCACCTGCGGTCTATTCCGTGGACCGAGAGTGGCGCGCCGGCCCAATAAGGGCCTGCCACGTGTCCCCGGCCGGTCCACAGCTCCCCCTGTACCATTTTGCGCAGAAAACTTCCGGGGGTCCGTTTTTGGGCATCCGGACTCCAAAATAAATAAGTAAATAGCCGTTTTCAAGCGTTTTTCCGCACTGAATTCAAATACGGCCTCCGATTAGCCTGATTCCACTCCTAAAATTCGGCAAAGGCAGCCGAAGGTCAGGCTTGCTCCCAAATCCTCTCTGGTTCCAAACAACATATCACTTTGACATGTTGGGGCCCCACACACCACTAATAGGTGTTCCACACCCCGAAATAGGGGAAAAACACAGGGGAAAACTGGGACACTACATCCTCCCCCACTAACAAAAGTTTCGTCCTCGAAACGAAAATCATACCTCAATCCTGAGCCTCGAACAGGTAGGGGTAGGCGTCCATCATCGCTGACTCGAGCTCCCACGTCGCCTCGCGCTCATCATGATTGCTCCAGAGGATCTTCACATAGGGGATGGTCCGATTGCGCAATTCTTTCATCTCCCGATCTAGAATCCGCAGTGGGCGCTCCTCATATCTCAAATCCTCGCTGACCTCGAGTGGTGCAAAGTCGATGACGTGCGACGGGTCGAAGACGTACCTCCTCAGAGTGGAAACATGAAAGATATCGTGGACACCAGCCAGTCTCGGGGGAAGTGCAAGTCGGTAAGCAACTGGCCCGATACGCTCCAATACCTCAAAGGGTCCAATGTATCGGGGACTGAGTTTCCCGTGAATGCCAAACCTCCTTATCCCTTTGGACGGTGAGACTTTCAGAAATACATGATCTCCCACCTGAAACTCTAAGTCTCGTCGCCGAACATCAGCATAGCTCCTCTGTCGACTCTGAGCGACCTGAAGGTGCTGTCGGATCACTCTGACCTTCTCTTCTGCCTCTAGCAACAAATCTGGTCCCAGAGTCCTTCTCTCCCCCACATCACTCCAATATAGCGGTGATCGACATTTGCGTCCATACAACGCTTCAAACGGAGCCATTTGAATGCTTGCTTGAAAGCTGTTGTTGTATGTAAACTCAGCCAGGGATAAGTGTCGAATCCATCCACCGCCGAAATCTAGGACACAAGCCCTCAGCATATCCTCAAGGATCTGAATCGTCCGCTCTGACTGTCCATCAGTCTGTGGGTGGAAGGCTGTACTGAATCTGAGCTGAGTCCCCAAGGTAGTCTGTAAACTCCTCCAGAATCGCGAAGCAAACCTCGGGTCTCTATCTGATACTATAGAAGTTGGCACTCCATGTAATCTCACTATCTCATCCAAGTATAACTGGGCTAGTCGTTCGAGTGGCCAAGTAGTCTGTATAGGCAAAAAGTGCGCTGACTTGGTAAGTCGATCCACCACTACCCAGATAGCATCTGCACCTCCTTGTGCCCTCGGTAATCCGACCACAAAATCCATCGTGATGTGGTCCCACTTCCACTCGGGAATTGGAAGACTTTGTAACTTGCCAGCTGGCACACGATGCTCAGCTTTTACCTGCTGACAAGTTAAACACTGAGACACAAACCTCCCAATATCCCTTTTCATGCCATTCCACCAGAAGTGTGCCTTGAGGTCCTTATACATCTTAGTCCCCCCAGGATGAAGGGTGTAAGGTGTATAATGGGCCTCTCTCAATATCTGCTCTCTGATCTCAGCATCCACTGGCACACAGGCTCGATCCCTGTACCTCAGTACTCCCGCAGTATCAACTGAAAAATCCCCTGATCGATCACTCGGAATCTGATCTCGAATCTTGGTCAAATGGGGGTCCTCGCTCTGTTTCTCCCGGATCCTCTCCAGCAGAGTGGGCTGCACGACCAAAGACATCAGTCTAGCAGAGACCCCAGGGGATACAACCTCTATCTCGAGCCGTCTCAACTCCTCTAATAGTGGCGCCTGATCTGTAATCAACATGGACAAACTCTGCACCGCTCTCCTACTCAAAGCATCTGCAACCACGTTGGCCTTTCCTGGATGGTAAAGGATATCCACATCGTAATCCTTCAGTAACTCTAACCATCTGCGCTGCCTCAAATTCAGTTCCTTCTGCGTGAACAGGTACTTTAGGCTCTTGTGGTCGGTGTAGATCTCACAGTGCTCCCCATATAGGTAATGGCGCCAAAGTTTCAGTGCAAACACCACGGCAGCAAATGCTAAGTCATGGGTAGGGTAATTCTTCTCGTAATCCTTAAGCTGTCTCGATGCATAAGCAATTACCCTCCCTTCCTGCATCAGCACGCATCCAAGTCCACTGTGCGATGCATCACTGTAGATCACATATCCTTTCCCCATAATAGGGAGGGAAAGGATAGGAGCGGTCATCAATCTATCCTTTAGCTCCTCAAAGCTCCTCTGGCAGTCCTCACTCCAGATAAACCTAACTCCTTTACGCGTCAACCGAGTGAGGGGTGTGGAAAGCTTCGCAAACCCTTCCACAAACCGACGATAATAACCAGCTAACCCCATGAAGCTGCGCACCTCAGATACAGTCGTCGGTCGGGGCCAATCTCGAACTGCCTCAATCTTCGCCGGGTCTACTGCTACACCGGCGGCGGAAATCACATGGCCCAAGAAAGCTACCTCCCGAAGCCAAAACTCGCACTTTGACAGCTTGGCATACAACTTCTTATCTTGTAGAAGTTGTAGCACAGTCCTCAAGTGCTCCTCGTGCTCGGCCTCGCTTCGGGAGTAAATAAGGATATCATCAATGAACACCACCACGAAGCGATCCAGAAATGGCCGAAATATCCTGTTCATCAAGTCCATAAAGGCGGCAGGGGCATTAGTCAATCCAAACGGCATAACTGTGAACTCATAATGCCCGTACCGTGATCTGAAAGCAGTCTTAGGAATATCCTCGGCCTTCACCTTCAGTTGGTGGTAACCAGACTGTAGATCAATTTTGGAAAATACACAAGACCCTTGCAGCTGATCAAAGAGATCATCGATGCGCGGCAAAGGGTACTTGTTCTTAATGGTCACTTTGTTCAATTCCCTATAGTCCACACACAACCGAAGTGACCCATCCTTCTTTTTCACGAATAGCACCGGTGCTCCCCAAGGCGACACACTTGGTCTAATAAAGCCCTTATCCATCAGATCTTGCAGCTGTGCTTTAAGCTCTCGCAGCTCAGCCGGTGCCATCCGATAAGGAGCCTTAGAGATTGGCGCAGTTCCTGGAACTACGTCAATCACAAACTCAATCTCTCTGTCTGGCGGCATACTAGTCAGCTCAGGTGGAAAAACATCCGGAAACTCGCGGGCAATAGGAATATCCCCGAGTCCCGGTGTCGCCGTAGGCCCCTTAACAACACTAGCCAAAAAGGCTACACATCCTCGATGAATCATCCGCCTCGCTCGGGAAGTCGAAACCATAGAGGCAAAGAAAGCACTCTGACATCCCCGATAAACAAACATCTCCTGGCCTGGCTCTCTAAAAGTGACAGTCCTCGCGGCACAATCAATAGTCGCGAAATACCGAGCCAGCCAGTCCATCCCAAGAATCACATCAAAGTCCCTCAGCTGTCTCAAGACCAACAGGTCTGCTGGCATAACCCAGGACTCGATCTGCATCGGGCAGGACCAACAACACTCCTCCACGTGCAAAGTGTGATCGGGAATCTGAACCTCTCGTGCACGTGGCAAAAATCCTACCTCTAACCCATGTAATGATGCAAAAGATCTACTAATGAAAGAATGCGATGCTCCAGTATCAAATAAGGTACGAGTCCTAATGCCAGAGAGTAAGGTGATACCTGCCACCACATGGTCCGCTGCTGAAGAATCCTCTACCTGTGCAGCATACACTCGCCCACTCTGAGCTGGAGGGCGATAATCGGTGGGATGGGAAGAAGATGGCTTGCTCGCTAGAGCATAAGGCCGCTGAGCCGTCGACCGCTGCTGCGATGATGCTGGGGCAGATGCTGAAGAAGGAGCGGCTGAGGTCGAAAAGGGGCACGCAGCTCGAATGTGCCCTGGCTATCCACACCCGTAGCAGCGACCCCACCGCTGGTCGCAAGTGCCGGGGAAGTGCGGACCTCCACAGAAGATACAACTGCTGGGAGCCCGTGACTGCCGGGACTGCTGCTGCTGAGACTGTCGCTGTCGCTGTGGCTGCCGCTGAGACCCGCGCTGCGACGACTGCGATCTCTGCTGCTGCTGCTGTGGGGGCCTCTGGGACCCACTAGGCCCTCGCCGCTCCGAACGCCCACGGCCTGGGAACTGAGGCGGTGGCGGTCGGGGCGGCCTCCAGGTACTGGCCTGTCCCCCCTCGACCTGGGCTGGTCGCTTTCTATCGGAGCTCTGAGCGACCGCGGCCCTCTGTCTGGCCACCACCTGATCACCTCTCTCCACCCACTGTGCATGCTCTGCGGCTGCCTCCAGATTCTGAAATCTCTGAGCATGCACCAGTGTGTAAATCTCTGGACGGAGGCCTCCCTCGAACAACTCAACCTGGTGCGGACCGTCACGAGCGACGAAGGGCACACAGTTCAGCAACTCCGTGAACTCCTGGAAATAGGCATGAGCCGATCGATCGCCCTGCTGCAGGTTCTTCAAGTCGTCCTCCAACTTCTTCTTCACACTAGTCGAAAAATAGGTGTCCAGCACCATCCGTCGGAACTCCTCCCAAGGCAGCTGTCGAGTAATCCGGAACTCCAGGGGCTCTACCCGCTGCCACCAAAAATCAGCATCTCCGTCCAAGCAGTGCACCGCCATGTGCACTCGATACCTCGGGTCGATGAAGAAGTCCCGAAAAAGCTTCTCCATCGCAGAAAGCCATCTCCCAACAGCCCAGGGCTGCGCATCCCGCCCTGAGAATCTAGGGGGTCCCCGCTGAACAAACTTGGAGAGTTTGTTAGCGATATCCTGCTCCTCCTCCGCAGTCAAAGGCTGAATAGCTCCAGGAGCCCCGCTACTCGAAGATGGCGCTGACGGCACAAAAGGTGCAACAGGAGGCACAAGGGCCTCAGGAACAGCTGGGGATGGTGCCTCTCTCTGGGCAAGGAGCTGCTCAAACCTCTGCTCCTGGCGGCGCTGACCCTCCGCCAATTGGGCCACCAAGGCCCTCAACTCAGTAAGCTCGGGGGGTGTAGGCTGCTCTGGCTCATCAGGGGGTAACGGGACACCCCGAGTAGGGATCCGACGTCGGGGAGGCATCCTGCCACAAGAAATCACGAATAAGTAACATAACCC
Organism: Tillandsia leiboldiana; assembly: GCA_029204045.2. NCBI lineage: Eukaryota > Viridiplantae > Streptophyta > Magnoliopsida > Poales > Bromeliaceae > Tillandsia > Tillandsia leiboldiana. The sequence goes on along the minus strand of CM055063.1, from coordinate 39,510,101 downwards.
CACACGACCCAATCTAGCGAAAGTCAAAGACATCCCCCAATTTCTGCGACTTTATGTTGTCTGTAGCCAACATAACGGTCCACCAGAAATTGGGTATGTCGATCCCTCTTCACTCACTGGAAGAGTCCAATAAATAAATCGACGACTTTCGCGAAGTGTCACGCCTCTCGCGCCCTATCATCCTAGAGTCTGCCAAAAGCCTAGGGTTTCCTAAGTCCCAACTGACCTATCCCTAAGCTCTGATACCAACTTAATCTGTCACGCCCCGGGTGTAAACCGGAACCCGGGCCCGCCAACAGATCCGCCGTGCACACAGAATTTTCCATGTACACGAAGCGCTGGTAACCTGCTCAAATAGATAATATACAATAAAAGAGCATAAACAGAGCTGAACTAATAGAACTAAAAGTACTCTCAGATTGAAATAAGCTACAAGCTGAAATAAAAGTACAATATACTCCCAGCTCACCAAAAATATACAACCAGCTGGCGAAAGCCAGATCCAAAAGGAAACTACTGAAGTCTGAGATACAAAAAGGGTACAATAAAAACCTCGCTAGTCTCTCACTCGGGGTAGACGATCTAGCTAGTCGGCGATCCTCTTACCTCGATCTGCCGCTGAAGGCCCAGCAGCTCCCACAGATGACTCTGCAAAACAAAGGGAAAGGAGGACAGAAAACAATAATGGGGGTGAGAACTACTAGATAAACCAGTAGCCTCCCCTAGCGGGTAAAACCTCTAATGCTGACGCACCCACTAGGAATAAAGAGGCAAAAGGAAGAACAGTGGTAAGAAATAAAGACTGCTGGAAAAGGAACTACCACTACTATGCCTCTAAATGCAGTGCCAAAAGATAACTGTATATATGCAACTATAAAGCTGACTGCCCAAAGAAACCCAATCAGAGGGCCAGGAAATACTGGCACTGCCTGCTCTGTCATCACTCACAACTCACCAACTGACCGGCACCCATCACGGTCAAAAAGCCTACTCCGGAGTGGCACTCGAGGGGAGCGACCCACACGAGTAAAGTATCTCTGTATCAATCATCTCTGTAACCGATGTCTCACAATAGCAGGACTGGATCATGACCATGATCAAAGTGGGAATACTCTATCCACTAATGCAACCCTGATCCCCAATCTGATGTGATAATAACATCCGGTCAACCGCCCAAAATTCGCGGTTTGCCACTATCTCCCACAATCCCCAAGAAGAGTCTAAACTGTCCCAGACTCGAGATCCAACTACACTAACTCAAGCTCCCGATCTGACTCGATCGTCATGCATCGATAGAGAAGAATAACAATAAAACATGTTTTCTCCTAAGTCAAAACCCATAATACAGTGCTGCAGTAAAATGGTGGCCTAACTAGATGTCCAATTAAACATACAATTATTCCATTAAAAAGTATTAGAAAAGTGACTAAGGTTTCTTGTAAAGAATCATTTTAAAACATTATGGGATTACTTATTTGCATGCAGTTTAAGATATAGCAATTGTCCAACTTCATTGTCCCAGATTGATCACATAGAAGCTATCAATTAATTTAGGGGGGCCAATGCAATAGGCTCATATACCACAAGTTACTATCATATTTGTAATTGGGAAACTCTACTATTCCTAGTGTGCAAGTCAACAAAGAGGGAAAAGCAACCACCCACCTCGAAAAGCGTGCACAAAACACCCAGAAAATACCCGTTGTCCTCTAAGCACACCGTCAGCTGAAACAGTATCCTACAATATCACACAAGTGTACACGGTGTAAAAACTACAAGTTCCAAACACATAATTGCTGTTTTTACAATCAGCACGCAAAATGAGGAATTTCACCTCTGTCTCGAGCTCCTAAAATCTCATAAAAATCACGATTGCGTTCCTCGCGAAAAGTAGCCCAAAATCGACTCTTGAATCGCCTCGATCTGATATTCCTACGCTGAGAAATAAATCGTCGAAGTCGCCGCTGTCCCAAAAACCCAAACAGCAAAATTGGGGTCAAAACACCTCGGGAATCGTGCCAAGGAATCGGAATCCAGAGAAACCACCAACACGGAAAAACGAAGCCCTACCTCTTAGGAACACACCGGCGAAGAAATCGTCGAAAGAGGACTCCCGTACTGCGCAGGGGACTCCTCGGACCGAAATGCGACGATAATGGGCCCAGATTGGGGAAAAACGAGGCACACTGTAAAATCCGGATCGCCGCTGTCGAACTTCTAGAAAATCTGGGAACGCACCACGAGGTAGAAAAATTAGTGAGGAACAACTTCTCTTCAAAGACCTCTCTCAGATTCTCTCTCTTTCTCTCACAAAACAGAGAAAAAGAAGGGAGGGGAAGGGCTATTTATAGGCCCAAAAATCTTTTGGGAAAATGACCTCTGTGTCCCCACATTCGGGCGGCTACAGTACCCAGGCCCACTTTCGGGCGTGAACAGTGCAGCCCGGCCCGCGTTTCGGGCGGCTACAGTGCGGCCCGGCCCAGGGGTTCCCGGGCTGCGGCACAGTGCGGCCCGGCCCAGCCGCCCGCGCACGGGATCCCTTCCCGTCCAACGAACCGTCCGACCCGGCCCACAGCCCGCACGTGTCCGCCAAACAGGCGGCAGCCGTGCGGGCTCAACGGGGAAGCGCCACGTGTCCCTCGTGATTGGCGGCGCGGTGGGTGCGCCCGCAATTGTGCGGCGACAGTGGCCCACACCGCCCGACACGGCTGTCGGCGACCGCCGTCCGCCCACGCGCGCCCACGTGCGCCCCGTGCGCCACACGTGCGACGCCGCACCGGGCAGCTCTGTGTGCGCCACGCGTACATGAGCCGACTAATCCGGGGCCGCCACGTGGCGCGCCCCCCCGGTCCACACGTGCACCGCGCACGCGCGCCACCTGCCAGGCCTGCCACCGCGCGCCGAGCGCACTACGCCGGGCCAACGCGTGCCGACACGTGCCCGCCGGTCCACGTGCACCGGCCGGTTATTCGTGGACCGAGAGTGGCGCGCCGGCCCAATAAGGGCCTGCCACGTGTCCCCGGCCGGGTCCACAGCTCCCCCTGCACCATTTTGCGCAGAAACTTCCGGGGGTCCGTTTTTTGGGCATCCGGAATCCAAATAAATAAGTAAATAGCCGTTTTCAAGCGTTGTTTCCCGCGCTGAATTCAAATACGGCCCTCCGATTAGCTTGATTCCACTCCTAAAATTCGGCAAAGGCAGCCGAAGGTCAGGCTTGCTCCCAAATCCTCTCTGGTTCCAAACAACATATCACTTTGACATGTTGGGGCCCCACACACCACTAACAGTGTTCCACACCCCGAAACAGGGGAAAAACACAGGGGAAAACTGGGACACTACATTATATGTAATAATAGATCTAAATAGGGAAAAAACACCTGGAGGGGGGTGAATAGGTGTAAACAATAAACACTCAACAAATCATTGCGCAATAAAACCCAATGCGGAAGAATAAAAGAACGCGCAAGATTTTTACGTGGAAAAAACTCCAAACCGGAGTAAAAAACCACGGGACCGATAACACGGTGAATATCCACTAGAATTGAAACACGTACAAGGTTGATTTAACGTACTCACAGATGACTCAACCTTTTACCATACGCTCCTAGAGGATCTTCTCCGCTCGTTCGCAACGCGTCTCGAATCCACGATCTGCGTCCAACCCGAATCCACGGCGTCCAACGTCGAGTCCACGACGTCCGACCGAATCCACGGTCTTCACCAATAGCACGCTTCGAATCCACGAACGTACTCGCTCCGAATCCACGAGAGCGGTTGCAACCTTGAATCCACAAGGCCACGCGAGTCCACGCGCCGATTTTGGGGAAATCGTTGTTTTGGGTGGTGATGATCCGCCGAATACTTAGATCAAAGATAGATAGGAAATACCATCTAAGTATTCATTAGTTTGATTCAACTCAAGATGTGAGTATGAAAACCTAGAATCAACTAATCAATATAGATGAAGAAACATAGAGTAATATCTAATGATTTCCTTTCTTCTCTATATGTGGATCTTAGGCCGTATAAGATGTATTTGAAAATGACGGCTATTTTTCTTTTATCGGCTTCCCCTAAAAAAGAATCATAGGGTCTATTTATAGGTTAGAAACCCTAGGAAGGAGATAAGAATCAAAAACCTACCATTTCTGGAATTTTTACGACGGCGATCCGGATCGGATTTCGGCGATCCGGATCGCATAGCAAGGAAAGACATTCCAGAAAAACGAAGGTTCGGGATCCGGATCGAAGTGGCTGATCCGGATCGTTCATACAGTTTCACACAAACATCAACGTTCGGGATCCGGATTGCAAGCCTGATCCGATCGTTCAAGTAAAATGGTAAACTCATGTTCGGGATCCGATCATGAGATGGCTACGATCCGGATTGAACCGTGTATGACGAACACCTTCGGGATCCGGATTGGAACAACTGATCCGGATCCTGAACATGTCCCATGTCCAGTTTTTGATTTTTATGCAATGAAAAATTCTTCCAAGTGTTTCTACACTACAAGAAGTATTCGGATCACCAAAAATCTTTTGTTAAACATACCTGATCCTTTTGAATTCTTCTTTCTTGAGATTGAGTTAAATGATCCAACTTTCTTCACCTTCAATCTTCAAGACTTGAACCTTTCACGAAATTACGCCAACTCAAATTCCGTAACAATCTCCCCCTTTGGCGGTTTCGTGACAAAACACAGATCCACTAAAGAAAATTCAAAAAGATATTTTTGTTGCTATCACCATACAACAAAAATTTACAATGGAGATCCAAAAATTTAAAACATGAGATAAACTCCTAAAACAGACTCTAGACTTAGACATCTGTACTCTCTGCACACAGAAATCATTCTTGACAAAAAGAATCGTTAGATACCTCAAGAAATTTAGCATACAAAACCACCAGTACAGAGTAGAGTTTATCTGATCATCATGACATTTGAGAATTCAGATATGTAAGAGAATCATAGTCAAAAACCAACATATCTTCTATGCATAATCAAAAACCAAATGTCACAAAGTGTTAGTCTCCAACATCAACTTGTTAGTCATATTAGCATGCCCAATAGTTAGTCGAATAGTTAGTATAGGACATGTCAAACAGAACACAAGATCAAAACCAAAGTTGAAGTTGAAGGTGATAGCTTACCTTGATGTTCACAGGAGCACATTCAGCGAACAACACAGTTTTCATATCATCATTGTTCATCATTGTTCACGTTCTCTCTAAACTCTCTCCCCCTGTTTGTCAAAACTA
>CM055063.1:39376989-39504738 GCA_029204045.2 Tillandsia leiboldiana | reverse complement strand
TTCTCTTCTTCCCCTTTGCCTCTGATTACCTGGTGGGCATATTTGAGCTGAGGCTTTACCCACTAGGGGAGGCTACTGTTTATAGTAGTACTTACCCCCATTGTCTTTTCTTGTTTCTTTCTTCCCCTTTGTTTTGCAGAGTCCTCTGCGGGAGTTGCTGGGCCGTCAGCAACTGATCGAGGTAAGCGGATTGCAGACTAGATAGAGAGCCATCCGAGGGTCGTAGCACGTTGCTGGAGCTTTTGGGTACCTGGTCTTCTCAGACAGCTTTTGTTTATTTCTTTTTGGGTCTGGCTTTTGCCAGCTGTTTGTATTTAGTGGTGAGCTGGGAGAGACATCTGTATTTTATTCCACTGTTGTACTCTTTTACTTCCGGCTTCTGTCTGAGATACAGTAGTTTTAGTTTAGCTCTGATTATTATGCTCTTTTATTATTATTTCTTATCTGAGCAGGTTACCGACGCTTCGTGTATGTGGGAAATACCGCATGCACGGCGGATCTGTAGACGGGCCCGGGTTCTGGTTTACACCCGGGGCGTGACAAATACCTAGCATATAATCAAAACTAATCTACCCAGAGTTCTTATTTCAAAAGAGATTTGACCAAAAACCATTCACAAACGAAAAGGATAGAAAAATCTCATCACGTTTTGAAGAAAATAGAGAAAACCTGTGAAAAACGAGATTTTGAAACTTACTTGGATTCGAAGAACTTGGGTTAGGAAAGCTCCAAGGTGCAAGTATTCTAGAGAGAGAGGCTCTAGAGACTTGAGAACAAAAGATTAAGGTAAAAGAAATCAAAACCCTTTCGTTCTTATTAAAACCCTAGCCGCGATCCGGATCGGATCGAGATTTCGATCCGGATCGGCTAGCCGCAGGAAGAAGCCTGCGTTCGGGATCCGGATCATTTAACCCGATCCGGATCAGCTGCAACTTTTTCTTCAGAAAAATTAAAAAAAATCCATAAAATCCAGAAAAAGTTTGTAAGCATTTTAGCACATCAACTTTAAACAAAAATCATCGTTTCATGTCAAGAGAAATAAATTATGTTAAATCTATCAACAACATTCAAATAATGACATGACAATTTATAGAAATTAAAACTTTTAAAGTTGATCAAGTTCAAACACATCCATCATGATCTTATGAGTACGTCGTTTATCAAATCATTAGAATGGTAAAGAAAATGAATTACCAAGATCAATAGATGTTTGAAATCCCAAATAAATTATATAATGTATCTAGACAATCTGTTGAAGAGAGTGGCTCTTTGAGCATCTTTCTTTAAAAAACCCACCTTATACCAACCTTGAAATTTGACGGAGTCAAGTATTTCAATCATACATTTTATTTAATCAAAAAAAAATTACAAACCCATGCTTGGTATACATGTGGTAGCTGCACACAGTACTCGGACGACCGAGGTGGTAGCTCTTTCCTCCATGTGGTGGTAGTTTTCACACTCCTCATTGGGATGTAACTCTTTCCACATCTTTTGAGCATTTTACTTTTCTTTGACTCCCCCTCAATTGGCTATCAATTATTTAATATATAAAGTATTCAACCAAGGATTGATCTCGAATTCATACTCAACTAAATAGTCAAATAAGATAACAACAATACCAAGAGATCATTGAGAGAGAAATTAACTTTAATCAATTAAAAATGGTTTAATTTAAATAAATGATCAATGCATCAACTGAATTATTATGATATCCAAAGCATAATAGATTTCTAATTATATGAAAGGATGCAAGTAAAGTGAATAATACACATGCTCAATTAATGTACTATGTATAAACATAGATAAAGAACAAAAACACAAAAACAAAACCTAACCTAAGCAAAAGTTTCAAAAGGAAGTTTATTTCAAGGAAAGCATTCCAATTGCTTTACGCAAATGAATAAAACGTTTTTGATCCAAAGGTTTTGTTAAGATGTCAGCTAATTGATCTTCAGTTGAAATATATGAAAGTTGAAGAGTATTTGATTCAACTAGCTCTCTAAGAAAATGATATCTAAGTTCAATGTGTTTTGTTCTAGAGTGCAACACAGGGTTTTTTGGAAATGTTTATAGCACTAGTGTTGTCACAAAGAATTGTTACCGAAGTTGCTGAAATTCGGAAGTCGCTCAACACACTTTTCATCCAGATGAGTTGGGTTGAACAACTACCCGCTGAAATGTATTCCGCTTCGGCAGTCGAGAGTGCTATGCAATTCTGCTTTTTACTGTGCCATGCAACAAGGCAATGGCCAAGATAGAAGCATGCACCACTCGTGCTTTTCCGATCATCCACTGATCCTGCCCAATCGGCATCTGAGTATCCAACAATGTCCAAACTAGTTCCCATAGGATACCAAATTCCGAAATTCATTGATCCTTTGATGTACCGGATGATCCTTTTCACCGCTTTCAGGTGAACCTCCTTTGGTGCTGATTGATATCTCGCGCAAATCCCAACACTAAAGGATATATCCGGGCGGCTAGCCGTGAGGTAAAGTAGACTTCCAATCATACTTCGATACAGTTTCTCGTCTACATTCTCACTATGTGATTCACTTCCAAGTCCCTTGTGGCTAGTTCCCATTGGAGTCGGAAAATGCTTCGAATTTTCTAAGTCAAACTTTTTAACTAACTCCATTGCATACTTGGATTGACACAAGTGAATACCTTCATCATTTTGTTTAATTTGCAATCCAAGAAAATAAGTCAATTCGCTCATCATGGACATCTCAAATTCGCTTTCCATGGTCTCCGCGAATTTAGAAGCATCATTATCTCTTGTTGCTCCAAATACAATGTCATCGACATAGATTTGTGCTACAATGAAATTGTTTTGATAATACTTCACAAAGAGAGTCCTGTCAGCTCCCCCTCGAGTATAGCCCTTCTCCAAAAGGTGCTTTGTCAACCTTTCGTACCATGCTCGCGGTGCTTGTTTCAGACCGTAAAGAGCCTTTTTCAAACGAAAAACATGGTTAGGTTGTTTATGGTCTACAAAACCTTTCGGTTGAGCCACATAAACTTCCTCGTTTAAAAACCCATTTAGAAACGCGCTCTTAACGTCCATTTGAAATAATCTGATTTTAAAATGACAAGCAATAGCAAATAGTATATGAATGGACTCGAGTCTAGCTACAGGGGCGAAAGTTTCATCAAAGTCTATACCTTCTACTTGAGAGTAGCCTTGAGCAACTAATCGTGCCTTGTTCCTGATGATAGTACCATCCTCATTTTTCTTGTTCTTGAAAATCCATTTGGTACCTATCACATTATGTTGCTTTGGAGGCTTCGTTAATTCCCAGACTTTGTTTCGCTCAAATTGATGGAGCTTTTCCTGCATTGCTTTAATCCAGTAGTCATCCTGAAGAGCTTCATCTATGTTCTTTGGTTCGATTAAAGATATGTAGCAAGCGAATCCACAAACCAACTGCCTCCGAGTTCTAACTCCTTCTTGTGGGTCTCCAATGATGTTTGATTCAGGATGATCCTTGGAGATGCGTAAAGTTTGAGGTAACGGAGTACTCGGAGGTACATGAGACGATTCCTGCACATCAGATAAACTTGAAGAACCATTAGATGCATCATTAATATTGGAAGTATTATTATGAGAAGATGCAATGGCAGGTGTATCATCATCTAGAGAGATATCGAGGGTAGATTTTTCAGATGCAAAGTGAAAAGCTTCATCTACTTTAACATTTATAGATTCTACGATCGTCTTAGATTCCAAGTTAAATACCCGATATGCTCTACTATTTGTAGAATACCCCAAGAAAATCCCTTCGTCACTTCGAGAGTCAAACTTTCCAAGATTTTCACGGTCACGTAAAATGTAACACCGACTCCCGAAGATGCGAAAATATTTGATGTTGGGTTTTCTACCACACCATAGTTCATATGGTGTATTTAACGTTCCCGGGCGCAAATAAACTCGATTAATTACATAGATTGCAGTGTTCACAGCTTCAGCCCAAAAATGTAGCGGTAAATTCCGGCTGTGAAGCATAACACGTGCCATCTCTTGAACAACCCTGTTTTTGCGCTCGACTACACCATTCTGTTGAGGTGTATAGGGTGCTGAGAATTCATGCTTAATACCGTTGGAAGTGCAAAAATCAATGAATTTTGAATTTATGAATTCTCCACCTCTATCACTTCTAACGCGAATGATCTTTTCATTCTTTTCAATCATAATACGATGGCAAATCTCGTGAAAAGAATCAAAAGTATCAGCTTTCTCTTTTAAAAATGCTACCCAAGAATAACTAGAGAAATCATCAACCAATAAGAAAATATACCATTTACCTCCCAAAGATGGTTGACGAGTTGGCCCCATTAAATCCATGTGCAAAAGTTCCAAAGGCCGTTTTGTACCAACGTGGTTCAAGTTCTTGTGTGCAGTCCTGGACTGTTTTCCCTTTTGGCAACCACCACACACAATGTTTTGTTTAAGTAAAAGTTTTGGAACCCCCTTGACCACGTCCTTGTTTGAAATTCTAGCAAGTTCCTTAAAATTTATGTGACCTAGCCTTTCATGCCAAAGTGTTTCATTATTCAAAGAAGCTAAGTTATAATTTTCAGAAATTTTATTTGGAACAACATAACAATTGTTTTCAGATCTAACCCCTTTTAAAAAGAAGACATGGTCCTTATCAGTTACAACGCATTCAACAGATGAAAAGTTAACTGAAAAACCATTGTCGCAAAGTCGACTTATGCTAATGAGGTTAGTCTTAAGGCCATCAACAAATAAGACGTTTTTCAAAATCGGGCAATCTGGAATAGCTATCGTTCCTTTTCCAACAATTTTGGAAGACCGACCGTCTCCGAAAATAACAAGTCCTCCGGAGATTTTCTCAAAGTTTTGAAAACTATTTTTGTCACCGGTCATGTGACGGGAACACCCGCTATCCAGATACCAAGACGAACTATCATATGCATGCAAGGAAACATTGGTAACAAGACAAGGAAAAATTTCACCTTTGCGCACCCAAACCTTTTTGGAATGCGTCGGTAATGGTCGTGAAGTTATATGCCTAGGTGAAAGCGTCTTGTTAAAGCGATTGCTGCTCCTTGATGAAGTCGTCTTGCGCGGTGAACTACCAAGGTTCTTTTCCGTCAATTGATTTACAATTGATTTCCGAGGAATCACCTTTGTGGTAGTCATTGCAAGAGGTGTTTGAGGTGAGCGTTTGACTCCCGTCTTGCAATATCTTCTTATGTGCCCTGAAACACCACAACGAAAACATACCTTAGATCTTGACAATCCCAAAGTGGATGAAGTAGGTTTGTTGTCGTTGTTCGTCTTGAATTCCGGTGTCGGAGGAGGAGATACCGACTGAGGCACAAAAACTGTCCCACTCGAACTTGGATTGTTTCCAGTTTGAGTGTACCCGAGGCCGAACCGATTTGTTTGACCAAGACCAAGAAGCCTATCCAACTTACTCCTTCCTGAAGAGAATGCTGCAAGTCATCCTTGAGTTGGAAAACGGTCTTTGTCATTTCCAGGTTATCCTGTCGAGCCTCGTTGTAGAGCTTTGAGAAGTGATCCGCTTTATCCACCAGTTTTGTATGTTCCTTCTCAAATAGCTCATTGGATTCTTGAAGGGAAACATTTACTTTTATCAGATTTTCCCTTTCCACTTCAAGAGCGTTTGAAAGAGAAGTTGCCCTTTTTGCTTCTTCTTCGAGATCATGCAATCTCCCTCTCAAACTCTTGTTTTGCTTAGCTAGTTTCTTTGAATCCCTCAAAAGTCTGTGGTAGGCTAAAACAAAATCTTCACCTTCCGAATCATCCGATTCGTTGTCCGTTGCAATCTTTTCAACAGTGGAGTTGGACAATGACTCGGATGTACTTGCCATTAAGCACATGAAGGGTGAAGATGTGGACGCGTGGAATGCCGTTGCGCTTTCTTCTTCATCACTTGAGGATGACTCATTTGACGTTGAGTTGTCATCCCTAGTGACGGCTTGCATCACTTTCTTCTTTGACGGATTCTTAGTTGGACACTCCGTTGAAATATGGCCGTATCCTTGGCACTTGAAGCATTGGACTTGTCCCTCTGAACTTTTCTTATCCTTTGAAAAGTTCTCTTGCTTTCTTGACTTGTAACTTGAAGTACCCTTGCCTTTCTTCGACTTTCCGAAGGATGGAGATTTACTTGAATTACCCCTTCGAAAGTTGCGGCGAAACTTCCTTGTCAAGAGAGCGAGTTGCTTCTCAAAGTCCTCCATAGATAGGTTCTCATCATCGTCTGAGGAGGATGAATCCGAGTCTTCTTCCTTAGTTGTTTTCAACTCATAACCTGAAGACTTAGAAGAGGATGCTTTTCCTGAAGAATAGTTAGTAGTAAATGTCATTTCATAAGTTTGTAATGAACCAACTAATTCTTCTACACGCATTTCGTCCGGGTGTTTAATAGTTTCAATGGCTGTAACCTTTGGGCGAAATCGTTCAGGAAGAGTTCTTAAGATCTTTCTTACAACTTTAAATTTTGGAATCTTCTCTCCCAGGTTAGCACATGAATTTACGATGTCTTGCAATCGTGTGTAATAGTCCGTGAAAGATTCATTTTCTGCCATAAAAATGGAGTCAAATCTGCTCATAAGCATTTGCAGCTTTTGAATCTTCACGAGGTTAGTTCCCTCATGTGTAACCTGAAGAACATCCCAGATTTCTTTCGCAGTCTCACATGCCGAGACGCGAGAGAATTCAGTTTGAGATAAGGCATTAAAAATAGCATTAATTCCTTTGCCATTGTAAGAAGATGAATCTAACTCTTCCTTGGTCCATTTCGACCTAGGTTTTAAGGGGCGAACATCAGAAATAATCTCAGTTGGATTAGACCATCCTAATTCAATTGATTGCCACACCCTTTCGTCGATGGAAATTAAAAAGGCTTTTATCCGTACTTTCCAGTACGCATAATTTGTTCCATCAAAGAAAGGGGGTCGATTGATGTTTCCACCTTCAACCATTGTTTACAACCCTATTCCCGCTCTGATACCACTTGTTGGATTATATGTAATAATAGATCTAAATAGGGGAAAAAACACCTAGAGGGGGGTGAATAGGTGTAAACAATAAACACTCAAAAAATCATTGCGCAATAAAACCCAATGCGGAAAAATAAAAGAACACGCAAGATTTTTACGTGGAAAAACTCCAAACCGGAGTAAAAAACCACGGGACCGATAACACGGTGAAATCCACTAGAATTGAAACACGTACAAGGTGATTTAACGTACTCACAGACGACTCAACCTTTTACCATACGCTCCTAGTTGATCTTCTCCGCTCGTTCCGCAACGTGTCTCGAATCCACGATCTGCGTCCAACGCCGAATCCACGGCGTCCAACGTTGAGTCCACGACGTCCGACCGAATCCACGGTCTTCACCCAGTAGCACGCTTCGAATCCACGAACGTACCTCGCTCCGAATCCACGAGAGCGGTTGCACCTTGAATCCACAAGGCCACGCGAGTCCACGCGCCGATTTTGGGGAAATCGTTGTTTTGGGTGGTGATGATCCGCCGAATACTTAGATCAAAGATAGATAGGAAATACCATCTAAGTATTCATTAGTTTGATTCAACTCAAGATGTGAGTATGAAAACCTAGAATCAAACTAATCAATATAGATGAAGAAACATAGAGTAATATCTAATGATTCCCTTTCTTCTCTATATGTGGATCTTAGGCCGTATAAGATGATATTTGAATATGACGGCTATTTTTCTTTTTATCGGCCTTCCCCTAGAAAAATGAATCATAGGGTCTATTTATAGGTTAGAAACCCTAGGAAGGAGATAAGAATCAAAAACCTACCATTTCTGGAATTTTTACGGACGGCGATCCGGATCGGATTTCTGCGATCCGGATTGCAGTAGCAAGAAAGACGGTTTCCAGAAAAACGATGGTTCGGGATCCGGATCGAAATGGCTGATCCGGATCGTTCATACAGTTTCACCAAACATCAACGTTCGGGATCCGGATTGCAATTCCTGATCCGGATCGTGCAAGTAAAAAGGTAAAACTAGTGTTCGGGATCTGGATCATGAAATGCTGCGATCCGGATTGAACCAGTGTATGAACGAACACCCTTCGGGATCCGGATTGGAATGTCTGATCCGGATCCTAAACATGTCCCATGTCCAGTTTTTGATTTTTATGCAATGAAAAATTCTTCCAGGTGTTTCTACACTACAAGAAGTATTCGGATCACCAAAAATATTTAGTTAAACATACCTGATCCTTTTGAATTCTTCTTTCTTGAGATTGAGTTAAATGATCCAACCTTCTTCACCTTCAATCTTCAAGACTTGAACCTTTCACAAAATTACGCCAACTCAAATTCCGTAACAAACTGTCTAACCCCATTACATGAGAATCCCACTCTTTTAACTCTAACTGTGGCGACGAATGTCGCGGTGCCTTATTACACGCCGGTTTCGGCATTTATGCTCATGATTGCTTACACGCACACCGGCGGTCTGGCCACCGCACAGGGTGTATTTTTCCGGAAAGATGGTACGTTTACCCGTGTACCCCACAAGGTGTCGTAGTGGGGACCCCTCGCGGATTACTTAAGGTGTTGCACGAGTACCGTGGAGGGGTTGGTGGCATCGAAGTGCGAGCAAAGTGTTCTTTCGCCGGGGGTCTTTAGACCTCCCGGCACATGTTTCGTTTTGATTAAACAAGGGATATGGTGATTCATGAGGGGGAAGTGGAATGCTCTGGTGTATCGGTTTGTTTACTACAGTTTTTATAGCATTACCTGTTTTCATCTACTTTATTTGTCATTGACTCCCCACACTGTGACAGGTCCGAACAGGGGTGGGAACCGGGACGATGGTGAGACTGCGTTTAGAGGACCTTAGCTGCTTGAGGCAGTCATACGTCTTATTTACTTTCGGTTATCTCTTTTACTTTTGGTTAGTAGGCTAGTGATTATTTCTTGGTGGAACAATTGTGGATGTTGGGTTGATATCCTAACTTAGTGGTGACTTCTTTATTGCGTTATCTTATACTTGTATGCGGCATGATTTCAAATAACAAAATGACTTCGAAAACGTTTTCAAACTAAGTGTCGTGTGGGCACTGGCTTTCAAACCCATGGATTTATCTTTTCAAGTTATGTTGCCGCCTAAAAGAGATTTGCGAAAATGTTTCTAAAACCGAGTGTCATTTGGACACTATTTTCCAAACCTGTGGATTTATCCTTTCTCTCTTGATTGTGGTTGTGATTAATTGTGATCTCTTCTTTTGGTATCATCGTAACTGCATGATTAAAGTATGTGTTGTAATTGAAACGCCGTACATATACAAAGGAGACTCCGTCCGTTTGTGGAGTGAATTTGTATATGTGGCGGGTCTGGCGCGCACCGGTGGCGAGGTTAAATTTTTTTTTAAAAAAAGATACACGTTTTTCCGCTCATTTAGAACCTCCAGGGCGTGACAGAAAAAGTGCGCATTTTGGCTTTGGGAAGTTTCATTTTTAGGCCATGTGGTTTTAGCCGCAGGAGTGGCAGTGGACCCGACGAAGATTGATGCCGTTCGGAATTGGCCTAGACCTACGACGGTGACAGAGGTTCGGAGCTTTTTGGGCCTAGCAGGATACTACCGTAGGTTCGTAGAGGGCTTTGCGAAGCTCTCTATTCCCCTCACCCGTTTGACTAGGAAGGGGACTAGATATGTTTGGTCTGAGCAGTGCCAACAGAGCTTCGATGAGTTGAAGCTGAGATTGATATTAGCGCCGATTCTTGCGTTGCCAGTGATGGGAGAGGGATTTGTGGTTTATAGTGATGCCTCCCACCGCGGCTGAGGTTGTGTGTTGATGCAGCGTGACAGGGTAATTGCTTATGCATCGCGGCAATTAAAGGATTATGAGAAAAATTACCCTACGCATGATTTGGAACTAGCCGCTGCTGTATTTGCTTTGAAGTTGTGGCGACACTACCTTTACGGGGAGCACTGTGAGATATTTACCGACCACAAAAGTTTGAAATATTTGTTTACTCAGAAGGAGCTCAATTTGAGGCAACGCCGATGGCTAGAGCTATTAAAGGATTATGATTTGAGCATACAGTATCATCCCGGCAAGGCCAATGTGGTCGCGGATGCCTTGAGTAGGCGAGCAGTGCAGTCTTTGAGCTTATTGATTACTCAGCAGATGCCACTGAGGGAGCAGTTGAGGCGACTTGATATTGAGGTTGTGTTCCCTGGGGATTCTGCAAGACATATGTCTTTTGTCTTGCAGCCCACTCTAGTAGACAGGATTAGAGAGAAACAGAGTGTGGACCCCTATCTTGAGAGGATTAGAGACCAGGTTCGGCATGGTCAGGGTGGGGACTTCTCTGTTGATGCAGCGGGAGTACTTAGGTACAGGGACTGCTTTTGTGTGCCCGTGGACTTAGAGATTCGAGAGCTAATTTTGAGAGAAGCTCACTATACACCTTACACCCTCCACCCTGGGGGAACTAAGATGTATAGAGATTTGAGGGCACAGTTCTGGTGGAATGGTATGAAAAGAGATATTGGAAGGTTTGTTGCCCATTATCTAACTTGTCATCAAGTTAAGGCTGAGCATCAGGTTCCAGCTGGCAAGTCACAAAACCTTCCAATACCTGAATGGAAATGGGATCGAGTGACCATGGACTTTATTGTTGGATTACCGAGGTCACAGAGTGGAGCTGATGCTATTTGGGTGATTGTGGATCGATAGACCAAATCAGCCCATTTTCTGCCGATACAGTCGAATTGGACTCTGGAGAGATTGGCACAGTTGTACAAGGATGAGATTGTGAGGCTGCATGGAGTACCGGCTTTGTTGTGTCTGATAGGGACCCGTGGTTCACTTCGCATTTCTGGAGGAGCCTGCAGACGGCCTTGGGGACACAACTTCACTTCAGTACTGCCATTCACCCACAGACTGATGGACAGTCTGAGCGGACCATTCAGACTCTTGAGGATATGTTGAGAGCATGTGTCCTGAGTTTTAGCGACAGCTGGAATCGACATTTGAGATTGGCTGAGTTTGCTTACAACAATAGCTTCCGGGCGAGCATTCAGATGGCACCCTACGAAGCATTGTATGGACGGAAATGTCGATCGCCATTATTTTGGAGTGACATGGGTGAAAGGAAGACCTTGGGGCCTGACTTGCTTATGGAAGCTGAAGAAAAGGTCAAGGTCATTCGGCGACATTTGGTGACCGCCCAAAGCCAGCAGAGGAGTTATGCCGATAGGAGGCGGCGAGACTTAGAGTTTCAAGTTGGAGACCATATTTTTCTGAAAGTCTCACCATCTCGAGGGATACGTCGTTTTGGAGTGCGCGGAAAGCTCAGTCCGCGGTTCATTGGCCCGTTTGAGGTGTTAGAGCGCATTGGACCCATTGTGTCACGCCTCGGGGTCGAAACTGAGACCCGGGCTCGCTAACAGATCCGCCATCTGTACGGAAACTGCCGTACAGACAAAGCGTCTAGCCTGCAAAAGACAAAACTACAGCTACACAGATATCAGAGGGGATAAAAAGCTGTACTATAAAATTTCACAACTACAAAGTTGCAACAACTCATAGCCTATCTCCCAAAATCAGATGATACAAATAGAAGTCCACCTATACAACATCTACAAATCCAAATGGGAGATAGCTAACAGGAAACATAACCAACTCCCACAATCCGGGATGGTACATCTACCTCTCTCTAAAGTAACAATGCTGGTAGGGAACTATCACGCGACTCCCTGTCCTCGGTCCGTCCCGTCAAGCCCAGCAGGAACGGAAGAAAGCCTCAGCAACCTGTCACCGACAGAGGGTGTGAGAACTACATCCTACAGTAGTTCTCAGTGGGTACCGTCTCCAAGAACCACGGTCTGCCCACTAAGTCTACCAGAGGCATAAGATAACAGATAAGACTGATAATGAAAAATAAGCTGGAAAAGAATCTACAGCTATCATGCCTCTATCTACTATGCTCAATAGGAAGAGACTATGGATGATGGTATGCAGCCACTCACTACTGACAATATGTCACAAGTACTACTCTCAAGACACTCTACTATGACACATGCTATGCCATCACTCTCTCAGTGTAACCCAAATCTCAGCGACTGCCCCACAGGGTCCAGTCGAGTCAAGCCTGCGCCCCCTGGTGTATCAACCAGGGTGTCCAATCGGACAAACTCGATATCTCACACAGTGACCCCATGGTAGCTCGGCCAGGGGTATCAAGCGACCTCTAGTATATGAACTAGGCGCATCATCGCAGCCTCGTCAGGCTCGGTATCATCATCACAGCCTCATCAGGCTCGGAATCATCAACGCACCCGGGGCGTAGCTCGAGGGGTGCGACCCCACCGAACTCAAGTATATCATCAGTATCACTGTCTCACAAGTGGCTCCTGCAGGCTATAGTCCTCGATCAAACAGATCGGTATCTTGATGCTCAAAGCACAACTCAGTCGGAGAATCCTCCACGACTCAATCTCACAACACTGACCCACTCAATGAAAGTACTACACAGCTGGGACCACCATCTCCCCCAACGGCTCCCACAACAACACCCTACTGAACTCAACACACAACTCACGGCCGGAGATGCTCCACAGCCAGATCTGCGAAGGGTCCGAAACCCCAGGAGACTAACACCTACGTCCCCAAGAAAGAAAGCAGCCCTTAGAACCCAGATCACTCGAATCCGCTCGGGTGGATAAGTTTATAAGAAACCATGTCATTTATTTCAGAAAACCATTCAATCTGAGAGAAATCCATCTTTTAATAATTTTTAGTCCTTTTTAGAAAAACCCCCTTGAAAACAAGTTTTATGCCCAAACCTCGAAGAGCTAATGCCCTCGTCCTATCAAACAAGAACAGACTCAGGCGACCTTGCGAGGCTTGGAAGAAACATTGTTTGACCAAAATCATGCATTCGTCCAAAAAGGTTCTGGGTTCAAGGTCCTGCTAACACACGTGCACCACGATCACAACATGGTGGTGACGAGAAGAACAGCGGAAAGGAAAAACCCCGGGACCACCGTTTACCTGAAACGGTTCCCCAAAACACTAACACTGGCCTAACCCAGCCACCAGACCCCACTCGGCCCCCCGGGCCCGAGTGCAACACCCGTCCCACAACACTCTGATCACTCGGCCCACTACCCGGGCGAGGAACTCTATGTCCCGAAGGATATGAAAAGTGTGGGATGTCTAAAACATAAAAGAACCTAGCCCAGATTAAGGTTCTCTATTGGTCTGGTCAAACACATGCACATATGACGGGGGTGCTAGTTAAGTTCCAAGAAAACACTTAAACTAGCATGCAATCCTATCACAATAGAATTAGAAGGAAGTCCGTAGACTTGGAGAGAAAACCAACCCACCTCGGCTCGCCCCCAATTGCTCGTCGACACTTGCAATTGGGCTCAGCGGGATCACCTTACCTCCGCGAGGTCCGCACGCAAAACGGGGCACGCTGCGTCCAACCACACGACCGCGCGCTCCGCGGATGTCCCGAAACAAGCCTGCGGGTCCACGCGACGGAAAAACCCACAACCGCCCCCGGCGGAAGCTAAAAAACACACCGCAAGCTGCCAGAAGCGAAGAAATCACAAAATCAATCAAAACGGACAAAACCGAGCATCCGACGGCGAAAAACTGCGCCCGACGGCGAAAAACAGCTCCGTCGGCGAAAACCAGCGCCTGACGGCGAAAAACAGCTCCGTCGGCGAAAAAACTGCTCAAAACAGCTTGCGAAAACAGCTCGCGAAAACCCTGTGAAAACTGCTCAAAACTGCGCGAAAACCATGCGCGAAAACTGCGAAAACCGCTCGCAAAATCTGCTCGAAAACCGCGCGAAATCTGCGCGAAAACAGCGCGCGAAAACTGCGAAAAACGCTCGCAAAATCTGCTCGAAAACCGCGTGAAATCTGCGCGAAAACAGCGCGCGAAAACTGCGAAAAATGCTCGCAAAATCTGATCGAAAACCGCGCGAAAGAGGCATCAAAGCTGCCTGCGAAACCGCTCGCCAAAACTGCGAGAAACAGCGAAAATCTGCCCGAAAACTTGCGCGAAATCTGCGAAAATCGCTCGCGAAAACTGCCGGCGAAAACCGCGAAAAACTGCTCGCGCACGCGCCCGCCAAGCCGCTGCCAGCCAAAACCGACCGCGCGGCGCCTCGCTGCGCCACGCGCGTCCGCCCGGCACGCGGCGCTGCGCGCTGCCAGCACAGGGCCCGCGGCACCGCGCACGGCCCGCCCGGCCCTGCGCGGTGCGCGCCCTGCGCGCGGTCCGGCGGCACTGCGCGCGCCTTGCGCGCGGTCCGCGGGGCTGCGCGCGGCCAGCGCAGCGCCCTGCGCGCTGCGCGCGGCCCGCGCAGGGCACGCGGCACCGCGCGCGGCCCGCAAGGGCCCGCGCGGTGCGCGCCCTGCGCGCGGCCCTGCGGCACCGCGCGCCCTGCGCGCGGCCCTGCGGCACTGCGCGCACCATGCGCGCGGTCCGCAGGGTGCGCGCGGCCCGCGCAGCGCCCACGGCGCTGCACGCGGCCCGCGCAGGGCCCGCGGCACCGCGCGCAGCCCGCTCTGGCCCGCGCGGTGCGCGCCCTGCGCGCGGCCCTGCGGCACCGCGCGTGCCTTGCGCACGGTCCGCAGGGTGCGCGCGGCCCGCGCAGCGCCCACGGTGCTGCGCGCGGCCCGCGCAGGGCCCGCGGCACCGCGCGCAGCCCGCTCGGGCCCGCGCGGTGCCCGCCCTGCGCGCGGCCCTGCGGCACCGCGCGCGCCTTGCGCGCGGTCCGCAGGGTGCGCGTGGCCCGCGCAGCGCCCACGGCATTGCGCGCGGCCCGCGCAGGGCCCGCGGCACCGCGCGCAGCCCGCTCGGGCCCGCGCGGTGCGCGCCCTGCGTGCGGCCCTGCGGCACCGCGCGCGCCTTGCGCGCGGTCTGCAGGGCGCGCGCGCCAGCCGCGCGCGCGCTTGGGCGCGGCCAGCAGCGCCCACGCGGCGCTGCACCAGGGCGCAGCGCCCTGGTGCTGCCCGCGCACGCAGGTGGCCCGCAGGGTGCTGCCAGCCCTGCAGCACCCTTGCGGCAGCTGCCACTCGCGCAGCAGCCGCGCCGGCCGCGCGTGCGCCAATGCGCGCGCGCGCGGCTCCCACGGCTGCGACCCCCGCGCAAAAGAAAAGAAAAGAAAACTCCAAAAAAATTCCCAAAACCTCGAAAAATCCTGCAAAGCTCGAAACGCCGAAAAACACCCAAAATCTGAAAATGCTTACCTCGCCGTCGCACGCCGCGCGTCCACAAGCTCCAACGGCACCAATGGGGAGTCCTCAACCAAGAATCACCTCAAAACCCCTTTTCCTTCTTCTTCTTCTTCTTCCTTTTCCTCTCTTTTCTTTTCCTTTCTTTCTTTCTTTCTCTCTTTTCCTTCTCTGCTTCACCCCAAAGCAACATGGCCACCTTTATATAAAGAAAAAGAATTTAATTAATTAATTTACTTAATCCAAAAATCCCCACCAACTCACTTTTTGCCTTCGGGCTTTCCGCTGCTGTCCGGAACCTCCCGAACTCCGCTGTAAATCGAAAATACACGCGCTCACAGCTTTTTCTCTTCAAAAAGCTCATCCGTTGAGGCGGGGTGCTCAAATCAAATACCGGCTCCAAAATTGCTAGTTCCGACTCACTTTTTGCCTCCGGATCCTCCGCGTCAGTCCGGAACCTCCCGGACCTCGCTGTAATCTGAAATTACACCTGTTCCAAGTGTTCCTGAATTTCCGGCACTCCACGGTGAAGTCGGAAATTCCCAATCTCATCCTCAATCGGCCTACAAAGCCCGGAAAAACTCCGAATCGAGCTGGAGCTTCTGCGTTGATTTGAATCAACCCGGCATCAACTGTAAACTCAAATGCAACATGCTCAAGGCAACTCTCTGCTCCAAGTCATCTGTGTGGTCGGCGCGCTATCCAAAGACCCGGTACTCTACACATTGCTTACTGAGTTGCGCTACCGCCACGTTTGGCAGGCACCCATGATGTATTTCATGTATCCGTCCTGAGGAAGTATGTTTTTGATCCCTCGCATGTTTTGGACTTCACTTTCTTGGAGTTGGACGAGGATTTGAGCTATCAGGAGCGGCCGATGCGAATTCTTGCCCGGGAGACAAAATAATTGCGCAATCGGGTTATACCTTTTGTGAAGGTCCTATGGAGCCATCATGATGAGCGAGAGGCCACCTGGGAGCTTGAGGATGAGTTGAGGATTTCCTATTCCCATTTATTTGAGGCACCCTCCTGAGATTTGAATTCTTTCGGTTTCGAGGACGAAACCCTTTTAAGGAGGGGAGGATGTAGAGTACCGGATTTGGGTGTAGAGCACCGACTCCGCAGTGTGCATGAAGGGTGGATACCACTTGGGACATGTGTATTTTATGATTATAGTGGAGTTCGGTAGGTTTCGGATCGATGCGGGAGCCTCCGGGGTGAAAAGTGAGTTGGCGGTGTCGACAACAGGAGCATCAGCCTGCGGATGGGCCCTGGGAGCCTGGAGTTCCGGGACTGGAGCTTGGGTTCCGGAACTGATGGGTTGGTTCCGGAACCTAGCCCCGTGTTCCGGAACCAAGGTGTTGGGTACTAGTACTGCAAGGTCGGTACCGGTACCCTAGCCTCCAAAATCCAGGAATTAAGCAGATTTTTGTTTTAGTGAGGGTTCTTTTCATCATTTCACCTCCCAGCTGCCCACTATACCTCGCCACCTTCTTTATATAGCCAGCTACTACACCTTCTTATCCACTTCAACCAGAGAAAAAAAAAAAAAAGAGAGAAGAAGAGAAGAAGAGAAGAGAGGAGAGTTCAAGTGTGGTGCTTGTCCTGTTGAGAGGGAGTCGAGCGGAGTTGCGTGCGCGTCGGGATGCATACGAGGTGAGTTGTTGTTTCTCCAAGTTTGTATTTTTGGATTCTTTTATGGATTTTGAGTGAGATTTTGAGTTTGAATTTGGTTGCTTTCCTTCCCTCTTTTTCCACATCGCCTTGTGGTGCAGCTTGCTGCGTGGCTGTGAGTTTTCGGAGTTGCACTGCGCGGAGCCGACGGGGGTGCATGCATGCGTGCATACTGTGGGCTGGCAGCGGAGTAGGCCGGAGCGCGCAGGAATTTTGCTGAGAACTTGGGAGGCTGCTTGAGCCTCAGGGGATTTTTCCGAGGCACTCGACAGTGTGTGCGCGCGCGGGGTGCAGTTTGGGTAGTTTCGGCAGTTTGAGGTTTCGGCGCTTCCCCGACTTCGGCTTTGCCTACGGAAAGCATTCTAGGTGGGTTAGAAACTCTTCCAAACTGTATGGAATGCCCTCTAATGCTTCTGTATGCATGTTGATCATGTCTAGGATGTCTATTTTTACAGTTGATAAATCTGATAGTTGCCTAGGAAATTACAGAAAATTTATTAGAACCCCAGATTATTTTTAGTATACTCCTGGTACTATATGACACTAGATTTCGTGGTTAGTTGGCATTATATTTGCACCTGGACCACTTTAAAAATCAAGAAAACCCGTTTTAAGGAAAATCGACATTTTAAAAATAATTTTTAAATTGTGAGATCGCCAGAGGGGTGGCATGGGTTCAGGGTGCATATGTCCTCGCGCCTGGGGGCCGAGTGGATTTTATTTGACTTAGAGGATGTGTTGCTAGTATCTTGGGGTTTTTGGGGGCATATCAGATTGAGTCGTGGGATGTTGGCATTCGAGTTTCCGATCTGTTTGATCGTGGATTGTAGCCTGCAGATGCCGCTTTTTATGCCAGATGAGACACGCTTGAGCTCGGTGGGGTCGCTCCCCTCGAGTTACACTCCGGATGCGATGATGATGATGCGCCTAGTTGATACACTAGGGGTCGCTTTGCGTGATACTGAGATAGTCCGATGGGACGCCCTGGTTGATACACTAGGGGGCGCAGGCTTGACTGGACCCGATGTGGCAGCCACTGAGATTGGGTTATGTGAGCGAGGGGATGCATAGCATGTTCTTAGATGAGTTTTTCCTTTGAGCATAATACTTGAGGCACTTTAGCTATAGTTTTATTCCAGCTTTCATATTATTTATCTGCATACCTATATGTTTTTGCCTCCAGTAGACTTAGTGGGCATACCGTGGATATTGGTGACGGTACCCACAGAGAACTACCTTTTGCAATAGTTCTCACACCCACTGTGGTGACAGGTTTTCCTGAGGCGGCTGTTCCGGGTTCAGCTCGTGCGGAGACAGCAGATCGAGGTAAGGGTGTGGCCGACTAGTTTCTTACCCGAGTCTGTCTGAGAGTCAGAGGTAGACATACCCTGTATTTTGAGTTTTCACCTTTGTACTGGACAGTCTGTGATTGTATTTATTTTCATAGTGAGAGAACTATGTATTTTGGATCTTTGGATGTATGTAGATTCAGATGTTCAGTTATGTTTTCTTTAGCTTTAGTTTCTTTTCCGCTCTGATATTTGTTTAGCTATAGATCTTACTTGCAGGTTAGTCGCTTCGTCTGTGCGGGGAGTCCCGTGAAGGCGGCGGATCTGTTGGCGAGCCCGGGTTGCAGTTTCGACCGCGGGGCGTGACAGTAATCGCGGGGAGCGAGTGTCGATTTGAGAGCTGGTGACGGTGGTGATGGATACCCACCCTTTTGGTTTGAGACTTCCGTTGAGGTTTGTTAGTTTCGAGGACAAACCTTTCTTTTAGTAGGGGAGGATGTGATGATCTGGACCTCCGCGGGAGTTTTGCAGTGTGATCAGCGGCTTTTGGAGGTCTTTTTGGTGTGATACAGGTGTTGTGTGAGAATCGGACTCAAGGAAGGGACCCACGCAAAAAACGGATCGAGTTTGCCCTTAAGATGCCTACGCCGAAAAATGGAAGTAGTTCCGCACAAAACGGAGTCCATATTTGGATTCATCACGAAAAAATATTAAAAAACGGCTATTTGGATGTATTTTTCGGAGTTCGGACACCCGAAAACGAATAACCGGAAGTTTCTACAATGTTTCGGGTGCATGGAGCCGTGGATCGGGGGGGCATGTGGCAACTTCTGGTTGGGCCGATGCAGCAGGCGTGGTCGACGCAGGCAGGCGCGGGCAGACCGTTCAGGCGCGGGCAGGCCGGACAGCTGCAGGCATGCGCGTGGGCAGCGGGCAGCGCACGCGTGCGGGGCTGGCGGCGCGCTGTCCCCGCGTGGGACACGCGGCATGCGCCGATTTGCCGCGCCGCGCCCAACTGGATCAAGCCGCGTGGCATTATCCAGCCCGTGCAACCGGGTTACGATGGCGGCCATCTGGGCCGCCACGTGTCAGCGGCGGCTGCGGGTCTGGGACGGCCCAGTACTGTAGCAACAGGGAGGCATTTCTCCATCTTCTTCTTTTCAATGGTTTTAAAAAGGGATTTCTTCACCACCTTTGAGCTCTTTTGGAGGGTGATTTTTTTGGGAGATTTTTACCAGAGCTCCAGCTATCCCTCCTCTACAGTGTTAGATTTTCTTGGAATTTTTTGAAGGCTCTTTGATCATCTTCTTCATCAACCTTTGAGGACATCATCATTGCTGCATTCACAGCCCACTTCATCGCATTTCGGTTCAAAAATCTTACAGAGCTAACCAGAGTGAGTTTTGACCGGATTTTTCATTCTACGTCTTCACAAGAGGTAGGCATACAACTTTGGTATTCAATTCTCTTCATGGATTAAGATACTTCTCAGAGTTTTTACCCCATCTTTGGGACCCTTTGTTTCAGCCTGGAATTATGGACAGTCCTTAGTGTTTTGGGTTTTCTGGACAGTTGGATGGGAGTTTTAGAATGAATTTTGTGGAGAAATTTCCAGGACTCGAAGATCTACAACATTGGTATGTATCATTCCACCTGAATCTGAGTTTTTATTGGTGTTTAATTATCATCTTTGGAACTCTTGTGTTTTGGTTTAAGTATTGGACTGTTAAGATTGAGTTTTGGATAATCTAAAGTAATTATGTAATTTCTCAGTGATCCGTGCATGGATTTTAGTGTTCTTTGACTTGATTTGCATCTACTCTCAAAGAGGAATCCATTGCTACCCTGCTTGCTGAATTTGGAGTTTGTTTGCCTAGGTAACGTTAACGATCTTTCAACCCATGTGTTAAGGTTTACAGCAGATTTCAGTTTAAGTGTTATTTTGATATTTGGACTTTGGAGATGCAGAATTTGGTGTAATTCTTGGTTAATTTCAGGATTTTAAAGTTTGGGCATATTCTTAAGATCAAGGTGAACATTTCTCCTTTTGATTTCAGTTTAAAATTCCTTATGGATTGGTCCCTATAATTTTTGGAAGTTGGTGCTGAAATTTCAATGTGTTCTTGGGCAGCATCACACCCTTTGCTTAATTTGATTATTCAGGAAAATTAATGATGGATTTTTGGAGACCTGGAGATATTCATATGATTGAGGATACTTTATTTTTTCTGCTGGAGCTTCAATTTGAGGTTGGGTTGATTGAGTATACTGGGATAGAGTCGATGCATTATTTTCATCTGTATCACCCTTTGAGCATAGTAGATAGAGGCATGGTAGCTGTAGAGTTATTTCCAGCTTTTTATCCTTTTCAGTATTTCTGTTATCTTATGCCTCTAGTAGACTTAGTTGGCAGACCGTTGGTCTTGGAGACGGTAATCATTGAGAACTACTGTAGGATGTAGTTCTTACACCCTCTATCGGTGACAGGTTTGCCGAGACTTTTCCTTCCGTTCCTGCTCTAGCTGGCGTGACGGACCGAGGATAGGGAGTCACGAGATAGATCCCTACCAGTGTAGTCCATTTTGGTGAGATAGATGTACCATCCCGAATTGTGGGATTTCATTGTACACTGATGTATTATTATTTTAGTTTACCTCCATCTTTGGATTCATAAATTTTGTATAGGTGGATTCTACTTGTATTATTATCTTGGAGATGAATATTGTACCTTTATTTTTGTTGTACAGTGGTTTTAGATTTTTGTTACGGCAGTTATTTTCAGCTCTGATATCCGTATAGTTTGCAGTATTATCTTTTGCAGGTTAGATGCTTCGTCTATGCGGGGCTTCCCGCATGGGCGGCGGATCTACTGTCGAGCCCGGGTCGCAGTTTCGACCCCGGGGCGTGACATAAATGCTTCGTCTGTGCGTGGATTCCTGTACAAATGGCGGATCTGTTGGCGAGCCCGGGTCGCAGTTTGGATAGTTTGGGCACGCCAACAGACCCGCCAATCAAGCATGACCTCTCTATACCCGAAAGGAACGGTAACATCCATCTCCAATCAAAACAAGTGTATGATGAGATATAATATCAGAGTAAAAACTACTACTAATTAAAACTTCCATTCATTAAACAACACGTTTAAACTGTAAATGAAAGCATACATGAGTGAACCATAATATAAAATTAATTATATTTTCATCTCTCAACTTGTATTTAAACATTATTACAAATTTTACATTCTTTTTTCTCACAATACATAGTTCACTCAAAAATATAAAAGGTAACATCTGCTAAACCCTCTAGGTCTCTATTGTAGTGGCCCAAATCCCTATGTAGCTTTTCCTCGAGAATCCACAGTGTGAAATACCTATTATTGGTGTGTCGGGCCCGTAACGCATCAAATGGATGTGTTAGATGGACTCAGTGAGTTTCGTGAATCAAGCCTATCTTTCGGGTGTTTTTGCTGAATTTTAGAAGAGATTTTAGGCTGATCGGAGGTCGGTTTTGGATTCAGCGCGAAAAATGTGACACCCCCGGAATTTGGATTAGTCCTATATATAAATGATATAATAGGACTAAATCTCTTAACCCGGCTATAGCATTTTGGATGGTAGCAAGATCCAAGAGGTTGTGAGAGTTAAGCGTGCTAGAGCTAAAGTAGTTCTAGGATGGGTGACCCCCTGGGAAGTGGGGCGTCACAGTTGGTATCAGAGTCATTCACCAGCCGGAAATATGAGATGAGTCTTGGCTGAGCCAGGGTTATATAGCGGGTAGAGCGAGGCTCCCCGGCTAATAACCGTTGTGAGTGGAGTGCAGCTCCTCACAAGGTCGGCTAAGGCTAGCGAGACGAGTCTCACGGCTAATAACCGTTGTGAGTGGAGTGCAGCTCCTCACAAGGTCGGCTAAGGCTAGCGAGACGAGTCTCACATCGCCTGGTGCTTGTGAGTGTGCTTGAGTCTGACGTGGACGTCAGGGCTTAAAGGGGGGAAGAATGTGACACCCCCAGAATTTGGATTAGTCCTATATATAAATGATATAATAGGACTAAATCTCTTAACCCGGCTATAGCATTTTGGATGGTAGCAAGATCCAAGAGGTTGTGAGAGTTAAGCGTGCTAGAGCTAGAGTAGTTCTAGGATGGGTGACCCCCTGGGAAGTGGGGCGTCACAGAAAAACACTTGAAAACGGCTATTTGCTTGTATTTTTCTAAGTCCGGATACCCAAAAAGGGGCTCCCGGAAGTTTTTAGTGGATTTGGGTGCATGGGGGAGGGCGTAGACCGGTAGGGTGCCACGTGGCGGCCTGTCATTGGCCGGTTCTCAGGGCGCGGTCCACGGAGAGGCGTGGGGTGGTGCATGGACCGTGCGCGGGGACACGTGGCAGCTCTGGATTGGCGGGCTCACGTAGGCGTGATCCACGGTGGCGCACGTGGGCGCCTCGAGGTGCGTGTGCGGCAGGGGGGCAGGTGGCGCGGCGTGGCGCGGCATGGCGCACGGTCGGGCCGGGGACAAGTGGCGCTGGGTGATTCGCGGACGCCACCTACCGGGTTGACCGAGCACCTGCCACGTGGCGTTTTCTGAGTGGGCTTGCACATGCTGTCCCGTGTTCGGGACACGTGTCAAGCCAGGACGATTCGGGCGCTCCTCTGGGCCGTCCTTCAGAAGCTGGGGACAAATTGGGAATTTCTCAATTTGTTGGGCTGGGCCTGTAAATAGTCCCCGTATGGCATCATTTCTGGGTTTTCTGGCCTGTTTTTCACAGAGGCTTCTATAGGAGACTTCTTCCTCTACCAATTATACACCTTGTGGAGGATTTTTGGGATTTTAGAAGGCCCCTACATCGAGTTCTATGGCGATTCGGCGCGCTATGACGCTTCTTCTCCGGCGATCTTTTCTGTCTTGTTTCGTTGTACGGACTCCCCCGGGCTACTCCGACAGAGTTTTTGGGCAATTCTTGTGCCGTTGCTTCCACGACAGGTAGGGCTGCGACTTTCGCATTTTCTGCTTCTCCTCATTCCGAGCTTTTCTTGGGTTTTTTGGGCCATCTTGTGACCCCATTTTCTGCGACGGAGTTTTTGACAGCTTCGGAGTTTTTAGGGATTTCTCTGCGCTTGAGTGTCGGAACGAGGAGTGCAAGTACTCGTTTTGTATCTACACGTCGCAAGGAACATCATCGTGATTTTTGTGGATTTTTGTGAGGTTTTCCCGAAGGTGAAAATCTTACTTTTTCTAGGCGGATTACTGTAGAGATGTGTTCTTAGGAGTTTCGCGCTTACCCAGTGTTTAATTTGTAACTTGGCCTACAGTTGTCGAAACGGGACGTGCGAGTACTTGATCTTCATCTACTCGTCGCAACGATCGCCGCGGCGATTTTTCTGGAAATTTTGGAGTTCATATCATAGTTGAAAATTTACCTTTTTCTGGAATGGTTGCGTGGACAGCGGCAGATTTTGGATTGCGGAATTGATTGTGCACCGTTTTGGGTATTTTCACAGTTTTCGCGGTGAGCCGTGGTTTTCCCCGAGAGAGGGCGAGTTTGGATTCGTCCTTCGCGATCGAGGTGGATAATTGTTGTGGACCTCATATTTGACATACTCACTAGGAATATTAGAGTTTCCCCGTGTAGGATTTATTGATTAATGCTTGGTTGGAATATGCATGCTTATATGGATATATTGTTAGCTATGTTAGCACTTAACCTTGCATGTGAAATCGACTAATATATTGGGGACAAGATGATTCATCCTGTTGGTGGGTACTACTTGAGGATTTTATGGACATAGATAAGGGGATAGCGATTATGACCGATGACTTACCCCTTGCGAGATTATTAATTGATAAACCTTCTTTTATAATTCTTGAGGATATTTGCATGCTTAAATGGAAAGTGATTTGTGTCATGTTAGCATTTAATCTTCCTTTGAGTTTGTTTACTAAATTTGGGTTATCATGCTCTAATCAATGTAAGAACAACGATATCTGTCTTTCTTTTATCATCATGAGGACACTTGCATGCTTGTATGGTCATCTAGATAGGCCACCTTTTTCTCCTACACTATCATGCTGGGATTTGACTTAGGAGAAACCATGATTGCTTCTTTTCTCCTTTTTAGTTAGACAAGTGGCACAGGTTGCTCGGGTTTGAGCAGGGGTTTGGGATAGTGTAGCTGGGACATTGGGTCTGGGACAGGTTGGACTTGATTGGGGATTTGTGGGGTGTTGTGGCGACCGCGGACATTGGGTGGTTGACCGGATCTTTACTTGTGCATCAGATTGGGGATCGGGGTTTCTTTAGTGGATGGGTTTTCTCACTTGAGCATAGTCGTGATCCAGTCCTGCTGTAGAGTTCCGGAGCTTCGGGCAGTGTGCCGACTCCACGTGGCAGCCTGGTATTGTGGAAATACCATCAGCAGTTTCTGTTTGTAATTACAGAGAGGTTCGGGTGGTCCCGGAGCGACGCGGAAGTCTTTTTGAAGGAAAGTGAGTTGGCGTCGACTTGAAAGCTTGCGGGTCGAGCTTTGGCTTCCTGGATGGTTTTGATGTGAGTTGATCCCTTGGGACATGTGTAATATGTTTTTACAGAGGTGTTCGGTTGGTTCCGGGGTGATGCAGAGGATCCGAGGCGAGAAAGTGAGTTGGCGGGGCAAATCTGGAGGTTTTCGGGTTGTTCTGGAGCCCTTGGGTGACTTGGTTCCGGAACCAGCCCTCTGGTTCCGGAACCAAGGCCCATGTACCGGTACCAAGTGGCTGGTACCGGTACACAGGCAGCAGGGAGCCCGATTTTTGACCCGGACTGGTACAGTAATTGAGGTATGGCTTCTTCTGTTCCAACCACTCTCGCATTGATTTATCTACCCCGACACTTGCACCCTCTCCACCCCTCATCCTTATCCATCCTCCTCCATCCCTTGCCGCCAGAGAAGAAGAAGAGGAAGTGGAAGGAGAAGAAGCAAGGTCTCCATTTGTGCTGCTTGTGAGAGTTGACCGGGTCAACGTGCGCGCGCGAGGAGCAATTGAGGTAAATTGATTGTTGGAGTTTGTGGATTTGGATTTGTTTGTTCTCCTCTTGGGTTTTAGAGATGGAATTGATTGAGAATTGAGTTTAATTTTCCATTCTTGCTTCCTTGGAGCTCTCGGATTGCATGCATGCAGTAGGGAGTTACTGTGCAAATCCGCAATCTTCGCGTGCTTGATTCGTGGACTGGGGTGATCGGATTGAGCTGGGATTTTTATGGTGGCCTAGCTGGGTGCTGTGGAGGTTGTTTGGAGCTCCGTGGATTTTTCCGAGACGCGCGACGGTGCGCGCGCGCGCGAGAGGCGCAGTTCAGTTTTTCGTCAGATTGCGCCCGTTTCTTCACCGATTTCGGCGCGGCCTTCGGAAAGCATTTGAGGTGGGTTGGATTTTCTTCTAAAAATCGTGGAATGCCCTCTAATGCTTCAGAACGCACTTTGATCATGTCAAAACTGTATATTTTAGCTGTTAAATGATCTGATAGTTGCCTAGAAAATTATAGAAATATTATCTGAACCCCAGAGTATTTTTAGTGGACTCTTGACATTATATGACACTAGACTGTGTACTCGGTTGGCCTCATTTAAGCTCCCGAACCGTTTTAAAAATCTGAAGGCTTGTTTTATTGGAAAACCGACTTTTAAAAATGGTTTTAAAATGTCTGAGGGTTCTAGTGATGCCGCATGGGTTCGGGGAGCATGTTCTCTCGTGCCGGGGGGGGGCCAAGGAGATATTTGTTGATTATTAGAGCCTTTCTGTGGCTTTTTGAGTTTTACTAGTGTCATTGGGGGTTCTATTTGAGCACTTCAGATTCAGTCGTGGAGTTTACTCCGACCTTGACGTGAGTGTGTGTCGTGTATCCACTGTGTTCCGATCTATTTGATCGTGGATTATAGCCTGCTGAGCCTGGCATGTTTGCCAGTTATGAGATACTTGAGATACTTGAGATACTTGAGTTCGGTGGGGTCGCTCCCCTCGAGCTACGCCCCGGGTGCGATGATGATACCGAGCCTGACGAGGCTGCGATGAGTTACTGAGAGTCCTTGAGGGACACCCTACGTAAGTCCGTTCCTCCGGGATGTGCGGCAGTAGATGAGCGCGGGCTTGACTTTATCTTGACTGGTCCAAAGAGGACAGTCATTGAGATTTGGGTGAGAGGTGTGAGTGAGTTACACTGCATGTTCATAGATGAGTATTTTTTCCTTTGAGCATATGTAGAGGCATATAGAGATAGATTTCCAGCTTTCCCTTTTATCTATCTATCTATCTATTTGTTTACCTTTTGTGCCTCCGGTGGACTTAGTGGGCATACCGTGTGCTTTGAGGACGGTACCCACTGGGAACTACCTTTGCAGTAGTTCTCACACCCGCTGCGGTGCAGGTTTTCCTGAGGCAGCTGCTCCGACTCCTTCCCGTGCGGAGTCTTCAGATCGAGGTAAGGGCGTGGCCGACTAGTCGCTTACCCGAGTCAGTTTAGTGGAGAGGTAGCAGTACCCTTTTGAGTTTCCACTTTTGTAGAGTGAGATTTTGAGAGATGTTATTTTTGTATCTTGAGGACTGCTTGTATCTTGGATTTTATTTACTCTAGTACAGTTGTTCTGTTTCCTTTCTATAGCATGTACTTACTTTTGCTCTGATATCTGTTAGCTATAGATTTATTTGCAGGGTAGACGCTTCGTCTGTACGGCAGTTTCCGTACAGATGGCGGATCTGTTAGCGAGCCCGGGTCGCAGTTTCGACCCCGGGGCGTGACAGATTAGAGTGGTATCAGAGCCTAGGTTTATAGGTCATTGAGGACTTAGAGACCCTAGGCTTTTAGCTGGACAGTAGGTTGACTATCGAGAGAGACGTGATTTCTGCGAGAGTCATGATTGAGTTGTAACTCCCCCAGGGGATTGGGGTGAGTAATTTTGCATGTTTACTCTCTAAAGGGGACATGTCGGCTGCAGACGACATTACGCTTTAGAATGGGTAACATGTATAGACTCTCGTTTGATTGGGTTGAGTGATTCTTGGTCCTGATGTTTGGTTTTAATTGCAGGATTGCGATGCCTCCCAGACGTCGAGCTACGACGAGGGCTCACCCAGCCGCAGACGAGGAGCCTGAGCGGCAGGAGGCTCTACCTGTTGATCAGGGAGAGGTTCAGGCGCTGCGGGCCCAAGTGGCCCATTTGTCGGAGGCGTTGCAACGCCAAGATGAGGCGTCCAAACGCCAGGAGGAGACAGCCAGGCGCCAGGAGGAGACAGTTAGGCGCCAGGAGGAGGCAGCCAAGGCCCAGCAAGAGAATGTGGAACGGTTGGTAAGGTTACTCGAGCAGAGGGCACCTCCAGCGACGCCCCCAGTAGCTACCTCGGCGACCTCGTCACAGATTGCTCCTTTGACGGAGGCAGAGCAGAGAGAGCTCACGGATCGACTGTCATATATTAGCCAGTTCCATCCCCCGCGGTTCGCTGGTCTGAGCTCGGAGCCGTGGGAGGTCGAGAACTGGATAGCAGCTATGGAGAAATTATTCGAGAATCTTTTCATCAAGGAGGAGTATCAAGTGCACCTGGGAACTCACTTTTTGGAGAAAGACGCCGAGACTTGGTGGCGTCGGGTTCGCCCTGTTGGACCGCCGGGCGTACAGTTGCTGACTTGGCACGAGTTTCGAGCTTTACTGCGTGGGGCTTACTTCCCCGACAGTGCAAAGCAGAAACTCGAAGGAGATCTTCGACGGCTACAGCAGGGTAGCCGACCCCTACAGGAGTATATACGAGAGTTTCAGCGCTTACTGAACAGTGTTCCATACGTCGCCCCAGATGAGCCGCAGAGGGTTGATCTATTTGAGAGAGGATTGCACCAGGATATCTACCATCACGTCCACTCCCATCGGTCACCTACCTTGGACGCAGCTATTGAGCGAGCTCGATGGGTCTCCCGAGGGACCGTTATTATGACAGAGAGGGGCGAGGCGCCAGGGACCAGCTCCGGGGAGAAGCGCCCCACACCTCAGGATTTTGGGCAGTCAAGCAGACGGAGGCCCCCGAGACCACCGCAGCCACAGATTCAGCCTCGAGGCCGCGGGTCACAGAGGAGGCAGAGGCCAGGGGGTCATCGGCCGCCTAGACAGCAGCAGCAGCAGCAGCAGAGGCGTTCTGATCAGTGTGTGATTTGTGGCGGGCTTCACGCACCTCAGCAGTGCGAGCAGCGACAGGGCAGATGCTATCGATGTGGACAGCCGGGACATATAGCTTGGACTTGCCCGAGGGCAGGGTCTTCAGCACCGTCGACTACATCGACTTCTCCCTTGCCCCTACAGGCAGTGGGAGCTTCGCCGAGCTTCACCCGGGGTGATCGTGCCACCTCCTCACGACAGTCTGAGAGATGACCTCCAGCGAGCGGGCGAGTGTACGCCGCTCAGGTCGAGGATTCCACAGCAGCGGATCAGGTAGTAGCAGGTATTGTTCTTATCTCCTCTACCCGTGCTCGAGCGCTTTTTGATACTGGAGCATCACATTCATTCATCAGTAGTACATTTGCATCTTCGCATGGGTTTGAGATTGGGCCATTGACTCATGCATTAGAGGTCCAGGTTCCGGGTTGTGTATTGCATGTAGATGAGTGCTGTTGGTCCTGCCCAGTGCAGTTAGGACCGTGGATTTTACCCATTGACCTGTTGGTCTTGCGCCGACTTCAGGATTTTGATGTGGTTTTGGGTATGGATTGGTTATCCCGGTTCTATGCTACTATTGATTGTAGATTGAGGACTGTGACCCTTCGGGAGCCGGGTCAGGAAGAGTATGTGTATAGGGGATGTCAGAGTGCATTGTTTGTAGTGACAGTGTCTTCCGCCAGAGCCCGACAGATGTTGAGTAGAGGCTGTGTCGCTTTTCTTGCGACTGTTGTAGAGGCGCCTACGGCGATGCCCGGACTCGAGGACATCCCTGTTGTCTGCGAGTACCCGGATGTTTTTTCCCTCGGAGTTATCATCCATGCCGCCGGATCGAGAGATAGAGTTTGTGATTGATGTAGTCCCTGGAACTACATCAGTCTCTAAAGCGCCCTACAGGATGGCCCCAGCAGAGTTGAGAGAGCTAAAGGCTCAATTGCAGGATCTTTTGGATCGAGGGTTCATTAGACCTAGCGTCTCTC
This sequence comes from Tillandsia leiboldiana, assembly GCA_029204045.2. Taxonomy (NCBI): domain Eukaryota; kingdom Viridiplantae; phylum Streptophyta; class Magnoliopsida; order Poales; family Bromeliaceae; genus Tillandsia; species Tillandsia leiboldiana. Next base: position 39,475,380 of record CM055063.1, on the reverse strand, counting down.
CGTGGGGAGCGCCGATTCTTTTTGTGAAAAAGAAGGACGGATCACTTAGATTGTGTGTGGATTATCGAGAGTTGAATAAAGTGACCGTTCGGAACAAGTATCCTCTCCCCAGGATTGATGATTTGTTTGATCAGCTTCAGGGAGCTACGGTCTTCTCAAAGATCGACCTTCAGTCCGGTTACCACCAGCTTAAGGTGAGGGCCGAGGATGTGTCCAAGACAGCTTTCAGGACTCGGTATGGGCATTATGAGTTCACAGTGCTACCTTTTGGATTGACTAATGCCCCAGCCGCATTTATGGATCTAATGAACCGAGTGTTTCAGCCCTACTTGGATCGTTTTGTAGTGGTATTCATTGATGACATTCTGGTTTACTCCCGAAGTGACACGGAGCACGAGGAGCACTTGAGGATTGTGCTGCAGCTTCTGAGAGAGAAGAAGTTGTATGCCAAGTTGAAGAAGTGCGCTTTTTGGCTTCGGGAGGTTTCTTTTCTAGGCCACGTGGTTTCAGCCGCAGGAGTGGCAGTGGACCCGGCGAAGATTGATTCAGTTCGGGATTGGCCTAGACCCACGACGGTGACAGAGGTGCGTAGCTTCTTGGGCCTTGCAGGGTACTACCGTCGTTTTGTGGAAGGCTTTGCGAAGCTTTCTACTCCCCTCACTCGGTTGACTAGGAAGGGGATCAAGTTTGTGTGGACAGAGCAGTGTCAGCAGAGCTTCGAGGAGTTGAAGCAGAGGTTGATTACAGCGCCAGTCCTTTCACTACCAGTTATGGGAGAGGGATTCGTGATTTACAGTGATGCCTCCCACAGCGGCCTAGGATGTGTGTTGATGCAGCATGGTAGGGTAATCGCTTATGCTTCGCGCCAGCTAAAGGACTATGAGAAGAATTACCCTACGCATGACTTGGAGCTAGCCGCTGTTGTCTTTGCTTTGAAGCTTTGGCGGCACTATCTTTATGGCGAGCATTGTGAGATCTTCACCGACCACCAGAGTTTGAAGTATTTGTTCACCCAGAAGGAACTCAACTTGAGGCAACGCCGGTGGCTAGAGCTGCTAAAGGATTATGATCTGAATATTCAGTATCATCCCGGCAAAGCCAATGTGGTCGCAGACGCCTTGAGCAGGCGATCAGGGCAGTCCTTGAGTTTGTTGATTACCCAGCAGATGCCCTTGAGAGAGCAGTTGAGGCGCTTGGATATAGAGGTGGTGTCCCCTGGGGTCTCTGCAAGACTTATGTCCATGGTCTTGCAGCCCGCTCTGTTGGACAGGATTAGAGAGAAACAGAGTGAGGACCCCGAGCTTGTGAGGATTAGAGATCAGCTTCAGCAGGATCAGGGTGGGGACTTTTCTGTGGATACAGCGGGAGTACTCAGGTACAGGGACCGCTTTTGTGTGCCCGTGGACTCAGAGGTTCGAGAGCTGATTTTAAGGGAAGCTCACTATACACCTTACACCCTCCATCCTGGGGGAACTAAGATGTATAGGGACTTGAGGGCACAGTTTTGGTGGCGCGGCATGAAGAGAGATATTGGAAGGTTTGTGGCTCGTTGTTTAACTTGTCAGCAAGTTAAAGCTGAGCATCAGGTTCCAGCTGGCAAGTTGCAGAGCCTTCCAATACCTGAATGGAAATGGGACCGTGTCACTATGGATTTTATTGTGGGATTGCCGAGGACTCAGAGTGGTTCTGATGCCATATGGGTGATTGTTGATCGTTTGACCAAATCAGCCCACTTTCTGCCGATGCAGTTGAGTTGGACCTTGGAGAGGTTAGCACAGTTATATATGGATGAGATTGTGAGACTGCACGGGGTGCCAGTATCGATTGTGTCTGACAGGGACCCGAGGTTTACTTCACAGTTTTGGGGGAGCTTGCAGACAGCCTTGGGGACCCAGCTTCAGTTTAGCACCGCCTTTCACCCACAGACTGATGGACAGTCGGAGAGGACCATCCAGACTCTGGAGGACATGTTGAGAGCATGTGTCCTGAGCTTCGGTGGCAGTTGGGATCGACACTTGAGGTTAGCCGAGTTCGCGTATAACAATAGCTTCCAGGCGAGCATTCAGATGGCGCCCTACGAAGCATTGTATGGTCGGAAGTGTCGATCGCCTCTATTTTGGAGTGACGTGGGCGAAAGGAAGACTTTGGGGCCAGATTTGCTTGTTGAAGCCGAGGAAAAGGTCAGGATCATTCGGCGACATTTAGAGACCGCTCAGAGCCGTCAGAGGAGTTATGCAGACAGGAGGCGGCGAGACTTGGAGTTTCAGGTGGGAGACCATGTTTTTCTGAAAGTCTCGCCATCTCGAGGAGTTCGCCGATTTGGAGTACGCGGAAAGCTTAGTCCGCGGTTTATCGGGCCATTTGAGGTGCTAGAGCGCATTGGCCCAGTGGCATATCGAGTTGCGCTACCGCCGCGGTTGGCAGGCACCCACGATGTATTTCATGTATCCACCTTGAGGAAATATGTGTTTGATCCCTCACATATCCTGGACTTCACATCCTTGGAGCTAGATGAGGACTTGGGCTATCAGGAGCGACCGGTGCGAATTCTTGCTCGAGAGACGAGAGAATTGCGCAACCGGATCATACCTTTTGTAAAGGTTTTATGGAGTCATCATGAGGAGCGAGAGGCCACATGGGAGCCTGAGGATGAGCTGAGAGTTTCATATCCCCACTTATTTGAGTCGCCCTCCTGAGTTTTGATTTTTGTGGTTTCGAGGACGAAACCTTCTGAAGGAGGGGAGAGTGTAGAGTTCCGGAGCTTCGGGCAGTGTGCCGACTCCACGTGGCAGCCTGGTATTGTGGAAATACCATCAGCAGTTTCTGTTTGTAATTACAGAGAGGTTCGGGTGGTCCCGGAGCGACGCGGAAGTCTTTTTGAAGGAAAGTGAGTTGGCGTCGACTTGAAAGCTTGCGGGTCGAGCTTTGGCTTCCTGGATGGTTTTGATGTGAGTTGATCCCTTGGGACATGTGTAATATGTTTTTACAGAGGTGTTCGGTTGGTTCCGGGGTGATGCAGAGGATCCGAGGCGAGAAAGTGAGTTGGCGGGGCAAATCTGGAGGTTTTCGGGTTGTTCTGGAGCCCTTGGGTGACTTGGTTCCGGAACCAGCCCTCTGGTTCCGGAACCAAGGCCCATGTACCGGTACCAAGTGGCTGGTACCAGTACACAGGCAGCAGGGAGCCCAATTTTTGCCCCGGACTGGTACAGTAATTGAGGTATGGCTTCTTCTGTTCCAACCACTCCCGCATTGATTTATCTACCCCGACACTTGCACCCTCTCCACCCCTCATCCTTATCCATCCTCCTCCATCCCTTGCTGCCAGAGAAGAAGAAGAGGAAGTGGAAGGAGAAGAAGCAAGGTCTCCATTTGTGCTGCTTGTGAGAGTTGACCGGGTCAACGTGCGCGCGCGAGGAGCAATTGAGGTAAATTGATTGTTGGAGTTTGTGGATTTGGATTTGTTTGTTCTCCTCTTGGGTTTTAGAGATGGAATTGATTGAGAATTGAGTTTAATTTTCCATTCTTGCTTCCTTGGAGCTCTCGGATTGCATGCATGCAGTAGGGAGTTACTGTGCAAATCCGCAATCTTCGCGTGCTTGATTCGTGGACTGGGGTGATCGGATTGAGCTGGGATTTTTATGGTGGCCTAGCTGGGTGCTGTGGAGGTTGTTTGGAGCTCCGTGGATTTTTCCGAGACGCGCGACGGTGCGCGCGCGCGCGAGAGGCGCAGTTCAGTTTTTCGTCAGATTGCGCCCGTTTCTTCACCGATTTCGGCGCGGCCTTCGGAAAGCATTTGAGGTGGGTTGGATTTTCTTCTAAAAATCGTGGAATGCCCTCTAATGCTTCAGAACGCACTTTGATCATGTCAAAACTGTATATTTTAGCTGTTAAATGATCTGATAGTTGCCTAGAAAATTATAGAAATATTATCTGAACCCCAGAGTATTTTTAGTGGACTCTTGACATTATATGACACTAGACTGTGTACTCGGTTGGCCTCATTTAAGCTCCCGAATCGTTTTAAAAATCTGAAGGCTTGTTTTATTGGAAAACCGACTTTTAAAAATGGTTTTAAAATGTCTGAGGGTTCTAGTGATGCCGCATGGGTTCGGGGAGCATGTTCTCTCGTGCCGGGGGGGGCCGAGGAGATATTTGTTGATTATTAGAGCCTTTCTGTGGCTTTTTGAGTTTTACTAGTGTCATTGGGGGTTCTATTTGAGCACTTCAGATTCAGTCGTGGAGTTTACTCCGACCTTGACGTGAGTGTGTGTCGTGTATCCACTGTGTTCCGATCTATTTGATCGTGGATTATAGCCTGCTGAGCCTGGCATGTTTGCCAGTTATGAGATACTTGAGATACTTGAGATACTTGAGTTCGGTGGGGTCGCTCCCCTCGAGCTACGCCCCGGGTGCGATGATGATACCGAGCCTGACGAGGCTGCGATGAGTTACTGAGAGTCCTTGAGGGACACCCTACGTAAGTCCGTTCCTCCGGGATGTGCGGCAGTAGATGAGCGCGGGCTTGACTTTATCTTGACTGGTCCAAAGAGGACAGTCATTGAGATTTGGGTGAGAGGTGTGAGTGAGTTACACTGCATGTTCATAGATGAGTATTTTTTCCTTTGAGCATATGTAGAGGCATATAGAGATAGATTTCCAGCTTTCCCTTTTATCTATCTATCTATCTATTTGTTTACCTTTTGTGCCTCCGGTGGACTTAGTGGGCATACCGTGTGCTTTGAGGACGGTACCCACTGGGAACTACCTTTGCAGTAGTTCTCACACCCGCTGCGGTGCAGGTTTTCCTGAGGCAGCTGCTCCGACTCCTTCCCGTGCGGAGTCTTCAGATCGAGGTAAGGGCGTGGCCGACTAGTCGCTTACCCGAGTCAGTTTAGTGGAGAGGTAGCAGTACCCTTTTGAGTTTCCACTTTTGTAGAGTGAGATTTTGAGAGATGTTATTTTTGTATCTTGAGGACTGCTTGTATCTTGGATTTTATTTACTCTAGTACAGTTGTTCTGTTTCCTTTCTATAGCATGTACTTACTTTTGCTCTGATATCTGTTAGCTATAGATTTATTTGCAGGGTAGACGCTTCGTCTGTACGGCAGTTTCCGTACAGATGGCGGATCTGTTAGCGAGCCCGGGTCGCAGTTTCGACCCCGGGGCGTGACACCTGCTATATTATGATTCTTGTGACAGAGATACTTTGCTCGTGTGCGTCGCTCCCCTCGAGTGCCACTCCGGAGTGTGCGACAGGCAGGCTTTGAGTTCTTTATACTATTTCTTTGCGTCGGTGTTCTGCGTCAGTAGCATACACGATGCGGCCTACAGAGCAGGCAGTGCCAGTTTTTACTGGTTCATTGATTGGGTTTATTCAGGCAGACACTTTTACTCATGCATCCATATAGCTACTCTTTTGGCACTACATTTAGAGGCATAGTAGTGGTAGCTTCTTTTTATCAGTAGTTATGTTCTTAGCTTACCACCTTTCTTTCCCTTTTGCCTCTACTAGTCCTAATGGGTGCGTCGGAGCTTGAGGCTTTACCCACTAGGGGAGGCTACTAGTTTTTCTAGTAGTTCTCACCCCCATTGTTGTTGTCTTTCTCTTCCCCCTTTGTTTTGCAGAGTCATCTGCGAGAGCTGCTGGGCCATCAACGGCGGAGCGAGGTAAGAGGCTAGCTGATTAGATACAGTGTCTACCCGACAGTGAGCTAGCTGGACTTTTGATGTACACTTCAGTACAGCTGCTCACCCACAGACTGATGGGCGGTCAGAGCGCACTATACAGACCCTTGAGGACATGCTGAGGGCTTGCGCATTGGATTTTGGCGAGGGATGGATTCGACACTTATCATTGGCAGAGTTTGTGTAAATAATAGCTTTCAAGCGAGCATCCAGATGGCTCCGTTTGAAGTATTGTATAGACGGAAGTGTCGATCACCTCTTTACTGGAGTGATGTGGGTGAGGGACGGACATTGGGGCCCGAGTTATTGCTTGAGGCAGAGGAGAAAATCAGAGTGATCAGGCAGCACCTTCAGACAGCCCAGAGCAGATAGAGGAGCTATGCTGATGTACGGCGGCGAGAATTAGAGTTTCAGGTTGGAGATCATGTATTTCTGAAAGTCTCGCCATCCAAAGGGATCAGGAGATTTGGCATCCGTTGGAAGCTTTGCCCCTGTTATATTAGACCTTTCCAGGTATTGGAGCGTATTAGGCCAGTTGCCTACCGACTTGCACTTTCCCCCAGGCTTGCCGGTGTACATGATGTGTTCCACGTCTCTACCCTTAGGAGGTATGTCTACGACCCGTCGCACGTCATCGACTTTACCCCACTGGAGATCAGCGAGGATTTGAGTTACGAGGAACGCCCACTACAGATTCTAGATCGAGAGGTGAGGGAATTGCGCAGTCGAGCCATCCCTTATGTGAAGATCTTGTGAAGCAATCACGGCGAGCGCGAGGCTACTTGGAAGCTTGAGTCGACGATGATGGACACCTACCCTTACCTTTCGAGGTTCTGGCTTGAGGTATGACTTTTGTTTCCAGGACGAAACTTTTTCTAGTGGGGGAGGATGTAGTGGCCCAAATCCCTATGTAGCTTTTTCCCGAGAATCCATAGTGTGAAACACCTATTATTGGTGTGCCGGGCCCGTAACGCATCAAATGGATGTGTAAGATGGACTCAGTGAGGTTCCTGAATCAAGCCTGTCTTTCGGCTGCTTTTGTAGAATATTTGTAATGTACCAAATTTGGTATATGAATAAATGTAAATAAAAATGGTATGAGATACTATTTTTATTAAAATTAGAAAAGTAAAGGATGATCTGGGAGCGAATTGGGCCGAAATCGGATTAAAAATGAGGCTTCTAGAGTCTTATATGAGAAAGTGGGCCCAGATTTTTAGCAGAAAATTCACAGTGTCGAAAAATTCCAAGAAAATTACGGGAACTCCGTAAATATGTTTTAAGGCCACAGTATAAGTTTCGCGTTGATCGGATGCCCGGATAGTGAGAACGGGGCCCGTCAGCGATTGTGATTACAGTGAGACTTTTGGCGACCCAGAAAGGGTCCAAATTGAAAGTTTAAAGTACCTAGTGATAAATTAAGTTAAACTGTGGCTGCCTGTCAAGTTTGAGCGAAAACGGGCGAGAAACGGGTGAAAACGGACGAAAACGGGCGAAATCGGACTTGGGCCCAACTTTCGGCACCCGAAAGTTGGTTCCGGGCGCCCGGAAAGTACTGTAGCAGGCTCGATTTTTGGGTTGCAGCAAACCGGGCTGCACTGTAGCGAACCCGGTTCACTGTAGCAGCCCGGTTCGGGCTCGGGCGAGCGCCCGAAAGTTACTGTAGCGCGCCCGAATCCCGAGATGGCACGGATCCCGAGGCAGTTGGCACGGATCCCGAGGCATGGCAAGCGCGCGCAGCGCACTGGGGCGCGCGACTCGAGGTGCACGGGGTAGGTTGGGGGACGCCACGTGGCGTCTCCCCATTGGACGTAGCGGCCGAGGGCGCAGGCGCGCGGGCCCTGGCGCGGTGTCAGCGGGGCAGGCCACTTGTCGGCCTCCCGTTCGCGGGTGAGCGCGACGCGACGGGTCGCTGCGCCGTGTTGACGCGCGGGGCGCGGGTACAGGACACGTGGCGGCCGCCTATTGGGCCACGTTGGCGGGTGCAGGCGCATGCGCCCGTGGACAGCTGGTGCAGGTGCGCTGTAGCCGCCCGAAAACGAGATTCGGGCGCCCGAAAGTTGCGCCCGAATCCTAGGAAAACCTGCTATATAAGCCCGGATTGTCCCATTTCGTCCATTTTCTCCTTTTTGCTCGCACCGAGAGGCTAAGGGGAGGAAGAGGGCGATTCATGGGGGGGTTTTTGGGTGTCGCGAGCACGCCGATGACCCAGTGGAGCGCGCGCAAGGTGTTCCAAGGAGCCGGATATACGCGTGTGCACGCGTTGGACGGCGCGACGATGTCGAGGTAGGTCCCGTGTGTGATTTTGGGCGTGTTTTGGCACAGTTTTGAGTTTTTCCTTTTGGATCTTGGATTTGACCCCATGCCCGTGTGCATGTTAGGGACCGAGTTATACTGTGTCATCTTACTACACGAGGTGCCACCAGGCGTGTCGAGGTGCATCGTTTTGCGTGCGGACTCGATGAACATGCACCATTTTGCGTGCAAGCTTGAGGAGGGCATGCATCATTTTGCGTGCGAACTCGACGAACATCAACCGTTTTGCGTGCGGACTCGAAGAACGCGCACCGTTTTGCGTGCAACCTTAAAGAAGAACATGCACCGTTTTGCGTGCAACCTTGAAGAAAGGCGTGCACCGTTTTGCATGCAAACCAGAGGTATGTGCACCGTTTTGCGTGCAGGTTGAGTTGACGTGCACCGTTTTGCGTGCAGTCTCTGGTATTGTGCACCGTTTTGCATTCAGGATTAGAAGAACGTGCACCGCTTTGCGTGCAACCTTGAAGAAAGGCGTGCATCGTTTTGCGTGCAAACCAGAGGTATGTGCACCATTTTGCGTGCAGGTTGAGTTGACGTGCACCGTTTTGCGTGCAGTCTCTGATATTGTGCACCGTTTTGGGTGCAGGGTTAGAGGAACGTGCATCGTTTTGCGTGCAGATTCGGTGGACTTGCATCGTTCTGCTTGCAAGCTCGAGGAAGCAAGAAAAAATGCGCGGAGACCAATTGCAAGTGTCTACAAGCAATTGGGTACACCACAAGGTGGGGGATTCTGCCGAAACTGGGTGACATCTCCCCTTGCTCCTTTGCTTTTGGACTTAGAAGCATGATAGTAGCCTGTTAGAGGCGTTGGGTAATCTTGATTAAGTTTGCATGTGTAAATGGGCATAGAGAAAAGTAGATTTTCCTAATTGTCAGAATAGGGGATAAACTTGTATGTGTAGATGGACACAGACGAAAAGTGCAACTGTTGGTTGCCAATGATAGATGATAAAAGTGCATGTGTAGAGGAACTTAGAGGAGAGTACTAAATTATGATTTACCCAAAATAGTGGATAAACTTGTATGTGTAGATGGACACAGACGAAAAGTGCAACTTTTAGTTGCCAAAAGAGATGATAAATTTGCATGTGCAAATGAACATAGAGGAGAATGCAATTTTGATTTATCTAAATAGATGATAAATTGCATGTGTAAATGGACATAGAGAATAGTGGTTTCTTTCTAATTGCCAAGAAAATAGAAAATAAACTTGCATGCGTAGATGGATACAGATGAAAAAGTGGAATTTTCCAAATTGCCAATTATGATGATATTTGTATTCGTAGATGTTAAATATCATTTATGATCGAGAAGGAAATAATTGCCTGCGTAAAAGTGGTTATTGATATGATGATTGTGATCATGTTAGGGTGTAACCCTAGGAATCATGTGAAAGCATAAGGAAAAGAACATGTTGGTAGTAAGACTAGGAGAAAACCTAGATTCAGGGTTTAACGAGTGACATCAAACTTAGGAGTTTATCCTAGGATTTAACGAGTGGCATTGTCTCAGGAGATAACCTAAGGACATTGGATAGAGTGATCAACATAGAGTCAAGGAACTCTAGATTAAGCATGATATGAGACTTAGGTAAAGGAAACCTAAGGCGAGCTAGTGGAGTTTAAACTCACAGATAATGAATTAGAGTTAATGTGACTCTAAATGCAAAGTGGAACAGGTAAATGGAGTTAATGTAACTCCAGGTTCAACGAAAAAAAAGAAAAAAGAAAAAAGAAAAGAGTATGTGGCCACAAAGTTTAAAGAATTAAACAGATAGCAAAGTAAATTAACTTAGAGTCAAACTCTAAGGATGAGTATATGAGATCACAAAGTCAAAAAGCTAAATGATACAACCCTATAGTGGGTCATAGGGTGTCTGGGCAAATGGACAATCACTTTAACTTCAATTTGAGTTAAATGAATGAAAGAGAAATGATAAGAGTCCAAGAGACTCTCTAGTTATCCTTATGGCGAGACCTAGGATAAGAGGTAAATTGTTGCAAAAGGCAAAGTTAAAAAGCAAGCTAAAAGTGGCTAAAAAGCATAAAGAGAATGTAAATGGCGCCTTCGAATTTGAGACTCGTCATTTGTGGAGCAGGACTCCCTGGGCAGTGACCCGTCGGGCGAGATACTTTCGAAAGGCTAAAAGTGAAAGTAAAGAGCTAAATGCTTAAAGGAAAGAGAAAGAGATTGCCAGTGGCAAAGGGAGCTATAAGCTCGAATAAGAAAGTAAAGCAAGTTCTTAAGAGCAAAGAGGCTAAGTGCTAAAGTAAAAAGTAAAAGAAAAGAAAGAAAAGATAAAGATAAAACGGGCGTACCTTCGGGGGTGTAGCCCTTGTTGGACAGTGACCCGTCTGGCACGTTTCTCCCATAGGACGGGGTAACACTTGCGGTGCAACCTTAGAAATTTTGTCTTGTGGTAGCATGACTACCGGGCTGGGGCCCGTTGGACAAAAATTTCTGAGGGTTAACTTGAACTAAAGCACCCGAATGTAAAGAATAAAGAGAAAATAGAATGACCAAGGTGGCCGGGTTAGTTTAACCCTGTATACAGCGGCATAGTGGCCGAGTTGGTGCATAGTAGCTTGGTATGGCTGGATAGAGTAATGTTGGGTCGATGAGTATACACAGATAGTGTAGTGACCTATTATATGCATATCAACATTTTAATATTGAGATTTATGTTTCCTAGCACTCTACTGTTATTGCTTCCATTGGACCAAGCGGTGTAGGACACTTTTTCTCGGTGGTTGAACCCACTGGGAACTTTAATTAGTTCTCACACCCTTGGGTGACCATTTTTCCAGGTTCAGATGGAGTCGGCGAGGCATGCGACAGGGGCAAGGGTCCAGCAGCATAGAGACCTAGAGGGTCTAGCAGAGGTACGCTTTTTATATTTCTTGAGTGAACTTTGTATGGTGAGGAAAAGATGTAAAGATTGTAATATTATTTAAATTGAAGGTTGAGAGATGGAAATGTAATAAAGTTTATTTATGGTTCACTCTTGTATGCTTTCATTTCCTCATAAACTATTTGTTTATTGAATGAAAGTTTCAATTTAGTAGTGATTTTTAGTACTCTGATATTGAGCTTCCGCATACACTTGATGTATTGTCTTGGATGTTACCGTTCCTTTCGGGTAGTGAGAGGTCATACTCGATTGACGGGTCTGTTGGCGTGCCTGAACTGTACAAATTGGCGGTCTCGGGGCGTGACAGATTAGAGTGGTATCTGTCACGCCCCGAGTGTAAACCAGAACTCGGGCTCGTCTACAGATCCGCCGTGCACACGGAATTTTCTGCGTACACGAAGCGCCGGTAACCTGCTAAGATAAATCAGATATAATAAAAGAGCAATAAAAACAGAGCTGAACTGAAACTACTACATCTCAGACTGAACTGGAAGTAAAAATACAATACATCTGTAAAATAAAAGTACAAGTATCTCTCCCATCTCACCACAAAAAGATACAACCAGCTGGCTAAAGCCAGACGCCAAAAAGTAAAAGTACAACCGTCTGAGATAGAATACATAAGAGGTACAAGTCTAGCTAACTCACTGTCAGGCCCACTGTCTATCTACTCAGCCACCCTCTCTCCTCGACCCGCCACTGTACGCCCAGCAGCACCCGCAGAAGACTCTGCAAAACAAAGGAGAAGAAAAAGTAAAAGAAGAATGGGGGTGAGAACTACTAGTAAACCAGTAGCCTCCCCTAGTGGGTAAAGCCGCACGCCCTGACGCACCCACTAGGTCTACCAGAGGCAAAAAGGGGAAGAAGAGTGGTAAGTAATAAAATTACTGTAAGAGAAAACTACCACTACTATGCCTCTAAGTATAGTCCCAGACTGAAACAGCCGTAAGTATGCCTCAGTTAGCAAAACCATCCCAGTAACCCAATCTAACCACCAGTAACACTGGTACTGCCTGCTGCCGCCCTCATCATCGGGCAAATAAAGCCGCGCCGATGTGATAGCAAAACCCAATAACTGTCCGGCACCTAGCTGGTGCCCCGCACGCTCCGGAGTGGCACTCGAGGGGAGCTACCCACACGAGGAAAATAGCCATGTCATAAGTATCATAAAAGCAGGACTGATCACTATAAAGCCCCAGTGAAACACACCCCTCCACTAAAAGAAAACTGATCCCCAATCTGATGCACAAATGAACATCTGGTCAATCGCCCAAAATCCGCGATCGCTGCAATATCCCACAATCTATAGCCAAGCCCAATAATCGACACCTGGCCAACCGCCTACTGTCCGCGGTTGCCATGATACCTTGCCATCCACAATCATATCCCACAACCGACATCCAGTCAACCGCCTAATATCCGCGGTCACCGCTATACCCCATAAGCTAAAACCCAGGCCCCGGCTACACTATCCCAACCCTTGCTCAAACCCGAGCAACAATATCCCCCCTGACTAAAGAATGAGGAGAAAGAAAGCAAAAATGGTTTCTCCTAAGTCAAGTTCTAATAAGATAGTGTAGCAATAAATAGTGGCCTATCTAAATGTCCATACAAGCATGCAATTGTCCTCATGCAAATTGAAAGAAGTATAACAACTAATAGTCCCACATGTGTATTAGGTAATAGTTCCGCATAGATATAACCATCATGCTAAAGTCATTAAACATTTACACATGTCTAAAATCCACTGACTACCCTCACATAAACCATCCACCTATACATGTCCAAAAGAGCCTCAAGTAGGTTCTACCAACAAGATATTTCACATTGTCCAAACATGACATTAACTACCACATGCAAGATTAAGTACTAATATTATGTCCATGACAGCATGTATAAGTTCCAAATACAATCATAATTACAACTTAGTAATTTCCTAATAACATTCCAAACATGATATGTCTCACATGATAGGCTCATAAGAATAGCAAATACCGATCATAAATGTTCCAAAAAGATCTCTGTAATATTCCTAGTGGGTATGTCAGAAAAGAGGGATATAGCAACCACCCACCTGGACACGTGCAATCCACCGCTGTAAAACCCCCCTCGCTGTCCAATAACCGTAGTCCACGCAAAACACCCAAACTGTAACAATAACCAAACGGCGAACAATCAATCCCAAATAACATACAACATGCCGCTGTCCACACAACCAGCCCAGAAGATGGCTAAATCTCACCTGCGAGATAAACTCGGAAAAATCTGGAAAAATAACCGCTATGTTCGTCGCGTCGAGCCGATCGAAATGAGTACCTGCACGTCTCAATCCGAGTTTTGTAGGTCAAGTTACAAAACCAACAAGATGACCACCTCAAAATTCCCAAGAACAAAATCCGTAAAACTCCGCCCAGAAAAAGTGGGATTTTCACCTTCGTGCCTACCTCCAAAAATTCTAGAAAAATCACGGTGATGTCTCTTGCGTCGCGTAGATACGAATCGAGTACTTGCACACCTTATTCCGTCGCTCGAGCGTGGAGAAAACCCATAAAAACTCCAATGCTGTCCAAAACTCCACCCCAGAAAAATATGGTCACAAAATGGTCCAAAAATCTCAAGAAAACTCGGAAAGAGAAGAAACAGCAAACACGGGAAACGTAGCCCTACCTGTCGTGAAGACGATGGCGCAAGAATCGCCGGAAAAATACTGTTGGAGTAGCCCGGGGGAGTCCACGCACCGAAATGCGACGGAGAAGAACACCAATGCAAGAACGTCTCGCTGCGCCGTAAAATCGAAAACCTCGAAGCGCGTGCCACCAAAAATCCCAAAACTCCTCCAGTAGATGCAGCACCGAAAATGGAGCAACTTCCCTAAAATGAGCTCTGTGAGATGAGGGATTGAAGAGGGAGAAAAAGCCCAAAGAATAGGTTTCGGGCCCTATTTATAGGCCCAACCAGACAAATCCGGAAATACCGAATTTGTCCTCGGTTTCGGGCGCCCGGTTTGGGCTTTCGGGCGCGCACAGTGCGGCCCAACGGCCCGGCCCACCCGTTTTGGGGCGCGCATAGTGCGGCCCACAGGCCGGCCCGCCCCGCACACCCGATCCCGCCACCGTCCAACCCGATCCTGGGCTTGACACGTGTCCCAAAACACGGGACAGCCGTGCAAACCCAGCGGGTAGCCGCCACGTGGCCCCGCCACCGGTCAACCCGGTAGGTGGCGCCCGCGAATCAGCGGGCGCCACGTGGAGCCATAACACCTGCCCGCCTGCCCCCCGCGTCAGCCGTACCTGCCCCCACCCGCTCCCGGTGTTGCGTGCATCGCGCGCGCTTGAACCCACCACTCCAGGGCTGCCATGTGTCCCGCTCCGGTCCATGCACCGAACCACGCGACTTCGTTGGCCGCGCGCCAACGCCCACCCAATCCGAAGGTGCCACGTGTCCGTGCCGGGTCCATGCGCCACCCCGCGCCTCTCTGTGGACCGCGCGCTGTGATCCGGCCAATGACAGGCCGCCACGTGTCCCTCCGGCGGTCCACGGGCTCCCCCATGAACCAGAATTTGCAGAAAACTTCTGGGAGTCCGTTTTTGGGCGTCCGAACTCCGAATAAAACGTCCAAATAGTCAATTTCCATCGTTTTTCCGCACTGAATCTAAATCCGAAGTCCGTTTTGCGCAAAACCACCCCTAAAAATCGACAACTGCCTCTGACTACACTCGGGGTCAACTCAACACACAGGGTCCATTTCTTGAGTCCAAGATGCCCACAAACCACTCAAACACCCAACATAGGCTAGAAGCTGCTAGTCTAACAGTAATCCTCCCACGGGATTCGGTCCCTCACATCCTCCCCCACTAAAAGAAAGTTTCATCCTCGAAACTCAGGTTATCCCTCAAGTTGGAACCTCGCACAATAGTGGGGGGGGGGGGGGGGGGTAGATATACAATCATCCTCGGTTTAAGCTCCCAAAGCTGTCTAATACCTCCTCCAGAGACTAAATGCAATCCATGCATCTCTATCTGATACAAAATAGAGGCGAGCACTCTAGGAAATAGCACCACCTCAACCAAGTACAGCTGGCTAACCGCTAGAGCTACCAAGTTGTTCACACCGGCAAAAACATCCGCTCCACCTAGGCCCCCGGCGCCGCCGCAGGTCCCACAACCACGCTAGCCAAAAAGGCTGCGCACCCACGGCGGAACACCCGTCCCGCACGTGAAGTCGAAACAAAAGAGGCAAAGATAGCCCTCAAGTAACCTCGGCACACCATCTACTCCTGGCCTAGCCCCCAAGAGGACCGTCCTCGCGGCACAATCAACCGCCGCGAAAAGAAGAAAACCTAGCTAGCCAAACCGTCCTAAGTACCAAAACCAAGTCCCGTAACTAGGTTAAGACCATCAGGTCTACTGGTACAATCGAGGACTCAACTGCACCGGGCAGGACCAACAACACTCCTCCACGTGCCAAAGATCGGGAATATGAGCCTCCCGAACACCAGGTAACCGTCCTACCCCTAACCCATGCAAAGAAATAAATGCACTCCTAACAAATGACTAGGATGCTCCAGTGCAATACAATGCAAAAACTAGTGCCGGTAAATAAAATAAAATAATACCTGCCACCACATGGTCGGCTGCTGTAAAGTCCTCCACCTGAGCGGCGTAGACCCGACCGCTCTGAGCCGGCGGCCGGCGATCCGCAGGGTAAAATGAAGGTGATCCGCTCGCTGGAGCATAAGGCCGCTGAGCAGACAACTGCTGCTGAGGCGGAAAAGGAGCCGATGCTGATGAAGGTGCCACTGAAGTCGAAAGGGGGCACGAAGCTCGAATGTGGCCTGGTTGTCCACACTTATAACAACGACCCTACCTCTGATCACAGGTGTGCGATAAATGAGGTCCTCCGCAGAATATACATCTGTCTCTGTCGTGAAGCCGTGGCTGTCTCGACTGCTGCTGTCTCTGTGACTGATGCTGAGACTCCTGCTGCTGCTGCGGTGGCCTCTGGGATCCACCAGGCTCTCTCTCGCGCCCCGAGACCGCCAATTTGTACAGTTCGGGCACGCCAACAGACTCGCCAATCGGGTATGACCCTTCACTGCCCAAAAGGAACGGTAACATCCATAATAACACAACAAGTGTATGCGGAAGCTCAATATCAAAGTACTAAAAATCACTACTAATTTAAATCTTTCATTCAATAACAAACAGTTAAGCGAAAATGAAAGCATACAAGAGTGGACCACACTTAAATTATTACACTTTACATTTCTGAAACTTGCAATTTAAAATTATTACAATACTTTTACATCATTTCCTCACCATACAAGGTTCACTTAAGAAACATAAAAAGGGGTACCTCTGCCAGTCCCTCTAGGTCTCTATGCTGCTAGGCCCTTGCCCTTGTCGTATGCCTCGCCGTGTGCATCTGAACCTGGAAAAATGGTCACCCGAGGGTGTGAGAACTACTTAAAGTTCCCAGTGGGTTCAACCACCGAGAAAACGTGTCCTACACCACTTGGTCCAATGGAAGCAATAATAATAGAATGCTAGGAAACTAAAATCCTCAATATCAAAATGCTACTATGTGACGCCCCACTTCCCAGGGGGTGTCACATTCTTCCCCTCTTTAAACCCTGACGTCCACGTCAGGCTCAAGCACACTCACAAGCACCAGGCGATGTGAGACTCGTCTCGCTAGCCTTAAGCCGACCTTGTGGGGAGCTGCACTCCACCCACAACGGTCATTAGCCGGGGAGCCTCACTCTACCCGCTATATAACCGTGGCTCAGCCGAGACTCATCTCACATTTCCGGCTGGTGAATGGCTCTGATACCAACTATGTCCCCATATCACGGGACAGCCGTAGAAGGCCACTCAACGCCGCCACGTGTCCCCTCAAAGTCAACAGCGCACAGTGCGCGGCGTCAGCGCGGCAGGGCGCGCGCGTGCGCACGCGGCCCGAGGCAACCAACCCTGTTCCGTGGACCGGGTGCACAGATCCGACCAATCACACCATGCCACGTGTCACCCTTCGGTCCACCGTGCACCCGAAGAAATTCCGTGAACCGCGCCTCCTGAACCACCCAACCACAAGCCGCCACGTGGCACCGCCCTGGTGCACGCCCGCCGCCGTGGACCGCGCGCCTGCCCGCGCCCCTGCGCGCCTGCCCGCGGCATGCCCGCGCCGCGCGCCGCCGCTGTGCCGGCTGCCCGAGGCTGCGCCGCCGCCCGCCGGCGCTGCCCGCCGCCGCCGGACGCCGCCGGCGATCGCCGGAACAGTATAAGTACTGTAGCAACCTCCAAAAATAGCAAGTAAATAGCCCATCTTGACCGTTTTCACGCGCTGATTCCAAAAACGGTGTCCATTTTGCCAAATTCCATTTCTATAATTTGCCGGAGGCTCCCGAAAAGGTATTTTTGATCCGAATTTCACGCCGAGTCCAAATTTGATATCCAAATTGCGCGGAAACACCACTAAACATCCGACGGGGTCTCCCGGTTACCCACGTGATCCATTAGAAGCCCCGAGTTCAGCACTTGTGTCCCAATTGGCGCACGAACACCGCCGAGATGCCCCATAGGCCTCCAGAAGCTGCTGGTGACACTGTAGAAGCCCTGCAAGGATCCGGGTCATCACATCCTCCCCCACTAAAAGAAAGTTTCGTCCTCGAAACTAAAGTCGTTCCTCAACACGGAATCTCAACCAAATAAAGGGGGGTAAAAATGTGACACCCCCTGGGAAGTGGGGCGTCACATACTATACAAATAACGGGTCACTATACTATCTGTGTATAATCATCATCAATCACTTCTCTGTCCAGCCATGCCATACTACTCTGTACCAATTCGGCCACTATGCCGCTGTACACAGGGTTAAACTAACCCGGCCACCTTGGCCACTCTATTTTCTTTATTCTTTAGATTCTGGTGCTTTAGTTCAAGTTAACCCTCAGAAATTCTTATCCAACGGGCCCCAGCCCGGTAGTCATGCTACCACAAGATAAGATTTCTAAGGTTGCCGATAACACCCGCAAGTGTTACCCCGTCCTACGGGAGAAACGTCCCAGACGGGTCACTGCCCGGGAGAGGGACACTGCCTACAACTCCAACAAGGGCCGCGTTTCACCCCCGTAGGTACGCTCGTTTTATCTTTAGGTCTTCTTTCTTTTCTTTTCTTTCTATTTTCTTTTTCTTTTTACCTTAGTACTTAGCCTCTTTGCTTTTAAACACTTACTATTCTTTCTTATTCGAGCTTCTAGCTCCCATTGCCACTGGCAATCTTTTTCTCTTTCCTTTAAGCATTAGCTCTTTACTTTCACTTTTAGCCTTTCGAAAGTACCTCGTCCGATGGGTCACTGCCCAGGGAGTCCTGCTTCACTTGACGAGTCTCAAATTCGAAGGCATCATTTAAATTCTCTTTTTGTTCTCTTTCTGTTCTCTTTGTCTTAAGTAATTTGCTTGTCTTGCTTATTAACCACTTTTAGCTCTATCTTGAGCAATTTGTTTGTCTTGCTTATTAACCACTTTTAGCTCTTTCTTGAGCAATTTGCTTGTCTTGCTTATTAACCACTTTTAGCTCTCTCTTGAGCTTTATCTCTTTTATCCTAAGTTCTTTACTCTAGGATAATTTGGGTGTCACTAACACCAATTTAAGTTTGAACTTCTTGTTCATTTACATTTATTTCTCATTTGCCACTTTGCAAATCTCTATAGTTCCCTAGCCCCTTTTCAAACTTTTCTTTGCTTGTTCTCAATTCACAACTCGTTGTTTCAATTACCCTCAAAGCTACACTATGTCGCATGGACATTAGTCACTTTCAATTTTATCTACTTTAGGTTTATTAACTCTATTTCCCATTTACTCCATTCATGTCTCCACACTTGATCTATTTCCCATTTTCCTTTCATGTCTCCACACTTGATCTATTTCCCATTTTTTCCTTTCAATGTCTCCACACTTGATCTGATCTAGGACAAGAGACCTTATATCACAGCGAGCCGAGATATTAACCACAGCCCAGCGATTGACATTTGAGGTCTGAACCTGTTGGAAACTCCTCTCATCTGTTTAACTCAGATTGTAGTTAAACTAATTTGTCCATTTACCCAGACGTCTTATGACTTTCTAGGGTTATATTTGTTTAATTCTTTAACTTTGGGATCTAATCCCCTTTTTTCTGAGTCCTCACTGAATCCTAGAGTTACACTAACTCTATTTTCCTATTCCATGTTTAACTTAGAGTTGCCCTAACTCTATTTCATCACTAGAGTTTATCTCCACTAGTTTACCTTAGGTTCCTTTACCTAAGTTCCACAACCTGTTTAACCTAGAGTTCCCCGACTCTATGTTAAATACTCTATTCTCAACCGTAGGTTATTTCCTAAGATAATGTCACTCGTCCATCTAGGTTTAACTCCTAGGTCATCATGCCACTCGTTAAACCTAAATCTAGATTTTCTCCTAGGTCTCACTACCATCATGCATTTCTTTTTCCTTATGCTTTCACATAGTTCCTAGGGTTACACCCTAACATGATCACAATAATAATAATTGTTCATCACTTTCATGCATGCAATTATTTCCATACTCATCAAAATATAATATTTATCCTCTACGCATGCAATTTTTATCATGATTCCCTAACGCCTCTAACAGGCTACTATCATGCTTCTAGATCGAAAAGCAAAGGAGCAAGTGTAGTGTACTGGGTTTTCCCTTGCGATTTTCCGATGAATCCACTGTGTAGAACACCTAGTGTTGGTGTCTGGCCCATGGTGCATCGAAGGGATGCCACAGATGGACCTCGTGAGACTTGGATGGATGATTTGGCCTTCGGCTGTGATTGCTGAATTTTTGAAAAGGTTTTGGGCCAATCTGAGGTTGGATTTGGATTCAGCGCGGAAAAACGCTTGAAAACGGCTATTTGCTTGTTGAATTTGGAGTCCGGATGACCAAATGCGGGCTTCCGGAAGATTTGGGGGATTTTCGGTGCACGGGGGTGACGCGTGGACCGGCCAGCGCCACGTGGCGCCCTTTTATTGGCCGGCTCACGCGGCTGGGTCCACGCAATGGCGCGGCGGTGCATGGACCGCGGCGGGTGGACGCGTGGCGTGCCCTGGTAGGCGGGCGCACGCGGCACGGCTCACGGGAATTGCGGGTTGGCGGTGGACCGGGCGCATGACACGTGGCGGCTTCGGATTCGTCGGTCCACGTGGGCGCGGTCCACGGGTGCGCGGGGGGGGCGCCTCGGTACTATGCGCGCACGTGCGCGCACAGTGGCGCCAGGGGGGGGGCGGTCGGCCGCACTCGAGTGCGACACGTGTCGCCTCGAGATTGGCCGGCCGTACCTACCCCCGTTGACTGCGGGGGGCCACGTGGCGTAGGCGGGCCGCTGGGATCCGCTGTCCCCTGTTTGGGGGTGACGTGGCCGCTCCTGGTTGTTTCGGGCGCGTCGGACAGGGGCGGTGCGACCGGGTTTCCGGGCGCAGTGCGCCCGAAAGTTGCGCCCGAAAACCCGGCCCGAATGCTTAGTGGGCTGGGCCTATAAATAGCTCCCCCCATTCGTCTTGTAGGCTTTTTGGACTCTATTTTCGCTGGGCTTTCTTCACGGCGATTCCTCCTCTCTCAGAGCTCAACCCTTTGGAGAAGTTTGAAGATTTTTGGAGGCACGCATCCCGAGGTTCACCATTTTACGGCGCGGCGCGACGCTTGTTCTCCGGCGATCCTCTTCACCCCTTCTCAGTGTTTGGACTCCTCCGACTCACCCCGACCTCGGAATTCGCCGATTCTTGCGCCGTTGGACTCTTGACAGGTAGGGCTTCAACTCCTGTGTTTTGTGGTTCCTCGATTTCCGTGCTGATATTGGAGTTTTCCGAGCAACCATTTGACCCTTTTTCTTCGCGGACTTTTGGGACAGCACCGCGGTGTTCTTGCCATATCTTTTCGCTCGGACGTCGGAACGAGGCGATTCAAAAGGCAATTTTCATCTACGCTTCGCAAGGAGTCTCCTGGATTTTTCTCAGAATTTTCTGAATTTTACTCGAGGGTGAGAATCTTCTTCCTCTGTGGTTCCTTGTTACAGGAATTTAGTGCAGTTTGGGTTTGGGGTGTACCCCTTGTCGGATTTTTATCTCAGCGTAGGAAACTCCAAATTGGGCGTGCAGGTACTCGTTTCGACGGGCTCGTCGCAAGGATCGCGATAGTATTTTTCTTGGATTTTTCTGGGCATTATTCGCAGGTAAAAATTAGTGAATTGTGGACTGCTGGTTTGGGGGACAGATTCTGGAATTGTGGATGTTAAGCTTATGTATTTTTCCTTTGGGGTATTTTGTACAGATTGGTGGTGTGTTGGACTGATCTTGGACTTCGCTTTTGGGAATTTTGGAATAGCGCTCGAGGTGGGTGATGTTGAGAACCTCCTGCTTGTGAATGTCACTAGGCCTATTGGAATGCCACGATTATATGTTATTAAATATGAATGTATCTAGCATGCTTGCATGATATTAAGGTTCTTTTGCTAATACTTGCATTGTTAGCAAGCTACAAGTTCATGAGTGGTGTTTCCATGTTTAGATATGCAATTTAATTAGTTGGAATGAATGCTATAGCCATATCATATTGTGTGTTAAGGAAAGGTTTGGGCATGGGGTTAGAATGCATGTTGTAAAAGGGGTACTTGCTAGTTAATTGTACATCTAAATTGTATCATGTATCGTATATCATGCCACGTGTACATCGGAGGGTCCAAACATTTAATGTTGCATATGTTAGAATAATTAAAAAGAGGTTTATCAAGTTAATGACTTTTGCATGCTTGAATGGTCACCTAGATAGGCCACCTTTTTCTGCTACACTATCATGCTGGAATTGACTTAGGAGAAACCATGTTGCATTCTTTCTTCAGTCACTTAGACATAGGGGATATTATGCTCGGGTTGGAGCAGGGGCTGGGTTAGTGTAGTCAGATACTTGGGTTTCGGGGAGAGGGTTTTGGGCTTCCTTTGGGAGACGGTACTTTCCTTATAGAGCGGAGTGCGCGATTTGCAGACTTGAGACCCTGGGACTCCTGTCCCATATCGGTGTTATGTGTAGGCTGGCATACCCGATTTGGCAGACATTGAGAACCCTACCCCTTATCGGTGCTATGCGTAGGCTGGCATACCCGATTTAGCAGACCTTGAGACTCCTGTCCCATACCGGTGTTATGCGTAGGCTGGCATACCCGATTTGGCAGACATTGAGACTCCTATTCCACACCGGTGTTATGCGTAGGCTGGCATACCCGATGTGGCAGGCTTCGATTCTCTGATGCATACTTTTAGCTATCTTTAGCTGGGCAGGTAGAGGCATATTAGTGGTAGCTTTTATCAGGAGTCATACTCTTAGTTACCGCATTTATTCCTTTAGCCTCTGGTAGACCTAGTGGGCAGGTAGGAGTTCGTGTTGAGGTTTACCCACTAGGGGAGGCTACTGTCTTTACTGTAGTACTGACCCCCCACTGTTTTTCCCTTTTCTTGTCCCCTTTGTTTTGCAGAGTCATCTGCCGGAGTTGCGGGGCCTTCCTACCAGGATCGAGGTAAGAGGATCGCCGACTAGATAGCTGCTACCCCGAGCTCGAGTTTTTGGTAGTTTTGTCGTATCCCCAGTACACTCAGACGGTTGTATTTTTCCTTTTATTTTGGGTCTGGCTGCGGCCAGCTGGTTGTATATATTTCGTGAGCTGGGAGAGACACTTGTATATTTTTGAGAGCTTACTGTACTTTCCTTTCCAGTATTTGTCTGAGTTGTATTAGTTTTAGTTTAGCTCTGTTTTATGCTCCTTTATTACTTGTTTTATATCTGAGCAGGTTATCAGCGCTTCGTGTACACGGAAAATTCCGTATGCACGGCGGATCTGTGGACGGGCCCGGGTTCTGGTTTACACCCGGGGCGTGACAGATTAGTTGGTATCAGAGCTTAGGGATAGGTCAGTTGGGACTTAGGAAACCCTAGGCTTTTGGCAGACCCTAGGAAGGCCGAGCGTGAGTGACGTGATATTGTGCGAAAGTCGGTAATTGGTTGTTAACTCTTCCTGTGAGTGGAGAGGGATTGGCATAGCCTATTTCTGGGGGACTATTATGTTGGCTGCAGACAACATAAGGTTACAGAAATAGGGGAATGCCCATGACTTTCGCGTGATTGGGTCGAGAGTGGTTTGGTTTACTGACCCGTGGATTTTGTGTGACAGGATGCCTCCTAGGCGGCAGATTCCTACTCGGGGTACTCCTACGCCCCCGGAGGAGCCGGAGCAGTCCGGGCCTTCTGAGATCAGTGAGCTGAGGGCCATGGTGGCCCAGTTGGCGGAGAGCCACCGCCGACAGGAGCAGAGGTTCGAGCAGTTGCTGGCTCAGGTTGGGGCCCCTCCCCCTACTACTGTAGAGGCCCCTGTACCACCAGTTGTACCGCCGGCTATTCCATTAGTCCCTACGGCACCGTCGTCGAGCAGTGGGGCTCAGGGAGAGTTCAGGCCGTTGACCCCAGCGGAGGAGGAGGAGTTTGCTGACAAACTCGCCAAGTTCTGTAAGCGAGGACCACCTAGGTTCTCTGGGAGGAGTACTCACCCATCGGAGATAGGATCATGGCTGGCAGCAATGGAGAAGTTGTTCAGAGACTTCTTCATTGACCACAGGTTCAGAGTGCATATGGCTGTACATTGCCTAGAGGGGGATGCAGATGCTTGGTGGCGTCGGGTCGAGCCATTGGAGTTTCAGATCACCCGACAGCTACCCTGGTCGGAGTTTAGACGGTTGATCCTTGACACTTATTTCTCCACGAGCGTGAAGAAAAAGCTTGAGGATGATTTGAAGAATCTCCAGCAGGGGGACAGGACGGTATGGGATTATTATCAGGAGTTTACGCAGTTGCTCAACTGCGTACCCTATGTTGCCAGGGATGGGCTGCACCAGGTGGAGCTGTTTGAGACAGGTTTGCGCTTGGAGCTGTTTGAGACAGGTTTGCGCCCCGAGGTCTATACCTTGGTACACGCCCAGAGGCTTCAGACTTTATCAGAGGCAGTGGATCATGCACAGTGGGTCGAGAGGGGAGATCACGTCGTCGCTAGACGTGGGGGCTTGGCCGCTCAGAGTTCTGAGAGGAAGCGGCCAATGCCAGACGAGGGGGGACAGGCCAGTTCATGGAGGCCGCCCCGACCACCACCGCCGCAGTTTACGGGCCGTGGGCGTTCGGAGCGGCGAGGGTCTGGTGGATCCCAGAGACCCCCACAGCAGCAGCAGCAGCAGCAGCGGCAGCCCCAGCGACAGCAGCAGCACTCGCAGCAGCAGAGGTCGCAGTCGCGACAGCAGGGGTCACAGCGGCAAGGACAGCAGCAGCAGCAGTCGAGGCAGTCCCAGTCTGGGGTCAGGTGCGTCTTTTGTAGGGGACAGCACGCGGCGGATACTTGTGACCAGAGGTATGGCCGCTGTTATCGGTGTGGACAGTCCGGCCATATTCGAGCTACTTGCCCTCTCTCTACACCGCAGGCTCCTTCTTCAGCATCAGCTCCTTCAGTGCCCTAGCAGCGGCCTTATGCTCCAGCGAGCGGGGCTCCTTCCTCCCACCCTGCAGATTACCGACCACCAGCTCAGAGCGGGCGAGTCTACGCCGCCCAGGTAGGGGACTCCACGGCAGCCGACCACGTGGTGGCAGGTATCACTTTACTTCTTGGTACTAGAGCTCGCACTTTATTTGATACCGGTGCATCACATTCTTTTATCAGTAGAGTATTTGCATCATCTCATGGACTAGTGTTAGGTCGGTTGCCACATGCAGTAGAGGTACAGATTCCTGATCATACATTGCATGTAGAGGAGTGTTGTTGGTCTTGCCCTGTTCAGATTGAGTCCTGGATCTTGCCAGCGGACCTTATGGTCCTTAGTGAGCTGCAAGATTACGACATTGTTCTGGGGATGGATTGGCTGGCTCGCTATTTCGCGACGATTGATTGCGCCGCGAGGACTGTTACCTTTAGCGAGCCAGGCCAGGAGGTGTTCGTTTACGGGGGGTGCCAGAGTGCTTTCTTTGCCTCTGTGGTTTCGACCTCTCGTGCGAGGCAGATGATGCGCAGTGGATGCGTGGCCTTTTTGGCATCGGTGGTTAAGGAGCCTACGGCGGCACCGGGACTCACGGATATTCCTATTGTCCATGAGTACCCGGATGTTTTTCCTCCGGAGCTAGTTCATATGCCGCCGGATAGGGAGGTTGAGTTTTTGATTGACGTAGTTCCCGGAACTGCGCCAATCTCTAAGGCTCCTTACCGAATGGCACCGGCCGAGCTGCGGGAGTTAAAGGCGCAACTCCAGGATTTAATGGACAAGGGTTTTGTGAGGCCTAGTGTATCACCTTGGGGAGCGCCGGTGCTATTTGTGAAGAAGAAGGATGGTTCACTTCGACTGTGTGTAGATTACCGGGAGCTGAATAAAGTGACCATCAAGAACAAGTACCCTTTGCCGCGCATTGATGACTTATTCGACCAGCTGCAAGGGTCTTGTGTCTTCTCCAAGATTGATTTACAGTCTGGTTACCACCAATTGAAGGTGAAGGCCGAGGACATCCCAAAGACGGCATTCAGGTCGCGGTACGGGCATTACGAGTTCACCGTCATGCCTTTTGGACTGACAAATGCCCCTGCAGCTTTTATGGATTTGATGAACAGGATTTTTCGACCATACCTGGATCGGTTCGTTGTTGTTTTTATTGATGACATCCTAGTTTATTCCCGAAGCGATGTGGAGCACGAGGAGCATCTGAGGATTGTGCTACAACTTCTGAGAGAGAGAAAGTTGTATGCCAAGCTATCTAAGTGTGATTTCTGGCTTCGGGAGGTTGCCTTTTTGGGCCACGTGATTTCAGCCGCTGGAGTGGCAGTAGACCCGGCGAAGATCGAGGCAGTCCGGGATTGGCCCCGACCGACGACGGTATCAGAGGTCCGTAGTTTCATGGGCTTAGCAGGATATTACCGTCGGTTTGTGGAAGGTTTTGCGAAACTTTCCGCACCCCTCACTCGTTTGACGCGAAAAGGGATTAAGTTTATTTGGAGTGAGGACTGCCAGAGGAGCTTTGAGGAATTAAAGATCAGGTTGATGTCGGCTCCTATCCTTTCCCTCCCTGTTATGGGGAAAGGATACGTGATTTATAGTGATGCATCGCACAGTGGACTTGGTTGTGTGCTGATGCAGGAGGGTAGGGTAATCGCTTACGCCTCTCGGCAACTGAAGGATTATGAAAAGAATTACCCTACCCATGATTTGGAGCTAGCTGCAGTGATTTTTGCACTAAAGTTGTGGCGCCACTACTTGTATGGGGAACACTGCGAGATTTACACCGACCACAAGAGCTTGAAATACCTGTTCACACAGAAGGAGCTCAACTTGAGGCAGCGTAGATGGTTGGAATTGTTGAAAGATTATGATGTAGACATTCTATACCACCCTGGCAAGGCCAACGTGGTTGCTGATGCCCTGAGCAGGAGAGCAGTACAGAGTTTATCTTTGATGATCACCGATCAGGCGCCATTACTTGAGCAGATGAGGCGGTTAGAGCTCGAGGTTGTGTCCCCTGGGGTCTCTGCTAGACTTATGTCTCTAGTCGTGCAGCCCACTCTGTTGGACAGGATTCGGGAGAGACAGAGTGAGGACCCCCACCTGGTGAGGATTCGAGAGCAGATGCAGACTGGTTTGTTAGGGGACTTTTCAGTTGATGCTGCGGGAGTACTCCGGTACAGGGACCGAGCTTGCGTGCCTATGGATGCAGAGATTCGAGAGCAGATCTTGAGGGAGGCCCACTATACACCTTATACCATCCACCCTGGTGGGACTAAGATGTATAGGGATCTGAAGGCACAGTTTTGGTGGAATGGGATGAAAAGAGACATTGGGAGATTTGTAGCGCACTGTTTAACTTGTCAGCAAGTAAAGGCTGAGCATCGTGTACCTGCTGGCAAGTTGCAGAGTCTCCCAATCCCTGAATGGAAATGGGAACATGTTACGATGGATTTTGTCACTGGGTTGCCGAGAGCACAGACGGGAGCGGATGCTATCTGGGTAGTCGTGGACAGGCTTACCAAATCCGCTCACTTTTTACCGGTTCAGATGACTTGGCCGATGGAGCGACTGGCGCAGGTGTACTTGGCTGAGGTGGTTAGATTGCACGGGGTACCCGTTTCCATCGTATCAGATAGAGACCCGAGGTTTGTCTCGCATTTCTGGAGGAGTTTACAGACAGCCTTGGGGACGCAGCTCCGATTTAGTACAGCATTCCACCCACAGACCGATGGGCAGTCAGAGCGCACTATTCAGACCCTCGAGGATATGTTGAGAGCATGCATTCTGGACTTTGGGGGAGGATGGTACCGACACTTGGGATTAGTTGAGTTTGCGTACAACAACAGCTATCAAGCGAGCATTCAGATGGCTCCGTTTGAAGCGTTGTATGGACGCAAGTGTCGGTCACCCCTTTATTGGAGTGACGTGGGTGAGAAGAAGACTTTGGGTCCTGATCTACTGTTGGAGGCAGAGGAAAAGGTCAGATTGATACGACGACACCTAGAGACCGCCCAGAGTCGACAGAGGAGTTATGCTGATACTCGACGGCGAGACTTAGAGTTTCAGGTGGGTGACCATGTTTTTCTGAAAGTCTCGCCTTCGAAGGGGATTCGGAGATTTGGTATTCGTGGGAAACTGAGCCCTCGCTTTATTGGACCTTTTGAGGTGTTGGAGCGCTTAGGGCCAGTTGCCTACAGGCTTGCGCTTCCTCCCAGGCTTTCAGGTGTTCACAATGTGTTTCATGTATCGACGCTGAGGAGGTATGTTCATGACCCGTCTCATATTATCGATTTCACTCCATTGGAGGTTGCTGAGGACCTGAGTTATGTTGAGCGGCCGTTGAGGATCTTGGAGCATGAGGTTAGGGAGTTGCGCAGTCGGGCCATCCCCTATGTGAAGGTTCTCTGGAGCAGTCATGATGAGCGCGAGGCTACCTGGGAGTTGGAGTCAGCGATGATGGATGCTCACCCCCACTTGTTTGAGGCTCCTGTCTGAGGTATGATTTTGTTTCGAGGACGAAACTTTTTCTTGTAGGGGAGGGTGTAGTGTACTGGGTTTTCCCTTGCGATTTTCCGATGAATCCACTGTGTAGAACACCTAGTGTTGGTGTCTGGCCCATGGTGCATCGAAGGGATGCCACAGATGGACCTCGTGAGACTTGGATGGATGATTTGGCCTTCGGCTGTGATTGCCGAATTTTTGAAAAGGTTTTGGGCCAATCTGAGGTTGGATTTGGATTCAGCGCGGAAAAACGCTTGAAAACGGCTATTTGCTTGTTGAATTTGGAGTCCGGATGACCAAATGCGGGCTTCCGGAAGATTTGGGGGATTTTCGGTGCACGGGGGTGACGCGTGGACCGGCCAGCGCCACGTGGCGCCCTTTTATTGGCCGGCTCACGCGGCTGGGTCCACGCAATGGCGCGGCGGTGCATGGACCGCGGCGGGTGGACGCGTGGCGTGCCCTGGTAGGCGGGCGCACGCGGCACGGCTCACGGGAATTGCGGGTTGGCGGTGGACCGGGCGCATGACACGTGGCGGCTTCGGATTCGTCGGTCCACGTGGGCGCGGTCCACGGGTGCGCGGGGGGGGCGCCTCGGTACTGTGCGCGCACGTGCGCGCACAGTGGCGCCAGGGGGGGGGCGGTCGGCCGCACTCGAGTGCGACACGTGTCGCCTCGAGATTGGCCGGCCGTACCTACCCCCGTTGACTGCGGGGGGCCACGTGGCGTAGGCGGGCCGCTGGGATCCGCTGTCCCCTGTTTGGGGGTGACGTGGCCGCTCCTGGTTGTTTCGGGCGCGTCGGACAGGGGCGGTGCGACCGGGTTTCCGGGCGCAGTGCGCCCGAAAGTTGCGCCCGAAAACCCGGCCCGAATGCTTAGTGGGCTGGGCCTATAAATAGCTCCCCCCATTCGTCTTGTAGGCTTTTTGGACTCTATTTTCGCTGGGCTTTCTTCACGGCGATTCCTCCTCTCTCAGAGCTCAACCCTTTGGAGAAGTTTGAAGATTTTTGGAGGCACGCATCCCGAGGTTCACCATTTTACGGCGCGGCGCGACGCTTGTTCTCCGGCGATCCTCTTCACCCCTTCTCAGTGTTTGGACTCCTCCGACTCACCCCGACCTCGGAATTCGCCGATTCTTGCGCCGTTGGACTCTTGACAGGTAGGGCTTCAACTCCTGTGTTTTGTGGTTCCTCGATTTCCGTGCTGATATTGGAGTTTTCCGAGCAACCATTTGACCCTTTTTCTTCGCGGACTTTTGGGACAGCACCGCGGTGTTCTTGCCATATCTTTTCGCTCGGACGTCGGAACGAGGCGATTCAAAAGGCAATTTTCATCTACGCTTCGCAAGGAGTCTCCTGGATTTTTCTCAGAATTTTCTGAA
Source organism: Tillandsia leiboldiana (assembly GCA_029204045.2). Lineage (NCBI taxonomy): Eukaryota > Viridiplantae > Streptophyta > Magnoliopsida > Poales > Bromeliaceae > Tillandsia > Tillandsia leiboldiana. The sequence goes on along the minus strand of CM055063.1, from coordinate 39,446,012 downwards.
TTTTACTCGAGGGTGAGAATCTTCTTCCTCTGTGGTTCCTTGTTACAGGAATTTAGTGCAGTTTGGGTTTGGGGTGTACCCCTTGTCGGATTTTTATCTCAGCGTAGGAAACTCCAAATTGGGCGTGCAGGTACTCGTTTCGACGGGCTCGTCGCAAGGATCGCGATAGTATTTTTCTTGGATTTTTCTGGGCATTATTCGCAGGTAAAAATTAGTGAATTGTGGACTGCTGGTTTGGGGGACAGATTCTGGAATTGTGGATGTTAAGCTTATGTATTTTTCCTTTGGGGTATTTTGTACAGATTGGTGGTGTGTTGGACTGATCTTGGACTTCGCTTTTGGGAATTTTGGAATAGCGCTCGAGGTGGGTGATGTTGAGAACCTCCTGCTTGTGAATGTCACTAGGCCTATTGGAATGCCACGATTATATGTTATTAAATATGAATGTATCTAGCATGCTTGCATGATATTAAGGTTCTTTTGCTAATACTTGCATTGTTAGCAAGCTACAAGTTCATGAGTGGTGTTTCCATGTTTAGATATGCAATTTAATTAGTTGGAATGAATGCTATAGCCATATCATATTGTGTGTTAAGGAAAGGTTTGGGCATGGGGTTAGAATGCATGTTGTAAAAGGGGTACTTGCTAGTTAATTGTACATCTAAATTGTATCATGTATCGTATATCATGCCACGTGTACATCGGAGGGTCCAAACATTTAATGTTGCATATGTTAGAATAATTAAAAAGAGGTTTATCAAGTTAATGACTTTTGCATGCTTGAATGGTCACCTAGATAGGCCACCTTTTTCTGCTACACTATCATGCTGGAATTGACTTAGGAGAAACCATGTTGCATTCTTTCTTCAGTCACTTAGACATAGGGGATATTATGCTCGGGTTGGAGCAGGGGCTGGGTTAGTGTAGTCAGATACTTGGGTTTCGGGGAGAGGGTTTTGGGCTTCCTTTGGGAGACGGTACTTTCCTTATAGAGCGGAGTGCGCGATTTGCAGACTTGAGACCCTGGGACTCCTGTCCCATATCGGTGTTATGTGTAGGCTGGCATACCCGATTTGGCAGACATTGAGAACCCTACCCCTTATCGGTGCTATGCGTAGGCTGGCATACCCGATTTAGCAGACCTTGAGACTCCTGTCCCATACCGGTGTTATGCGTAGGCTGGCATACCCGATTTGGCAGACATTGAGACTCCTATTCCACACCGGTGTTATGCGTAGGCTGGCATACCCGATGTGGCAGGCTTCGATTCTCTGATGCATACTTTTAGCTATCTTTAGCTGGGCAGGTAGAGGCATATTAGTGGTAGCTTTTATCAGGAGTCATACTCTTAGTTACCGCATTTATTCCTTTAGCCTCTGGTAGACCTAGTGGGCAGGTAGGAGTTCGTGTTGAGGTTTACCCACTAGGGGAGGCTACTGTCTTTACTGTAGTACTGACCCCCCACTGTTTTTCCCTTTTCTTGTCCCCTTTGTTTTGCAGAGTCATCTGCCGGAGTTGCGGGGCCTTCCTACCAGGATCGAGGTAAGAGGATCGCCGACTAGATAGCTGCTACCCCGAGCTCGAGTTTTTGGTAGTTTTGTCGTATCCCCAGTACACTCAGACGGTTGTATTTTTCCTTTTATTTTGGGTCTGGCTGCGGCCAGCTGGTTGTATATATTTCGTGAGCTGGGAGAGACACTTGTATATTTTTGAGAGCTTACTGTACTTTCCTTTCCAGTATTTGTCTGAGTTGTATTAGTTTTAGTTTAGCTCTGTTTTATGCTCCTTTATTACTTGTTTTATATCTGAGCAGGTTATCAGCGCTTCGTGTACACGGAAAATTCCGTATGCACGGCGGATCTGTGGACGGGCCCGGGTTCTGGTTTACACCCGGGGCGTGACAGCAAGGGGAGAGGTCACCCAATTTCGGCAGAATCCCCCACCTTATGGTGCACCCAATTGCTTGTAGACACTTGCAATTGGTCTCCGCGCGACTCCTCTTGTTTCCTCGAGCTTGCACGTAAAACGGTGCACACTCCTCGACTCCGCACGCAAAACGTTGCACGTCCTCCAAACCTGCACGTAAAATAGTGCGCGTCAACTCAACCTGCACGCAAAACGGAGCACGTACCTTGGATTGGCACGCAAAATGGTGCACGCCATTCTTTAAGGTTGCATGCAAAATGGTGTGCGTTCTTCTAGCCCTGTACGCAAAACGGTGCATAACATTAGAGACGGCACGCTAAACGGTGCGCGACAACTCAACCTGCACGCGAAACGGTGCACGTACCTCGAATTAGCATGCAAAACGGTGCACGCCCCTTTTTCAACGTTGCATGCAAAACGGTGCACGTTTTTCGAGTTTGCGCCCAAAACAGTGCATGTTCGTCGAGTCCGCATGCAAAACGGTGCATGTCTTCCACAATCTTGCACGCAAAACGAGGCGCGCCAAAACACCCGGCGACACTCCGAGCAACAAAACGGCACAGTACAACTCGGTCCCTATCACGCCCAATGGCATGGGGTCAAATCCAACGTCTAGAAGGAAATCTCAAAATTGTGCCAAAATACCAAAAAAACGACACGCGGGACCTACCTGGACAACGCCGTGCCGTCCATCGCGTCCACTCGCCTCTTTGGAACACCTTTCACGCTTCACGGGGTTCACGGCGCGCTCGCGCACCCTCTCCCCCAGCGAAAACGTCCTGCTCCCCTCTTGGTACGCTCGGGTGAAGCAAAAAAGGGAAAAGGAGGAAAAATGGGGCCATTCGGGCCTATATAGGCCAAAAACACACTTTCGGGCGCACCTTTCGGGCGCCCGAAAGTGATTCGGGTAGCTACAGTAAATCCCGCACCGCGGTCCACGCGCCCATGACGCGCCGGTGAGGCGCCACGTCACCATCGCTCGGCCAACCAGAGAGCGACACGTGTCCTTGGACCCGTGCACCGCGACCACGGAACTGCGGCGGCCAATCAGGGGCCGCCACGTGGACCACACCCACGCCCGCGCTACGCCCGGCCGCAGCAACGCGTCGCGTCGTGCTGACCATCCAATGGGAGGCCGACACGTGGCCTCCCCACTGACACCGCGCCAGGGCCCGCGTGTCACGCCCCAGGGTCGGAACTACGACTCGGGCTCGCCAACAGATCCGCCATCTGTACGGAAATCTCCGCACAGACGAAGCGTCTAACCTGCAAATCAGATCTATAGCTAAACATGTATCAGAGCTGTAAAAAATAAGATAAATATCTATAGAATCCAAACACTGAACAGTTGAAGTAATACATCCAAAATAATGGTCATCTCCCAGACTAAAACATAATACATGATACATCAAACCTCTCAGACTGTTCAGTACATCAATAAATCTCTCAGACAGGGTACATCTACCTCTGACTCTCAAAATAAAACTGGCAAGGAGCTACTCGGCCACGCCCTTACCTCGATCTGCTGCCTCCGCCTGTACCGGTGTCGGAACAGCTACCTCAGAAAAACCTGTCACCACAGCGGGTGTGAGAACTACTGCAGAAGGTAGTTCTCAGTGGGTACCGTCACCAAGATCTACGGTATGCCCACTAAGTCTACTGGAGGCAAGACAAAAGATATACAGATAGATAATATGAAAGCTGAAATGAAACTACAGCTAATATGCCTCAAGTATCATGCTCAAATGAAAAACTCAACTAAGAACATGCTATGCATCCACTCGCTCACGAGGTGCTCACATCAACCCAATCTCTCTGACTGCCAAATCTGGTCCAGTCAAGCCTGCACCCCTAGTGTATCAACTAGGGTTCTACCGGTACTCCAACCCAGTCCAAAACTCAATCTGATCGCCCGGTACACCAACCCGGTCCAATCGAAATATCACAATATCACGCTAAGCAGCCTCATCAGGCGCATCATCATCATCGCATCCGGAGTGGCTCTCGAGGGGCGCTACCCCACCGAGGAATAAGCGTGTCTTATCTGGCTCAATAAGTGGCATCTGCAGGCTATAATCTATGATCGAACAGATCGAAAACTTGAAATGCCAACTAACCCATAAACAGGTCGGAGAACTCTCCACGACTCAATCTGATAGTGCATATAAACCCCCAAGACAATAGGAAACCCATCCACTGAGTCAATAAAAATCCCCTTGGCCCCCAGGCGCGAGAGTTCATGCATCCTGAACCTATCCAACCCCTCTGGGTGATCACAATGTTTAAAACTATTTTTGAAGCCACTTTTTATATTAAATGGGTTCAATGATTTTAAAACGGTTCAGATGCAGTTCGGAAGTCAACTAATCATGCAATCTAGTGTCAAACAGTCTCAAGATCATACAGATGATAAATGGGGTTCTGGTCTGTCATTCAAAAATAATCTAGACATCTATCAGATTATACTACCTATACAAATAGCTAAACTAGGCATGCTAACATGCTTTCAACAGAATTAGAAGGCATTCCATAAAGTTTGGAAGAAATCCAACCCACCTGGATGTGAGCATTAATCCTGAGTCCAAAAGATCTGAAATTTAGCGGGTGCGATCCTCAGGTTCTCACGATTCCAATGCACAAAAAATCGACCAAAAATTCCACCCGGTCGCTGAGATATAAGCCGAACATCGTGGTAAGCTCAAATCACTCAAAACAGTAATTTTATCGCACATCTGTCCACAAAATAGGGAATTACCTCCTGCGAGATGGCCTCCAAAAATTACAAGAAAAATACGACGGCGATCCTCGCGAAGCGTAGATAGAAATTGAGTCCTTAAACACCAAATTCCGCCTGTCGTAGGCTGAGAAATTGTAAGATTACTCCTCCGCTGTCCAGAACATGCAACAGCAAAAAGGGGGTCTAAAGATGCTGCACGCACTCCCATGAAAACTCAAAATAGACCCAAGTGATGAATACCAAAGTCGAGGATCTACCTGTCGTGAAAACGCTACCGCAAAAATCGGCGAAAAAGACCAAGAACTCAGCTCGGGGGAGTCTGCGGACGAAAAGTCGACGAAAACGATCAATATCGGAACAGCGTCGAAGCTCGCGAGATTGGGTAGGAAAAATATAAAACAGCTCCAAAATTTCTCCAAAACCCCAAAAAGTGTAGAAGACTCGAAGTAGAAACTCGCTGTCGAAAACATCACTCAAAAAGGATCTCAGAAAGTCTAGAAATGAAGCTCTCAATGGCCTATTTATAGCCAAAAAAAACACTATTGTGCTTGTCGGATTCGGGCCCAAAAACCGGGCGCCCGAATTCTACTGTAGCCGCCCGAAACCTCAAGATGCTACCACGTGTCCCGCCCGAAACTGCCTGATCACGCCACGTTTCCCGCCGCCCACGTTCCGCATGCCTCGCGCACGTGGGCGGCGTGCGACATTCCAATTTCTTCCCGATACCTCCCAAGGAAAATCCCGAATTGGATCCAAAATTGACGGGTTAGTGTGAGCTTATCCATGCGGTTATGCACTCTTCAAATAGGAATCAATTTGATGAAAGATCCCGGCTTTCGTGCTTTGGTGAGTCGTCCGAGATCCTTTCGATGACCTATGTTGTGTTGAAGGGATATCTATATGATCCGATCGATTGCGTAAGGCCCGCGGTAGCACGCCAATGGCACAGTGCCACGTGTCCCCACGTGGTTCACGCGGCGCACGCGCCCGGTTTACGCGCCGGGTCTTCCGGATCTTGTCGGCCAATCACGCGACGCCACGTGTCACAGCCGCCGCCGACGCCATCCAACCAATAGGGTGCTGCCATGTGGCATCACCATCCCTCGGTTCTCCCGGTGAACGCGCCTGTCTGTGGACCTGCCGCCCGTGCCGCGCCCGCGCCGCGCCTGCCCGCGCCTGCCCGCGCTGCCCGCGGTCGCGATCCGCCGCTGCCCCGCCTTGCTCCGCCGCCGCACTCCGCCTTGCTCCGCCGCCTGCCGGTCGCCGCCGGCCGCCGGAACAGTAATTTCGGCTGGTGAACAGTACTTTTTGCTCCGAATTCCAAAAAATGCAAGTAAATAGCCCATTTTCATCGTTTTCGCGCGCTGAATCCAAATCCGCTGTCCGTTTTGCCAAATTCTCTTTCTAAATTTTGCCGGAAGCCCCCGCAAAAGCAAACTTGATCCGATTTTCGCACCGGTTCCAAATCTGGAATCCGATTCTTGAACAGCCAACTCTGTCACACAACATAGGCCTCCAGAAGCCACTGCTCGCCCTGCAAAACCATCCTAGAGATCCGGATCTTCACACCGCGCGTGTTCCCAACGCATGCCCTGCGCCCTTGGTCGCCGCGTCCAATGGGGAGATGCCACGTGGCGTCCCCCACCTACCCCGCGCATCTCGAGCCGCGAGCCCCAGCGCGCCGCGCGCGCTTGCCATGCCTCGGGATTCGCGCCCGCACCTCGGGATTCGCGCCAACTTTCTCGGGATCCGTGGCAACTGCCTCGAGATCCGTGCCACTACCTCGGGATCCGTGCCCGCTACAGTAACTTTCGGGTGCTCCTCTATCTAGACCGGGCTGCTACAGTGAACCGGGTTCGCTATAGTGCAGCCCGGTTCGCTGCAGCCCAAAATTCTGGTTTGCTACAATACTTTCCGGGCACCCGGAACCAACTTTCGGGCGCCCGAAACTTAGGCCCAAGCCTAGTTTCGCCAGTTTTCGTCCGTTTTCGCATGTTTTTCGCCCGTTTTCGCTCAAATTTGACGGGCAGCCACAGTTTAACTTGATTTATCACATGGTACCTTAGATTCTTAGTTTGGACCACCTCTGGGTCACCAAAAGGCCCACTGTATTCGAATTCGCTGGCGGAGCCCGTTCTCACTAACCGGGTATCCGACCAACACGAAACTTTTACTGTGGCCTTAAAACATATTTACGGAGCTCCCGTAATTTTCTCAGACTTTTTTGAAACTGTGAATTTTCCACTTACAATCTGGGCCAACTTTCTCATATAAGACTCTAGATCTTTTATTTAACCCCGATTTGGGCCCAATTCCTTTCCAGATCATCCCTTATTTTTCTAAACTCAATATAAAATAGTATTTCATACCATTTTTTTTACATTTATTTTTATACCAAAAATCTGGTACATTACATTCTACCCCCCTTAAAGAAAGTTTCGTCCCCGAAACTTAAATCGCACCTCGACTCCTACTTGATCGAGGGGGGGATCTTGCCCCCAACGTTGGGCTCACGGTATGTCGTTATTGGGCCTCATACTGCCTGCTCGGCAAAACCACACGAGCAACTCATTCATGAATCCCTATCTCAATCCAGGGACAACCTCAGACCTGGTGTCTGGCCACTTTCACCAAATAGGTGAAAGACACAGTTGAGCACTTGCTCTCTCCATTGCCACGAATGACCCAGTATTTACTTGCGAAATTTTCACTTTAATTCCGCCATCATTTTTTCACAACGAGGTTGCATTTGCAACCAATTACACTTACCACATTTTCCGGTCGCTCCGCCTCCTAATGTGGAGGGCAAAGGCCAATCCACGAGCTCTCAGCTATCACTGTGAGGACCTGAATTTCCGCAAGAGGATTACTATTGGGTTAACGGAGCTTCTGCAGGGTGTTTGACAGCTTTTGGAGGCCTTTACTATGTATTGGAGGTGTTCGTACACAAGTTGGACTCAGGTGTTAGACTCAGGGATTATAATGATCACGTGAGAGATCGGAGGACCCCGTCGGATGTGTAGAAGTGGTTTCGCGCGAAATGGATATTAAAATTGGGCTCAGCGCGAAGTTTGGACAAAAAAACACCTTTCCGGATGCCTTCGGCAATTTTTGGAATTAGAATTTGGCAAATCGGACACCGGATTTGGACTCAACGAGCGAAAACGGTGAAAATGGACTATTTATTGGTATTTTTCGGAGCCCGGATGCGAAAACACGGATTTCGAGGCTTGGGTACTGTTCCAGCGGCCGGCGGGCAGCGGCGGAGCAGCAGCGCGGTCCACGGGCCGGCGTGCACCAGAGGGCAGGATACGTGGCGTGATTGGATTGGTCGGTGCAGTGGACTGGGACCACGGAGCAGGCAGGCGTGGCGCATGGACCGGCGGGACACGTGGCGGCTTTCTGTTGGCGGGCTCAGGAAGGCGGGGTTCACCGAGGCGCGGGGGGTCGCCTTGGGAACCGTGCCTGGCAGGGGCGCCAGGCGGCGCACCAGGGTTGGTCGGGAGTTAGTGCGGGCCACGTGGCGCCCGCTGATTCGCGGGCGCCACCCACCCGCGTTGACCGGGAGAGGCCACGCGGCGCTTCGCGAATGGTGCGGGATGCTGTTGCCTGCTCGGGCTGACGTGGCGATCCCTGGAGAATTCGGGCGCTCGCTGTTTGCCTTCCCGCAGCGGATTCGGGCGCCCGAATCCGGTGTGGGCGCCCGAATCTGGGGATAGAATGGGAATTAAGTGATTTGTTTTTCCCAGCCTATATAAAGGCCGTGAACAGCTGCAGAGAGCTCCTTTCCTGCCCATTTTCTCACAGTGCGGCCTTCACAACATTTCCTCCTCTCCCAGAGCTGGTTCCATCTACAGATTCCCGAATTTTTTTGCGACACGCATCCCGAGGTTTTCATTTTTACGGCGCGGCGCGACGCTCGTTCGTTTGTGATCTTCTTCATCGCGTTTTGGTGCGAGGACTCCCCCGGCTTACTCCGACCACCGTTTTTGTCGATTCTTACGCCGTTGGCTTCTTGACAGGTAGGGCTACGATCTTTGTGATTTGAGTTTGCCCTTGTTTCGAGTTTATCTTGGAGTTCCCCGAGATTTCATTTGACCCTTTTTCTTGGGCGGAGTTTTGCACAGCACTGTGGTATTTCTGCGTTATCTTTGCGTATAGGCGTCGGATCGAGGCGTGCCAAGAGGCGTTCTTCATCTACACAGCGAAAGGAACACTCTCAAATTTTTTGGGAATTTTATGAATATTTTTTGAAGGTGAAAAATCTCTGTTTACAGAAAGTAGTGCTACAGTTTTTGAGATCGGTTTATTTCGGGGTGGTTCCCTTGTCGAATTTGTTTCTCAGTGTAGGAATCTCGGATTTGAACGTACAGGTACTCGTTTCGACCGGTTCGTCACGAGGATCGTGACAGTATTTTCCTTGGAATTTTCTGAGCATTTCTCGCAGGTAAAAATAGGGCATATTTGGACTGTTAGCATTAGGACAGCAAGTTTTGAGTTTAATTGTATGTTTTGGGGTAATTCTTGTACAGTGATTGCGGCGGTTTAGCTGTTTGGGCGAGAGCACTAATTGGACTTGGAATTAGCGATAGAGGTGGGTGGTTGCTATATCCCTCATTTTTCTGACATACCTACTAGGAATATTACAGAGATCTTTTGGAGCATTATTGATCGTTAATTGTTATTCTTATGAGCCTATCATGTGAGACATATCATGTCGGGAATGTTGTAAGGAAACTGCTAAGTAGGAATTACGATTGCATCTGGAACTTAAACATACTAGCATGGACATAATAGTAGTACATAATCTTGCATGTGGTAGCTAGTGGTATGTTGAACAATGTGAAATATCTTGTTGGTAGGTGCTACTTGGGGCTCTTTGGACATGTATAGGCGGATGATTCATGTGAGGGTAGTCAGTGGATTTTAGACATGTGTAAATGCTTAATGACTTTAGCATGATGGTTATATCTATGCTGAACTATTACTATTACGGAATTTGAGTTGGCGTAGTTTCGTGAAAGGTTCAAGTCTTGAAGATTGAAGGTGAAGAAGGTTGGATCATTTAACTCAATCTCAAGAAAGAAGAATTCAAAAGGATCAGGTATGTTTAACTAAAGATTTTTGGTGATCCGAATACTTCTTGTAGTGTAGAAACACCTGGAAGAATTTTTAACTGCATAAAAATCAAAAACTGGTGTTCGGACATGTTCAGGATCCGGATCAGAGCCAGCAGTCCGGATCCCGAAGGTTGTTGTTTCATACATTACTTCAATCTGGATCGCAGCATCTCACGATCCGGATCCCGAACGTTGAGTTTTCTGAATTGTATGAACGATCCGGATCAGGCAATTCCGATCCGGATCCCGAACGTTTGTTTTTCTGGAAACCGTCTTTCTTGCTACTGCAATCCGGATCGCCCAAATCCGATCCGGATCGCCGTCCGTAAAAAATCCAGAAATGTTAGGTTTTTGATTCTTATCTCCTTCCTAGGGTTTCTAACCTATAAATAGACCCTATGATTCATTTTTCTAGGGTGAAGCCGATAAAAAGGAAAATAGCCGTCATAATCAAATATCATTTTATACGGCCTAAGATCCACATATAGAGAAGAAAGGAAATCATTAGATAATACTCTATGTTTCTTCATCTATATTGATTAGTTTGATTCTAGGTTTTCATACTCACATCTTGAGTTGAATCAAACTAATGAATACTTAGATGGTACTTTCGATCTATCTTTAATCTAAGTATTCGGCGGATCATCACCACCCAAAAACAACGATTTACCCCAAAATCGGCGCGTGGATTCGCGTGTCCTTGTGGATTCAAGGTTCAACCGCTCTCGTGGACTCGGAGCGAGGCACATTCGTGAATTCGAAGGGTGCTACTGGGTGAAGACCGTGGATTCGGTCGGACGTCGTGGATTCGACGTTGGACGCCGTGGATTCGGCGTTGGGCGCAGATCGTGGATTCGAGAAGCGTCGTGGAGCGAGCGGAGAAGATCCTCTAGGAGCGTATGGAAAAGGTTGAGTCGTAAGTGTGTACGGTAAATCACCTTGTACGTGTTTTAATTCTAGTGGATTTCGCCGTGTTATCGGTCCCGTGGTTTTTTACTCCGGTTTTGGAGTTTTCCACGTAAAAATCTTGCGTGTTATTTTTATTTCCGCATTGGGTTTTTTTATCGCAACGATTTTTGAGTGTTTATACGTTTACACCTATTCACCCCCCTCTAGGTGTTTCTTCCCGTATTTAGATCTATATTACATATAACCCAACAAGTGGTATCAGAGCGGGAATAGGGTTGTAAACAATGGTTGAAGGTGGAAACATCAATCGACCCCCTTTCTTTGATGGAACAAATTATGCGTACTGGAAAGTACGGATGAAAGCCTTTTTAATTTCCATCGACGAAAGGGTGTGGCAATCAATTGAATTAGGATGGTCTAATCCAACTGAAATTATCTCTGATGTTCGAACCTTAAAACCTAGGTCGAAATGGACCAAGGAAGAGTTAGATTCATCTTCTTACAATGGCAAGGGAATTAATGCTATTTTTAATGGCTTATCTCAAACTGAATTCTCTCGCGTCTCGGTATGTGAGACTGCGAAAGAAATCTGGGATGTTGTTCAGGTTACACATGAGGGAACTAACCTCGTGAAGATTCAGAAACTGCAAATGCTTACGAGCAAGTTTGACTCTATCTTGATGGCAGAAAATGAATCTTTCACGGACTACTATACACGATTGCAAGACATCGTAAACTCATGTGCTAACCTGGGAGAGAAGATTCCAGAATTTAAGGTTGTAAGAAAGATCTTAAGAACTCTTCCTGAACGATTTCGCCCAAAGGTTACAGCCATTGAAACTATTAAACACCCGGACGAAATCCGTGTAGAAGAATCAGTTGGTTCATTACAAACATATGAAATGACATTTACTACTAACAATTCTTCTGGAAAAGCATCCTCTTCTAAGTCTTCAGGTTATGCGTTGAAAACAACTAAGGAAGAAGACGCGGATACATCCTCCTCAGACGATGACGAGAACCTTTCTATGGAGGAATTTGAGAAGCAGCTCGCTCTCTTGACAAGGAAGTTTCGCCGCAACTTTCGAAGGGGTAATTCAAGTAAATCTCCATCCTTCGGAAAGTCGAACAAAGGCAAGGGTACTTCAAGTTACAAGTCAAGAAAGCAAGAGAACTTCTCAAAGGATAAGAAAAGTTCAGAGGGACAACTACAATGCTTCAAATGTCGAGGCTACGGCCACATTGCAACGGAGTGTCCCAACAGGTATCCGGCAAAGAAGAAGGCGATGCAAGTCGTCACTTGGGATGACAACTCAACGTCAAATGAGTCGTCTTCAAGTGATGAAGAAAAGAGCACCACGGCATTCCACGCGTCCATATCTTCACCCTTCATGTGCTTTATGGCAAGTACGTCCGAGTCATTGTCCAACTCCACTGTTGAAAAGATTGCAACGGACAACGAATCGGATGATTCGGAAGGTGAAGATTTTGCTCTAGCCTACCACAGACTTTTGAGGGATTCAAAGAAAGTGGCTAAGCAAAACAAGAGTTTGAGAGGGAGATTGCATGATCTCGAAGAAGAAGCAAAAAGGGCAACTTCTCTCTCAAACGCTCTTGAAGTGGAAAGGGAAAATCTGATAAAAGTAAATGTTTCCCTTCAAGAGTCCAATGAGCTTTTTGAGAAGGAACATACAAATCTGGTGGATAAAGCGGATCACTTCTCAAAGCTCTACAACGAGGCTCGACAGGATAACCTGGAAATGACAAAGACCATTTTCCAACTCAAGGATGACTTGCAGCGATTCTCTTCAGGAAGGAGTAAGTTGGATAGGCTTCTTGGTCTTGGTCAAACAAATCGGTTCGGCCTCGGGTACACTCAAACTGGAAACAGTCCAAGTTCGAGTGGGACAGTTTTTGTGCCTCAGTCGGTATCTCCTCCTCCGACACCGGACTTCAAGACAAACAACGACAACAAACCTACTTCATCCTCTTTGGGATCGTCAAGACCTAAGGTATGTTTTCGTTGTGGTGTTTCAGGGCACATAAGAAGATATTGCAAGACGGGAGTCAAACGCTCACCTCAAACACCTCTTGCAATGACTACCACAAAGGTGATTCCTCGGAAATCAATCGCAAATCAATTGAAGGAAAAGAACCTTGGTAGTTTACCGCGCAAGACGACTTCATCAAGGAGCAGCAATCGTTTTAAAAAGACGCTTTCACCTAGGCATATAACTTCACGACCATTACCGACGCACTCCAAAAAGGTTTGGGTGCGCAAAGGTGAAATCTTTCCTTGTCTTGTTACCAATGTTTCCTTGCATGCATATGATAGTTCGTCTTGGTATCTGGATAGCGGGTGTTCCCGTCACATGACCGCTGACAAAAATAGTTTTCAAAATCTTGAGAAAATCTCCGGAGGACTCGTTGTTTTCGGAGACGGTCGATCTTCCAAAATTGTTGGAAAAGGAACATTAGCTATTCCAGATGGCCCGGTTCTAAATAATGTGTTATTTGTTGATGGTCTTAAGACTAACCTCATAAGCATAAGTCAACTTTGCGACAATGGTTTTTCAGTTAACTTTTCATCTGTTGAATGTGTTGTAACTGATAAGGACCATGTCTTCTTTTTAAAAGGGGTTAGATCTGAAAACAATTGCTATGTTGTTCCTAATAAAATTTCAGAAAAATGTAATCTAGTTTCTTTGATTAATGAAACAATTTGGCATGAAAGGCTAGGTCACATAAATTTTAAGGAACTTGCTAGAATTTCAAACAAGGACGTGGTCAAGGGGGTTCCAAAACTTTTATTTAAACAAAACATTGTGTGTGGTGGTTGCCAAAAGGGGAAACAGTCCAGGACTGCACACAAGAACTTGAACCACGTTGGTACAAAACGGCCTTTGGAACTTTTACACATGGATTTAATGGGGCCAACTCGTCAACCATCTTTGGGAGGTAAATGGTATATTTTCTTGATGATTGATGATTTCTCTCGATATTCTTGGGTAGCATTTTTAAAAGAGAAAGCTGATACTTTTGATTCTTTTCACGAGATTTGCCTTCGTATTATGATTGAAAAGAATGAAAAGATCATTCGTGTTAGAAGTGATAGAGGTGGAGAATTCGTTAACTCTAAATTCATTGACTTTTGCACTTCAAACGGTATTAAGCATGAATTCTCTGCACCCTATACACCTCAACAGAATGGTGTTGTCGAGCGCAAAAACAGGGTTGTTCAAGAGATGGCACGTGTTATGCTTCACAGCCGGAATTTACCGCTACATTTTTGGGCTGAAGCTGTGAACACTGCAATCTATGTTATTAATCGAGTTTATTTGCGCCCGGGAACGTTAAATACACCATATGAACTATGGTGCGGTAGAAAACCCAACATCAAATATTTTCGCATCTTCGGGAGTCGGTGTTACATTTTACGTGACCGTGAAAATCTTGGAAAGTTTGACTCTCGAAGTGACGAAGGGATATTCTTGGGGTATTCTACAAATAGTAGAGCATATCGAGTATTTAACTTGGAATCTAAGACGATCGTAGAATCTATAAATGTTAAAGTAGATGAAGCTTTTCACTTTGAATCTGGAAAATCTACCCTCGATATCTCTCTAGATGATGATTCACCTGCCATTGCATCTTCTCATAATAATACTTCCAATATTAATGATGCATCTAATGGTTCTTCAAGTTTATCTGATGTGCAGGAATCATCTCATATACCTCCGAGTACTCCGTTTCAACAAACGCTACGAATCTCCAAGGATCATCCGGAATCGAATATTATTGGAGATCCACAATAAGGAGTTAGAACTCGGAGGCAGTTGGTTTGTGGATTCGCTTGCTACGTATCTTTAATCGAACCAAAGAACATAGATGAAGCTCTTCAGGATGACTACTGGATTAAAGCAATGCAGGAAGAGCTCCATCAATTTGAGCGAAACAAAGTCTGGGAATTAACGAAGCCTCCAAAGCAACATAATGTGATAGGTACCAAATGAATTTTCAAGAACAAGAAAAATGAGGATGGTACTATCATCAGGAACAAGGCACGATTAGTTGCTCAAGGCTACTCTCAAGTAGAAGGTATAGACTTTGATGAAACATTCGCCCCTGTAGCTAGACTCGAGTCCATTCGTATACTATTTGCTATTGCTTGTCATTTTAAAATCAAATTATTTCAAATGGACGTTAAGAGCGCGTTTCTAAATGGGTTTTTAAATGAGGAAGTTTATGTGGCTCAACCGAAAGGTTTTGTAGACCATAAACAACCTAACCATGTTTTTCGTTTGAAAAAGGCTCTTTACGGTCTGAAACAAGCACCGCGAGCATGGTACGAAAGGTTGACAAAGCACCTTTTGGAGAAGGGCTATACTCGAGGGGGAGCTGACAGGACTCTCTTTGTGAAGCATTATCAAAGCAATTTCATTGTAGCACAAATCTATGTCGATGACATTATATTCGGCGCAACAAGAGATAATGATGCTTCTAAATTCGCGGAGACCATGGAAAGCGAATTTGAGATGTCCATGATGGGCGAATTGACTTATTTTCTTGGATTGCAAATTAAACAAAATGATGAAGGTATTCACTTGAGTCAATCCAAGTATGCAATGGAGTTGGTTAAAAAGTTTGACTTAGAAAATTCGAAGGATTTTCCGACTCCAATGGGAACTAGCCACAAGGGACTTGGAAGTGAATCACAAAGTGAGAATGTAGACGAGAAACTGTATCGAAGTATGATTGGAAGTCTACTTTACCTCACGGCTAGTCGCCCGGATATATCCTTTAGTGTTGGGATTTGCGCGAGATATCAATCAGCACCAAAGGAGGTTCACCTGAAAGCGGTGAAAAGGATCATCTGGTACATCAAAGGATCAATTAATTTCGGAATTTGGTATCCTATGGGAACTAGTTTGGATATTGTTGGATACTCAGATGCCGATTGGGCAGGATCAGTGGATGATCGGAAAAGCATGAGTGGTGCATGCTTCTATCTTGGCCATTGCCTTGTTGCATGGCACAGTAAAAAGCAGAATTGCATAGCACTCTCGACTGCCGAAGCGGAATACATTTCTGCGGGTAGTTGTTCAACCCAACTCATTTGGATGAAAAGTGTGTTGAGCGACTTCCGGATTTCAGCATCTTCGGTAACAATTCTTTGTGACAACACAAGTGCAATTGACATTTCTAAAAACCCTGTGTTGCACTCTAGAACAAAACATATTGAACTTAGATATCATTTTCTTAGAGAGCTAGTTGAATCAAATACTCTTCAACTTTCATATATTTCAACTGAGGATCAATTAGCTGACATTTTAACAAAACCTTTGGATCAAAAACGTTTTATTCATTTGCGAAAAGCAATTGGAATGCTTTCCTTGAAATAAACCTCTTTTTGAAACCTTTGCTTAGGATAGGTTTTGCTTTTGTTTTGTTTTGTTCATTATCTATGTTTGTACATAGGACATTAATTGAGCATAGATCATAATTGACTTTAATTGCATCTTTTCGCACATTTAGAAATTTATTATGCTTTTGCCATCATAATATTTCACTGTTGCAATGATCATTTATATTAATTAAATCATCTTCTAAGTGATCAAAGTCAATTTCTCTCTCAATGATCTCTTGGTATAATCATTATCTTATTTGACTGCTTAGTCGAGTATGAAATCGAGATCAATTTTTGGTTGAATACTTTATATCTTAAATAATTGATAGCCAATTGAGGGGGAGTCAAAGAAATGTAAAATGCTCAAAAGATGTGGAAAGAGTTACATCCCAATGAGGAGTGTGAAAACTACCACCACATGGAGGAAAGAGCTACCACTTCGGTCGTCCGAGTATTGTGTGCAGCTACCACATGTATACCAAGCATGGTTGTTCAATTTTTGATTAAGTAAAATGCATGTTGAAATACTTGACTCCGTCAAATTTCAAGGTTGGTATAAGGTGGGTTTTTTAAAGAAAGATGCTCAAAGAGCCACTCTCTTCAACAGATTGTCTAGATAAATTATCTACCATATTTGGGATTTCAAACATCTATTGATCTTTGTATTTCATTTTCTTTACCGAACTGATGATTTGATAAAGGCATTACTCATAAGATCAAGTTAGATGTAATTGAAGGTGTTCAACTTTAAGGGATTTAATTTTTGTAAATTCTCGTTTCATTTTTGGATATTATTGATAGATTTGGCATAATCTAATTCTTGTTGTATGAAACGATGATTTTTGTTTAAAGTTGATACACAATTGTGCTTACATACTTTTTCTGGATCTTATGAAATTTTTCTAAATTTTTCTGATGAAAAAGTTGGAGCCGATCCGGATCGGGCAAGCTGATCCGGATCCCGAACGCAGGCTTCTTCCTGCGGCTGGCCGATCCGGATCGAAATCTCGATCCGCTCCGGATCACGGCTAGGGTTTTAATAAGAACAAGAGGGTTTTGATTTCTTTTACCTTAATCTTTTGTTCTCAAGTCTCTAGAGCCTCTCTCTCTAGAACTATTGCACCTTGGAGCTTTCCAAACTCAAGTTCTTCGAATACAAGTAAGTTTTATTGATCAAAATCCTGTTTTTCACAGTTTTTCTCTATTTTCTTCAAAACGTGATGAGATTTTTCTATCTTTTTCGTTTTTGAATGGTTTTTGGTCAAATTTCTTTTGAAATAAGAACTCTGGGTAGATTAGTTTTGATTATATGCTAGGTATTCTCCTGATTAACGGATTTTTAGGCTTCGATTTCTAAAAATTTTGGTTTTAGGGCATATAATAAGGATTTTCGAAAATCATGCAATTGATCTATTTTTAAAAGTCCTTTTGCAAAACTAATTTGATTCTTAGTCTCTCTACATGATTATGATTGTTTGGGTATAATTTTTCAAATCTTTGAAAATTAACAATTTATCATGTGTTCTTGAGTTGGTCTTCACAGGACTTCAATCTTCTTAAGGCATTTGGATCAATGGAATTCTCATGGATCATTCTTTTGTTGGTCACAATAGTGCACACTCGGGCCACAAACAAATTAAAAAGAGCTAAGAAAACACAACAAAAAGGTGAGTTTCTTCTGATCAGTGACACAGAAGTGGAAGCAGACTGTCAAGAGGTAGATTGGACTGAATTGATAGATGATGATGACTCATTGACTGAACAAAAGGCGTCTGATGGTTCAAAAGGAAAAGCTTCCGATGGATCGAAAGGAAAGGGACCCATGGACAAAGGAAAAGCACCTATGGCTAAACCAACCATCTCTGTGAAAAGAAAACGAGTAACTAGACGCTTTGGACTACGACGAGACGTTGATATTAACACGCCGATAGTTCCTGACTCCCCGCCTCGCGTGGAAGGAGTGTTCGTCAGCATGGATCGCCTTCGAGCGTTTGAACGTCGTGAATGCATCGGTGAACGTCATGTCAACATTGAAGCTCTCCGAAATCACTCACCTGAGTTTGGAACCTTGATTGAGCAAGCTAATCTCATCCAAGTTTGCCGATTCCCCGAACTACTTGGGTATTGTTTGTATCGTGTAAGAACCTTTTACACGAATGCAAGACATCTTCGAGAAGATGAAAATGGATCAATGCATTTCTATACAAATATCCAAGGGATGAAACTTAAAATCACTCCGGAGCTAATTGGCGAAGTCCTTGGAATGGAATCTGACACATCGGGACTCAACTTTTTGAAAGGAAGAAGTTTGACGAATGCCTTGTGGCGAACAGTGATAGATAAAATTTGTTTGGAAGGAACGAAATCAGCTAATGGTAAAAGTGTAAAATCCGAACATCTTCCACTGGAGTACCGATTTCTAAATTTCATCACGTGTTACAACATTCTACCTAACATGCAGACTAAGGTCGTGAGATGGGAGAGCCTGCTGTTCCTATATCTCTTAGGTCATCCCTCTGAGGCTGTAGGATTGAACATGAATATCCCCTACATAATTTGGAATAGAATGTCAAGATATATTGTGCATCCTCATCCTTCTGAGCGACTTCCGTTTTCGTTAATCATCATGAGGATCTTACAAAAGTTTGACATTGATATAAGCTCGACATCTTATCAACACTGTTGGGGGATGATAGATGAGTCAACGATTGTGAAGTCACTTCACAAATTACCACATGTTACTTCGGCACATTCCACTGGAAAGAAACCTTGTGTCGGCACCTCGGCCTCACCGTCTCAACAAGCATCAGAACAAAGGCGAATGTCTGAAGAACTCGAGATCATAACGGCATCCCAAATTACATTGACCAAGAAAGTAAATTCAATGAGGAAATTCATCAAGAACATGTTCACTAAGATGGGATATAGTGCGTCTGAGGACTCAGACTCGGATAACTAAGTTGTGCTTTAACAATTTTTGTGCAGATTTGTGCAGGCTTTTATCTTTTTAGATTTTAGTTCAGTTTTTAGGACTTACTCTTAGTTCTAGTTCTTACATTTCGGAATAATTTTTGAAATTTTTAACTCTCCTTAAATTTTTGGTAACTTTGGCTTTGTTTGTGACAAAAAGGGGGAGAGAGTTTAGAGAGAACTTGAACAATGATTGAACAATGATGATGTGAATGTGTGAACATCAAGGTAGTATCACTTCAACTTTGACTTTGGTGAAGGGTAAGTATCACAACTTTGGTTTTTATCTTGTGATTTGTTGCATGTTCCTACTAACTATTCGACTAACTATTTGGACATGTATTATTACTAACAAGTTGTTTGATTACTAACAAAGCAAAGTTATGACATTTGGAATTTTATTGCTTAGAAGATATGTCAATGTTTGATTGTGATCTTATTACATATCTGAATCACTCAATGTCATGGTGAGCATAAACTCTATCTCTGTTAGGTTTTGAATGCTAAATATTCTTGAGGTATCTAACGATCTCTTTTTGTCAAGAATGATTTCTTTGTGCAGAGAGTACAGATGTCTAAGTCTAGAGTCTGTTTTAGGAGTTTATATCTCATGTTTTTAAATTTTTGGATCTCCATTGTAAATTTTTGTTGTATGGTGATAGCAACAAAAATATCTTTTTGAATTTTCTTTAGTGGATCTGTGTTTTGTCACGAAACCGCCAAAGGGGGAGATTGTTACGGAATTTGAGTTGGCGTAGTTTCGTGAAAGGTTCAAGTCTTGAAGATTGAAGGTGAAGAAGGTTGGATCATTTAACTCAATCTCAAGAAAGAAGAATTCAAAAGGATCAGGTATGTTTAACTAAAGATTTTTGGTGATCCGAATACTTCTTGTAGTGTAGAAACACCTGGAAGAATTTTTAACTGCATAAAAATCAAAAACTGGTGTTCGGACATGTTCAGGATCCGGATCAGAGCCAGCAGTCCGGATCCCGAAGGTTGTTGTTTCATACATTACTTCAATCCGGATCGCAGCATCTCACGATCCGGATCCCGAACGTTGAGTTTTCTGAATTGTATGAACGATCCGGATCAGGCAATTCCGATCCGGATCCCGAACGTTTGTTTTTCTGGAAGCCGTCTTTCTTGCTACTGCAATCCGGATCGCCCAAATCCGATCCGGATCGCCGTCCGTAAAAAATCCAGAAATGTTAGGTTTTTGATTCTTATCTCCTTCCTAGGGTTTCTAACCTATAAATAGACCCTATGATTCATTTTTCTAGGGTGAAGCCGATAAAAAGGAAAATAGCCGTCATAATCAAATATCATTTTATACGGCCTAAGATCCACATATAGAGAAGAAAGGAAATCATTAGATAATACTCTATGTTTCTTCATCTATATTGATTAGTTTGATTCTAGGTTTTCATACTCACATCTTGAGTTGAATCAAACTAATGAATACTTAGATGGTACTTCCGATCTATCTTTGATCTAAGTATTCGGCGGATCATCACCACCCAAAAACAACGATTTACCCCAAAATCGGCGCGTGGATTCGCGTGTCCTTGTGGATTCAAGGTTCAACCGCTCTCGTGGATTCGGAGCGAGGCACGTTCGTGGATTCGAAGGGTGTACTGGGTGAAGACCGTGGATTCGGTCGGACGTCGTGGATTCGACGTTGGACGCCGTGGATTCGGCGTTGGGCGCAGATCGTGGATTCGAGAAGCGTCGTGGAGCGAGCGGAGAAGATCCTCTAGGAGCGTATGGAAAAGGTTGAGTCGTAAGTGTGTACGGTAAATCACCTTGTACGTGTTTTAATTCTAGTGGATTTCACCGTGTTATCGGTCCCGTGGTTTTTTACTCCGGTTTTGGAGTTTTCCACGTAAAAATCTTGCGTGTTATTTTTATTTCCGCATTGGGTTTTTTTATCGCAACGATTTTTGAGTGTTTATACGTTTACACCAATTCACCCCCCTCTAGGTGTTTCTTCCCCTATTTAGATCTATATTACATATAACCCAACAATTACCTAGTACACATGTGGGACTATTAGTTGTTATACTTCTTTCTATTTGCATGAGGACAATTACATGCTTGTATGGACATCTAGGTAGGCCATCTTTTATCGCTACACTTTCATGCTGGAACTTGACTTAGGAGAAACCTTGTTTGTTTCTTTTCTCCTTTCGTTAGTCAGGTGGTATTTGTTGCTCGGGTTTGAGCAGGGGTTTGGGATAGTGTAGCCGGGGCCTGGATTGTGGATTATGGGTTTTGGCGGCGACCGCGGATATTGGGCAGTTGACCGGATGTCAGTTATAGGACATCGGTGATAGGGCATGATTATGGACTAGAGGGTTTTGTGGCAACCGCGGATAGTAGGCGGTTGACTAGATACATATTATTTTACACGATTTTGGATTGGGGGTTATAGCGGCTATCGCGGATAGTAGGCGGTTTACCGGATGTCGGATGTGGGACATGATTGTGATTGTGGGTTATTCCGGCGACCGCGGATATTGGGCGGTGGACCGGAGGTTGGTTGTGAGACCTGGTGTCACGCCCCGGAGGTTCTAACATTGCGGAAAATGTACCCATTTTTTTTCTCTAAATCTTTTACCGAACCTTGCCGCCGGCGCGTATCAGACCCGCCACATATACAAATTCACTCCCCAAACGGGCGGAGTCTCCTTTGTACATGCACGGCGTCGCCAACAAGTCGAATACTTTAACCATTCCAACCATGACAGGCAAAGAGGAGAGACCATATTATTTCACATCATCACCGCTATTCTATAAGACTATAGCATAAACCCATGGGTTTTGAAAATCGGTGCCCACTCGACACCCAGCTTTCTAAAACGTTTTCGCAACCTCTTTGCGCGGCCATTAACTTGAAAGGATAAATCCACGGGTTTTGAAATCGGTGCGCACACGACCCTTGCTTTGAAAACGCTTTTGAAACTGGTTTGCATTTGAAAATAAGCCGCAATTACACATCCTAACATTCACAGTTAAATACAAGATAATCCTCATCCCAACATCCATCAGAAACCACAGTAAATGAATCACAACTAAACTAACCATAGTATAACTAAATGACCAAAAGTAAAGAAAGTAACGTATCGTTTTACTAGTCCTTTCGGCTAATGTCCTCTAACGGATGCCTCACCGTCGTCCCGGGTCCCACCCCTACTCGAACCTGTCACAGAGTGGGTTGTCAGTGACTGATAAAGTAGAAACATGTAAGTAAACGCAATGACAGAACGAACACACCGAATCACCGGAGCATTTACTTTCCCCCTCCCCCTTATGTATCGCTAAATCCCTGTTGAAAGTCCCGCTGGGCACCTACCCCAGTATTCAGAATAATTTGGGCCCCAACCCCAATACCGTTCTCATCTTCTTGGTGCCTCCAACCCCTCGACTGCCCAAGTAGCAGCCGCCTCCCCTTGAGGGGCCCCCACTAACCTCACCTTGTGGGGTACACGGGTAAATGACTTACCATCTTTCCGAAAAAATACACCCACTGCAGTGGCCAAACTGCCGGTGTGCGTGTAAGCAATATGAGTGTATTTATTGCCTTGCGACCTCAGCCGCTTTAATCAGAATAATATACCGCACCTGCGACCGCAGCCGCTTTGATTGACATCATAAGAGGGATTCACATGCTATGGGGTTAGTCAAACTTTAAACATATCTACTTTATCAAAACGAGTATCCAGAAACGACACCACACCGGTAATAACCAACAACTACCCACCTCGATTATGCGAAACGCGTATTCCGGAGACTGAACCTTGCTCTCTGTTGACGCCCGGACCTAGAAGTAGTCCCCAAAAGAGCCATGGTCAGATCAACAATATAGTAGTGGATAAACCGAGCCCAAACAACTCAACAACACTAAGGATACTTGACCCGGCGGTGGCGCCCGCGCTCGTAGAGCGACGCGGCCGCCCCCCGCGGAGTTGCGTGCCGTACGGCCGAGCGGGCACCGGCCCCGCGCGGCATTTATCGTGACCGCGCGGGCCCTAGCTTCACGCGACGAACGCCGCGGCCGCGCAGGTACCAACCCCGCGCAGTTTCATCCGCCGCCGTGCGGACCTCAGCCCCGCATGGCGCAAACCGCGCCCGTGCGGGCGCCGGCCCCGCGCGGTAATCGCCGGCGCTGCGCGGGCACCAACCCCGCGCGCCGCAACCGCACGGGCGCCCGCCCGCGTGGCATTAGCCGTGGCCGCGCGGGCATGGCCCCGCGCGGCACGTGCTGTCACCGTCGCGCGGGCACCCGCCCGCGCGACACAAACTGCAGCCGCGCGGGCAGGGCCCCGCGCGGCATGCACCGCCACCGCCGCCGCCGCGCGGGCACCCGCCCGCGCGGCACAAGCTACAGCCGCGCGGGGAAGGCCCCGTGCGGCATGCAACGTCACCGCCGCCGCCGCGGGGGCACCCGCCCGCGCGGCACAAGCTGCAGCCGTGCGGGCAAGGCCCAGCGCGGCATGCAACGTCGCCGCCGCGCGGGCACCCGCCCGCGCGGCATGTGCTGCAGCCGCGCAGGCAAGGCCCCGCGCGGCATGCAATGCCGCCGCCGCGCGGGCACCCGCCCGCGCGGCATGTGCCGCCGCCGCCGCACGGGCATCCTCCCGTGCGGCACATGCTGTAGCCGCGCGGGAAAGGTCCCGCGCGGCATGCACCGCCGCCGCGCGGCACCCGCCCGCGCGGCACGCGCCGCGGCCGCGCGGGCACCGGCCCCGCGCGGCTTTTGCCGCGGCCGCGCGGGAACCGACCCCGCGCGGTGTTTACCCTAGCCGCAGCCACGCGGGGAGCTTGATCCCGCGCGGCTCTAGCCGCGGCCGCGTGGGCACCGTCCCCGCGCGGCGCGCATTACGGTCGCACGGCGACGCCTTAGGGCTTCGCGGCGCGACACGTTGGGTAGCAAACGGCTGTAGAGTTATTAATCCCAAAGGATCTAAATAGGTACTATCAAACAACTAGAGGGGGGGTGAATAGGTGTAATACTTAAAAACTCAATCTCAGTGCAAAATAAAAACAATGCGGAAAATAAAAATAGCACACCGAGATATACGTGGAAACTCCAATCCAGGAGAAAAACCACGGGACCAACACGCAATAACAATCCACTAAGAATAGAAGAATAACAAGGTGATTACCGACTCCACGGACTCAACCCCTCCTTCAGCTTCTTTGGACCTTGCGCTGAACGGTTGGATGTCCACGCAATAACAATCCTCTAAGAAAAGAAGAATAACAAGGTGTCAACCCCTCCTTCAATTTCTTCGGACCTCGCGCTCCACCGATTGCACGTCCACTGCACACGTTCGAATCCACGAACGCCACTCGAATCCACGAGCACACGTTTCGAATCCACGAAACGCCTTCAACACATCGAATCCACGATGTCACGCCGAATCCACGACGCAAATAGCCGATATAAAATATAGGCTTCGATGGTGATCCTTTGCTTAGATTATCATGAAGGAACCGTAGAAGAAATCTCTAAGCAAAGACTAGATCAATTCGACGAAAGATAGATCATGGAAGAACCGTCGAATTGACCTAATAGAGGCGAAAGAGAAGAACGGTAAAAACCAGCCTCTAGGGTTGCTCACGAGTGTTTCATATTGGTCACCCTCGTTTAGAAACCCTAAGTATCTATTTATAACCCTTGGAAAAAGATAAAAGTCGGTTTAGGAAATTTATCCCGATGGGGCATTGTGTACCGGTACCAAGTATCACGTTCCGGTACGCAATGGTGCAAACCACAGATTTTTCTATTGTGTTCCGGTACGCGAGTCCGTGTTCCGGTACGCAGTGCAATTTACAGAAAATTCTGTGTCGGGTTAGAGGAACTTCAAGTGTGGTTCCGGTACGTAATGTAAAAACTGATTTTTCCAAGATAAGCTTTATCCAAATCAAACCAAGTACCGGAAACCAAACTTTAAAAAGATTGTAAGTTAAATCCAAGTTCCTAAAACCAAGTCTAAACCGGTTTTCACTAAGTTCCTGATTCCAATGGTTATAAATGAACTTAAATCACCATGGTTTAATTAACCATACCTGAGTGTTATCTTGAGCTCATGTTGAATCTTCAATGAGTCTTCGAAAGCCGATTTGACAATTTGTTCCCTTTAAGACTCCGACTCAAACTCACGAAATGTGCCAACACAAAATGCCGTAACAATCTCCCCCTTTGGCAATTTCGTGACAAAACCCAAAAATACATAAAGTCGCTCAAGTCACTCATCTTAAACCAAAAAGACGAAACTCAATGTTATCACCAAAACATTGATTTTCTTTGCGTGAAAGATCCAATAAATACAAAATACATTTGAACCAAACAGTCCTATAACATACTCTATGACTTAGGACTTGGAGTCTTAAAGTGATGTAATTCCTGCAAAACAAAACTCCAAACAAAATCAAACGTTAGTCGTTAGAAGTTAAAATCCTACATTTGATTCGTCTTCCATTTGGTTCTTTTGTTTTTCCAGCTTTTGTTTTGTGGCTCTTTCAATCTGTTCTTTATCTCCCCCTATCTTGAGCATCCAAGAGCATCCATGTTCTCCATGTTCTCCCCCTTTGTGATGCAATCATTATTTTCTATTTTTTGTCTCCCCCTTTTTATGATATGTCCATCATTATGATATGTCCATCATTTCCGTTCTCCCCCTTTTTGTCACAAATTGTCAAACAGTTAATATAAACACAAAGTAGAAATACTAGGAGGATAAGTTCTTAGTTACAAGACGATTAGAGTTCTTGTTCATCACAACGTGAAAGGAAACTGAAAACCAAAAACAAGAAGGAAAAGAGATCACTCATCCTCATTTGAATCATCATCATCATCATGTGATGTTGGTCCATGCGATGTACTCGGTGCAGTTGCTCCAGTGACCACATCATCATGTTTGCACCCAAGGATATCGAAGATTTTCTTTAAACCATCCTCAAGTTTCTTGAAGCCTTGCTCCATCCTTTGCTCCATCCTTTGCTTTAATGAACGAACATCCCGATGCAAGGTTTGAAGAGTTATGACCTCATCTGGTTCAGGAGATTCTTGACGAGGTGATGCACTCACTGTCGCTTCACTTGCATAGGCTTTTGTATGCCCAAAAGTCTTCAAAGTGCTAATTGACTTGGCTAAAGTGATTCCATCAATTGCCCCCAAGCCATAATCATATTTGGCACAAGAAATGTCCACACCGTGATCTTCCAGAATACTAGTAATCAAGATTGGATACGGTAGAAGGTCACGTTGCCTTGATCCTTCAATGACATGTACCATTTGCTGCCAAATGAGAAATGGAATGTTGGTGTTAATTCCATTAGCACTTTCCGGGTGACCGAGGAAAAAGAGAAGTAACAATCGATCCCATCGAATCCTTTTGGTCCCCAGTGTGGGCAATAGGTTGTAGCATACAATTAAGGACAAAATATGATACTCTGGTTTTAGGTCCTTTGATTCAACATATGATCTGTTCGTGTTCGTCCCTGTCTTGCAAATAGAGTCCACAACCATATCCCAATGGGTATCATGTTGGAAATTACCCTCAGTGAAATAAAGACCAGAAGTGTCAACAGCTAATCCAAGGTTTGCCCCAATTACTGCTGGAGTAATGTCAAACTTGACGTCTCTAACTGTTGTTTCAAAGACGAAAGCTCCGGTTTCATGGTCTTTTTGAAGTATGTTACCTCGCATGTAAAACTCCCTGATGATCTCCACACAAAAACCCATCTTAGGTTGAACTCTGCCAAGTGGCCGAATATGGCTTCGTTCCAAAAGCCTTGCAAAGTCTGGCACCTCACGACATAGCTCATTAAAGTTCACGTGTCGCTCTCCAATGCATGTGCGATTCGCAAATCTTGCACGGCGTTTTGCACTCACATGCGGTTCACTTTCATCAACATTTGATCTCCGTTGAGAGCGCTCGCGTATTACCGGTCCACCGGTACTTCTACGCGGAGGAGAATCCGCACCCTTCTTTTTCCTTGAAGCCAAAGGTGCTTTCCCCTTTCCTTGAACTGATTCCTCTTCATATTCTGAGGAATGTTCAGAATCTGAGCTAGTTGAATCCTCGTTGCGTGATCGCTTGGTAGCCTTTTTCTTTCCAGAACCGCGACCACGTCCACTTCCAGTGGCCATCAAAACCACTAGTGCAAGAAGCCATGAAAATGCCATTTCCTACAAAGAACACAATGCAGTATGATTTGATCGTATAGGAAGGCTTAAACATGTCTAAGAAACATTCTAAACATGTCACAATTGATGATTCATCATTTAAAAATCATTTACATTAAAAGCCCCAATTTTCAATTTTTTCTATGTCAAGAACACATGTTAGATTCAATCACATAAGCATGGAAACATGAATCTAATTAGATGGAAAGCAACCAAATATGTTCTAAACATGAATTAAGAGTGATTTAAGCAAGAGATTTCATTTGGAGTAAGGATCAACTCAAAAATCTCAAAATAAAACATCAAAACCTAAAAACTAGGGTTTTGAAACAAAAGTAAGCAAGATTAATGAAGAAACTTACAACTCAAAGCAACAAATCACTTGATCTTGATGAAAAACCCTTAGAGATGTTTTAGAGAGAGAAAGGGAGGGTTTTGAAGTGGGAGAGATGAAATAAAAACAATGTAGTCTCGGAATATAAGGAATCCCAGATCGCGTACCGGTACCAGAAGCCGCGTACCGGTACGCAGTGTAAAAGCCGAAAAACCATCGTTCGGGATCCGGATTGACAGGCAGGGGGATCCGGATTCGCAATGTAGTTCCGGTACTAAAAGTGTAGTACCGGTACGCAAGTGAAAAACCAGAAAACTTCACATTCGGGATCCGGATTGAATTTTCTAATCCGGATTGGATTTTCAGGTACTAAAAAGGACGTACCGGAACAACAGAGCCAAAAAGCAAAAATATCTTGAAACAAATCCAAACTTTGAAATCTTTTCAAATACCGATTTGTATACCATCAAGAAATTCATTAAAATGCTTTGAAAAACAATGAATTCACAAAAATGTCATTCAATCCAATTAATTTCACAAAAATTAAAAAGATTTACTCCAAAATCATGAAAAATAAAGGTAAAACATTATAAACCGTTTTTCATGTTATATTCATCAAACACAAGTCATCAAAAATAATCTTGAGATCCAAAGTCTATCAAGATGTAACGGATTTACAAAGATGACATACGGAGATTTCCAAACGACATCAATCTTGAATTCTACCCTTTCAAATGAGATAATCACTAAAATACCTAAGGGTGGCTCTTTGAGCATCTTTCAACTATCCCACCTTATACCAACCAGGAGATTGTTCAAAATATAAGAGTTTTGCATATAAATCTCCAAAAGCTTCAACTAAAGATTTTCTCATAAAATACTAACAAGCATCCATAACATGTGGTAGCTTCACACACAAACCGGACGACCGGGGTGGCAGCTCTTTCCAACATGTGGTGGTAGTTTTCACACTCCTTTCGGATGTAACTCTTTCCACATCTTATGCAATTCATTTTATTACCCTTGTAAGAAAATAATCTCTTACGTGAAAGAATTAAATCCCAAATTTTAGCCTATCGGTTGTCTCACGTTTATCACAATGAATTCACACAACCGAAATAGATTAAGCATCTAAAGATCACACATGATTTCTAAAATTTGATGCTTATAATATCAAAAACTCCTATAATGAAGTATCTTCAAGATTATGATTAAGGAGTAAAGTTGATAATCCAAATAAAATTAATTTGGAGTGAATAAAAGTGAAGACCTTTTTTATTCAATGCACTTGTTCAGTAAAAACCCTTTTGTTCAAAAACAAAGTATAAAAACGAAGAGCATTGAAAAACATGTAATGCAAAGATTAAGAAAAATATGAAAGGAAAACCAATCAAAGCATTACATACAGTCATAAGCTATTTAGAACTTAAGACAAGGAAAGATATCACCTTTCCGAATCCAAAATCGCTGGATTTTGGGTTGTCTTGATTCGTTGTGGCCGGGGGTTGTCCGCTTTGACTGTTGGTCCACCTTAGGTCTTTGCCTCGCAGTGATCCACTTGAATGATTGATGTTGTGGCTCGGACCTTTGGTGGGTTGAGTGAACTCCTTTGACTTGACGTGTCTTTTGATTCCGTTGAGTTCGCTCCGTAGATGAAGTTGCCGAAGGACTCTTCTTTCTCTTTTTCGGGCAATTCTTCACCAAATGTCCTTCAAGTCCACAAAGGTGACACGTTCTTCCTTTCAATTTGAATGTGGAACTTGAAGCATGCACAGTTTGATCCTTTTTAAAACCCAAACCAACCTTGCTTGTTTGACCTAAACCGGACATACACTCAAGTCTCTTGGAATCGGTTGAAATCCTTTTTATGTCGGATTTAAGTTGATGAACTTGTTTGGTCAATGCTTGGTTGGTGACATGAATTTCCTCAAACTGTTTTTCTAGAAAACCAATCTTGTCCATATATGATTTAGCGTTTGTCTCCGATTGGTTTAGCTTTTCTTGGAGGATTTTATTGTTATTCAATAAACGTCCTTGTTCCTCCTCGAGATCATGAAGTTTTATATTTAAAGCATGATTCTCGTCTTGATTCTCAAGTCGTTGCTTCCTCAACTTCTTGATATGCTTGGCCATCTTCTTAGATTCCGCAAGAAGTTGTTGATATGCCTCAACGAGTTCTTCTTCGTCCGACTCCCCCTCACTTGATGACTCTCTGTTGGATGTTGATGTTTCATGCAAAATCAAAGGAGTAGAGTCAGTGACTAAAGATGATAAACACAAATTAGAGGAGGGAATTTGAGAGGCATGAAAAGCAACGGCATTTTCCTCTTTACTTGAGGTCGATTCATTAGAAGTAGAATCGTCCCAAGTTTTCGCTTGCAAAGCCTTCTTTTTATATAATTTCGGAGTAGGACAATCCGTTGAAATATGGCCGTAGCCTTTGCATCTATAACATCGGATTTCCCCTTCGAATTCATCTTTTTCCTTAGAAGATTTTGCAAGGAATTTGAGGTTAGAGGATTTAGAACCCGATGATCCTTTAGATGGTTTCGTGGATGAAGATCCATCGGTTCGATTCTTCCAAAATTTCCGACGAAATTTCTTTGTGATCCGCGCCAATTGTTCTTCAAAATCGGCAATAAAGATTTCATCGTCGGAACTTGATTCGCTATCTTCTTCCTTTGTGGATTTGAACGCAATACCTGTAAGCTTAGAAGAAGACTTGGAAGAAACTTGATTAGTAGGAAAAGTCATTTCATAAGTTTGCAAAGCACCTACTAATTCCTCTACACTCATCTCATCCGGATGACTAACGGTTTCTATGGCGGTAACCTTTGCCCTAAACCGTTCCGGAAGAGTCCGAAAAACCTTTCTTACAATTTTTGACTCCGGGATCTTTTCTCCTAAATTAGCACATGTATTTATTACATCTTGAAGTCTAGTGTAATAATCTGTAAACAATTCATGCTCTTCCATATGAATAGAGTCAAATTGACTAGTAAGCATCTGGAGCTTTTGAATTTTTACAAGATTAGTACCCTCATGTGTAATTTTGAGAATATCCCAAATTTCCTTCGCGGATTCACACGCAGAAATTCTTGTAAATTCAGTCGAGGAAAGAGAATTAAATAAAGCGTTCATACCCTTCCCATTGTAAGAAGATCTTTCAAATTCCTCTTTGGACCATCTAGAGCGAGGTTTTGGGGTAGTAGAATTTCCTACTTCCTCAACAGGATGCACCCAACCGCATTCCACGGATTGCCATACTCGCTCATCAATTGCGATGAGAAAAGCTCTCATCCGCACTTTCCAATAAGCATAATTAGTCCCATCAAAAAGAGGAGGTCTATAAATATTACCACTTTCACCCAACATGATAGATAAACCTAAAACCCGCTCTGATACCAATTGTAGAGTTATTAATCCCAAAGGATCTAAATAGGTACTATCAAACAACTAGAGGGGGGGTGAATAGGTGTAATACTTAAAAACTCAATCTCAGTGCAAAATAAAAACAATGCGGAAAATAAAAATAGCACACCGAGATATACGTGGAAACTCCAATCCAGGAGAAAAACCACGGGACCAACACGCAATAACAATCCACTAAGAATAGAAGAATAACAAGGTGATTACCGACTCCACGGACTCAACCCCTCCTTCAGCTTCTTTGGACCTTGCGCTGAACGGTT
The DNA here is from genome assembly GCA_029204045.2 of Tillandsia leiboldiana. Lineage (NCBI taxonomy): Eukaryota > Viridiplantae > Streptophyta > Magnoliopsida > Poales > Bromeliaceae > Tillandsia > Tillandsia leiboldiana. The sequence goes on along the minus strand of CM055063.1, from coordinate 39,414,723 downwards.
GGATGTCCACGCAATAACAATCCTCTAAGAAAAGAAGAATAACAAGGTGTCAACCCCTCCTTCAATTTCTTCGGACCTCGCGCTCCACCGATTGCACGTCCACTGCACACGTTCGAATCCACGAACGCCACTCGAATCCACGAGCACACGTTTCGAATCCACGAAACGCCTTCAACACATCGAATCCACGATGTCACGCCGAATCCACGACGCAAATAGCCGATATAAAATATAGGCTTCGATGGTGATCCTTTGCTTAGATTATCATGAAGGAACCGTAGAAGAAATCTCTAAGCAAAGACTAGATCAATTCGACGAAAGATAGATCATGGAAGAACCGTCGAATTGACCTAATAGAGGCGAAAGAGAAGAACGGTAAAAACCAGCCTCTAGGGTTGCTCACGAGTGTTTCATATTGGTCACCCTCGTTTAGAAACCCTAAGTATCTATTTATAACCCTTGGAAAAAGATAAAAGTCGGTTTAGGAAATTTATCCCGATGGGGCATTGTGTACCGGTACCAAGTATCACGTTCCGGTACGCAATGGTGCAAACCACAGATTTTTCTATTGTGTTCCGGTACGCGAGTCCGTGTTCCGGTACGCAGTGCAATTTACAGAAAATTCTGTGTCGGGTTAGAGGAACTTCAAGTGTGGTTCCGGTACGTAATGTAAAAACTGATTTTTCCAAGATAAGCTTTATCCAAATCAAACCAAGTACCGGAAACCAAACTTTAAAAAGATTGTAAGTTAAATCCAAGTTCCTAAAACCAAGTCTAAACCGGTTTTCACTAAGTTCCTGATTCCAATGGTTATAAATGAACTTAAATCACCATGGTTTAATTAACCATACCTGAGTGTTATCTTGAGCTCATGTTGAATCTTCAATGAGTCTTCGAAAGCCGATTTGACAATTTGTTCCCTTTAAGACTCCGACTCAAACTCACGAAATGTGCCAACACAAAATGCCGTAACAACGGCTACTCCTAAACTTCATGAAAGACCGATACCCAAAAACCGAGCGAAACTATACCAAAATAAAATTAGTTTACCTTTAATCGTAGGAGACGGCTATCCATTCTCGCTCCCGGTTTTGGCGCGTTCGTCGAGAGGGTTTGGATCCTTTAGCTTTCACCTTCTTCTCCACCGTTCTCTTTCGATTAGGGTTTCGCCTTTCTTCTTGTTTCCTCCGGTTAGGGTTTCGTCTTTCTTTTTATTTTTCTCTCTTTCTTTCGGGAGAAGATAACGAAATATCTTTTCGTACGACAATAACCACTTTTGGTATTTTAAAATTCCCATTAATTAATTCTTAATTAATTAATTCCCCAATTAGTTAATTCTCCAATTAATTAATTCCTCATTTTAGATCTTTCAGGATAATTCCTTAAAGATAATTCTATCTTTTTCCTCGGAAAGTGTGCCAAATCACTTATGCGGATTTCGATGCACCCCTGGCCATTGCGATCACTTTCTACCCTTTTTCGGGAGTTCCGTAAGTCGGAATCTGGATCCGATCGTATTGCCATTCTCCGTTTTCCGAGCTCTATCGCAGAAAAATACCCGCACCTCCGAATTGACGACTTAAGTAAACCCGTTACGTTAATTACATTAAACGGAAACTTTATTAGCAGGAGGTATTAAGTGTTACAAAATCTATGATATTACACCACTTACCTCTTAAAAGAAGTTTCGTCCTCGAAACTTAATCTCACTCCTCGCTAAATAACTCGGGGTAACACTCTCTCATTTTTGTTTCAAGTTCCCACGTCGCCTCACGTTCCTCGTGGTTACTCCATTGCACCTTTACGTAGGGGATCGCCCGGTTCCGAAGGTTCTTTTCTTCTTTTGACAAGATCCGCATCGGCGTCTCTTCGAAGCTCAAGTCCTCCCGCAGTTCGACGACCGAGGCGTCGAGGACGTGCGACGGGTCAGATAAGTACTTCCGGAGCATCGAAACGTGGAAAACGTTATGCACCCGTTCAAGATTTGGCGGTAAGGCCAACCGGTACGCCACTGGCCCCACGCGCTCCAAGATTTCGAACGGTCCCACATACCGTGGGCTTAACTTCCCTCTTATGCCAAACCGTCTCGTCCCCTTAGACGGTGACACGCGTAGAAACACATGATCCCCTACCGCAAATTCCAACTCCCGTCGCCTCTGGTCCGCGTAACTTTTCTGCCGGCTCTGGGCGGTCAACAACCGCTGCCTGATAAGGCGCACCTTCGCTTCCGTTTCCTCCACGAGGTCTGGTCCCAAGAGTTTCCGTTCTCCCAGAACGTCCCAGCAAATGGGCGATCGACACCGGCATCCGTACAAGGCTTTGTACGGTGCCATCTGAATACTAGCCTGATAGCTATTATTGTAAGCAAACTCCACGAGGGGTAGGTAGCGCGACCACCCCTCCCCCAGGCCTAGCACACAAGCTCGAAGCATATCTTCGAGAATTTGTATCACCCGTTCTGATTGGCCGTCCGTCTGCGGGTGAAATGCCGTGCTAAACTGCAGCTTGGTCCCTAATGCCTGCTGCAGACTCCGCCAGAAGTTTGACACGAAACGTGTGTCCCTGTCCGAGGTTATGGATGACGGTACTCCATGCAACCTCACCACCTCGTCGATATAGGTCTGCGCCAGCCGGTCCCTAGTCCACGTCGTGTGAATCGGTATGAAGTGGGCCGATTTCGTCAGACGGTCCACGATGACGTACCCATATCGCGTCGTGTCTTTGTTGTGATCGTGGAAAACCGGTCACAAAATCCATGGTGATCCGTTCCCATTTCCACTCCGGTATGGGCAATGGTTGTAGTTTTCCCGCCGGTCGTTGGTGTTCCGCCTTCACCTGTTGGCACAACAAACATCGCGCCACGAACTGCGCCACATCGTTCTTTAGTTTAGGCAACCAAAAAGTCTGTCTTAGGTCTCGGTACATTTTTGTACCTCCAGGATGCGCAGTGTAGGGGGCGTTATGCGCTTCTGCCAGAATTTCTCTCCTTAGTTCCGGCACGTCAGGTACGCAGACTCGTCCCCGGAACCTCAACACGTCGTCGACGCCGATCACAAAATCCCCACCTGGTTCTGAGGATGACCTGTCCCACACTTGCTGTAATCGTGGGTCCGTCGCTTGGCCTTCTGCGATCGTCCCTATCAGCGCAGGCTTGATTTCCAAGGACGTAAATTTCGTATCTGCTCCTGCTGGCACCACCTCCAGTCTCAGTTGCGAGAATTGTGCCATTAGCCGATCTTGTGGGTAAGGGCGCACAGCGCCGTTTCCCCCGTCTGCCCCTTCCGGCTCAAGGCATCGGCTACCACGTTTGCTTTTCCGGGGTGGTAATGGATGGACAAATCGTAGTCCTTCAGTAGTTCCAGCCACCTCCGTTTCCGCAAGTTCAACTCCTTTTGCGTAAACAAATATTTGAGGCTCTGGTGGTCTGTCACGCCCCGGGGGTTTTATTTTAGCGGAAACGATGCACAAAAGTAAGCGTAAGGCGCGTACAAATTTTTTTGTTTAAACCCTCCTTCCCCGGCGCGTGCCCAGACCCGCTGCATATACAGATTTACTCGAAAATCGGGCAGAGTCTCCTCTGTATATGCACGGCGTCCGGCTATTACAACAGTCAAACACAAGCAATCATTTTCCATTTAATCACAACAGTTCGGAGTCTAACTGTGCATGAAGACTAAACAATGCCCGTGGCCAGTCAAGTTGAAAGGATAAACTCACAGTTTTGAAAACAGGCCCACACGGCCTCAGGTTTCGAAAACAGATTGGAAAACGGCATAAATTCATAGGGTCTGGAAAACGGGCCCACACGACCCTAGAATTTTGAAAACGGTTTTCGAAGTCCTTTTTCTCTTGTTTTCTAGTTGGTTTGTTTAGAAAACGGCCAAACGGGAATAATAAAGGAAACAGTAGTGCATATCCAGAACAAAAGTAATCAACATCCACACGACCCCACAAGGGTATCGAGAACCACACAGTAACCTACAATACCAAATGAAATGCAGAGAAAGTAAAGAAAATGGCAGACTAGGACTCCCACAGCCCGACTGCTCCCACCTCGGCCTCACCGTCGCCTACCTCTCACCCCTGGAGGTACCTGTCACGCCCCGGGTGTAAACCAGAACCCGGGCCCGCTCACAGATCCGCCGTGCATGCGGTATTTCCCACATACACGAAGCGTTGGTAACCTGCTCAGATAAGCAATAATAATAAAAGAGCATAAAGTAATCAGAGCTAACTAAAACTACTGTAACTCAGACAGAAGCTGGAAGTAAAAAGTACAACAGTAAAATAAACTACAGATGTCTCTCACCCCGCTACTACAATATATACAGCTGGCAGAAGCCAGACCCAAAAGGAAGTAACTAAATACTGTCTGAGAAGTCCAGGTACCCAAAACTCTCCAGCTACAGTCCGCGGGTGGCACTCTATCTAGTCCGCGATACGCTTGCCCCGATCAGTTGCTGACGGCCCAGCAACTCCCACAGAGGACTCTGCAAAACAAGGGAGAGAGAGAAACAAGCAAAACAGTGGGGGTAAGTACTACTATAAACAGTAGCCTCCCCTAGTGGGTAAAGCCTCAGCTCAGGTATGCCCACCAGGAAGATCAGAGGCATAAAGGAAAGGGATAAAAAGGGGAGTGTAATATGAGCAACTCAGATGAAATGCTACCCCTAATATGCCTCTACATGCTAAACCAATCAGGATGACAAAGTATGCATCTGTGTCAGAAGCCTGTCTAGATGACCCAATCTGACCGCCAGTGGACACTGGCACCGCCTGCTCTGCCGCCTCGGGTATGCCAGCCTACGCATAACACCGAAGCAAAGGAGTCCCCCGGGACTCAAAGTCTGGCAACCGCGCACTCCGGAGTCGCACTCGTGGGGAGCGACCCACACGAGAGAAGTAAGTAACCACAAGTAACTGTCTCTAGCAGGACTAGATCGAGACTCAAAGAAGTGGGAAAAACCCTCCACTAAAGCAAGCCCGATCCCCCAAGTACCCAATCTGATGCAATAAGACGACCCGGTCAACCACCCAAGATCCATGGTCGCCGCAACACCCTGTCAAAAGCCCACACTGTCCCAGATCCCCAATACCTGACTACACTGTCCGATACCCGCTCGAACCCGAGCAACTATGCCTCAAGTCTACCAGGATAGAAGAAGGAGAATTAGATGCATGGTTTCTCCTAAGTCAAGTCCCAAAAACAGTGTAGCAGTAAAAGATGACATTATTAGGTGACCCGTTTAATCATGCATTGTTCCAACATTTGTCCAATTTCCCAGAATAAGCAATATAGAGTGACCTGAGCTAGAGTGACAGTCTTATAAGAGGAGTTATTAGTTTTACAGTCCACAATTACTATTTTATCTTCAGATATACCGTTCAGATTTGATAAGTGGTTAAAACAGGTGATCATTCTAACAATAGGATCTGATTAATAAGAGTTAATTCCCTAAGCATGCAAGTCTACCCATCTTATATTTAGCATCTTCAATTTAGGGACACTCTAACATTCCTAGTGGCATACCAAAGAGAGGAGTACAACAACCACCCACCTGATCAGTCGAGCTGTCAAAAGTCCTACAACTGATAATACCAAAGATGGCGGCTACACAGAGTCCAAACGGTCCCGCGCAGTCCACACTGCTCCTGGGTACAAAAACCGAGCTGTCACAATCCATATATATCCCCAGAACTGCCAAATTTAACAAACAATAACTCCGCTGCGAAGATGAACAAAAATCACCTGCTCACAGTCTTCAGAAAAATCCAAATAAAATATCCCCGCGGTCTACGCGTCGATAGCTTCGAAACGACTACCTGCACGTCCAAATCCGAGTTTTCTACGCTGAGATATAAATCCGGCAAGAAAATAACCTCTAACCCTACTGTAGAAATTCCCCCAGATCAACATCCGGAAAGAGAGGAGATTCTCACCTTCGAAGCAATCTCCTAAAGTCCTGAGAAAAATACAGCAGATTCCTCGCGAAAAGTAGATGAATTTAGGCTCTTGAATCACCCTGATCCGATGTCTGTACGCGAAGTTATGGCCAAAACACCGTGTCGCTGTCCAAAAATCCGCAAAGAAAGAGGGGCAACAGAATACTCAAATACCTCCAAAATCCGAAATTAATTTGGGAAAACTTTGAATATCAAAATCAAAGTCCTACCTGTCGTGAGTCCAACGGCGCAAAAATCGTCGAATTCAGGTGTCGGGTAAAGCCAGGAGAGTCTGCGCACCGAGAGGACGCAAAACGGGTCGAAGATGAACTAAGCGCGCCGCGTCGGAAAACGGCCAACCTCGGAAACCGTGCACCACCACAACTCCGGGAAGCTACTGCTGGAAAGATCACTGGCAGGGGAAGACTTCTTCTTCAGAGCCCACTGCGAAATTCCCACAGGAAATGGGTGAAAACATGGCCTCAAACCGGATAAACAAGCCTAAATAAGGCTTATCGGATTCCCGGATCCAACCCGCTAGCCCGGGCTGATCCGGCGCGGCCCGGGTCGGACCAGACGCCGTCCAACCCGCCTGGGCGCCCGCCACGTACCCCCAAACAGGGGGACAGCCGTGCGGGGCCACCGCACGCGCGCCACGCGCCCCCCCGCTACAGCGGCGGGGCCCCGCGGGTGGCGACGCGTGGCGCAACGCCACGCGTCGACCGCTCCGCCGCCCCCGCTCACCGCTGAAGGGCCCAGTGGGCCGGGAGCGCGTGGACCCGCCAATGCCGCTGTGCCACGTGTCCTGCACCCGGTCCACGCGCCGCTCCGCCCTTTTCCCTGGACCGAGCCGTGCGCACCCGCCAATCCGCACGCGCCACGTGGCCCTCCCCGCGGTCTATGCACCCGCGCGCCATTCCCGTGGACCAGGCGGTGTGGGCCGACCAATCCCGAGCCGCCACGTGGCACCAGCCGGTCCACGGTCACCCCCCATGCACCCGTTTTCCCCCGAAACTTCCGGTAGCCCGTTTTTGGTCATCCGGACTCCAAATTTGGCAAATAAACAGCCGTTTTCAAGTGTTTTTCCGTGCTGAATCCAATTCTACCATCTGTTTGGCCATAAACCTTCCCGAAATTTTGGCAAACACAGCCGAAGGCCAAAACAGTAAAAGATACCACTCAATAGGTGTTCTCAACTGTAGATTCAGTCGGAAAACTGTACGGGGTTTACGGTCTCCACAGTACCTGTCACAGAGTGGGTAGTCAGCGACACTATCATGATAAAAATACTAAAGCAGTAAAGTAATACCAAGCCACAAAAGTAAGACTAGCCGGAGCAACCACTCTACTCATAAAGGTAACTCGAAACCACCTGTACCACCTGTGACACCTGTAACCTCGGTAACACCTGTAACACCTGACCTCGTCGGGCACCAATCCCGGCAGGTCGCACACCTGACCTCGTCGGGCACCAATCCCGACAGGTCGCACCGCTCACACCATGGTGCCTCGAACCCCACACCTACGGGGGCCCCACTACATCCCCTCGTGGGTAACACGGGTCGGAGACCGCCTTTCCGGAAAAGAGCACCCTTAGCGGTGGCCAGACCGCGGGTGCGCGTGTCGCAACTCGAGCATAGTAACCAAGACACGGGGTAATATAGTAAATCATAGAAACCGTCAGCGTTAGTACCGATTAACATGTAATTAAAATCCCTTTCGGAATACTAACACTATACTAAGCCTCGACCGAAAACCCACCTTTTCGTTGTCGCGCTCCTGACCGATGCTAGGTTCTCCCGCGTCTCGGGGTGCCCGCCCGGACCTACAAGAACCTGTCATACAGGAGTCAGTAATTCAAGACTCCGCAAGATTAAAAGACTAGAACACCCGGCGCCCCCCCCCCCCTCGCGCACAATCCGTACACGTACGCGCCCGGCCCCGCGCGGCAGGGCGGCGTACCACCTGCGTGCGGCGCCGCCCGCAAGCGGCGCCGCCCGCAAGCGGCGCCGCCCGCAAGCGGCGCCGCCCGCAAGCGGCGCCGCCCGCAAGCGGCGCCGCCCGCAAGCGGCGCCGCCCGCATGCGGCGCTGCCCGCATGTGGGTGCGCGCGGCGCTGCCCACATGCGGCGCTGCCCGCATGCGGGCGCATGCAGCGCCGCCCGCATGCGGCGCTGCCCGCATGCGACGCTGCCCGCATGCGGGTGCGCGCGGCGCTGCCCGCATGCGGGTGCGCGCGGCGCTGCCCACATGCGGCGCTGCCCGCATGCGGCGCTGCCCGCATGCGGGCGCGTGCAGCGCCGCCCGCATGCGGCGCTGCCCGCATGCGGGAGCATGCGGCGCCGCCCGCATGCGGATGCCGCCCGCATGCGGATGCACGCGGCGCCGCCCTCATGCGGCGCTGCCCGCATGCGGGCGCATGCTGCGCCGCCCGCATGCGGCGCTGCCCGCATGCGGGAGCATGCGGCGCCGCCCGCATGCGGCGCTGCCCGCATGCGGGAGCATGCGGCGCCGCCCGCATGCGGCGCCGCCCGCATGCGTGGCTCCGTGCGTGCCGGCTCCGGTGACGGCGCCGACTCCGGTGACGGCGCCGACCCTCCTCCTCCCTTTGCCTAAGAGAACCAAGAAAATACCCAATCAAGAACCCTAAGTTATGCTCACCTTGGTTTCGTCGGCTAGGGTTGATCTAGGGGATCATCGTCCTGTTCTTGCGTGCCCGGTAACGAAGGGTATGCCGGCAATCTTCCCTCTCCTCGATCGCTCCGCCTTGTTTCTCCACTCGATCGGTTGGGAAAAAGAAAGGTTGGGGAAGTGGGTTCCTCTTTGCGCTTGCGGTTGCGTACGCCTAAGGTGAGGGGAGTTGTAACTGTCGTAACCCTGTTTCCCCACGACATGAAAATGGCGGGAGCGGTTAGGATGGCGGGAGCGGTTAGGATGAGGAATGGGAATAAACCCATTTCAAGTCAAAAGCAGGTAATAAGTCGGGTGCGAACCGGGGTCCGGTCTGCCTGAAAAACCGCGCTGATCGTCTGAACCGCTAGCCACCTTCCGGAATTTATTCTGGGAGATTCCGGCGTCGGAATTCAAAACCGACTGCACCGCCGTTCTCCGTTTCGCGAGCTTTATTGACTAAAAATACCCGCGAGCCCCGACGGTCTGCCCGAAAACAAGGAATTATTAGATCACCCTCCGGGCCCCCGAAACGAATTACGAAATAAAGAAACCAAAAGTAGACCCAAAAACATTTTAAACCAGCGGCTACTATACCTCTCACCTCTTAAAACGAGTTTCGTCCTCGAAACTCAATCCTGGTTCGCGGTGAAGAGATAGGGGTAGCCCTCCCTCAGTTCGAGTGTCGAGACGTCCAGGACATGCGACGGGTCGGGGAGGTATTTCTTGAGCATCGAAACATGGAACACGTCGTGAATCCGGTTGAGGTTTGGTGGTAGCGCAAGGCGGTAAGCCACTGGGCCAATCCGCTCCAGGATCTCGAATGGCCCCACAAACCGCGGGCTCAGCTTGCCTTTTAACCCGAATCGCTTGATTCCCCTGGACGGCGAGACCCGCAAATACACGTGTTCTCCCACCTGGAACTCTAAGTCGCGGCGTCTCCGATCCGCGTAGCTCTTTTGTCGACTCTGGGCGGTTAGTAAGCGCTGTCTGATGAGGCGCACCTTCTCTTCTGTTTCTTCCACCAAATCGGGTCCCAAGAACTTCCGTTCTCCCAAGTCGTCCCAACAGATCGGGGATCGGCAGCATCTCCCGTATAAGGCTTCGTAGGGTGCCATCTGGATGCTGGCCTGGTGGCTATTGTTGTAAGCGAATTCTACAAGTGGCAGGTAACGCTCCCAACCGACTCCCCAATCGAGGACACAGGCCCGAAGCAGGTCCTCTAGCGTCTGTATCACTCGCTCCGACTGCCCGTCTGTCTGAGGGTGGAAGGCTGTGCTGAACTGCAATTTAGTCCCCAAGGCTCGTTGCAGACTCTGCCAAAACTTTGAGACGAAACGCGTGTCTCTGTCTGATGTGATCGATGCCGGTACTCCATGCAGTCTCACAATCTCGCTGAGGTAGACTTGAGCCAACCGCTCTCTGGTCCAGGTTGTGTGAATCGGCAGGAAGTGCGCTGACTTGGTTAGCCGGTCCACCACGACCCATATTGTGTCATGTCCTTGCTGTGAACGTGGAAACCCGGTGACAAAGTCCATGGTGATATGATCCCACTTCCACTCCGGTACCGGTAAGGGTTGTAACTTTCCCGCCGGCCGTTGATGTTCCGCCTTTATCTGTTGACACACCAGGCAATGAGCTACATATCGAGTCACATCCCTCTTCATCTTGGGCCACCAGAAGGTCTGCTTGAGGTCCCTGTACATCTTTGTGCCTCCTGGATGCGCTGCATAAGGGGTGCTGTGTGCCTCAGATAGGGTTTCCTTCTTCAATTCCGCGGTATCCGGCACGCAAATCCGCCCGCGGAACCGTAGAGTGCCGTCGCCTTCCACTGAAAAGTCACCTTCCTGATCCGGTGAGATCTTGTCTCTTACGAGCTGTAAGTGCGAGTCCGCCTGCTGTCCCTCTCGAATCTTCTCGAGCAGTGTTGGCTTGACCACCAAAGTTAGAAGTTGCGCAACCGTGCCTGCTGGCACTACTTCCGACCCTAGTCGTGAGAATTCCGCGATCAAGTTGCTCTGCTCAGTTATCGCACCTACTGATCCCCCCTCCAATCGCCCCTTCCTGCTCAGAGCGTCCGCTACCACGTTTGCTTTCCCGGGGTGGTATTGGATTGTTAGGTCGTAATCCTTCAGTAACTCAAGCCACCACCTCTGATGCCGTCGTCGGGGGGTGGTGACACCTCGTCTGCTACAGTCGCTGTAGGGGCCACTCCCGCGAAGTTCCCCCACCGGGGGTTTGAACAGACAAACAAACTAGGTAGGGTTCTCTCCTTAGAACCATTTGTAAGGGGTTCCTACCTGGCGCCCGACCCGCCTTCCCTCCCCGTGACACGGCGTCCACAACTCCTAAGGCGGACTAGGGGAGTAACCCCACTCCTATCCCATAACCCCCCCCCCCCCCCCCCCGGGCACAACCGCACAGTACACGGAGAAAGAAAAAGACGAAAACGGAAGATGAAAGTCGAGGCTTAACCACAAAGAGGTAAAGGAAAAAGTATTACCTGTTATTCCCGGTTCTGGGATTCCGCATCACTGCTCCCCGGGGCGGCTGGGGAGGTCCGTCCACAACCTCTGGGCCAGCCACGTTCGGCGTGGCGGGGTGGGGACTCGGTATCAGAAGAGTCCGTCAGGCATAGGTCGTCAGGTCTCGGCGCCGGGGGTCTGGTGACGGCCGGCTTCCGGGGGCACTCGTAACGTGTGTGGCCCGGCCTGCCACACCGGAAGCAATGTTCATCCCGCCAAGGGCAATTCATCATTGGATGCGCACCATCACAAATGACACATGGCGTTGGTGGTTCAGGTCCCTCCCTCGTCGCCTGCCCGGGTTTCGGCCCTTTCCTCTGGCGCTTGGTTGCTCTGCCGCTCTGGTAGGGGTCCCCTGTCGGGCCGGGGTAGGGGTGCGCCCGTCGTGTACGCTCTAGCTCCGCGCGCACGGCCAAGTTGACCGCTCCCTGAAAGGTGGGAACGCCAGTTGGTGGTATCCCACGGGGGTTAACACCACCGGTGTCGTGCTGGGCGTGGTCGACACCCTCAAGCTCCTGGGTCAGTATACCCACGCGCTCCGCGAGGTTTAGCAGCTGCCCAGCCACGTCGCGCAGCTGGTTGCGTAGTAAGCGGTTCGCCTCTGCCGCAAGGTCCATGTCCGGCAGCAGTTACCCACCCAAAATCGGGCTTCTATCTGTGCACACCAAGGAAACACATCAGTCCCAGCATACCCAGGAAAACCGAGCGTAAATAAATCACACTAATTTTCCCTCCCACCGTTCACTCGCGTCCTACACCCTTACGTCCTACACATTTCATTTACTTGCAGCTACGTGTGGTATTACCGTGGATGTTGGGCCGTCACTGTTGTGATTAATGCAAAGTCTCTGATACCATCTTAATCTGTCACGCCCCGGGGGTTTTATTTTAGCGGAAACGATGCACAAAGGTAAGCGTAAGGCGCGTACAAATTTTTTTGTTTAAAACCTCCTTCCCCGGCGCGTGCCCAGACCCGCCGCATATACAGATTTACTCGAAAATCGGGCAGAGTCTCCTCTGTATATGCACGGCGTCGCGGCTATTACAACAGTCAAACACAAGCAATCATTTTCCATTTAATCACAACAGTTCGGAGTCTAACTGTGCATGAAGACTAAACAATGCCCGTGGCCAGCCAAGTTGAAAGGATAAACTCACAGTTTTGAAAACAGGCCCACACGGCCTCAGGTTTCGAAAACAGATTGGAAAATGGCATAAATCCACAGGGTCTGGAAAACGGGCCCATACGACCCTAGAATTTTGAAAACGGTTTTCGAAGTCCTTTTTCTCTTGTTTTCTAGTTGGTTTGTTTAGAAAACGGCCAAACGGGAATAATAAAGGAAACAGTAGTGCATATCCAGAACAAAAGTAATCAACATCCACACGACCCCACAAGGGTATCGAGAACCACACAGTAACCTACAATACCAAATGAAATGCAGAGAAAGTAAAGAAAATGGCAGACTAGGGCTCCCACAGCCCGACTGCTCCCACCTCGGCCTCACCGTCGCCTACCTCTCACCCCTGGAGGTACCTGTCACAGAGTGGGTAGTCAGCGACACTATCATGATAAAAATACTAAAGCAGTAAAGTAATACCAAGCCACAAAAGTAAGACTAGCCGGAGCAACCACTCTACTCATAAAGGTAACTCGCAACCACCTGTACCACCTGTGACACCTGTAACCCCGATAACACCTGTAACACCTGACCTCGTCGGGCACCAATCCCGGCAGGTCGCACACCTGACCTCGTCGGGCACCAATCCCGACAGGTCGCACCGCTCACACCATGGTGCCTCGAACCCCACACCTACGGGGGCCCCACTACATCCCCTCGTGGGTAACACGGGTCGGAGACCGCCTTTCCGGAAAAGAGCACCCTTAGCGGTGGCCAGACCGCGGGTGCGCGTGTCGCAACTCGAGCATAGTAACCAAGACACGGGGTAATATAGTAAATCATAGAAACCGTCAGTGTTAGTACCGATTAACATGTAATTAAAATCCCTTTCGGAATACTAACACTATACTAAGCCTCGACCGAAAACCCACCTTTTCGTTGTCGCGCTCCTGACCGATGCTAGGTTCTCCCGCGTCTCGGGGTGCCCGCCCGGACCTACAAGAACCTGTCATACAGGAGTCAGTAATTCAAGACTCCGCAAGATTAAAAGACTAGAACACCCGGCGCGCCCCCCCCCCCCCCCTCGCGCACAATCCGTACACGTACGCGCCCGGCCCCGCGCGGCTCGGCGGCGTACCACCTGCGTGCGGCGCCGCCCGCATGCGGCGCCGTCCGCATACGGCGCTGCCCGCATGTGGGTGCGCGCGGCGCTGCCCACATGCGGTGCTGCCCGCATGCGGGCGCTTTCAGCGCCGCCCGCATGCGGCGCTGCCCGCATGCGGGTGCGCGCGGCGCGGCCCACATGCGGCGCTGCCCGCATGCGGGCGCGTGCAGCGCCGCCCGCATGCGGGAGCATGCGGCGCCGCCCGCATGCGGCGCCGCCCGCATGCGGATGCCGCCCGCATGCGGATGCACGCGGCGCCGCCCTCATGCGGCGCTGCCCGCATGCGGGCGCATGCAGCGCCGCCCGCATGCGGCGCTGCCCGCATGCGGGAGCATGCGGCGCCGCCCGCATGCGTGGCTCCGTGCGTGCCGGCTCCGGTGACGGCGCCGACTCCGGTGACGGCGCCGACCCTCCTCCTCCCTTTGCCTAAGAGAACCAAGAAAATACCCAATCAAGAACCCTAAGTTTTGCTCACCTTGTTTTCGTCGGCTAGGGTTGATCTAGGGGATGATCGTCCTGTTCTTGCGTGCCCGGTAACAAAGGGTATGCCGGCAATCTTCCCTCTCCTCGATCGCTCCGCCTTGTTTCTCCACTCGATCGGTTGGGAAAAAGAAAGGTTGGGGAAGTGGGTTCCTCGTTGCGCTTGGGGTTGCGTACGCCTAAGGTGAGGGGAGTTGTAACTGTCGTAACCCTGTTTCCCCACGACATGAAAATGGCGGGAGCGGTTAGGATGGCGGGAGCGGTTAGGATGAGGAATGGGAATGAACCCATTTCAAGTCAAAAACAGGTAATAAGTCGGGTGCGAACCGGGGTCCGGTCTGCCTGAAAAATCGCGCTAATCGCCTGAACCGCTAGCCACCTTCCGGAATTTATTCTGGGAGATTCTGGCGTCGGAATTCAAAACCGACTGCGCCGCCGTTCTCCGTTTCGCGAGCTTTATTGACTAAAAATACCCGCGAGCCCCGACGGTCTGCCCGGAAACAAGGAATTATTAGATCACCCTCCGGGCCCCCGAAACGAATTACGAAATAAAGAAACCAAAAGTAGACCCAAAAACATTTTAAACCAGCGGCTACTACATGGTCGGAGTACACCTTACAGTGTGCCCCGTAGAGGTAGTGCCTCCAGAGCTTCAACGCAAACACGACTGCCGCGAGCTCCAAGTCGTGTGTAGGATAGTTCCGCTCATAATCCTTGAGCTGTCTTGACGCGTATGCGATGACTTTCCCTTGTTGCATCAACACTCTTCCCAGTCCACTTCGAGATGCATCACAATAGATCTCGTAATCCTCACCGGGCTGTGGCAACGTGAGTACCGGTGCCCGCGTGAGTCTGTCCTTGAGCTCCTCGAAGCTCTTCTGGCATTGTTCTGTCCAGACGAATTTCTCCCCCTTTCGGGTTAGTCGAGTAAGGGGAGTGGCTATCTTTGAAAAGCCTTCCACGTAGCGTCGGTAATATCCTGCTAGCCCGAGGAAGCTTCGGATTTCTGTCACCGTGGTCAGGCGAGCCCAGTCGGTCACGAATTCTATCTTCCTCGGGTCCTCCACTATTCCCGACACTGAGACTATGTGTCCCCACAAGTCTACCTCGCGGAGCCAGAACTCACCCCTTTTGAGTTTGGCATACACTTTCTGGTACCGGAGGGTCTGGAGGATCACTCGCAAGTGTTCCTCGTGCTCTTTGTTTGTGCGAGTGTAGATCGGGATGTCATTTATAAAGACTACTACATCCCGGTCTAAGAAAGGTTCCATGATCCTGTTCATCACTTTCATGAACACTTCTGGAGCAACAATGAGTCCAAACGGTATAACCGTAAACTCGTAATGACCATACCGAGTTCGAAGGGCTGTTTCCGGTATGTCATTTCTCCGGACTCTAACCTGGCGACAGCCGGACTGCAGATCAATCCTTGAAGACGCCGTCGCTCCTGGTAATTGGTCGAATAGGTCATCAATCCAAGGTGAGGGGTATTTGTTCTTTACTATGACCTTATCTAATCCCCGATTGTCGATGCACAATCGTAGACTCCCGTCCTTCTTCCGTACGAATAGAACGGGTGTGCCCCAAGACGGCACGCTCAGTTTCTCGTACTCGGCTAACACCTGATACTTAGTAAGCCAATCCCTTCCGAGTATCCCCTCGAATTCTCTTAGCAGTGACACCACTAAGTCACAAATGTCGGATTGTTGGCGCTAACCATTAACCCCAAAAGCTCGAGCTTTTAGAGGTACGCAACCGATTCACTTAAAGCGTACGTACACAGCGCCACAGATCTCGACCGAACTCTAACCACCTGGACGTTGGGTCTATTGTTGGGCCTCTTGCCGTTAGGTCTGTTGTGGACCGCAGCCCCACTCAACTTATTGGACTCACCCAACTCAACCTACTAGTCCCCCGGGCCTATTGTCACAAGGCAGAAAGTTGGACCTATTTGATCCATAAATAAATGGCCAACACCAAAGAAAACTAAGTCTTCGCACCCTTATTGGGCAGGAAGGTACAAAGTATTTGCTTCTAACGGTTCTCCTGAGGTCAAGACCAACATTACTCTTCGTAAGGGGTCTTTCTTGCTACTACTTCCCTCGGGTAGTGCGTCCTTTGTCGTGTCGTCGCATAAGACCTCTCACCCGTGTCGCGATTCCGAAGAATTCTTCCCGGGTTCGGGGCAGTTAAAGCGGAACTGTCCCAGTTTGTCACATCAGAAGCAATGGTCGTGCTTCCGAAAACGAATAATCCCCTGGGGTGCCCCTCTGTAGGTGAGGTATGGCCGGTCCCTGCTAGAAAATCCCCCTTCGAAGAAGGACTGGGGTCGTTCCTTGTCCTTGTTGTACTCCGAGTCCTCTCATCGGGCGCGCGTCACCACGAATCCGCGCTCCACTATGGTGGCCCTATCCACCACTTTCTGGAAGGTGTGAAGTTCCACCGCTTGCACAACTTTGAAAATATTGCTCCGCAATCCGTCTACGAAGAGGCGGGCTTTGTGAGCTTCATCCCTTATAACAAAGGAAACACAATTGGCCAACCTTACATATTCTTGTCGATACTCCATGACGTATCGATTCCCCTGTTTGATGTGTTTCAGGTTCCTTGCGGTGTCTTCAGATACTAGGGTGGTCGGCTCCCGTTGGGAAAGTCATTCCCGGGTTATGGCTTGGGTTGTTTCGGCCCCCGACAGGCTCATGATTCTTCTGCCAGGTGCATGAAACGGCCAATTCCTGCCCCACCACAGTGGTCCTGTCGATCACTTCTCGGTAAGAGGGTAAACCCACCGTCGGTATTACCCGAATAGTGTCGCTATGTAGACCTTCCTTGTGAAGGCGAGCCGTGTGGGGTTCGTCTTTCCTAACAAAAAAAAGGAAAGCGCTAAGCCATGTCGCATAATCCGTTGTTGGAGTAGCCGATTCTCCACCGTTGCCGGAACCGTCGTATCCTCTTCTGCACCATCGATTGAAGAGCGGTTTCGGGCCATTAACCGTGCATACAAAGAAACCAAGTTAGTTCTATACTTAATTGGTCTAGCCCCTTGACCTACGAACACTGGGACTCTATCCCTTTTTTTCCCCGCGCTCACGCTCGTACGACACACCGATACTTTGGTTATCAACTTAGTTAGTCATTGTGTCATTATATTCTGTGGATGTTGGTCATGATCACCTTGGTTAAAGTTGTTTTTCTCTGATACCATAAAATCTGTCACGCCCCGGAGGTTCTAACATTGCGGAAAATGTACCTATTTTTTTTCTCTAAATCTTTTACCGAACCTTGCCTCCGGCGCGTATCAGACCCGCCACATATGCAAATTCACTCCCCAAACGGGCGGAGTCTCCTTTGTACATGCACGGCGTTGCCAACAAGTCGAATACTTTAACCATTCCAACCATGACAGGCAAAGAGGAGAGAACATATTATTTCACATCATCACCGCTATTCTATAAGACTATAGCATAAACCCATGGGTTTTGAAAATCGGTGCCCACTCGACACCCAGCTTTCTAAAACGTTTTCGCAACCTCTTTGCGCGGCCATTAACTTGAAAGGATAAATCCACGGGTTTTGAAATCGGTGCCCACACGGCACTTGCTTTGAAAATGCTTTTGAAACTGGTTTGTATTTGAAAACAAGCCACAATTACACATCCTAACATTCACAGTTAAATACAAGATAATCCTCATCCCAACATCCATCAGAAACCACAGTAAATGAATCACAACTAAACTAACCATAGTATAACTAAATGACCAAAAGTAAAGAAAGTAACGTATCGTTTTACTAGCCCTTTCGGCTAATGTCCTCTAACGGATGCCTCATCGTCGTCCCGGGTCCCACCCCTACTCGAACCTGTCACAGAGTGTGTTGTCAGTGACTGATAAAGTAGAAACATGTAAGTAAACGCAATGACAGAACGAACACACCGAATCACCGGAGCATTTGCTTTCCCCCTCCCCCTCATGTATCGCTAAACCCCTGTTGAAAGTCCCGCTGGGCACCTACCCCAGTATTCAGAATAATTTGGTCCCCAACCCCAATACCGTACTTATCTTCTTGGTGCCTCCAACCCCTCGACTGCCCAAGTAGCAGCCGCCTCCCCTTGAGGGGCCGCCACTAACCTCACCTTGTGGGGTACACGGGTAAATGACTTACCATCTTTCCGGAAAAATACACCCTCTGCAGTGGCCAAACTGCCGGTGTGCGTGTAAGCAATATGAGTGTATTTATTGCCTTGCGACCTTAGCCGCTTTAATTAGAATAATATACCGCACCTGCGACCGCAGCCACTTTGATTGACATCATAAGAGGGATTCACATGCTATGGGGTTAGTCAAACTTTAAACATATCTACTTTATCAAAATGAGTATTCGGAAACGACACCACACCGGTAATAACCAACACCTACCCACCTCGATTATGCAAAACGCGTATTCTGGAGACTGAACCTTGCTCTCTGTTGACGCCCGGACCTAGAAGTAGTCCGCAAAAGAGCCATGGTCAGATCAACAATATAGTAGTGGATAAACCGAGCCCAAACAACTCAACAACACAAAGGACACTTGACCCGGCGGAGGCGCCCGCGCGCGTAGAGCGACGCGGCCACCCCCCGCGGAGTTGCGTGTCATACGGCCGCGCGGGCACCGGCCCCGCGCGGCATTTATCGTGACCGCGCGGGCCCTAGATCCGCGCGACACACGCCGCGGCCGTGCGGGTACCAACCCCGCGTTGTTTCATCCGCCGCCGTGGGGACCTCAGCCCCGCACGACGCAAACGCGGCTGCGCGGGCACCAACCCCGTGCGCCGCAACCGCACGGGCGCCCGCCCTCGCGGCATTAGCCGTGGCCGCGCGGGCATGGCCCCGCGCGGAACGTGCTGTCACCGTCGCGCGGGCACCCGCCCGCGCGGCACAAACTGCAGCCGTGCGGGCAGGGCCCCGCGCCGCATGCACCGCCACCGCAGCCGCCGCGCGGGCAAACGCCCGCGCGGCACAAGTTGCAGCCGCGCGGGCAAGGCCCCGCGCAGCATGCAACGTCACCGCCGCCGCCGCGCGGGCACCCGCCCGCCCGGCACAAGCTGCAGCCGCGCGGGCAAGGCCCCGCGCGGCATGCAACATCACCGCCGCCGCCCCACGGGCACCCGCCCGCGCGGCACATGCTGCAGCCGCGCGGGCAAGGCCCCGCGCGGCATGCAACGTCGCCGCCGTGCGGGCACCTGCTCGCGCGGCATGTGCTGCAGCCGCGCGGGCAAGGCCCGGCGCGGCATGCAATGCCGCCGCCTCGCGGGCACCCGCTCGCGCGGCATGTGCCGCCGCCGCCGCGCGGGCATCCGCCCGCGCGGCACAAGCTGTAGCCGCGCGGGCAAGGCCCCGCGCGGCATGCACCGCCGCCGCGCGGCACCCGCCCGCGCGGCACGCGCGGCTTTTGCCGCGGCCGCGCGGGAACCGACCCCGCGCGGCATTTACCCTAGCCGCAGCCACGCAGGGAGCTTGATCCTGCGCGGCTCTAGCCGCGGCCGCACGGGCACCGTCCCCGCGCGGCACGCATTACGGTCGCGCGGCGACGCCTTAGGGCTTCGCGGCGCGACACGTTGGGTAGCAAACGGCTACTCCTAAACTTCATGAAAGTCCGATACCCAAAAACCGAGCGAAACTATACCAAAATAAAATTAGTTTACCTCTAATCGTAGGAGACGGCTATCCGTTCTCGCTCCCGGTTTTGGCGCGTTCGTCGGGAGGGTTTGTATCCTTTAGCTTTCACCTTCTTCTCCACCGTTCTCTTTCGATTAGGGTTTCGCCATTCTTCTTGTTTCCTCCGGTTAGGGTTTAGTCTTTCTTTTTCTTTTTCTCTCTCTTTCTTTCGGGAGAAGATAACGAAATATCTTTTCGTACGACAATAACCACTTTGTGTATTTTAAAATTCCCAATTAATTAATTCCTTAATTAATTAATTCCCTAATTAATTAATTCTCCAATTAATTAATTTCTCATTTTAGATCCTTCAGGATAATTCCTTAAAGATAATTCTATCTTTTTCCTCGAAAAGTGTGCCAAATCACTTACGCGGATTTCGATGCACCCCTGGCCATTGCGATCACTTTCTACCCCTTTTCGGGAGTTCCGTAAGTCGGAATCCGGATCCGATCGCACTGCCATTCTCCGTTTTCCGAGCTCTATCGCAGAAAAATACCCACTCCTCCGAATTGACGACTTAAGTTAACCCGTTACGTTAATTACATTAAACGGAAACTTTATTAGCAGGAGGTATTAAGTGTTACAAAATCTATGATATTACACCTGGTCGTGGATTTTGGGGTATTGCGGCAATCGTGAATATTAGGCGATTGACCGGATGGTTACTTTTGCATCAGATTGGAAATCGGTTTTCTTTTAGTGGAGGGTTGTGTTCCACTAGGGCTTTATAGTTGTGATCCAGTCCTGCTTTTGATACTTATCACACCTGCGCGGTTATTGCCCGGTGATGCTTTCCTCGTGTGGGTCGCTCCCCTCGAGTTCCCCTCCGGAGGCTGGGGCCAGACAGTTATTGACAGTTTTGCTATCACATCGGCGCGGCTTATTTGCCCGATGATGAGGGCGGCAGCAGGAGTTTTGCTATCACATCGGCGCGGCTTACTTGCCCGATGATGAGGGCGGTACTGATTGGGTTCATCTGGGACGGTTGGTTACTGTTGCATACGGTTGTTCCAGTCTAGGACTGTATTTTTAGAGGCATAGTAGTGGTAGTTTTTCCTTTACAGTAGTCTTATTACTTACTACTCTTCTTCCCCTTTTTGCCTCTGGTAGACCTAGTGGGTGCGTGAGGGCGTGATGCTTTACTCACTAGGGGAGGCTACTGGTTCACTAGTAGTTCTCACCCCCATTCTGCTTTTTCTTTTCTTCTCCTTTGTTTTGCAGAGCCTTCTGCGGGTGCTGCTGGACATACAGCGGCGGGTCGAGGAGAGAGGACGGCTGAGTAGCTAGACAGTGGGCCTGACAGTGAGTTAGCTAGACTTGTACCTTTTATGTATCCTATTTCAGACGGTTGTAGTTTTACTTTTTGGGGTCTGGCTTTAGCCAGTTGGTTGTATATTTGTGGTGAGCTGGGAGAGAGACTTGTACTTTATTTTACAGTCATTTTGTATTTTTACTTCCAGTTCAGTCTGAGATGTAGTATTTTCAGTTCAGCTCTGTTTTATTGCTCTATTATTGTATCTGATTGATTTGAGCAGGTTACTGACGCTTCGTGAATGCGGAAAATTTTGTGTGCACGGCGAATCTGTGGACGAGCCCGAGTTCTGGTTTACACTCGGGGCGTGACAGATTAGTTGGTATCAGAGCTTAGGGATAGGTTAGTTGGGACTTAGGAAACCCTAGGCTTTTGGTTAGCCCTAGGATGATAGGGCATGAGGGACGTGACATTTTGCGAAAGTCGGTGATTTAGTTTTTGACTCTTCCAGAGAGTGAAGAGGGATCGACATATCCTATTTCTGTGGGACAGTTATGTTAGCTGCAGACAACATAATGTTACAGAAATAGGGGGATGTCCTTGACTTTCGCTAGATTGGGTCGTGTGTGGTTGTGTGGCTGACTTGTGGTTTCTTGTGGCAGATGCCTCCCCGACGTCGGATTCCTACCTGGGGTGCCCCTACACCCCCTGTTGAGCCAGGGCAGGCTGGACCTTCGGAGATTACTGAGTTGAGGGCCTTGGTGGCCCAATTGGCTGAGAGCAACCGCCGGCAGGAGCAGCGGATTGAGCAGCTACTGGCGCAGAGAGACGCGCCGCCTCTGACAGTTTTGGAGGCCCCGGCACCACCGGTGGTACCACTTGTGCCGACGGCGCCATCATCGAGTAGCGGGGCTCGGGGAGTGGCCCAGCCTTTGACCCCGGCCGAGGAGCAGGATATTGCTGACAAACTTGTTAAGTTTTGTCAGCACGGACCGCCTAGATTCTCGGGGCGGGACATACAGCCGTGGGAGGTTGGAACATGGCTATCAGCGATGGAGAAGATTTTCAGGGATTTCTTCATCGAACCGAGGTACAGAGTTCATATGGCAGTACACTGCCTAGATGGAGATGCAGATATTTGGTGGCATCGAGTGGAGCCACGGTAGTTTCAGATTTCTCGACAGTTACCCTGGTCCGAGTTTCGGCGTATGATATTGGATACCTATTTTTCGACCAGCGTGAAGAGGAAACTGGAGGATGATTTGAAGAACCTTCAGCAGGGCGATCGACCGGTTCAGGATTACCATAAGGAGTTCATGGAGTTGCTTAACTGCGTGCCCTATGTCGCCCGTGATGGGCCACATCAGGTCGAGTTATTCGAGGCAGGCCTCCGCAGCGAGATTTATACCCTAGTGCATGCATAGCGACTCCAGACTATTAAGGAGGCCGTCGAGCATGCCGAATGGGTGGAGAGAGGCGACACAGTGGTGGCGAGGCGAGGCGGGATGGTCGCACAGAGTTCCGTTAGGAAACGACCAGTACCCGAGGACGAGGGACAGGCTAGCTCGTGGAGACCGCCGCGGCCTCAGTTACCGAGCCGTGGGTGTGCGGAGCAGCGAGAGCCTAGTGGATCTCAGAGGCCATCGTAGCAGCAGCCGGAGTCCCAGCATCAGACACAGAGACAGCATCAGCCGGGACAGCCACGGCTTCGCGACAGAGATAGATGTATATTCTGCGGGGGACCTCATTTGTCGCACACCTGTGATCAGAGGTGGGGTCGTTGTTACAAGTGTGGACAGCCAGGCCACATTCGAGTTTCGTGCCCCTTTTCGACTTCAGCGGCACCTTCATCAGCATCGGCTCCTTTTCCGCCTTAGCAGCAGTTGTCAGCTCAGCGGCTTTATGCTCCAGCGAGCGGATCACCTTCTTTTTACCCGGCGGATCACCGGCCGCCGGCTCAGAGTGGTCGGGTCTACGCCGCTCAGGTGGAGGACTTTACAGCAGCCGACCTTGTTGTAAGAAAATACGGATATGCGCAGCGGAAGAAAAAACGCAATTAAAAATTTTCTTAAAACAAAGATCACCTCATGTATTGTTTTAGATCGAAAAAGGTAATCTAATTGATCTTATCAATTAGGATTTAATTTTTACCTTGCGCGGGTCGAGATCACCGCGAAGCCGACGATCGTTGGTAAAAATTGTTCGTCCTTGATAGCCGCGCACGCACCCGGCCTCTACTTGTGTCCACACGGAATCACGTCCTTGATCGAACTAATCGATCGCCTTGATTCGCGATCCGATCACGAAATAACTCTTACGTCGATATAATGAGGATGAATCAATCTTCTAATTGTGCTATCAATCTTTCGAAGATCGAGAACAATGAATTAATTGTGGAGGACTTGAGGAAGAAGATAGGCGGCTAGGGTTTTATTTTTCTCCTTTTTTTCTATCGTTCCAAAATACGTCACATATGACATATATTTATATTGAGAAAACCCTAACCCTAATTCTAATCCTAATCGAATCCTAATCCGATTGGATTATCCATTATCCTTAAGTTAGTTTCAATATGAATCGAATCCAAATCCTAATTCGATTCGTGTGTAACATTTACACATAAGTCCTCAAAATATTTACTAACGATTAGTAAATACACCATGCAACTTTTGCACTTAAATACCTCTAATTTACAATAATTGCAAATTAGTCCTTTTACTAATAAATTAGTAAACTTTAGTATTGTAATTATAATTAATCCATTCTATAAACTTCTTTATCATCTCCGTAATATCGATCATGCGCGATTCCTTATGTGTGTGACCTAATAGGTTCAATTCTGTCTGGTAGTGAGATATGATGCGATCCCCATCGACATCGTCATCGAAACTCCTTTTGATGGATCAAACACTTTTGATTCTTCCATCGTATAATAATTATATGCCTATAATTATTCTTATTGGTTCCCACAATCCACTAGTGACGCCTAGTAGTATATAGTGGCAATCCAGTCAGAAGTGAATATTGGACTGAACCTCAAGGTGCAGTTACCGTACAATACAATCCTTCTATCGCATAGTCCCAACTGAGTGGAGGTCATGGAATACTCGTCATACCCCATCACCCGTTATATGACAAATTTGATAGGACAGAAGCTCATATGGTTACTCTTGGAAACACCTTTCCATGAACCATATTACCCCGACCAAGGATGTCTGAGCTTTGCCTTACAAATAGCATAGGACTAATTATCTCTCTACCGAGAGCGACAGATCCCCTGTAAACAAACACCCATTCCTAATATGAACCGACTGCAGCCAACATATACTACTAAGACCCGTGACTAGGATCAGAGTTTGCATAGTCAAACTACAGTAGCCTCATACTGAATTGCCGTGGTGTCGCAGGTCTAAGGATCAGTTGTACCACTGCAACATCGAATCAGTTACTGACGAAAGAGTAGACATCCAAGTAACTATTCGTAATTGGTCACGCTTAGTGCCCTTGTTCTATAACAACCACCTGTACGTTCGCTCCAGTGTCCCCACACTAATGACTTGAGACTCGTCATCCTAAAAGAGAGTGACACATACATCAATCTTGCCGGATCAATCATTGTCCCCATGATGATCCTCTGATTGAGAGTGTGATGACCTGGATCTCTGCAGAGCTGTGGTAGAGTCATTGATGACATCTGGGGAGCCTGTACAGTGTGTTGGAGGTGTTTGTGCACCAATTGGACACAAGTGGCGGACTTCGGGCTTAATGGATCACGTGGGTGATTAGTGGACTCCGTCGGATCTTTAGAAGTGGTTTCGCGCGAAGCGGATATTAAAAATGGACTCAGCGCGAAGTTTGGACCAAGGAACACCTTTCCGGATGCCTTCGGCAAATTTTTGAGTTGGAATTTAGCAAAATGGACATCAAATTCGGATTCAGTGCGCGAAAATGGTCAAAATGGACTACCTACTTGATATTTTGCGCATTGGTTACTGTTCACGCCGGAACAGTAACTCCGGCCGCCGGCAGGCAGCGGCGGCGGCGGCGGGCGGCGGCGGAGCGGCCGCGGGCAGCGCGCGGACAGGCCCGCGGGTGCGCGGCCAGGCGCGCGGTCCACGGGCCGTCGTGCACGAGGGGTAGGACTCGTGGCTTGTTGGGATTGGTCGGTGCAGTGGACTTGGACCACGGAGCAGGCGGGCGCGGTGCATGGACCGGCGGGACACGTGTCTGATCGTGGTTGGCGGGCTCATGAAGGCTGGGTCCACGGGGTGCACCGGGGTGCCTCGGGATTCGCGCCTAGCAGGGGGCGTAGGCGGCGGGCGCAGGCGGCACGTGGGCGCGCTGACCGGGCTTTCTCGCGCTCGGTCCCGCCACGTGTCGTCGCCGCGTTGGTCCACGCGTCGCGCAGGGGATGGCCAGCGCGGCTGTCCGCTGTTGCGGGAGCGACGTGGAGGCCCGAGGGACTTTCAGGCGCGCACAGTGTTGGGCCGGGCCCAACACTGTAGCCGCCCGAAAACCCCCAGTGCCCGAAACTTGGGATATTTTGGGAATTAGTTGAATTGTTTTTCCAGCCTTTAAATAGGCCCCTGTTCAACACTGAAGAACTTCTTCTCTGCACGGATTTTCACAGTGCCACCTTCACGAGATTTCTTCATCTCCCAGAGCCGGATACATCTGCAGATGCTAGGATTTTTCTGGGGCACACATCCCAAGGTTTCCATTTTTACGACGCGGCACGACGCTCGTTCGTTTGTGATCTTCTTCGTCGCATTTTTGTGCGAGGACACCCCCGGCTCACTCCGACCTCCGATTGAGGCGATTCTTGCACCGTCGGATTCACGACAGGTAGGGCTACGATCTTCGTGATTTGCGTTTCCCCTCATTTCGAGTTTATCTTGGAGTTTCCCGAGCTTTCTTTTGACCCATTTTCGTGGGCGGAGTTTTGGACAGCACCACAGTGTTTCGGCGATATCTTCGCACACAGGCCTCGGATTGGGGTGATTCAAAAGGTGTTTTGCATCTACACATCACGAGGAATATCCCCAAATTTTCTTGGAATTTTCTGAATATTTTTCGAAGGTGAGAAATCTCTGTCTACAGGAATTAGTGCCACAGTTTTTGAGAGCAGTTTATTTCGGGGTGGTTCCCTTTTCGGATTTGTTTCTCAGTGTAGGAAACCCGGATTTGAGCGTGCAGGTACTCGTTTCGATGGGTTCGTCGCGAGGATCGTGAGAGTATTTTTTTTGGCATTTTCTGGGCACTTCTCGCAGGTAAAAACAGGGCATCTTTGGGACTAAATTCTGGACAGCATGTTGGCGGATACTTGTGTTCTTATTGTGTGTATGTTTTGGGGTAATTGTGAACAGCGATCGCGGCGGTTTATCTGTTTGAGCATTTGGCGTGATAAAGGGTTATTGGACAGCGAGGAGGTCTTACAGCTGTGGATTGCGCGTGTCCAGGTGGGTGGTTGCTTTATCCCTCTTTTCTGACTTACCCACTAGGAGTATTAGAGAAATCCTTCTTGGACATCCATGATTGATAATTGTAATTGGGACTTGCATGCTTGTGGGAATCTGATAGTGGTTGGGACTTATACATGATTGTATGGATTGCTATGTTAGCACTTAACCTTGCATGTGGAATGGAACATTTAATTGGGACTATATGATTTATCCTGTTAGTGGTATTACTTGAGGATAGATGACATGCACAGGTGGATGATTTAGGTGAGGGAAAATTGTGAATTTTAAACATGTGTAGTTGGACAATGATTTAGCATGATGGTTATATCTATGCGGAGCTAATGATTGATACACATGTGGAGCCATTATTTGTCACACTATCTTTATCTTTCATGAGGACACATGCATGCTTGTATGGACATCTAGATAGGCCATCTTTTATCGCTACACTTTCATGCTGGAACTTGACTTAGGAGAAACCTTGTTTGCTTTTTTTCTCCTTTTCGTTTGTCAGGTGGTTCTTGTTGCTCGGGTTTGTGCAGGGGTTTGGGATAGTGTAGCCGGGGCCTGGATTGTGGATTATGGGTTTTGGCGGCGACCGCGGATATTGGGCGGTTGAACGGATGTCGGTTATAGGACATCGGTGATAGGGCATGATTATGGACTAGAGGGTTTTGTGGCAACCGCGGATAGTAGGCGGTTGACCAGATGTCGGATGTGGGACATGATTGTGATTGTGGGTTATTCCGGCGACCGCGGATATAGGGCGGTTGACTGGAGGTCGGTTGTGAGACCTGGTCGTGGATTTTGGGGTATTGCGGCAACCGCGGATATTGGGCGATTGACCGGATGGTTACTTTTGCATCTGATTGGGAATCAGTTTTCTTTTAGTGGAGGGTTGTGTTCCACTGGGGCTTTATAGTTGTGATCCAGTCCTGCTTTTGTTACTTGTCACGCCGACGCGGTTATTGCCCGGTGATGCTTTACTCGTGTGGGTCGCTCCCCTCGAGATCCCCTCCGGAGACCGGGGCCAGACAGTTATGGACAGTTTTGCTATCACATCGGCGCGGCTTATTTTCCCGATGATGAGGGCGGCAACAGGAGTTTTGCTATCACATCGGCGCGGCTTATTTGCCCGATGATGAGGGCGGTACAGATTGGGTTTATCTGGGACGGTTGGTTACTGTTGCATACGGTTGTTCCAGTCTAGGACTGCATTTTTAGAGGCATAGTAGTGGTAGATTTTCCTTTGCAGTAGTCTTTTTACTTACCACTCTTCTTCCCCTTTTTGCCTCTGGTAGACCTAGTGGGTGTGTCAGAGTTTAAGGTTTTACCCACTAGGGGAGGCTACTGGTTCACTAGTAGTTCTCACCCCCATTCTTCTTTTTCTTTTCTTCTCCTTTGTTTTGCAGAGCCTTCTGCGGGTGCTGCTGGGCATACTGCGGCGGGTCGAGGAGAGAGGACGGCTGAGTAGCTAGACAGTGGGCCTGACAGCGAGTAGCTAGACTGGTATCTCTTATGTATCCTATCTCAGACGGTTGTACTTTTACTTTTGGGGTCTGGCTTTAGCCAGCTGGTTTTATATGTGTGGTGAGCTGGGAGTGAGACTTGTACTTTATTTTTACAGTCATTTTGTATTTTTACTTCCAGTTCAGTCTGAGATGAAGTATTTTCAGTTCAGCTCTGTTTTATTGCTCTATTATTGTATCTGTTTTATTTGAGCAGGTTACCGGCGCTTCGTGTATGCGGAAAATTCCGTGTGCACGGCGGATCTGTAGACGAGCCCGAGTTCTGGTTTACACTCGGGGCGTGAAAGATTAGTTGGTATCAGAGCTTAGGGATAGGTCAGTTGGGACTTAGGAAACCCTAGGCTTTTGGTTAGCCCTAGGATGATAGTGCGTGAGGGACGTGACATTTTGCGAAAGTCAGTGATTTAGTTTTTGACTCTTCCAGAGAGTGAAGAGGGATCGACATACCCTATTTTCTGTGGGATAGTTATGTTGGCTGCAGACAACATAAAGTTGCAGAAATAGGGGGATGTCCTTGACTTTCGCTAGATTGGGTCGTGTGTGGTTGTGTGGCTGACTTGTGGTTTCTTGTGGCAGATGCCTCCCCGACGTCGGATTCCTACCGGGGGTGCCCCTACACCCCCTGTTGAGCCAGGACAGGCTGGACCTTCTGAGATTGCTGAGTTGAGGGCCTTGGTGGCCCAACTGGCTGAGACCAACCGCCGGCAGGAGTAGCGGATTGAGCAGCTACTGGCGCAGAGTGAGGCGCCGCCTCCGACAGTTTTTGAGGCCTCAGCACCACCCGTGGTACCACTTGTGCCGACGGCACCATCATCGAGTAGCGGGGCTCGGGGAGTGGCCCAGCCTTTGACCCCGGCCGAGGAGCAGGATATTGCTGACAAACTTGTTAAGTTTTGTTAGCACGGACCGCCTAGATTCTCGGGGCGGGACATGCAGCCGTGGGAGGTTGGAACATGGCTGTCAGCGATGGAGAAGATTTTCAGGGATTTCTTCATCGACCCGAGGTACAGAGTTCATATGGCAGTACACTGCCTAGATGGAGATGCAGATATTTGGTGGCATCGAGTGGAGCCACGGGATTTTCAGATTTCTCGACAGTTACCCTGGTCTGAGTTTCGGCGCATGGTATTGGATACCTATTTTCCGACGAGCGTGAAGAGGAAACTGGAGGATGATTTGAAGAACCTTCAGCAGGGCGATCGGCCAGTTCAGGATTACTATCAGGAGTTCATACAGTTGCTTAACTGCGTGCCCTTTGTCGCCCGTGATGGGCCACACCAGGTTGAGTTATTCGAGGCAGGCCTTCGCAGCGAGATTTATACCCTAGTGCATGCACAGCGACTCCAGACTCTTAAGGAGGCCGTCGAGCATGCCGAATGGGTGGAGAGAGGCGACACTGTGGTGGCGAGGCGAGGCGGGACGGTCGCACAGAGTTCCATTAGGAAACGACCAGTACCCGAGGACGAGGGATAGGCTAGCATGTGGAGACCGCCGCGGTCTCAGTTACCTAGCCGTGGGCGTGCGGATCAGCGAGAGCCTAGTGGATCTCAGAGGCCATCGCAGCAGCAGCCGGAGTCTCAGCATCAGACACAGGGACAGCCACGGCTTCGCGACAGAGACAGATGTATATTCTGCGGGGGACCTCATTTGTCGCACACCTGTGATCAGAGGTGGGGTCATTGTTACAGGTGTGGACAGCCAGGCCACATTCGGGCTTCGTGCCCCTTTTCGACTTTAGCGGCACCTTCATCAGCATCGGCTCCTTTTCCACCTCAGCAGCAGTTGTCAGCTCAGTGGCTTTATGCTCCAGCGAGGGGATCACCTTCTTTTTACCCGGCGGATCACCGGCCGCCGGCTCAGAGCGGTCGGGTCTACGCTGCTTAGGTGGAGGACTTTACAGCAGCCGACCTTGTGGTGACAGGTATTATTTTGTTATTTTATTTTATTTACCGGCATTGGTTTTGCATTGTTAGCACTTGAGCATCCTAGTCATTGGTTAGGCGTAGGACGGTTACCTTGTGTTCGGGAGGTTTATATTCTCGATCCTCGGCTTGTAGGGGACTGTTGTTGGTCCTGCCCGGTGCAGTTGAGTCCTTGATAGTACCGGTAGACCTGATGGTCTTAAACTAGTTTTGGGTTTTGGATTTGGTACTTAGGACGGTTTGGCTGGCTCGGTTTTCTTCTTTTCGCGGCGGTTGATTTGTGCTGCGAGGACGGTCCTCTTAGGAGGGCTAGGCCAGAAGTAGATGGTGTGCTGGGGTTACTCGGGGGCTATCTTTGCCGCTATGGTTTCGACTTTGTGAGCGGGGCGGGTGTCCCGCCGTGGGTGCGCAGCCTTTTTGGCTAGCGTGGTTGTGGGATACCCCGGGAGTGCGGTGGTACTCGCGTTGAGCTTTTTGCCTTTGGACTTGGTGGTTGGATTATCGGGGCCCTGGGAGGAGCGGATGCTTGCACCGATGCAGACTACTTGGTAGCTCGAGCGGTTAGCCCAGCTGTACTTGGATGAGGTGGTGTGGTTTTCTGGAATGCTCGCCTCTACTTTTTTCTAGTTAGAGACCCGAGGATTGTATCGCGTCTCTGGAGGAGGTATTAGACAGCCTTGGGAGCTTGAGTGGTGGATGATTGGATATTTACCCCCTCTACTTGGTTGAGGTTCCGGATTGAGGAATAACTTTAGTTTCGAGGACGAAACTTTCTTTAGTGGGGGAGGATGTGATGACCTGGATCTCTGCAGAGCTGTGGTAGAGTCATTGATGACATCTGGGGAGCCTGTACTGTGTGTTGGAGGTGTTTGTGCACCAATTGGACACAAGTGGCGGACTTCGGGCTTAATGGATCACGTGGGTGATCAGTGGACTCCGTCGGATCTTTAGAAGTGGTTTCGCGCGAAGCGAATATTAAAAATGGACTCACCGCGAAGTTTGGACCAAAGAACACCTTTCCGGATGCCTTCGGCAAATTTTGGAGTTGGAATTTGGCAAAATGGATATAAAATTCGGATTCAGTGCGCGAAAACGGTCAAAATGGACTACCTACTCGATATTTTGCACATTGGTTACTGTTCACGCCGGAACAGTAACTCCGGCCGCCGGCGGGCAGCGGCGGCGGCGGCGGCGGAGCGGCCGCGGGCAGCGCGCGGGCGCGGGCAGCGCGCGGGCAGGCGCGCGGATGCGCGGGCAGGCGCGCGGTCCACGGGCCGTCGTGCACCAGGGGTAGGACTCGTGGCTTGTTGGGATTGGTCGGTGCAGTGGACTTGGACCACGGAGCAGGCGAGCGCTGTGCATGGACCGGCGGGACACGTGTCTGATCGTGGTTGGCGGGCTCATGAAGGCTGGTCCACGGGGTGCACCGGGGTGCCTCGGGATTCGCGCCTGGCAGGGGGCGCAGGCGGCGGGCGCAGGCGGCACGTGGGCGCGCTGACCGGGCTTTCCCGCGCTCGGGCCCGCCACGTGTCGTCGCTGCGTTGGTCTACGCGTCGCGCAGGGGATGGCCAGCGCGGCTGTCCGCTGTTGCGGGGGTGAAGTGGAGGTCCGAGGGACTTTCGGGCGCGCACAGTGTTGGGCCGGGCCCAACACTGTAGCCGCCCGAAAACCCCCAGCGCCCGAAAACTTGGGATATTTTGGGAATTAGTTGAATTGTTTTTCCAGCCTTTAAATAGGCCCCTGTTCAACACTGAAGAACTTCTCTGCGCGGATTTTCACAGTGCCACCTTCACGAGATTTCTTCATCTCCCAGAGCCGCATCCATCTGCAGATTCTAGGATTTTTCTGCAGCACGCATCCCGAGGTTACCATTTTTATGGCGCGGCACGACGCTCGTTCGTTTGTGATCTTCTTCATCGCATTTTGGTGCGAGGACACCCCCGGCTCACTCCGACCTCCGATTGAGGCGATTCTTGTGCCGTCGGATTCACGACAGGTAGGGCTACGATCTTCGTGATTTGAGTTTCCCCTCATTTTGAGTTTATCTTGGAGTTTCGTGAGCTTTCTTTTGACCCATTTTCGTGGGCAGAGTTTTGGGATAGCACCACAGTGTTTCGGCGATATCTTCGCGCACAGGCCTCGGATTGGGGTGATTCAGGAGGCGTTTTGCAGCTACACATCACGAGGAATATCCCCAAATTTTCTTGGAATTTTCTGAATATTTTTCGAAGGTGAGAAATCTCTGTTTACAGGAATTAGTGCCACAGTTTTTGAGAGCAGTTTATTTCGGGGTGGTTCCCTTGTCGGATTTGTTTCTCAGTGTAGGAAACTCGGATTTGAGCGTGCAGGTACTCGTTTCGACGGGTTCGTCGCGAGGATCGTGAGAGTATTTTTCATGGAATTTTCTGGGCACTTCTCGCAGGTAAAAACAGGGCATTTTTGGGACTGAATTCTGGACAGCATGTTGGCGGATACTTGTGTGCTTATTTGTGTGTATGTTTTGGGGTAATTGTGAACAGCGATCGCGGCGGTTTATCTGTTTGAGCATTTGACGTGATAAAGGGTTATTGGACAGCGAGGAGGTCTTACAGCTGTGGATTGCGCGTGTCCAGGTGGGTGGTTGCTTTATCCCTCTTTTCTGACTTACCCACTAGGAGTATTAGAGAGATCCTTCTTGGACATCCATGATTGATAATTGTAATTGGGACTTGCTTGCTTGTGGGAATCTGATAGTGGTTGGGACTTATACATGATTGTATGGATTGCTATGTTAGCACTTAACCTTGCATGTGGAATGGAACATTTAATCGGGACTATATGATTTATCCTGTTAGTGGTATTACTTGAGGATAGATGACATGCACAGGTGGATGATTTAGGTGAGGGAAAATTGTGAATTTTAAACATGTGTGGTTGGACAATGATTTAGCATGATGGTTATATCTATGCGGAGCTAATGATTGATACACATGTGGAGCCATTATTTGTCACACTATCTTATCTTTCATGAGGATATATGCATGCTTGTATGGACATCTAGATAGGCCATCTTTTATCGCTACACTTTCACGCTGGAACTTGACTTAGGAGAAACCTTGGTTTGCTTTTTTTCTCCTTTTCGTTAGTCAGGTGGTTCTTGTTGCTCGGGTTTGAGCAGGGGTTTGGGATAGTGTAGCCGGGGCCTGGATTGTGGATTATGGGTTTTGGCGGCGACCGCGGATATTGGGCGGTTGACCGGATGTCGGTTATAGGACATCGGTGATAGGGCATGATTATGGACTAGAGGGTTTTGTGGCAACCGCGGATAGTAGGCGGTTGACCAGACGTCGGATGTGGGACATGATTGTGATTATGGGTTATTCCGGCGGCCGCGGATATAGGGCGGTTGACCGGAGGTCGGTTGTGAGACCTGGTCGTGGATTTTGGGGTATTGCGGCAATCGCGGATATTGGGCGATTGACCGGATGGTTACTTTGCATCTGATTGGGAATCAGTTTTCTTTTAGTGGAGGGTTGTGTTCCACTAGGGCTTTATAGTTGTGATCCAGTCCTGCTTTTGTTACTTATCACGCCGGCGCGGTTATTGCCCGGTGATGCTTTACTCGTGTGGGTCGCTCCCCTCGAGATCCCCTCCGGAGGCCGGGGCCAAACAGTTATGGATAGTTTTTGCTATCACATCGGCGCGGCTTATTTGCCCGATGATGAGGGCGGCAGCAGGAGTTTTGCTATCACATCGGCGCGGCTTATTTGCCCGATGATGAGGGCGGTACAGATTGGGTTTATCTGGGACGGTTGGTTACTGTTGCATACGGTTGTTCCAGTCTAGGACTGCATTTTTAGAGGCATAGTAGTGGTAGATTTTCCTTTGCAGTAGTCTTTTTACTTACCACTCTTCTTCCCCTTTTTGGCCTCTGGTAGACCTAGTGGGTGTGTCAGAGTTTAAGGTTTTACCCACTAGGGGAGGCTACTGGTTCACTAGTAGTTCTCACCCCCATTCTTCTTTTTCTTTTCTTCTCCTTTGTTTTGCAGAGCCTTCTGCGGGTGCTGCTGGGCATACTGCGGCGGGTCGAGGAGAGAGGATGGCTGAGTAGCTAGACAGTGGGCCTGACAGTGAGTAGCTAGACTGGTATCTCTATGTATCCTATCTCAGACGGTTGTACTTTACTTTTGGGGTCTGGCTTTAGCCAGCTGGTTGTATATGTGTGGTGAGCTGGGAGTGAGACTTGTACTTTATTTTTACAGTCATTTTGTATTTTTACTTCCAGTTCAGTCTGAGATGAAGTATTTTTAGTTCAGCTCTGTTTTATTGCTCTATTATTGTATCTGTTTTATTGAGCAGGTACCGGCGCTTCGTGTATGCGGAAATTCAGTGTGGACGGCGGATCTGTAGACGAGCCCGAGTTCTGGTTTACACTCGGGGCGTGACAGAGAGCATTTATGACTTAATCACTAATAATATGTATCTCAAATTCTTAACTCTTAAGAATATACATTATCATCTCATTAAATGAAAGGACGATTCATGGACACATCAAACATGAATGGCATAAAATGCCCAAATATAATAAAGATCAGTACAAATATGTCCCATATAATAAATGCGTCAGCCTGATAGGCTTTTGGGGCATACAAACTAACAATCATCCCACTTGCACTAAAGCCAATCAGTCATATATCTAATGCCCATCTTCTCAAGATGAGTCTCTAGTTTTTTGCTGAGTCAAAGCCTTAGTTAGCGGGTCCGCCACGTTATCTGCGGAGGCAACCTTCTGCACTTCAATATGTTTATTTTGATGTACTCTCTGATCTTGTGATACCCGCCGCTCGATATGTTTGGATTTCTGATGAGATCTCGGCTCCTTAGCTAATGCTATGGGCGCCATTATTATCACAAAATAGTGGCAGGGGATCCCTACTAGAGGGAACCACCCCAAGCTCAGTGATAAATTTCTTGATCCAAACAGCTTCCTTGGCAGCTTCAGATGCAGCGCTGTACTCCGCCTCCATAGTAGAATCAGCAATCGTCTCTTGTTTAGAACTCTTCCAAACTATTGACCCACCATTGCAAATAAATAGATACCCAGACGAAGGCTTTCTATCGTCTATCAGACATAAAATCTGATTCTGTATAGCCATTAACTTTGAGTTCTCCACCTCCAAGAACCAAGAACATATCCTTTGTTCTTCTCAAGTACTTAAGGATATTCTTTACCGCTACCCAATGCTCTTCGCCTGGGTTCGACTGATATCGACTAGTGACGCTCACAGCCTGTGCTATATCAGGTCGAGTACATAGCATCGCATACATTAAACTCCCTATTGCGGAAGCATAAGGGATCCTGCTTCATGCGACTTCTCTCTTCAGGTGTCTTAGGAGACATAGTCCTTAGAGAGGTGAATTCCATGTCTTAGAGGTACCATACCCCTTTTGGAATTCTCCATGCTGAACCTTTTCAATGAAGGTTTTTATATAGGATCCACAAGGATCAAAATAGGTACTATCAAACAACTAGAGGGGGGGTGAATAGGTGTAATACTTATAAAACCAAATCTCAGTGCAAAATAAAAACCAATGCGGAAAATAAAAACAGCACACCGAGATTTACGTGGAAACTCCAATCCAGGAGAAAAACCACGGGACCAACACGCAATAACAATCCACTAAGAATAGAAGAATAACAAGGTGATTACCGACTCCACGGACTCAACCCCTCCTTCAGCTTCTTCGGACCTTGCGCTGACCGGTTGGATGTCCACGCAATAACATCCACTAAGAAAAGAAGAATAACAAGGTGATTACCGTCTCCACGGATTTAACCCCTCCTTCAACTTCTTCGGACCTCGCGCTCCACCGGTTTTGCACGTCCACTGCACACATTCGAATCCACGAACGCCACTCGAATCCACGAGCACACGTTTCGAATCCACGAAACGCCTTTAGCACACCGAATCCACGATGCCACGTCGAATCCACGACGCAAACTCAGTCGATAAGAATATTGACTCGATGGTGAATCCTTTGCTTAGATTCTCATTGAGGAACCGTAGAAGAAATCTCTAAGCAAAGATTAGATCAATTCGACAAAAGATATGTTCTTGAAAGAACCGTCGAATTGACCTAAAAGAGGCTATAAAGAAGAACGATAAAAACCTAGCCTCTAGGGTTGCTCTCAAGTGTTAATTAATTAATCGGTAGAGAACCCCCGTTCTTGAGAAACCCTAAGTGTCTATTTATAGTTTAGAAACCTTTGGAAAGAGATAAGAATAAAAAACATACCTTATCTGGAAATTTTCAGGACGCGATCCGGATCGGATTTACTGCGATCCGGATCGTCGTAACGAGATTGACGATTCCAGAAAACCAAGGGTTCGAAATCCGGATTGCAAGGTCGATCCGGATCGTTCATGCAATTCAGCAAAGTCCCATGTTCGGGATCCGGATCGGAATAGCCTAGGATCCGGATTGAAATTGCCAATGAACAGTACCCTTCGGGATCCGGATTGCAAGGTCTGATCCGGATCCTGAACATGTCCCATGTCCAGTTTTTGATTTTTATGCAATTAAAAGTTCATCCAAGTGTTTCTACACTATAAGAAAGTATTCGGATCACCAAAATTAGTTTAGTTACCATACCTGCATCCTTTGAAAACTTCTTCTTGAGATTGATGTAACTGATCCACAACTCTTCAACTTCAATCTTCAAGACTCAAGACACTGCGTGTCAACTTGAGCTCTTGTTGAATCTTCTCTAAGTCTTTGATGCTGATGACAATTTGATCCTTTAAGACTCCGACTCAACTCACTGACTTGACTCACGAAATTGCCAACACCAAAAGCCGTAAACAATCTCCCCATTAGGCAATTTCGTGACAAAACCCAAAATACATAAAAGCTCTCAAGTCACTCATCTTAAACCAAAAAGTCAAAATTCAATGTTATCACCAAAACATTGATTTTCTTTGCGTGAAAGATCCAATAAATACCAAAATTACATTTGAACCAAACAGTCCTAGAACATACTCTATGACTTAGGACTTGGAGTCTTAAAGTGATGTAATTCCGTAAAACAAAACTCCAAAGAAAATCAAACGTTAGTCGTTAGAGATTAAAATCCTACATTTGATTCGTCCTTTTGGTTCTTTTGTTTTTAGCTCTTTTTCAATCTTTTCTTTATCTCCCCCTATCATGAGCATCTCTAACATGTTCTCCATGTTCCAATGTTCTCCCCCTGTCTTGAGCATTTATGTTCTCCCACTTTGTGATACGATCAGTATTTTCTGTTCTCCCCCTTTTTGTCACAAATTGTCAAACAGTGAACATACTAGACAAAAGGAAATCACTAACAGCATTAGTTCATAGAGAAAGAGAGATAAAGGCTCAGTTCCAGTATATAACAAAAATGCAGATCGCGTACCTGTACCAGAAAGCAAAAATCAAATAATTTCTTGAAAACAAATCCAGATTTTGAATAATTGAATTACCGATTGTATTCCATCAAGAAAACAATTTACGTGCTTGAAAATAATATGAGATCACATAGATGTCATTCAATCCAATTAATTTTTACAAAAATTAAAAAGATTTACTCCGAAATCATGAAAAATAAAGGTAAAACATTATAAACCGTTTTTCATATTATATTCATCAAACACAAGTCATCAAAAATAATCTTGAGATCCAAAGTCTATCAAGATGTAACGGATTTACAAAGATGACTTACAGAGATTTCCAAATGACATCAATTTGAATTTTACCCTTTCAAATTTGAGATAAGCACTAAATACCTAAGGGTGGCTCTTTGAGCATCTTTCAACTATCCCACCTTATACCAACCAGGAGATTGTTCAAAATAAGAGCTTTAAATTTAAATCTCCGAATGCTTCAACTAAACAAATTTCATAAATAATTTTCAAGCATCCATAACATGTGGTAGCTTCACACACAGACCGGACGACCGGGGTGGCACTCTT
>CM055063.1:39134486-39376889 GCA_029204045.2 Tillandsia leiboldiana | reverse complement strand
CGCCGCTTGCGGGCTGCGCATGCGGGGCGCACCCGCATGCGGGCGCGCCGCTTGCGGCGCCTCCGCCTGCGGGCACGGCGCATGCGGGTGCCGCATTGCGGGCGCGACCCGCATGCGGACGCGCCGCTGGGGCTGCCGCATGCGGGCGCCCCCGCATGCGGGCGCGCAGCTTGCGGCGCCCCCGCAATGCGGCGCGGCCTGCATGCGGGCTGCCGAATTGTGGGGGCCGCCGCTTGCGGCGCCGCCGCATGCGGGGCGCCGCCGCATGCGGGCGCCGCGCTTGCGGGCGCTGCCGCTTGCGGGCACCGCCGCATGCGGCGCCGACGCTTGCGGGCACCTCCGCATGCGGACGGCCGCACGCTGTTAGTACCACCCGCCCAGCCGTGCGCGGGCCAGGCGCGTACCTGTTGCGTATTATCCGCAAGGTGAGAGGGCGCCGGGCGCTCTAACATTAGTCTGACAAAGCCTTAAGTTGCTGACTCCTATATGACAGATTCGTGTAGGTCCGGGCGGGCACCCGAGACGCGAGAGAACCTTACATCAGTCAGGAGCGCGACAACAAGGTGGGTTTACGGCCGAGCTGAGTATTGTGTTGGTAATCCGAAAGGGACTTTTATTATTAATCAGCACTAACACTGATGGTTTCTATGATGTATACCTTACCCCGTGACATGGTGACATGGTTACTTGGTTACTGGTTACTTGTTACTTGGTTACTTGGTTACTGGTTACTTATGCTCGAGTTGCGACACGCGCACCCGCGGTTTGGCCACCGCAAAGGGTGCTCTTTTCCGGAAAGGCGGTCTTTGACCCGTGTTACCCCACGAGGTGACGTAGTGGGGGGCCCCTGACAGTGGGGGGTTTGAGGCAGCAGCGAGGTGCGAGCGGTGAGACCACCGTGGGATTGGATCCCGATGTGGTCAGGTGAGACCACCGTGGGATTGGATCCGATGTGGTCAGGTGTGAGACTACGTGGGATTGGATCCCGATGTAGTCAGGTGTGAGACCGCCGGGTCCGTGCCCGACGCGGTCAGTGTACAGGTGTTACCGGGGTTGTGGTTACAGGTGTTACAGGTGGTACAGGTGGTTGCGAGTACCGTTACGAGTAGAGCGGTTGTTCCGGCTAGTCTTGCTTTGGTGATTGGTATTACTTTACTGTTTAGTACTACTCTATGATAGTGTCGCTGACTACCCACTCTGTGACAGGTACCTCCAGGGGGTAGAGGTAGGCGACGGTGAGGCCGAGGTGGTAGCAGACGGGCTGAGGGAGCCCTAGTATGCTGTATCATTACTTCTCTGCATTTCATTCAGAACAGTAGGTTATTGTGTGGTTCTCGATACCCTTGTGGGGTCGTGTGGATGTTGAGTACTTTCTTGCTGGTTATGCACTACTAATTCCTTTATTGTTCCGTTGGGCCGTTTTCTAAACCTTGTGGATTTATGCCGTTTTCCAATCTGTTTTCAAAACCTAGGCTGTGTGGGCCTGTTTTCAAACACGGTGAGTTTTTACTTTCAACTAGACTGGCCACGGGTATTGTTTAGTCTTCATGCACCGTACTACTTCGAACTGTTGTGATTAAAAGGGGAAAATGGTCTTGCTTATGCCCGACTATTGTAACAGCCGCGACGCCGTGCATATACAGAGGAGACTCTGCCCGATTTTCGAGTGAATCTGTATATGTGGCGGGTCTGGGCACGCGCCGGGGGGAAGGAGGTTTCTAAACAAAAAAAAAAGATGTACGCACTTTACGCGTACTTTGAGGTATCGTTTCCGCTAAAATAAAACCCCGGGGCGTGACAGATTAAGATGGTATCAGAGACTTTGCTTTAATCACGACAGTGACGGCCCAACATCCACCGAGATATCACACTTAACTACGAATAAATGAAATGTGCAGGGTTTAAGGGTTAAGACGTGAGAGATCGGGGAGGGGATTTGTAGATAATGTTTCTTTTCTCTCCATTTTGACGATGATTCTTCTAGCAGAGATGAGTACTGAGCTTTGGTTGGTATGTCTGTACAGACAATGGTACGGACCAGAGCGTCGGCCGAGGAGGTAGGGACAGATGCGACGACGTCAGCAGCTGCAGAAAGCCAGCTCCTGCGGCAACAATTGAGGGAGATGGCGGGGGAGATGGCGACCCTTACGGATCGTGTGCGTCAACTGACGCAGCAGCAGCAACCGGTCGCTCCCGCCCCTCCACAGAACCAATTGCACCGGCCGCAGTACCGCAAGCGACAGGTGCTGGGGTAGGGGTAACCCCCTACCCGGCGGCAACGGCCGGGCTAGCACATACCCAAACCACGGCGCCGATGGCAGCACCTGCATCAGCGTCCGTGGGGCTGGCGCGGGGGCTCTCGGCGGGAGCACCCCCGCGAGCCGCCGTCACAGGGAAGGGACGGTTACGCGGGCGGAACGAGAGCGAGTGGAGCCAATCTGGCGGATTTCATGAAGTTCGAACCACCCACGTTCGAGGGGGAGACGACTGATCCCTGGGTAGTCGAAAAGTGGGTGGGATCGATGGAAAAATTGTTTGAGGACCTACTCATTGAAGACCCCGAACGCGTTCCTCTGGCAGTTCACTTTTTGGAGGGGAACGCTCGTCTATGGTGGAAGACGGTGCGTCCTGATCCCACCCAGGGCACCGTGCTACTATCGTGGACGACGTTCAAGCAGGAATTGTTTGGGCCTTCTTCACAAATAGCGTCAAGAAGAAACTGGAGGACGACTTGAACCATATTCAGCAAGGGAGCAAGACAGTTATGGAGTATCAGCGCGAATTTGTGCGCCTGGCAAATTGCGTCCCTTTCGTTATAAGGGATGAACCCCACAAGGCGCAACTATTCGTGGATGGGTTACGAAGTGATATTTTCCAGGTGGTTCAAGCCGCTGATTTGCATACGTTCCAGAAAGTGGTCGACCGGGCCACTATCGTAGTAGAGCGTGGGTTTGCGTTACCCGCGCTAGGAGGGAGGCCCCGGCACAGCATGAAGATAGAAAGCGGCAACAGCAGAGCTACGGGGGGGGGTCATCTGCTGGGAGCCGAATCCCCAACGGTGGAGGGCACAGTCGGGAGCACGGAGCGCACCTACGGGAGAGCCGAGGCCAAGAGACGGGCCTTGTGTGATCTGCGGGGGAGCGCATGGAGTGTGGGTTGCTCCCAGAGAGCCGACCATTGCTTCCGTTGCGGCAAGCAGGGGCACTTCCGCCGCAACTGCCCCTTAACGTGGGATCAGCCTCCTCTGCCGCTTCCACGCCTTCACCACAACTTTTGGGGCGGGGGAAAGCTCCTATGGGGTCGACCTCTAGGCCCCCGGTTACGCGGCGCGAAGAGGATAGGCGGCCTCAACCGGGCGGGCGAATTTATTCCATGACCCGTCAAGAATCGGACCCGCCGGAGCACGTACTCGCAGGTATAACTTCCATTTTAAATTCACGTTCTAGGACCCTCTTTGATACTGGAGCAACACACTCGTTCATTTCTCGCGAGTACGTGTTTTCGCATGACCTCGAGGAAACACCTCTCCAAAGTCGGTTGACGGTCCAGACCGCGGGTGGGACGCTAGAGGCGACTAGTTTGGTAGCCACTTGCCCGATTAAGCTAGGGCGGCTATTCTGCCCTTGGGATTTAATAGTAATTCCCTTGAAGGAGTACGACGTTGTTTTGGGCATGGACTGGCTCTCAAGGTACCAAGTGCTTATCGACTGCGATAAGCGGATGGTACAACTACAAGAACCTAGTTTCCCTAAGAATGCATACCTAGCGTGCAAGAGCATCTCCTTCCCGGCAGTATCTCAGCGACTCGAGCGAGTCAGACTTCCGGCAGTCATCTCCGCGACTCGAGCCAGGAGTCTGATAGAGGGTGGGTGTGTAGCCTATTTGGCATCGGTAGATCTGGTTACCCGACCCTCGACGACACCTTCAGACATCCCGGTGGTGAGGACTTTCCCGATGTCTTTCCGACGGAGCTGCCTGGGATACCCCCTGAAAGGGAGGTGGTGTTCCCTATTGAACTCTTGCCAGGTACGCAACCTATAACAAAGGCACCCTACCGAATGGCCTTCGCGGAGTTGAAAGAGTTAAAGGCGCAACTGGAAGACCTCTTGGACAAAGGGTTTGTCAGGCCGAGTGTGTCACCCTGGGGCGCACCAGTGCTTTTCGTACGGAAGAAGGATGGGAGCCTGCGACTCTGTATCGACTACAGAGGAATAAACAAGGTCACGGTGAAAAATAAGTACCCCCTGCCCAGAATCGACGACCTCTTCGACCAACTACGAGGAGCGACGGTCTTTTCAAAAATTGATCTACAGTCTGGCTACCACCAGCTTCGGGTTCGGAACGAGGACATTCCGAAGACCGCTTTCCGGACCCGGTATGGCCATTACGAGTTTACGGTCATGCCGTTCGGACTTACGAACGCCCCCGCAGTCTTTATGGACATGATGAAACGGGTCTTCAGACCATTCTTAGATCGGTTCGTGGTGGTCTTCATCGATGATATACTAATCTACTCATCCACCGACGAGGAGCACGAGGATCACTTACGAACGATTCTCCAAACCCTCAGGGAGCAGAAGCTGTTCGCTAAGCTCAAAAAGTGTGAGTTCTGGCTACGCGAAGTAGGATTCCTGGGGCATGTGATCTCGGCAAAGGGAATCGCCGTAGACCCCAAGAAGGTGGAATCGGTGATAGACTGGCAGCCGCCCACAACGGTGACGGAGATCCGCAGTTTCTTGGGGCTGGCGGGGTATTATAGACGCTTTGTCGAGGGTTTCTCGAAGATTGCGACCCCTCTAAACCGGTTGACCAAGAAAGGAGAAAAGTTTGTATGGACGGCCAAATGCCAGGAAAGTTTTGAAGAACTCAAAAGAAGGCTAACCGAGGCACCGATTCTTGTACTACCAACACCCGGTGAGGACTATGAGGTGTACTGCGACGCTTCAAGAATCGGCCTTGGGGGTGTGTTAATGCAGCAGGGGAAGGTGATAGCCTATGCATCTAGGCAACTAAAGGACTACGAAAGAAACTACCCCACACACGACTTAGAGCTGGCTGCGGTGGTCTTCGTCCTGAAGTTATGGAGACACTATCTCTTTGGTGTCCATTGTAACATCTTCTCAGATCACCAGAGTCTTAAATACCTGTTCACACAAAAGGAACTAAACTGCGGCAGAGACGGTGGCTTGAATTACTGAAGGATTACGACCTAACGATCCAATACCACCCCGGGAAAGCAAACGTGGTAGCGGACGCTCTGAGCAGGAAGGGGCGACTGGAGGGAGGATCGGTAGGTGCGATAACTGAGCAGAGCAACTTGATCGCAGAATTTTCTCGACTAGGGTTGGAAGTAGTGCCAGCGGGCACGGTTGCGCAACTTCTAACTTTGGTGGTCAAGCCAACACTACTAGAAAAGATTCGAGAGGGGCAGCAGGCGGACTCGCACTTACAGCTCGTAAGAGACAAGATCTCACCGGATCAGGAGGGGGACTTTTCATTGGAAGGCGATGACACCCTACGATTCCGCGGGCGAATTTGTGTGCCAGATACCCCGGAATTGAAGAAAGAAATTCTGTCCGAGGCACACAGCGCCCCTTATGCAGCACATCCAGGAGGCACAAAGATGTACAGGGACCTCAAGCAGACCTTCTGGTGGCCCAAGATGAAGAGGGATGTAACCCAATTTGTAGCTCATTGCCTGGTGTGTCAACAAATAAAGGCGGAACACCAACGACCGGCGGGGAAAATTACAACCCTTACCGGTACCGGAGTGGAAGTGGGATCATATCACCATGGACTTTGTCACCGGGTTCCCACGTTCACCACAAGGACACGACACAATATGGGTTGTGGTAGACCGGCTAACTAAGTCAGCGCACTTCCTGCCAATTCACACAACCTGGACCAGAGAGCGGTTGGCTCAAGTCTACCTCAGCGAGATTGTGAGACTGCATGGGGTACCGGCATCGATCACATCAGACAGAGACACGCGTTTTGTCTCGAAGTTTTGGCAGAGTCTGCAACAAGCCTTGGGGACTAAATTGCACTTCAGCACAGCCTTCCACCCTCAGACAGACGGGCAGTCGGAGCGAGTGATACAGACACTAGAGGACCTGCTTCGGGCCTGTGTACTCGATTGGGGAGTCGGTTGGGAGCGATACCTACCACTTGTAGAATTCGCTTACAACAATAGCCACCAGGCCAGCATACTGATGGCACCCTACGAAGCTTTATACGGGAGACGCTGCCGATCCCCGATCTGTTGGGACGACTTGGGAGAACGAAAGCTCTTGGGACCCGACTTGGTGGAAGAAACAGAAGGGAAAGTGCGCCTCATCAGACAGCGCTTACTAACGCCCAGAGTCGACAAAAGAGCTACGCGGATCGAAGACGCCGCGATTTAGAGTTCCAGGTGGGAGAACACGTGTTTTTGCGGGTCTCGCCGTCCAGGGGAATCAAGCGATTCGGGTTAAAAGGCAAGCTAAACCGCGGTTCGTGGGGCCATTCGAGATCCTGGAACGGATCGGCCCAGTGGCTTACCGCCTTGCCCTACCACCGAACCTCAACCGGATTCATGACGTGTCCACGTTTCGATGCTCAAGAAATACCTCCCCGACCCGTCGCATGTGCTGGACGTCTCGACACTCGAACTAAAGGAGGACCTAAGTTTCGAGGAAACCCCTGTGCGAATACTAGCAAGAGAAAGCAAGACGCTCCGAAACCGA
Source organism: Tillandsia leiboldiana (assembly GCA_029204045.2). NCBI lineage: Eukaryota > Viridiplantae > Streptophyta > Magnoliopsida > Poales > Bromeliaceae > Tillandsia > Tillandsia leiboldiana. The sequence goes on along the minus strand of CM055063.1, from coordinate 39,370,164 downwards.
GACATTCCCTATGTGAAGGTACACTGGAACAACCACGAGGAGCGGGAAGCGACATGGGAACTAGAATCAAAGATGAGAGAGGGCTATCCTTATCTCTTTACCGAAAATCAGGATTGAGTTTCGAGGACGAAACTCGTTTTAAGAGGTGAGTGGTGTAATAGCCGCTAGTTAAAATATTTTAAGGGTCTACTTTTGGTTTCGTTATTTCCGCATTTCGTTTCGGGGGCTGGAGGGTGATCGATTAATTCCCTGTTTCCGGACAGACCGTCGGGGCCCGCGGCTATTTTAGTTGATAGGACTCGCGAAACGGAGAGCGGCGGCGAAATCGGTTCTGAATTCCGACGCCGGAATCTCCCGGAATAAATTCCGGAAGGTAGCTAACACTCAGATGGTTAACGCGGGTTATTTAGACAGACCGGACTCTAGTTCGCACCTGATTTGGACCCGTTTTAACTTGAACTGGGTTCTTTCCCTTTTACCAACTTAACCGTTCCCGTTATTTTCCCCGTCGTATAACTACCCTTAACTACCCGTAACTCCAATAACTACCACCCCCTCTAACTACCCTTAACTACCCGTAACTCCCATAACTACCCACTCCTACCCACTACCGTAACTCCCATAACTCCCACTCACTCTAACTACCAATTCCCCCATAACCACCGTAACTCCCTTTAACTACCCACTCCCCTTAAACCACACACTCCCCTTAACTACCCGTAATATTCCCCACAATTCCCCTACGTACGAAACCCCATTTCCCCAACCTTCTATTTTCCCAACCAAATCCTTCTGCTTCCTCACACGACTGCACGGAGGACCAAGAGGCAGACCAAGGAAGAGAAGGATGGCGTCCTCACATTCCTTGTAGCCGAACGCGCAGGATCGGATCGCCTCTTCCTCCGACAACCGAGGTGAGCACGCTAGGGTTTTGCCTTCTCGCCCCCGTTCTTGTTGAACGGACGAGAGGGGGGGGGAAAGGAAAAAGAAGGGGGCATGGGCATCGCGGGAATCCGGCCGCGCACGGCGGCTCCGCATGCGGACTGCCGCATGCGGCGCCGCCGCTTGCGGCGCACCGTATGACGGACTGCCACATGCGGGCGCCGCCGCTTGCGGGCGGCGCCGCATGCGGCTGCCGCATGCGGGCTGCCGCTGCGGGCGCACCGCATGCGGGCTGCCGCCTGCGCGCCGCCCTTGCGGGCGGCGCCGCATGGCGGCTGCCGCATGCGGGCGCCGCCGCTTGCGGGCTGCCGCATGCGGGCGCCCCCGCATGCGGGCGCGCCGCTTGCGGGCGCCTCCGCATGCGGGCACCGGCGCTTGCGGGCTGCCGCATGCGGGCGCCCCCGCATGCGGCCGCGCCGCTTGCGGGCTGCCGCATGCGGGCGCCCCCGCATGCGGGCGCGCCGCTTGCGGGCGCCTCCGCATGCGGGCACGGCCGCTTGCGGGCTGCCGCATGCGGGCGCCCCGCATGCGGCCGCGCCGCTTGCGGGCTGCCGCATGCGGGCGCCCCCGCATGCGGGCGCGCGCTTGCGGGCGCCTCCGCATGCGGGCACGGCCGCTTGCGGGCTGCCGCATGTGGGCGCCGCCGCTTGTGCGCCGCCGCATGCGGGCGCCGCCGCATGCGGGCGCTGCCGCTCGCGGGCACCGCCGCATGCGGGCGCCGCCGCTTGCGGGCACCTCCGCATGCGGACGGCCGCACGCTGTTAGTACACGCCCAGCCGTGCGGGGCCAGGCGCGTACCTGTGCGTATTATACGCAAGGTGAGAGGGCGCCGGGCGCTCTAATCATTAGTCTGACAAAGCCTTAAGTTGCTGACCTCCTATATGAACAGATTCGTGTAGGTCCGGGCGGGCACCCGAGACGCGAGAGAACCTTACATCAGTCAGGAGCGCGAGCAAACAAGGTGGGTTTACGGCCGAGGCTGAGTATTGTGTTGGAAATCAGAAAAGGGACTTTTATTATTAATCAGCACATACACTGATGTTTTCTATGATGTACTACCTTACCCCGTGACATGGTGACATGGTTACTTGGTTACTTGGTTACTTGGTTTACTTGGTTACTTGGTTACTTATAGCATCGAGTTGCGACACGCCGCACCCGCGGGTTGGCCACCGCAGAAGGGTGCTCTTTTTCCGGAAAGGCGGTCTTTGACCGCTGTTACCCACGAGGTGACGTATTGGGGGGGCCCCTGACAGTGGGGGGGTTTCCGCAGCGAGGTGCGAGCGGTGAGACCACCGTGGGATTGGATCCCGATGTGGTCAGGTGAGACCACCGTGGGATTGGATCCCGATGTGGTCAGGTGTGAGACTACCGTGGGATTGGATCCCGATGTAGTCAGGTGTGAGGACCGCCGGGGTCCGGTGCCCGACGCGGTCAGGTGTTACAGGTGTTACCGGGGTTACAGGTGTTACAGGTGGTACAGGTGGTTGCGAGTTACCGTTACGAGTAGAGCGGATTGTTCCGGCTAGTCTTGCTTTGGTGACTTGGTATTACTTTACTGTTTAGTACTACTCTTATGATAGTGTTGCTGACTACCCACTCTGTGACAGGTACCTCCAGGGGGTAGAGGTAGGCGACGGTGAGGCCGAGGTGGTAGCAGACGGGCTGAGGGAGCCCTAGTATGCTGTATCATTTACTTTCTCTGCATTTCATTCAGAACAGTAGGTTATTGTGTGGTTCTCGATACCCTTGTGGGGTCGTGTGGATGTTGAGTACTTTCTTGCTGGTTATGCACTACTAATTCCTTTATTGTTCCCGTTGGGCCGTTTTCTAAACCTTGTGGATTTATGCCGTTTTCCAATCTGTTTTCAAAACCTAAGGCTGTGTGGGCCTGTTTTCAAACGGTGAGTTTTTACTCGGTGAGTTTTTACTTTCAACTAGACTGGCCACGGGTATTGTTTAGTCTTCATGCACCGTACTACTTCGAACTGTTGTGATTAAAAGGGAAAATGGTTGCTTATGCTCGACTATTGTAACAGCCGCGACGCCGTGCATATACAGAGGAGACTCTGCCCGATTTTCGAGTGAATCTGTATATGTGGCGGGTCTGGGCACGCGCCGGGGAAGGAGGTTTCTAAACAAAAAAAAAAGATGTACGCACTTTACGCGTACTTTGAGGTATCGTTTCCGCTAAAATAAAACCCCCGGGGCGTGACAAACAAGCTGGCTAAGGATGGTATCTTAGGATCCTTACTCCCTGAACCATACCCAGCTTGTGAATCATGTCTTCAAGGAAAAATGACTAAGTCTCCCTTTGTTGGACAAGGACAGAGAGCTACTGAAGTACTCGCCCTGATACATACTGATGTATGTGGCCCATTCGATGTGTCTGCTTGGGGCGGCTATCTCTACTTTATTACCTTTACTGATGATTATTCACGGTATGGGTATGTGTATTTAATTAAACACAAGTCTGAAGTCCTTGAAAAGTTTAAAGAGTTTAGACAAGAAGTAGAAAAGCAAATGGAAAAACCGATTAAGGCTCTTCGATCCGATCGAGGAGGGGAATACCTTAGCACGGATTTCTTAACCTACCTCAAGAATAATGGTATTGTCTCTCAATGGACTCCTCCTAGAACACCAGAACTGAATGGGGTGTCTGAACGGAGGAATCGAACTTTATTAGATATGGTTCGATCTATGATGAGTTTTACAGATTTACCTACGTCACTTTGGGGTTATGCACTTCTTACGGCTATTTATATTTTGAACAGAGTACCTTCCAAATCTGTTCCCACCACACCATATGAGATGTGGCACGGTAGGAAGCCAAGTTTTACTCACATTAAGACTTGGGGGTGTCCGGCTTATATTAAGAAATTAAAGACGGACAAATTGGAAAGCAGATCAGTCAAGGGAAGATTCATTGGTTATCCCAAGGAATCACTTGGATACAATTTTTATCTCCCAGAAAGTCACAATGTGATTGTGAGCCGACATGCCTTCTTTCTTGAAAATGAATTTATTTTAGCAGGAAGCAGTGGGAGAAAAATAGAACTAGAGGAGAAAGTCTCTTTAGAATCGAGCATTCCAAGAGCCCTTCCTGATAACTCTGTGATACCAGAGATTACATTGCCACCTCGCAAGTCTAGTAGAATCTCTCATCCTCCTGATAAATACATGGGATTATTTATAGAGGACATGGAGGAAATGTTCCTAGTGGGAGACAAGGATCATAGAGATGATCCTAAGACTTATAGCGAGGCGATGTCAGACATCGACTCCGAAAAATGGTTGGAAGCCATGAAGTCTGAAATAGACTCAATGTACTCCAATCAAGTTTGGACTTTGGTTGATCCACCGGAGGGTATTGTACCCGTTGGATGCAAATGGATCTCCAAGAGAAAGATTGGTTCTGATGGAAAGGTAGAGACCTATAAAGCTAGGCTGGTAGCAAAAGGTTATAGTCAACGCGAAGGCATTGACTAATAGGATACCTTTTGTGATGATCCAGAATTCTACAGGGCTGTTACAGTGTGATCGGCAGCTTCTGGAGGCCTACGGGGCATGTCGGCGGTGTTCGTGCGCCAATTTGGACTCAAGTGATGAACTTCGGGCTTAAAATGGATCACGTGGGTGATCGGGGGAACCCCGTCAGATATTTAGAGGTGTTTTCGCGCAAATCGGATATCAAATTTGGACTCGGCACGAAATTCGGATTGAAAATGCCTTTCCGGGAGCCTCCGGCGATTTATCGGATGGGAATTTGGCGAAATGGACGTCAAATTCGGGTTCAGCGCGCGAAAACGGTCAAAACGGACTACCCACTTGTATTTTTGGTGCTCGGGTACTGTTCACCTGCCGGAACAGTAACTCCGGCGATCGCCGGCGGCAGGCGGCGGCGGCGCGGCCTCGGGCAGGCGGCAAGCGGCGGCGCGCGGCGCGGGCAGGGCGCGGGCAGCGCGCGGCGCGCGGGCAGGCGGGCGGTCCACGCGGCGGGCGTGCACCGAGGCGGGTGGACACGTGGCATCACCCGATAAGTCGGCTCATGGGAGTTGGTCCACGGGATATTCAGGATGGCTCATGGCTTATGGTGCACCGGGCTTGGACACGTGGCTGGTTCCTATTCGTTCGGTTCACAGGATTTAGTGCACCGGGTTCACTAGGCAGAGGCATGACACGTGGCAATCCCCCATTGGTTGGTCAACTGTGCGGGCAGAAGGGGCAGCAGGCGCGTCTGGGCGCGCGGGCAGGCGCGGTCGGGGGCCACGTGTCGCAGCTGGATTGGATGTAGTTGGTGTTTTGTGTTCTGTGGACACGTGGCAGCATTTTAGTGGACAGTTTTGGTGTTTCCTCTTCGGCGGGACACAGAGGGAATTAATGGAAAAGATTTTTCTGGTTTTTCCTATTATCTCCATCCGAGGCTCATTCAAAGGAATTTTTCACCACCTTAGAGGCTTCATCTTCTTGAGGAGTGAGAAGATGAAATCTTCATCAAGAAGAGAGGAAGCATCCTGTGAAGTTTCGGATTTTTGGGCGGCACGGATTACGAGATTTCCATTTCTCCGGCACGGTGCGACGTTCCTTCATCGGTGTATCCCTTTCGTCGCATTTCAATGCGAGAGCTCTCCCGGCCTACCCCGATCACATTTTCCGGCGATTCTTGCGCCATTGGAACGGCGATTGACAGAGATTTAATATTGGTATTCCTGTTTCCCCTCGTTTCATGTTTTTTGAGGAGTTTTCCTAGGTTTACTGTGACACCATTTGCTGTGATGGAGTTTTGGACAGCGGTTCGATCTTTCAGCGATATCTCCGCAACCGGACATCGGATTGAGGTGATTCAAAAGGCATTTTGCATCTACACATCGCAAGGAACATCCTCAAATTTTCCTGGATTTTTCTAGATTTTTCCTGAAGGTGAAAAAGGCATTATTTTTAGTATTTGGTGCTGAAATTTACAGTACAGAGTTCTTTGGGATAGTCCCCTTGCCGAATTTATATCTCAGTGTAGGAAACTCGGATTTGAGCGTGCAGGTACTCGTTTCGACCGGCTCGTCGCGAGGATCGCGACAGTATATTTTTGGGAATTTTCTGTGCACAACTCGCAGGTGAAAAAGGCTCAACTCTGGACTGATTACTGGAATAGCATGTTTTGAGGATAATTGTATGTTTAATTGCATGTTTTGGGGTAATTGTGAACAGTGGTCGCGGCGGCTTATCTGTTTGGACTTGTGGCGTGAAAAAGAGATATTGGACAGCCTTGGGTTGCGCAATTCCATGTGGGTGGTTGCTTTACTCCTCTTTTCTGATGTGCCCACTAGGAATATTAGAGTGATCCCCTTTATTGAACATGTTGAATGGTCACCTAATGGACATGCATGCTTAACTAGATAATTGTGAGCCTATCATATGGAAAACATTATATTGGAAACTTGACATGTTGGAACTTATACATGCTTCATGGACATCGTTTTAGCATTTAACCTTGCATGAGGGAGGGGGATGTACTTTCATATTGTGATATTGTGAGGCGTCTTGTGGGAGGGTACCACTTGAGGATTTTTGGACAAGCATAGGTGGATGATTCATGTGAGGGTGATTAGCAGGTTATGGACATGTGTGGTTGGATTATGATTTAGCATGATGATTACACCCAGGTGGAGTTATTACTTGGTACACATGGTGAACCACTAATTGTCATTCCCCTTCTTTCTTCCATGAGGAGATAGGCTTGATTTCAGGGATATCTAGTTAGACCATTTCTGATCGCTACACTATATGTTGGGACTGACTTAGGAGGAACCCTATTGTCTCTTCTTCCCCTATTCCTTAGGCAGGCGGCTATTTGTTGCTCGGGTTTGAGCAGGGATCGGCATAGTGTAGTCGGGGCTTGGATTTTAGCTTTTGGGGTTTTGCGGCTATTGCGGATAGTAGGCGGTTGACCGGATGTCGGATCTGGGTCAGGATTGTCATTATGGGTGTGGTTGTTAACCCTTCTTCTTTTGATTACCCGCTAGGCATTTGAGTAGCTTCTTTGATTAAAATGATAAATGCACTTTATGTGTGGCCATGGCAGGCTTATTGTGATTAAACAGATATTGTTAGAACTTGCTTGATTGGGGATTATGATTGTAGAACAGCAGCGTCATGTTAAAGGATAAGGCTAATCAATGATTTGTGGGCTTTGGGTATGTGGCATAGGCAGGCACAGGCTATCTCATATTTACTATTCTCATACTGTTCTCTACATGCTCTAACATTATAAAGGTTATCGACATCTGTTTTATTTTGTATCATCTTGGGACATTTGCATGCTTGTATGGTCACCTAGATAGGCCACCTTTTTCTGCTACACTATCATGCTGGAATTGACATAGGAGAAACCTTTTTATTATTCTTTTCTCCTTTCATTTGAGGCTCAGGGTATTTGTAGCTCGTGCGCGAGCAGGGGGTTTGGGGATAGTGTAGTCAGGATCTTGGGTTTTGGGACAGGCAGGCTTGATGGCAGGGTATTGCGGCAACCGCGGACCTTGGGCGGTTGACCGGAGGTTGCTTATGCATCAGATTGGGTATCAGGTCTCTAGTGGATGGAGTTTCCCACTATTTGTTATATTGCATCAGGTTGAGATCGGGTCTCCCTTTAGTGGACGGGTTTTCCCACTTTGGTCATAGTCATGATCCAGTCCTGCTGACTTTGATACTTGTTACTGAGGCACTTGACTCGTGTGGGTCGCTCCCCTCGAGTGCCACTCCGGAGTGTGCGGTTTTCAGACCTCGAGTCTTCGAGACTCTCATCCCCTATCGGTGTTATGCGTAGGCTGGCATACCCGATTTGGCAGGCAGAGCAGGCAGTACCAGTGTTTACTGGTGGTCAGATTGCGTTTATTCAGGCAGGCATTTGTATTCTGATGCATACATTCAGCTATTCTTTTAGCTCAGTTTTTAGAGGCATTCTAGTGGTAGCTTTTCATCATGAGTCATACTCATTGCATACCACCTTTATTCCTTTTGCCTCTGGTAGACCTAGTGGGCGTGTCAGAGTCGAGGTTTTACCCACTAGGGGAGGCTACTGGTTTACTAGTAGTCTCACCCCCATTCTTCTTTCCTCTTTTTCTTCTCCCTTGTTTTGCAGTGTCTTCTGCGGGTGCTACTGGGCTTACAGTGGCGGGTCGAGGAGAGAGGACGGCTGAGTAGATCGATCCCGAGGCAGGATGAGCACGTTAGCTGGACTGTTGGTGTACCCATGTTTCCTCAGACGGTAGTACTTTCACTTTTGGGACTGGCTTTCGCCAGCAGGTTGTATTTATTTTGTGAGCTGGGAGAGACTGCTGTATCATTTATATACAAATGTATTGTATTTTATTTCCAGCTTCAGTCTGAGATGCATTAGTTTTAGTTCAGCTCTGTTTTTATTGCTCTTTTATTATATCTCTTATATCTGAGCAGGTCACTGGCGCTTCGTGTACACGGGAAATACCGTGTGCACGGCGGATCTGTGGACGAGCCCGGGTTCTGGTTTACACCCGGGGCGTGACACCTTTTCACCTGTAGCCATGCTTAAATCCATCAGAACTCTGCTTGCTATTGCTGCACATTATGACTACGAGATCTGGCAAATGGATGTAAAAACTGCTTTCCTGAATGGATATCTTGAAGAAGAAATCTATATGGAGCAGCCTTTGGGTTTCACTACCAAAGATAGAAGTCATAAAGTGTGCAAGCCTCAACGATCCATTTATGGGTTGAAGCAAGCTTCTCGGAGTTGGAACACTCGTTTCAATGATGCAGTCGAATCGTTCGATTTCATCAGAAATGAAGAAGAGCCGTGTGTGTATAAAAAGGTTAGTGGGAGTGCTGTTACTTTCCTCGTATTGTACGTGGATGACATACTCCTAATTGGGAATGACATTCCTATGTTAACATCGGTGAAGTTATGGTTATCCAAAGAGTTTTCTATGAAAGACCTTGGAGAAGCATCTTATATCCTAGGGATAAAGGTCTATAGGGATAGACCTAAGAAGTTGCTTGGTTTATCGCAAGCTATGTACATAGATGAAGTGTTGAAAATGTTCAGCATGGAGAATTCCAAAAGGGGTATGGTACCTCTAAGACATGGAATTCACCTCTCTAAGACTATGTCTCCTAAGACACCTGAAGAGAGAAGCCGTCGCATGAGCAGGATCCCTTATGCTTCCGCAATAGGGAGTTTAATGTATGCGATGCTATGTACTCGACCTGATATAGCATAGGCTGTGAGCGTCACTAGTCGATATCAGTCGAACCCAGGCGAAGAGCATTGGGTAGCGGTAAAGAATATCCTTAAGTACTTGAGAAGAACAAAGGATATGTTCTTGGTTCTTGGAGGTGGAGAACTCAAAGTTAGTGGCTATACAGATTCAGATTTTATGTCTGATATAAACGATAGAAAGTCTTCGTCTGGGTATCTATTTATTTGCAATAGTGGGTCAATAGTTTGGAAGAGTTCTAAACAAGAGACGATTGCTGATTCTACTATGGAGGCGGAGTACATCGCTGCATCTGAAGCTGCCAAGGAAGCTGTTTGGATCAAGAAATTTATCACTGAGCTTGGGGTGGTTCCCTCTAGTAGGGATCCCCTGCCACTATTTTGTGATAATAATGGCGCCATAGCATTAGCTAAGGAGCCGAGATCTCATCAGAAATCCAAACACATCGAGCGGCGGTATCACAAGATCAGAGAGTACATCAAAGATAAACATATTGAAGTGCAGAAGGTTGCCTCCGCAGATAACGTGGCGAACCCGCTAACTAAGGCTTTGACTCAGCAAAAACTAGAGACTCATCTTGAGAAGATGGGCATTAGATATATGACTGATTGGCTTTAGTGCAAGTGGGAGATTGTTAGTTGTATGCCCCAAAAGCCTATCAGGTTGACGCATGTTATTATATGGGACATATTTGTACTTGATCTTTATTATAATTTGGGCATTTTATGCCATTCATGTCTGATGTGTCCATGAATCGTCCTTTGAATTAATGAGATGATAATGTATATTATTAAGAGTTAAGAATTTGAGATACATATTATTAGTGATTAAGTCATAAATGCTCTCAATCGGAGGATCATCATGGGGACGATGATTGATCCGGCAAGATTGATGTATGTGTCGCTCTCTTTTAGGATGACGAGTCTCAAGTCATTAGTGTGGGGACACTGGAGCGAACGTGCAGGTGGTTGTTATAGAACAAGGGCACTGAGCGTGACCAATTACGAATAGTTACTTGGATGTCTACTCTTTCGTCAGTAACTGATTCGATGTTGCAGTGGTACAACTGATCCTTAGACCTGCGACACCACGGCCATTCAGTATGAGGCTACTGTAGTTTGACTATGCAAACTCTGATCCTAGTCACGAGTCTTAGTAGTATATGTTGGTTGCAGTCGGTTCATATTAGGAATGGGTGTTTGTTTATAAGGGATCTATCGCTCTCGGTAGAGAGATAATTAGTCCTATGCTATTTGTAAGGCAAAGCTCAGAAATCCTCGGCCGGGGTAATATGGTTCATGGAAAGGTGTTTCCAAGAGTAACCATATGAGCTTGTGTCCTATCAAATTTGTCATATAACGGGTGATGGGGTTTGACGAGTATTCCATGACCTCCACTCAGTTGGGACTATGCGATAGAAGGATTGTATTGTACGGTAACTGCACCTTGAGGTTCAGTCCAATATTCACTTCTGACTGGATTGCCATCATATGCTGCTAGGCGTCACTGGTGGATTGTGGGAACCAATAAGAATAATTATAGGCGAATAATTATTATACGATGGAAGAATCAAAAGTGTTTGATCCATCAAAAGGAGTTTCGATGATGATGTCGATGGGGATCGCATCATATCTCACTACCAGACAGAATTGAACCTATTAGGTCACACATATAAGGAATCGCGCATGATCGATATCAAGGAGATGATAAAGAAGTTTATAGAATGGATTAATTATAATCACAATACTAAAGTTTACTAATCTATTAGTAAAAGGACTAATTTGCAATTATTGTAAATTAGAGGTATTTAAGTGCAAAACTTGCATGGTGTATTTGCTAATTGTTAGTAAATATTTGGAGAACTTATGTGTAAATGTTACACACGTAGGATAATGGATAATCCAATCGGATTAGGATTCGATTTAATTAGTTACTAGATTTTATCTTGAGATTTAATTTAAAAGATCTTTCTTTGTAACTAATTATAAGATTTAATTAGTTACTATATTTTAGGAGATCTTTCTTTGTAACTAATTATAAGATTTAATTAGTTACTAGATTTTATCTTGAGATTTAATTTAAAAGATCTTTCTTTGTAACTAATTATAAGATTTAATTAGTTACTATATTTTAGGAGATCTTTTCTTTGTAACTAATTATAAGATTTAATTAGTTACTAGATCTTTCTTTGTAACTAATTATAAGATTTAATTAGTTACTATATTTTAGGAGATCTTTTTGTAACTAGTTATAAGATTTAATTTTGTTATAGCCGGCCAACTTCCTATTATAAGAATAGGTAGTACGTATGTGATACGTAACAATTGGAGAAAGAAAAAGTGGAAATTAATTAAGTCGCGGAACGTAAGAAAACCCTAGCCGCCTATCCTCTCCCTTTTTCTAAAGTCCTCCATAATTAATCGTTCTCGATCTTCGGAAGATTGCTAGCACAATTAGAAGATTGATTCATCCTCCTTACATCGACGCAAGAATTAATTCGCGATCGGATCGCGAATCAAGGAGAATCGATATTTCGATCAAGGGCGTAATTCCGTGTGGACACAAGTAGAGGCCGGGTGCGTGCGCGGCTATCAAGGACGAACAATTTTTACTAACGATCGTCGGCTTCGCGGTGATCTCGACCCGCGCAAGGTAAAAATTAAATCCTAATTGATGAGATCAATTAGATTACCTTTTTATGATCTAAAACAAAACATGCGGTGATCTTGGTTTAAGGAAAAATTTTAATTGCGTTTTTTTTCTTCCGCTGCGCATATCCGTATTTTTCTTACACCTAGACCGCAAGTTAATTAATTAGTGTTACAAAACAATCAAAACAGTATATTCAAAAACAATCTTTATTGTTTTTGATTTCGATCGTTCCAGAAAACCCAATCAACATCGAAAAAGAGATTAGATCTAAAACAAACGATGAGGGTGGCTGTGATACAATTGTAAGAAAATACGGATATGCGCAGCGGAAGAAAAAACGCAATTAAAAATTTTCTTAAAACAAAGATCACCTCATGTATTGTTTTAGATCGAAAAAGGTAATCTAATTGATCTTATCAATTAGGATTTAATTTTTACCTTGCGCGGGTCGAGATCACCGCGAAGCCGACGATCGTTGGTAAAAATTGTTCGTCCTTGATTGCCGCGCACGCACCCGGCCTCTACTTGTGTCCACACGGAATCACGTCCTTGATCGAACTAATCGATCGCCTTGATTCACGATCCGATCACGAAATAACTCTTGCGTCGATGTAAGGAGGATGAATCAATCTTCTAATTGTGCTAGCAATCTTCCGAAGATCGAGAACAATGAATTAATTGTGGAGGACTTGAGGAAGAAGATAGGCGGCTAGGGTTTTCTTTTTCTCCTTTTTTTCTATCGTTCCAAAATACGTCACATATGACATATATTTATATTGAGAAAACCCTAACCCTAATTCTAATCCTAATCGAATCCTAATCCGATTGGATTATCCATTATACTTATGTTAGTTTCAATATGAATCGAATCCAAATCCTAATTCGATTCGTGTGTAACATTTACACATAAGTCCTCAAAATATTTACTAACGATTAGTAAATACACCATGCAACTTTTGCACTTAAATACCTCTAATTTACAATAATTGCAAATTAGTCCTTTTACTAATAAATTAGTAAACTTTAGTATTGTGATTATAATTAATCCATTCTATAAACTTCTTTATCATCTCCTTAATATCGATCACGCGCGATTCCTTATGTGTGTGACCTAATAGGTTCAATTCTGTCTGGTAGTGAGATATGATGCGATCCCCATCGACATCATCATCGAAACTCCTTTTGATGGATCAAACACTTTTGATTCTTCCATCGTATAATAATTATATGCCTATAATTATTCTTATTGGTTCCCACAATCCACCAGTGACGCCTAGCAGCATATAGTGGCAATCGAGTCAGAAGTGAATATTGGACTGAACCTCAAGGTGCAGTTACCGTACAATACAATCCTTCTATCGCATAGTCCCAACTGAGTGGAGGTCATGGAATACTCGTCAAACCCCATCACCCGTTATATGACAAATTTGATAGGACAGAAGCTCATATGGTTACTCTTGGAAACACCTTTCCATGAACCATATTACCCCGGCCGAGGATTTCTGAGCTTTGCCTTACAAATAGCATAGGACTAATTATCTCTCTACCGAGAGCGATAGATCCCCTGTAAACAAACACCCATTTCTAATATGAACCGACTGCAGCCAACATATACTACTAAGACCCGTGACTAGGATCAGAGTTTGCATAGTCAAACTACAGTAGCCTCATACTGAATGGCCGTGGTGTCGCTGTGAGGTCCCGGAATCCCCCGCGTAGGGTTGCTGGTTGTTGGGCAGCTTTCGGCCGCCGTTGGGGGTGTTGGTGCGCGTGTTGGGGACCCAGAAATGGATTTGTGATGCAAATTGGGATTTGCTTGCATCACTGGAGGCCTGCGTGGGTTGCGCGCAATTTGGACACAAGTGGTGGACTTCGGGCTTAAATTGAGACCCCGTGGGAAGTTGGAGGACCCGTCGGGTGTTTAGAGGTGATTTCGCGCGATTCAGATGTCAAAATTAGACTCCGGGTGAAGTCCGGATAAAAGTTTACCTCTCCGGTCGCCTTCGGGAATTTTTAGAGTTGGAATTGGGCAAATCGGACTTTAAAAATGGACCCGGCGCGAAAATCGGATCGAGTGGGCATTCGGCAAATTTTCGGGTGAGAATTTGGAGAAATGGACATCGTTTTTGGATTCAGCGCGCGAAATCGCTAAGAATGGACTATTTATTTGTTGGTTTTGGAGCCCGGATGAAGTGCGCGTTTTTCGAGGCAAAACGGCACGTTTATCGAGGCATCGCGCGGCACGGATCCCGAGGTGGGCGGCGGCGCGCTGCGCAGTGCGCGCTAGCTGGCGCGCGTTGGGAACGCGCGCCTGCGCGGGGCAGCGCAGGGGCCGCCACGTGGCGGCCCCCCGTTGGCGCCCGCCCGGGGGCGGGGGAGTGCGCCCGTGTCACGGGCGCGTGTCCCGCGCCTGTGGGCAGCGCGGTGTCACGCGCCCGTGTGGCGCGCGGACTGCGCGGCCGCGTGGCGCGCAGAGGCGCGGCCACGTGGCCCCGCCTTTTGCTGCCTGGACCGGGTGCACCCGCATGGGTGCGGTGGACCGGCGGGTGCACCGTGCACCGCGGGCCGTGGACCGCCTTCTCCCCTCTCCCTCTTTTTCCTCTTCTTCTTCCTCCCCGCAGGCCACCTTCTTCCCTTTCTTTCTTTCTTCTGCACCCGAGAGCGAGAGGGAGTGAGGGAGGAGGTTGTGGGAGTTGGCGTTTCGCGTCGCGGGCCTCGTGGAGCGCGCGAGGCTTCCGTTGGGGGCGTTGCGGCGACGGCGGCGCAGTCGTACTCCGTTTTTGGTGCGGACTCCGGCAGCGTGCTCCGTTTTGCGTGCGGACTCCGGCGGCGTGCTCCGTTTTGGTGCGAACTCCGGCAGCGTGCTCCGTTTTGCGTGCGGACTCCGGCGGCGTGCTCCGTTTTGCGTGCGGACTCCGACGGCGTGTCCCGTTTTGCGTGCGGATCGCGTGGAGGCCAATTGCAAGTGGCTACGAGCAATTGGTGGCAAATCGAGGTGGGTGGCCTTATCTCCAAGTTTTATGGAATGTACATTAATTCTATTAATGTAGGACTATGCATGATAGTATATTTCCTTGTGTAGCATGCTAGATTGTTGGAATGGCTATCCCTTTATTATCGGTTAATGTGGTTATCTTGGAACTTGACCTAGCACCCCCGTCATATGTTGTATGTGTAACCAGACAAGTAGAAAACCCTCACTTGGGCTAGGGTTATTTATGCTTAGACATCCACACTGTTCCTTCATCCCTGACATAGTGTTTTCTCGCCCGGGTAGTGGGCCGAGAGGTCGGGACTTGCTTTTAGTGTGGGATGCTTTTGCACTCTTGCTTGGGAGCAGAGTGGAGTCTGGTAGTTGTAGCTGGGTTGCTTATCTGTGCCGGGAGCCGTTTGGGTAAACGGTAGTCCCGGGAGGTCTTGTTTCCCTGTTGTGCCGTCGTGGAGGGAGCCGTTGCGCAGACGGCAGTCCCGGGCCGTCGAGTATCTTCCGGTCCGCCTTGTTGGGAACCGTTGGGGTTGACGGTGGTCCCAGGTCGTTGAGTGTTGTCCGACCTGTTTTGTTACCCTGAGTTGTGGGTCGTTCCTGGCTGTGGAGTATCTCCAGCCAGTGAGCCTTGTGCTGCGAGCCGTTGGCGAGGCTAGTGTCTCGTGTTTCGAGTTAGCCGAGCAGCTGAGTCGTCGAGAGTTCTCCGACTGTCGTGCGAGGTATTTGGGGACCCTGAGTCCTACCGTTCTGAGAGTGAGCGTGGATTTTGACTAGCCTGCTTATGCCAATTTGTGATACTCTATGCCGCGCCGTGTTCCTCAGTTGGAGTCGCGTCCCTGAGATGCCGCTGTGGATACGATGGGCCTGTTGAGGCAGTTTTGCGCGAGGGGTGAGTTAGTCGGGCAGGACGCCCCACGTAAATCCCGTCCTCATGGGGATGCGTGGTAGTGGGCAGGCGCGTTCCTAGTCGACAGGCACAGGCTTGACTGGACCCTATGAGGCAGTCAGTTCGATTGGGTCTATTGAGCACCTTGGGTGCGAGTGGTCTCTTTTACTTGCATCTGTTCCACTTTTTGAGTATCTAGATAGAGGCATGGTAGCTGTAGAGTAGTTTCCAGCCTTTCTTTCAGATTTCTTTGCCTGTTATCTTTTGCCTCTTGTAGACTTGGTGGGCAGACCGTTGGGCTTGTTGACGGTACCCACTGAGAACTACTGTGGGAAGTAGTTCTCACACCCGTCGTGGTGTCTTTTTCCCCTGGAACTTCTCCTCCTGTTCCTGTTGCTCCAGTTGCTGATCCTTCTGACCGAGGCGAGGGAGTCGCGAGCTAGTTCCCTACCCGTCATTGGAGTGTAGCGGTACCCCTTCAGAGGAGAGCTTCAGTAGATTAGTTTTCTTCTTTTTCCTCTGTTGAGAGACCTTTGTTGTGAGGTATAGAGTTGTACTTTATTTTACAGTTTGAGAGACTGTTGTAGTGAGGATATTCTTGTATCGAGAGTCTGTACACTGATGTATTCATTGGAGATACCTCCCTTTTGAGTTTTGTATCAGAGGACTTTGTATATGATAGTATTTGGGGAGATGGTTATTGTATTATTTTTAGTTGTACAGTGTTTGGACTTCAGTTTTAGTAGTCTACTTTCAGCTCTCTGATATCTGTATACTGTAGTTGATTCTTTCTGCAGGTTAGACGCTTCATCTGTACGGCAGTTTCCGTACAGATGGCGGATCTGTTGGCGAGCCCGGGTGGCAGTTTCCACCCCGGGGCGTGACAGTCGCAGGTCTAAGGATCAGTTGTACCACTGCAACATCGAATCAGTTACTGACGAAAGAGTAGACATCCAAGTAACTATTCGTAATTGGTCACGCTCAGTGCCCTTGTTCTATAACAACCACCTGCACGTTCGCTCCAGTGTCCCCACACTAATGACTTGAGACTCGTTATCCTAAAAGTGAGCGACACATACATCAATCTTGCCGGATCAATCATCGTCCCCATGATGATCCTCCGATTGAGAGCATTTATGACTTAATCACTAATAATATGTATCTCAAATTCTTAACTCTTAAGAATATACATTATCATCTCATTAAATCAAAGGACGATTCATGGACACATCAAACATGAATGGCATAAAATGCCCAAATTATAATAAAGATCAAGTACAAATATGTCCCATATAATAAAATGCGTCAGCCTGATAGGCTTTTGGGGCATACAACTAACACTTATGGTGACAGGTATTATTTTATTTTATTTACCGGCATTGGTTTTGCATTGTATTGTACTTGAGCATCCTAGTCATTTGTTAGGAGTGCATGTACTTCTTTGCATGGGTTAGGGGTAGGACGGTTACCCGGTGTTCGGGAGGTTCATATTCCCGATCTTTGACACGTGGGGGAGTGTTGTTGGTCCTGCCTGGTGCAGTTGAGTCCTCGTTAGTACCAGTAGACCTGATGGTCTTAACCTAGTTATGGGACTTGGTTTTGGTACTTAGGACGGTTTGGCTGGCTCGGTTTTCTTCTTTTCGCGGCGGTTGATTGTGCCGCGAGGACGGTCCTATTAGGAGGGGCTAGGCCAGGAGTAGATGGTGTGCTGGGGTTACTTGGGGGCTATCTTTGCCTCTTTGGTTTCGACTTTGCGTGCGGGGCGGGTGTTCCGCCGTGGGTGCGCGGCCTTTTTGGCTAGCGTGGTTATAGGGTACCCCGGGAGTGCGGAGGTACTCGGGTTGAGCCTTTATGCCTTTGGACTTGGTGGTTGGATTACCGGGGGCCTTGGTGGAGCGGATGTTTTGTCGGTGTGAACTACTTGGTAGCTCTAGCGGTTAGCCCAGCTGTACTTGGTTGAGGTGGTACTGTTTTCTGGAGTGCCCGCCTCTATGTTGTTCTAGCTGAGACACGAGGTTCGCATCGCGTCTCTAGAGGAGGTATTTGACAGCCTTGGGAGCTTGAGTGGTAGATGATTGGATATTTACCTCCTCTATTTGGTTGAGGTTCCGGGTTAAGGAATGATTTTAGTTTAGAGGACGAAACTTTCTTTTAGTGGGGGAGGATGTGAGGACCTGAATTTCCGCAAGAGGATTATTGTTGGATTAACGGAGCTTCTGCAGGGTGTTTGACAGCTTTTGGAGGCCTTTACTGTGTATTGGAGGTATTCGTACACAAGTTGGACTCAGGTGTTAGACTCAGGGATTATAATGATCACGTGAGTGATCGGAGGACCCCGTCGGATGTGTAGAAGTGGTTTCGCGCGAAACAGATATTAAAATTGGGCTCATCGCTAAGTTTGGACAAAAAAACACCTTTCCGGATGCCTTCGGCAATTTTTGGAAACAGAATTTGGCAAATCGGACACCGAATTTGGACTCAGCGCGCGAAAACGGTGAAAATGGACTATTTATTGGTATTTTTGGGAGCCCGGATGTGAAAACACGAATTTCGAGGCTTGGGTACTGTTCCGGTGGCCGGCGGGCAGCGGCGGAGCACGGCGGGCTGCGGCGGAGCAGCAGCGCGGGCAGCGCGCGGGCGCGGGCAGGTGTGCGGGCGCGCGGGCAAGCGCGCGGTCCACGGGCCGGCGTGCACCGGAGGGCAGGATACGTGGCGTGCCTGGATTGGTCGGTGTAGTGGACTGGGACCACGGAGCAGGCAGGCGTGGCGCATGGACCGGCGGGACACGTGGCGGCTTTCTGTTGGCGGGCTTAGGAAGGCGGTGTTCACCGAGGCGCGGGGGTCGCCTCGGGAACCATGCCTGGCAGGGGCGCCAGGCGGCGCGCCAGGGTTGGTCGGGAGTTAGTGCGGGCCACGTGGCGCCCGTTGATTCGCGGGCGCCACCCACCCGCGTTGACCGGGAGAGGCCACGCGGCGCTTCGCGAATGGTGCGGGATGCTGTTGCCTGTTCAGGCTGACGTGGCGATCCCTGGAGAATTCGGGCGCTCGCTGTTTGCCTTCCCGCAGCGGATTCGGGCGCCCGAATCCGGTGTGGGCGCCCGAATCTGGGGATAGAATGGGAATTAAGTGATTTGTTTTTCCTAGCCTATATAAAGGCCGTGAACAGCTGCAGAGAGCTCCTTTCCTGCCTATTTTCTCACAGTGCGGCCTTCACAAGATTTCCTCCTCTCCCAGAGCTAGTTCCACCTACAGATTCTCGGATTTTTCTACGGCACGCATCCCGAGGTTTTCATTTTTACGGTGTGGCGCGACGCTCGTTCGTTTGTGATCTTCTTCGTCGCGTTTTGGTGCGAGGACTCCCCCGGCTTACTCCGACCACCATTTTTGTCGATTCTTGCGCTGTTGGCTTCTCGACAGGTAGGGCTACGATCTTCGTGATTTGAGTTTCCCCTCATTTGGAGTTTGTCTTAGAGTTCCCTGAGATTTCATTTGACCCTTTTTCTTGGGCGGAGTTTTGGATAGCACTGTGGTATTTTGGCGTTATCTTTGTGTACAGGCGTCGGATCGAGGCATACCAGAAGGCGTTTTTCATCTACACAGCTCAAGGAACACTCTCAAATTTTCAGGGAATTTTCTGAATATTTTTCAAAGGTGAAAAATCTCTCTTTACAGAAAGTAGTGCTACAGTTTTTGAGATCGGTTTATTTCGGGGTGGTTTCCTTGTCGAATTTGTTTCTCAGTGTAGAAAACTCGGATTTGAACGTGCAGGTACTTGTTTCGACGGGTTCGTCGCGAGGATCGTGACAGTATTTTCCTTGGAATTTTCCGAGCAGTTCTCGTAGGTAAAAATAGGGCATCTTTGGACTGTTAGCATTGTGACAGCATGTTTTGAGTTTAATTGTATGTTTTGGGGTAATTCTTGTACAGTGATCGCGGCAGTTTAGCTGTTTGGGCGAGAGCACTAATTGGACTTGGAATTAGCGATCGAGGTGGGTGGTTGCTATATCCCTCATTTTTCTGACATACCCACTAGGAATATTACAGAGATCTTTTGGAGCATTATTGATCGTTAATTGTTATTCTTACGAGCCTATCATGTGAGACATATCATGTCGGGAATGTTATAAGGAAACTGCTAAGTTGGAATTACGATTGCATCTGGAACTTAAACATACTAGCATGGACATAATAGTAGTACATAATCTTGCATGTGGTAGCTAGTGGTATGTTGAACAATGTGAAATATCTGTTGGTAGGTGCTACTTGGGGCTCTTTGGACATGTATAGGCGGATGGTTTATGTGAGGGTAGTCAGTGGATTTTAGACATGTGTAAATGCTTAATGACTTTAGCATGATGGTTATATCTATGCTGAACTACTACCTAGTACACATGTGGGACTATTAGTTGTTATACTTCTTTCTATTTGCATGAGGACAATTACATGCTTGTATGGACATCTTGGTAGGCCATCTTTTATCGCTACACTTTCATGCTGGAACTTGACTTAGGAGAAACCTTGTTTGTTTCTTTTCTCCTTTCGTTAGTCAGGTGGTATTTGTTGCTCGGATTTGAGCAGGGGTTTGGGATAGTGTAGCCGGGGCCTGGATTGTGGATTATGGGTTTTGGCGGCGACCGCGGATATTGGGCGGTTGACCGGTTGTCGGTTATAGGACATCGGTGATAGGGCATGATTATGGACTAGATGTAAGAAAAATACGGATATGCGCAGCGGAAGAAAAAAAAAACGCAATTAAAATTTTTTCTTAAACCAAGATCACCTCATGTTTTGTTTTAGATCATAAAAAGGTAATCTAATTGATCTCATCAATTAGGATTTAATTTTTACCTTGCGCGGGTCGAGATCACCGCGAAGGCGACGATCGTTGGTAAAAATTGTTCGTCCTTGATAGCCGCGCACGCACCCGGCCTCTACTTGTGTCCACACGGAATCACGCCCTTGATCGAAAAATTGATTGCCTTGATTCGCGATCCGATCACGAATTAATTCTTGCGTCGATGTAAGGAGGATGAATCAATCTTCTAATTGTGCTCGTAATCTACCGAAGATCGAGAACGATTAATAATGGAGGACTTTAGGAAGAGGGAGAGGATAGGCGGCTAGGGTTTTCTCACGTTCCGCGACCAACTTAATTAATTTCCACTTTATCTTTCTCAAAAATTGTTGTTACGTATCACATACGTACTACCTATTCTTATAATAGGAAGTTGGCCGGCTATAACAAAATTACTAATCAAATCTTATAATTAGTTACAAAAAGATCTCCTAAAATATAGTAACTAATTAAATCTTATAATTAGTTACAAAGAAAGATCTAGTAACTAATTAAATCTTATAATTAGTTACAAAGAAAGATCTTTTAAATTAAATCTCAAGATAAAATCTAGTAACTAATTAAATCGAATCCTAATCCGATTGGATTATCCATTATCCTACGTGTGTAACATTTACACATAAGTCCTCCAAATATTTACTAACGATTAGTAAATACACCATGCAACTTTTGTACTTAAATACCTCTAATTTACAATAATTGTAAATTAGTCCTTTTACTAATAAATTAGTAAACTTTAGTATTGTGATTATAATTAATCCATTCTATAAACTTCTTTATCATCTCCTTGATATCGATCATGCGCGATTCCTTATGTGTGTGACCTAATAGGTTCAATTATGTCTGGTAGTGAGATATGATGCGATCCCCATCGACATCATCATCAAAACTCCTTTTGATGGATCAAACACTTTTGATTCTTCCATCGTATAATAATTATTCGCCTATAATTATTCTTATTGGTTCCCACAATCCACCAGTGACGCCTAGCAGAATATGGTGGCAATCCAGTCAGAAGTGAATATTGGACTGAACCTTAAGGTGCAGTTACCGTACAATACAATCCTTCTATCGCATAGTCCCAACTGAGTGGAGGTCATGGAATACTCGTCAAACCCCATCACCCGTTATATGGCAAATTTGATAGGACACAAGCTCATATGGTTACTCTTGGAAACACCTTTCCATGAACCATATTACCCCGGCCGAGGATTTCTGAGCTTTGCCTTACAAATAGTATAGGACTAATTATCTCTCTACCGAGAGCGATAGATCCCCTGTAAACAAACACCCATTCCTAATATGAACCGACTGCAGCCAACATATACTACTAATACCCGTGACTAGGATCAGAGTTTGCATAGTCAAACTACAGTAGCCTCATACTGAATGGCCGTGGTGTCGCAGGTCTAAGGATCAGTTGTACCACTTCAACATCGAATCAGTTACTGACGAAAGAGTAGACATCCAAGTAACTATTCGTAATTGGTCACGCTCAGTGCCCTTGTTCTATAACAACCACCTGCACGTTCGCTCCTGTGTCCCCACACTAATGACTTGAGACTCGTCATCCAAAAAGAGAGCGACACATACATCAATCTTGCCGGATCAATCATCGTCCCCATGATGATCCTCCGATTGAGAGCATTTATGACTTAATCACTAATAATATGTATCTCAAATTCTCAACTCTTAAGAATATACATTATCATCTCATTAATTCAAAGGACGATTCATGGACACATCAAACATGAATGGCATAAAATGCCCAAATTATAATAAAAATCAAGTACAAATATGTCCCATATAATAAAATGCGTCAGCCTGATAGGCTTTTGGGGCATACAACTAACAATCTCCCACTTGCACTAAAGCCAATCAGTCATATATCTAATGCCCATCTTCTCAAGATGAGTCTCTAGTTTTTGCTGAGTCAAAGCCTTAGTTAGCGGGTCCGCCACGTTATCTGCGGAGGCAACCTTCTGCACTTCAATATGTTTATCTTTGATGTACTCTCTGATCTTGTGATACCGCCGCTCGATATGTTTGGATTTCTGATGAGATCTCGGCTCCTTAGCTAATGCTACGGCGCCATTATTATCACAATATAGTGGCAGGGGATCCCTACTAGAGGGAACCACGCCAAGCTCAGTGATAAATTTCTTGATCCAAACAGCTTCCTTGGCAGCTTCAGATGCAGCGATGTACTCTGCCTCCATAGTAGAATCAGCAATCGTCTCTTGTTTAGAACTCTTCCAAACTATTGACCCACCATTGCAAATAAATAGATACCTAGACGTAGACTTTCTATCGTCTATATCAGACATAATGTCTGAATCTGTATAGCCATTAACTTTGAGTTCTCCACCTCCAAGAACCAAGAACATATCCTTTGTTCTTCTCAAGTACTTAAGGATATTCTTCACCGCTACCCAATGCTCTTCGCCTGGGTTCGACTGATATCGACTAGTGACGCTCACAGCCTGTGCTATATCAGGTCGAGTACATAGCATCGCATACATTAAACTCCCTATTGCGGAAGCATAAGGGATCCTGCTCATGCGACTTCTCTCTTCAGGTGTCTTAGGAGACATAGTCTTAGAGAGGTGAATTCCATGTCTTAGAGGTACCATACCCCTTTTGGAATTCGCCATGCTGAACCTTTTCAACACTTCATCTATGTACATGGCTTGCGATAAACCAAGCAACTTCTTAGGTCTATCCCTATAGACCTTTATCCATAGGATATAAGATGCTTCTCCAAGGTCTTTCATAGAAAACTCTTTGGATAACCATAACTTCACCGATGTTAACATAGGAATGTCATTCCCTATTAGGAGTATGTCATCCACGTACAATACGAGGAAGGTAACAGCACTCCCACTAACCTTTTTATACACACACGGCTCTTCCTCATTTTTGATGAAATCGAACGATTCGACTGCATCATTGAAACGAGTGTTCCAACTCCGAGAAGCTTGCTTCAACCCATAAATGGATCGTTGAAGCTTGCACACTTTATGACTTCCATCTTTGGCAGTGAAACCGAAAGGCTGCTCCATATAGATTTCTTCTTCAAGATATCCATTCAGGAAAGCAGTTTTTACATCCATTTGCCAGATCTCGTAGTCATAATGTGCAGCAATAGCAAGCAGAGTTATGATAGATTTAAGCATGGCTACAGGTGAAAAGGTATCCTGATAGTCAATGCCTTCGCGTTGACTGTGGTGACCCAGACCTTTGCTGGGCTTCTTCAGTGTGACCAGCAGCTTCTGGAAGCCTACGTGGCTTGTCGGCGGTGTTCGCGCGCCTATTTGGACACAAGAGATGGACCCTGTGAGCTTTGGTTGGCTGTATTGGCCTTCGGCTGCTTTTGCCGAATTTTAGGAAAGGATTTTGGCCAAACAGAGGGTGGATTTGGGTTCAGTGCGGAAAAACGCTTGGAAATGGCTTTTTGTTTGCTTAATTCTGAGTCCGGATGCCCAAAAGCGGGCTCCCGGAAGTTTTGGGCAGTTTTTGGGGTTTGCGGGAGCCTCCGGCAAATTATAGGTTTGGAATTTGGCAAAATGGACACCGTTTTTGGAATCAGCGCGCGAAAACGGTCAAGATGGGCTATTTGCTTGATGTTTTTGGGTTGGCGGTTACTGTTCATGCCGGAACAGTACTTCCGGCGATCACCGGCGGCGGCTGGCGGCGGCGGGCAGCGGCGGAAGGCGGCGGAAGGCGCTCGGGCAGGCGGCGCGCGGCCGCGGGCAGGCGCACAGGGGCGCGGGCAGGCGCGCGGTCCACCGCGGAGGTCGTGCACCGGGGGCGGGCCACGTGGCGCTCTCCGGTTGGCCGGTTCAGCAGGCGCGGTCCACTGAATTTTGGTCCGGGTGCACGGTAGACCGGGTGGACACGTGGCGAGAGGTGATTGGTTCGGTGTTGTGCTCCCGGTCCACACAACCTGTGGAGTCGTTGGCCGGGGCAGGTGCCGTACGCCCGGGGCAGGTGGCCGTACGGCCCGGGTCAGCCGCGACGTGCGCGGTCCACGGCGCGACGTGCGCGGTGCACGGGTTGCCGGGCCACGTGTCGCGTCGCCATTCGCGGGCGCAGGTGCACCGGGTGCAGTGGGGCCCGGGGGAGTAGTGGACTGGGCTGTGTGGTGGACCGGGCCGCACTGTGCGCGCCCGAAAGTTGTGGGCCGGGCCGCACTGTGCGCGCCCGAAAAGTTTCGGGCGCCCGGAAAATCGGACAAAATGGGAATTTTCCCAATTGTTTTCTTCAGCCTATAAATAGGCAGCCCGAGCCCTCTTTTCTGCCCTTTTTCTCTCAGCCCTTTCAAGATCTCCCTGAGCTCCCTTCTTGGAAGTTTTTCACCTCTAAGTGCTTGATCTTCCTGCCAAGTTCTAGGATTTTTGAAGGCACGAATCCCGAGGTTCCCCATTTTACGGTGCGGCGCGACGTTGCTTTCTAGTGTTCTTCTTCGGCGCAGCAGCAGTGTCTTAGCTCCGCTGGGCTACCCCGAGATCCTTTTTCTGTGATTTTTGCGCCGACAGACTCCTAAGAGGTAGGACTTCATCTTTCGTTTTGATCGCGCTTTCCCATTTCGAGTTTTTGGCACGGATCCCGAGGCAACACTGTGACCCATTTTCTGTTTGGCTTTGTGGGACTGCATCGAGGTGTTTTGGCCATATCTTTGCGCACGAGCGTCAGCTGGAAACGAGCTTATACAACTTTTTCATCTTCAGATCGCAAGGAACGCGCTCGTATTTTTCTTGGATTTTTCTGAGATTTCATCAGAGGTGA
Source organism: Tillandsia leiboldiana (assembly GCA_029204045.2). Lineage (NCBI taxonomy): Eukaryota > Viridiplantae > Streptophyta > Magnoliopsida > Poales > Bromeliaceae > Tillandsia > Tillandsia leiboldiana. The sequence continues at coordinate 39,344,806 of CM055063.1, read as the reverse complement.
AAATTACTGTTTTCTCAGTGAACAGTGTACAGTTTTAACACAGATTTTTGTATGAGTGTACCCCCTTGCCGAATTTTTATCTTGACTTACCGAACTCCGATTTGGGCGTGCAAGGTACCGTTGCGAAGCTATCGACGCGAGGATCGCTGTGGTATTTTTCTTGGAATTTTCTGGGCACTTTCTGCAGGTGATAATTTAACAGTTTCGGGACTGTTGTTGTATGGGATTATAAGAGTTATATTTGGGAGCCTTAGTGTAATTAGTGAGCTTTGTATTGTGCCAGGAGAGTTACGGGTGTGCTGAACTTATTGGAGCAAGGGATTAGAGTTATCTGGTGTTTTCAGCTGTTGGGCTTTGGACAGTCAGCTTTTCAGGTGGGTGCCTTATTCCCGGAACCGGTGGACGGTTCTCTATATTGTTATATGTTAGCATTGCATGCAGGTGTACGGTACAATAACTGAAATTGGTCGGTAAGTTTAACAGTGAGGATTCTATGGAAATTGCAAGTGAATTTCTCATAGTATGACAATGGTATAATCAAATATTCATGTTGGTGATTAGTGGAAGCCCACCTAAGGCAAGGTTACCATATCAGGATTAATTATCATGCCATATTAGCACATAACCTTTTATGAGGCTGGTTTATGCATTGGGATAGGATTATGTAGTTATGTGCAGGTTCTACTCCAAGGAGTGATTATGGATCGAAAATCATGGACAGGTATGGTCATTGCTAATTCTGGCATGAGGTTTATTTTCTTTATCCTTCTTAAGGACAAATGCATGCTTGTATGGACATATGTGTATGAACATATAGTTAGGCCATCTTTTACTGCTGCACTACATATTGGAATTTGACTTAGGAGAAACCATGATTGCTTTCTTTCTCCTTTTTATTTAGACTTTTGAGTCATGTGCTCGGGTTCGAGCAGAGGTTTGGGATAGTGTAGCTGGGACCTTAGGGTCAGAGACAGGGTGTGCTTGATGTTGGATTGTGGGTTATTGCGGCAACCGCGGACAGTAGGCGGTTGACCGGATCTTGATTTATTTACCTAATTGTGGATTGTGGGTTATTGCGGCAACCGCGGACAGTAGGCGGTTGACCGGATCTTGATTAATTTACCCAATTGTGGGTTGTGGGTTATTGCGGTGACCGCGGACTTTGGGCGGTTGACCGGATGTTGACTATTGCATCAGATTGGGTATCAGATTTGTTCTAGTGGATGGTGTTTCCCACTTTTTGAGTATTATTGCATCAGATCGGGGTTTTGTTAGTGGACGGAGTTTCCCACTTTGATCATAGTCTTGATCCAGTCCTGCTATTATGAGACAGTGGTTACAGAGATACTCGATACAGTGATGCTTGATACAGTGATACTTTACTCGTGTGGGTCGCTCCCCTCGAGTGCCACTCCGGAGTAGGCTTTCCACGGTGCAGAGCGCCGGGCACCATGCTGGGTTTTGAGTCCTTGGGACTCCTTTGCTTCGGTGTTATGCGTAGGCTGGCATACCCGTCGCGGCAGAGCAGGCAGTACCAGTGATTACTGGTCTATCGATTGGGTTTATTCAGTCAGATACTTTTTGTTACACTCGTGCCTGGGGGACCGAGTGGAGTCTAGTAGCTGTGTTTAGACCAGTGCTAGTATTGTTGGGAACCGTTCGGGGTTTGACGGTGGTCCCGTGGTCGTTGTGAGTTCTTTGACCATTGTGTGAGAGGTTGAGCATCTTGAGTCTTTCCGTTCTGAGAGAGAGAGGGCATGGATTTGACTATAGCCTGCATGAGCCACTACTCGATAGCGAGTCAGTCCGTTTGGACGCCCTACGTAATTCCTGCCCGTCAGCGGGAGGTGGTTGTAGGTGGGCGCAGGTTTGACTGGACCCGATGCGGCAGTCAGCTCGATTGGGTCGATGGAGCATCTCGTGTGCGAGTGTTGCATATCTTCATCAGAGTTGCCCCATTTGAGCATTTGGTTAGAGGCATGGTAGCTGTAGAGTGTTTCCAGCTTCTTCTTTCAGTTTTACTGCATCGGTTATCTGTTGCCTCTAGTAGTCTTGGTGGGCAGATCGTCGGGCCTTGTGGCGATACCCACTGAGAACTCCCTTATTGCGAAGTTCTCACGCCCGTTGGGGGTTTTCCCCTTTTTGTCCTTTCTCCTCTTTGTTTTGCAGAGTCTTGGCGGGTGTTGCCGTTCTGTGGTTGCTGTGCGTGGTGATGGAGTAGCGAGCTAGATCCAGACCCATCTTTGGAGAGTAGCGGTACCCCCTTTGGAGGAGATCTTCAGTATAGTCGGTAGAGTGGTATTTATTTCCTCTTTTGAGAGACTGATGTAGTGAGGATATGATGTATTGAGAGCTTGTACACTGATGTTTTATTTGAGATATCACCCTGTTGAGCTATGAGTTTTGTACTCGAGGTTATTGTATGATTATCTTTTTGGGAGAGGGACCTTGTTGTTTTATCTTCAGTTGTACAGTGGTTGATTTTATTTCTATAGCAGTTTTATCTTTTAGCTCTGATATCTGTTAGCTGTAGCTCTTTTGCAGGTAGGTCGCTTCGCCTATGCGGGTTGGCATAGGTGGCGGATCTGTTGGCGAGCCCGGGTCGCAGTTTCGACCCCGGGGCGTGATAGATTAGGTGGTATCAGAGCCTAGGTTGTAGGTCATGGTGGACTTAGAAACCCTAGGCTTGTGGTTGGACCCTAGGATGACTTCGTGAGAGTCGTGATTTGTAGCGAGAGTCCTGATTGAGTTTTACACCTCTCCCGAGGGACGGGATGAGTGATTGGCATGTTTATTCTCCTAAGTAGTTATGTTGGCTGCAGACAACATAACGCTATGGAATGGGTGACATGCTCTAGACTTTCGCTGGATTGGGTCGAGCGTTGTTGTGTGCTGATTTGTGGTTTCGTCGTGGCGAGCGGTGTCTCCCCGACGCTGGGTTTGGGACCCTTGTGCATCCTGTCATGGCAGTTGAGCTTGAGCGGTTGGTTTTGGGCCGGATACCCGGATTGAGGTCAGAGAACTCCGGACCCAGATGACAGGATTGTCAGAGGCATATCAGCGGCAGAGTGAGCAGCTAGTTTGGTGACGCAGTTGTCAGAGCAGTGGGCGGCCTGACAGTACTTTTCTTCTGAGACCACCAGGATGTAGTATCCTCAGCGGTAGGGATTTCTGTAGTGCCAATAGAGCGTGTGGCCCCCTCCGTGCCAATGTTTAATGCCAAGGCACTGAGGTAGGGTGGATGGTTGACAGCAGAGGAGCTGTGGGGCATGTTCGATTGAGTGAGCCAGACTTGGCAGATGAACCACCCCGACTCGTAAGATTGAGCTCGGAGCCTTTGGAGGCAGAGTTGTGGTTGGGGGTGATGGAGTGATCATTGAGAGCCTCCCTGTGCTAGAGAGTTTATGCAGTTGTTGAACTGGCGCTCCAGGTTTCGAGGGACGAGGCACATAGGATAAGTGAGATTGGGAGTGGATTGCGCCAGGATACTCCTTAGTTTCTTTTCGGTCCCTCCTGTTCGGGTTTTGGACTGTGGATGCCTCGTCGGAGTAGGCATTGTGTTTGGAGCTGGACACTGCAGTTCCTTGGACAGGGATCTGCCGCTAGAGGCGAGTTCTGGAGGGAGGCGCTTGGCGCTAGGTGATGGAGGACAGATCGGCAGGCAGAGGCATTTTCGTTTTGCTTTCCTGGGTGGTGGATATCCTTGTGGATGGTTAATGCAAAGCTTACCCAAGGGAATTCTACCCTTTGTGATTTATCATTTGCATATTTTGAATGTATTATTTGGGATTGAGGGGTGAGCTTAGTAAGGATAATTGTATAAGGAATTGCATGAATCAATTGTGCTTGGTCGTATGACGATGATACCCAGGTGGATTTCTGAGACGTCAGGGGTTGGGTGGACCCCGATGACAGCAACAACCCTTTCATCAGAGTGGCGCAGCGGTAGCGTGGATTGGTTGTTTGCGAGAGACCACGTTCGGCATCTCAGTGTGAGCATGGACAGAGGTCGTGCTCCCTTTGTGATTGGTCTAGATATTTTGGCAGGCTGAGCGACGACCACTTGCATCGAGCGGATGAATCTGTGCTGCCCGGTTGGAGGGCGCCACGGTAGTGGATTGAGTTGTCGCAGGTGTGATTTCTTCACAGCAGTCGGAGTTAGGACATGTTGCGTTCCTGCATGGGCTAGCGGTAGAGTCGTTACCACTTGCACTTGAGGTACAGGTTACTGTTGGCATTGTGCAAGTGGAGGAGGCTTGTCCAGTGCAGCAGAGGCCGTAAGTTATGCCGGCAGACTTATTGGTTTCTACGGCAGCTCAGTGTTATGACCCAGTGCTTGGGATCGGTTGGCATAGTGCCACAGGATGTTTGACTGCTGAGAGAAAGGACTTTGACTTTCTGCGAGGCGGATAATGGAAGGCATTTTGTTTGTTGAGACTTTTTGAGCACACAGGTTACAGCGTCCGTGTGAGAGGTGCCTACGGCGGCAGCGGGACTTAAGGATGTCCCTATTGTCCATGAAATCCCAGGTGTAAGTCCACCTAAGCCGATGATTAGGCCGCCAGAAAGGAAGATTAAGATTGCGATTGACGTGATTCTGGAAACCGCGCCAACTTCATTAGCCCCTCATTGGATACCGCCTTTAGAGCTACGAGAGTTGATTTCTTAGGTGCGTGGATTTGATGGATAGAGGGTCTGCTTGACCTAGTGCCACGTCGTTGATACACGACGGTGAGAGCCCTTTGGGATTGGAGTCCAGGCAGGTCCAGGTATTATTTAGAACCTTTTGAAGGAGCTATATTCCGGCAGATATTGTGTGATGCCTGCGCCAATTTGGAATTTCAGCTGAGGGCATTGTCTAGATGGTGTTCAGGACACAGTAGGGGCATTACGAGTACAGTGAAGCCAATGGATTGACTAATGCCCTGTTGCCTCTAGATTGAGGAATTTTGTATTTCTGTTGGCCTTGAACGGCTGGTTAGCGGCATCCTCCAGGGATATTTTGGTTTTACCCCCTCCCTGAGTGGTTTAGAGCTTGTGCAGCATTTGTAGATGGTGTGTCAAGATCTGTGAGGAAGGAGCCCTATGCCTAGTCGTTGTGGCACAAGCTTCAGCTTCGAGAGCTTATCTTCCTGGATTACTTTTTCTAGCCGAAGAGGCGGCGGTGGAAATTCGGCCAAGTGGATGCTATTTAAGACTAGCGGAGATCGACGGTCCTTGTTGGGGTAAGGAGTTTTAGACCGGATAGTGCTAGCGGGGCTTGATGAGCGGATGATGAGATTGGTACCAGCGTCGATTTTAACCTTGTCAGTGGTGGGTGATGGATTTGCGAGTTATAGTGATACCTCCCGTAGTGGCTGTAGAGCCACCATTGGATTTTGTGAGCATCCAGTGTCACCCCGACAGAGCCACTGTAGTGGCGGATGCCTGGAGCAGAAGAGCTATTTGGGAGTCGAGTTTGACGGTTCCATAGCTGGCACTGTGTGGGGCCATTCTGGTGTACAGAGTTTGAGTTTGTGTCCCAGAGGATCCCTTTTGATGTGAGGCTGCGGCTGAGCAATCCACTTAGGTGGTTGAGTTTTGAGGGCGACCGAGTGTGAACCCCTGCTTGTTTGGGCCCCTTTTTCTGTGCAGGTGTTTGTGTGGTTGTGTTTCGGGTCGCTTGGGTTGAGCTGGCTCTTGGGAGTGATTTTAGAGCGTGTTACTCAGGCTGTTCGTTCCTTTCCCCCAGTCTTTTGTTGGTGTTTGGAGGTTTTTCTGCGTCTCAGCTCAAGAGTGTTATGTTTTGGACCTCTCACCCGTGATTGACTCGTTCCTTTTGGGGTCTGTGAGAGTTTGGAGTACGAGGGACGCCCGTTGCGAATTCCGACTCGTGAGGTGAGGGAATTGCGCAATCGGGCTATGCCGTACTGGTTGTTGCTGTTGTTGTTGCTGAGGAGTAATCACGGGGAGTGATTGGTGACTTGGGAGCTGGAGACGGCGGTGTTGAATTTTGACCCCTGGTTTTTGAGACTCCCTGGGAGTTGCCTTAGTTTCGGGGACGAAACTTTCTTTTAGTGGGGGAGGATGTGGTGACCCAGACCTTTGCTGGGCTTCTTCAGTGTGACCAGCAGCTTCTGGAAGCCTACGTGGCTTGTCGGCGGTGTTCGCGCGCCTATTTGGACACAAGAGATGGACCCTGTGAGCTTTGGTTGGCTGTATTGGCCTTCGGCTGCTTTTGCCGAATTTTAGGAAAGGATTTTGGCCAAACAGAGGGTGGATTTGGGTTCAGTGCGGAAAAACGCTTGGAAATGGCTTTTTGTTTGCTTAATTCTGAGTCCGGATGCCCAAAAGCGGGCTCCCGGAAGTTTTGGGCAGTTTTTGGGGTTTGCGGGAGCCTCCGGCAAATTATAGGTTTGGAATTTGGCAAAATGGACACCGTTTTTGGAATCAGCGCGCGAAAACGGTCAAGATGGGCTATTTGCTTGATGTTTTTGGGTTGGCGGTTACTGTTCATGCCGGAACAGTACTTCCGGCGATCACCGGCGGCGGCTGGCGGCGGCGGGCAGCGGCGGAAGGCGGCGGAAGGCGCTCGGGCAGGCGGCGCGCGGCCGCGGGCAGGCGCACAGGGGCGCGGGCAGGCGCGCGGTCCACCGCGGAGGTCGTGCACCGGGGGCGGGCTACGTGGCGCTCTCCGGTTGGCCGGTTCAGCAGGCGCGGTCCACTGAATTTTGGTCCGGGTGCACGGTAGACCGGGTGGACACGTGGCGAGAGGTGATTGGTTCGGTGTTGTGCTCCCGGTCCACACAACCTGTGGAGTCGTTGGCCGGGCAGGTGCCGTACGCCCGGGGCAGGTGGCCGTACGGCCCGGGTCAGCCGCGACGTGCGCGGTCCACGGCGCGACGTGCGCGGTGCACGGGTTGCCGGGCCACGTGTCGCGTCGCCATTCGCGGGCGCAGGTGCACCGGGTGCAGTGGGGCCCGGGGGACTAGTGGACTGGGCTGTGTGGTGGACCGGGCCGCACTGTGCGCGCCCGAAAGTTGTGGGCCGGGCCGCACTGTGCGCGCCCGAAAAGTTTCGGGCGCCCGGAAAATCGGACAAAATGGGAATTTTCCCAATTGTTTTCTTCAGCCTATAAATAGGCAGCCCGAGCCCTCTTTTCTGCCCTTTTTCTCTCAGCCCTTTCAAGATCTGCCCGAGCTCCCTTCTTGGAAGTTTTTCACCTCTAAGTGCTTGATCTTCCTGCCAAGTTCTAGGATTTTTGAAGGCACGAATCCCGAGGTTCCCCATTTTACGGTGCGGCGCGACGTTGCTTTCTAGTGTTCTTCTTCGGCGCAGCAGCAGTGTCTTAGCTCCGCTGGGCTACCCCGAGATCCTTTTTCTGTGATTTTTGCGCCGACAGACTCCTAAGAGGTAGGACTTCATCTTTCGTTTTGATCGCGCTTTCCCGTTTCGAGTTTTTGGCACGGATCCCGAGGCAACACTGTGACCCATTTTCTGTTTGGCTTTGTGGGACTGCATCGAGGTGTTTTGGCCATATCTTTGCGCACGAGCGTCAGCTGGAAACGAGCTTATACAACTTTTTCATCTTCAGATCGCAAGGAACGCGCTCGTATTTTTCTTGGATTTTTCTGAGATTTCATCAGAGGTGAAAATTACTGTTTTCTCAGTGAACAGTGTACAGTTTTAACACAGATTTTTGTATGAGTGTACCCCCTTGCCGAATTTTTATCTTGACTTACCGAACTCCGATTTGGGCGTGCAAGGTACCGTTGCGAAGCTATCGACGCGAGGATCGCTGTGGTATTTTTCTTGGAATTTTCTGGGCACTTTCTGCAGGTGATAATTTAACAGTTTCGGGACTGTTGTTGTATGGGATTATAAGAGTTATATTTGGGAGCCTTAGTGTAATTAGTGAGCTTTGTATTGTGCCAGGAGAGTTACGGGTGTGCTGAACTTATTGGAGCAAGGGATTAGAGTTATCTGGTGTTTTCAGCTGTTGGGCTTTGGACAGTCAGCTTTTCAGGTGGGTGCCTTATTCCCGGAACCGGTGGACGGTTCTCTATATTGTTATATGTTAGCATTGCATGCAGGTGTACGGTACAATAACTGAAATTGGTCGGTAAGTTTAACAGTGAGGATTCTATGGAAATTGCAAGTGAATTTCTCATAGTATGACAATGGTATAATCAAATATTCATGTTGGTGATTAGTGGAAGCCCACCTAAGGCAAGGTTACCATATCAGGATTAATTATCATGCCATATTAGCACATAACCTTTTATGAGGCTGGTTTATGCATTGGGATAGGATTATGTAGTTATGTGCAGGTTCTACTCCAAGGAGTGATTATGGATCGAAAATCATGGACAGGTATGGTCATTGCTAATTCTGGCATGAGGTTTATTTTCTTTATCCTTCTTAAGGACAAATGCATGCTTGTATGGACATATGTGTATGAACATATAGTTAGGCCATCTTTTACTGCTGCACTACATATTGGAATTTGACTTAGGAGAAACCATGATTGCTTTCTTTCTCCTTTTTATTTAGACTTTTGAGTCATGTGCTCGGGTTCGAGCAGAGGTTTGGGATAGTGTAGCTGGGACCTTAGGGTCAGAGACAGGGTGTGCTTGATGTTGGATTGTGGGTTATTGCGGCAACCGCGGACAGTAGGCGGTTGACCGGATCTTGATTTATTTACCCAATTGTGGATTGTGGGTTATTGCGGCAACCGCGGACAGTAGGCGGTTGACCGGATCTTGATTAATTTACCCAATTGTGGGTTGTGGGTTATTGCGGTGACCGCGGACTTTGGGCGGTTGACCGGATGTTGACTATTGCATCAGATTGGGTATCAGATTTGTTCTAGTGGATGGTGTTTCCCACTTTTTGAGTATTATTGCATCAGATCGGGGTTTTGTTAGTGGACGGAGTTTCCCACTTTGATCATAGTCTTGATCCAGTCCTGCTATTATGAGACAGTGGTTACAGAGATACTCGATACAGTGATGCTTGATACAGTGATACTTTACTCGTGTGGGTCGCTCCCCTCGAGTGCCACTCCGGAGTAGGCTTTCCACGGTGCAGAGCGCCGGGCACCATGCTGGGTTTTGAGTCCTTGGGACTCCTTTGCTTCGGTGTTATGCGTAGGCTGGCATACCCGTCGCGGCAGAGCAGGCAGTACCAGTGATTACTGGTCTATCGATTGGGTTTATTCAGTCAGATACTTTTTGTTACACTCGTGCCTGGGGGACCGAGTGGAGTCTAGTAGCTGTGTTTAGACCAGTGCTAGTATTGTTGGGAACCGTTCGGGGTTTGACGGTGGTCCCGTGGTCGTTGTGAGTTCTTTGACCATTGTGTGAGAGGTTGAGCATCTTGAGTCTTTCCGTTCTGAGAGAGAGAGGGCATGGATTTGACTATAGCCTGCATGAGCCACTACTCGATAGCGAGTCAGTCCGTTTGGACGCCCTACGTAATTCCTGCCCGTCAGCGGGAGGTGGTTGTAGGTGGGCGCAGGTTTGACTGGACCCGATGCGGCAGTCAGCTCGATTGGGTCGATGGAGCATCTCGTGTGCGAGTGTTGCATATCTTCATCAGAGTTGCCCCATTTGAGCATTTGGTTAGAGGCATGGTAGCTGTAGAGTGTTTCCAGCTTCTTCTTTCAGTTTTACTGCATCGGTTATCTGTTGCCTCTAGTAGTCTTGGTGGGCAGATCGTCGGGCCTTGTGGCGATACCCACTGAGAACTCCCTTATTGCGAAGTTCTCACGCCCGTTGGGGGTTTTCCCCCTTTTGTCCTTTCTCCTCTTTGTTTTGCAGAGTCTTGGCGGGTGTTGCCGTTCTGTGGTTGCTGTGCGTGGTGAGGGAGTAGCGAGCTAGATCCAGACCCATCTTTGGAGAGTAGCGGTACCCCCTTTGGAGGAGATCTTCAGTATAGTCGGTAGAGTGGTATTTATTTCCTCTTTTGAGAGACTGATGTAGTGAGGATATGATGTATTGAGAGCTTGTACACTGATGTTTTATTTGAGATATCACCCTGTTGAGCTATGAGTTTTGTACTCGAGGTTATTGTATGATTATCTTTTTGGGAGAGGGACCTTGTTGTTTTATCTTCAGTTGTACAGTGGTTGATTTTATTTCTATAGCAGTTTTATCTTTTAGCTCTGATATCTGTTAGCTGTAGCTCTTTTGCAGGTAGGTCGCTTCGCCTATGCGGGTTGGCATAGGTGGCGGATCTGTTGGCGAGCCCGGGTCGCAGTTTCGACCCCGGGGCGTGATATTGACTATAACCTTTTGCTACCAGCCTAGCTTTATAGGTCTCTACCTTTCCATCAGAACCAATCTTTCTCTTGAAGATCCATTTGCATCCAACGGGTACAATACTCTCCGGTGGATCAACCAAAGTCCAAACTTGATTAGAGTACATTGAGTCTATTTCAAACTTCATAGCTTCCAACCATTTTTCGGAGTCGATGTCTGACATCGCCTCGCTATAAGTTTTAGGATCATCTCTATGATCCTTGTCTCCCACTAGGAACATTTCCTCCATGTCCTCAATAAATAATCCCATGTATCTATCAGGAGGATGAGAGATTCTACTAGACTTGCGAGGTGGCAATGTAATCTCTGGTATCACAGAGTTATCAGGAAGGGCTCTTGGAATGCTCGATTCTAAAGAGACTTTCTCCTCTAGTTCTATTTTTCTCCCACTGCCTCCTGCTAAAATAAATTCATTTTCAAGAATGAAGGCATGTCGGCTCACAATCATATTGTGACTTTCTGGGAGATAAAAATTGTATCCAAGTGATTCCTTGGGATAACCAATGAATCTTCCCTTGACTGATCTGCTTTCCAATTTGTCCGTCTTTAATTTCTTAATATAAGCCAGACACCCCCAAGTCTTAATGTGAGTAAAACTTGGCTTCCTACCGTGCCACATCTCATATGGTGTGGTGGGAACAGATTTGGAAGGTACTCTGTTCAAAATATAAATAGCCGTAAGAAGTGCATAACCCCAATGTGACGTAGGTAAATCTGTAAAACTCATCATAGATCGAACCATATCTAATAAAGTTCGATTCCTCCGTTCAGACACCCCATTCAGTTCTGGTGTTCCAGGAGGAGTCCATTGAGAGACAATACCATTGTTCTTGAGGTAGGTTAAGAAATCCGTGCTAAGGTATTCCCCTCCTCGATCGGATCGAAGAGCCTTAATCGGTTTTTCCATTTGCTTTTCTACTTCTTGTCTAAACTCTTTAAACTTTTCAAAGACTTCAGACTTGTGTTTAATTAAATACACATACCCATACCGTGAATAATCATCAGTAAAGGTAATAAAGTAGAGATAGCCGCCCCTAGCAGACACATCGAATGGGCCACATACATCAGTATGTATCAGGGTGAGTACTTCAGTAGCTCTCTGTCCTTGTCCAACAAAGGGAGACTTAGTCATTTTTCCTTGAAGACATGATTCACAAGCTGGGTATGGTTCAGGGAGTAAGGATCCTAAGATTCCATCCTTAGCCAGCTTGTTAACCCTATCTTCTCCAATGTGACCAAGCCTCAGATGCCACAAGTATGTTTTGTTTACCTGCTCTCTAGGTCTTTTAAAACCAATAGTATTCTCATTCATGCCATTGTGAACTGTATTCATACTAACATCCATATGTAAGTAATAGAGATTGTCTATTAAAGAACCATAACCTATCAAATTATTCCTCAAATAAATTGAACAAATGTTTGATTCAAAAATAAACTTATAACCGTCCAATACCAAACGTGAAACAGAAATAAGGTTTCTAGTCGCACTAGGAACATAAAGACAATCTCTAAGTTCTAAAACTACTCCTGTCGGTAGACATAAAGGATAAGTCCCTACAGCAACAGCAGCAACTCTTGCTCCGTTTCCAACGTGTAGGGTAATCTCTCCATCCCTAAGTCGTCTACTTTTCTTTAGCGCCTGCATTGAAATACACAAATGCGAGGTGCATCCCGAGTCAATGACCCATGTAAAAGTAGAACAAACCGATAAGCTAGTAGTTTCAATGATATGAATCTCGGACATACCTTCCAAAGTTTTATCCTTCACCTTGTCCTTATTGACTTTTAGCATTCCTTCAACCGTGACCAACATATTCAACAGCTCGGCGAGAGTGCAAGTAATTTTATTCATTTGAAAATTTAAAATAAACTGAGAAAATGAATCAGGTAATGATTGTAAGATCAAATCAATTTGAAGTTCTGCGTCCATAGTCATTCCGAGCTTCTCAAGCTCCTCAATGTCCTTAATCATCGCCAAGCAATGATTATTGACTGAGTGACCATCAGACATCTTAGTCCTGAACAGTCACCTTGACACCTCGTAAAGAGCTGTTCGACTTTGCTCATCATACAACTCTTTAAGATGGAGCAAGATGTCAGTAGCACTCTCCATGTGCTCATGCTGGCGTTGCAACTCATTACTCATAGACGCAAGCATGTAGCATTTTACCTTCATATCATCATCAGTCCATTTATTTCTATCATCTTTCTGTTGAGCTGTTGGATTTTCGGGCACTGCTGGAGCCTCCGTGTACAACACATAGGCTAATTTCTTAGAATTGAGAACAATTCTCAAATTCCTCAGCCAATCGGTGAAATTCGGTCCAGTTAGGCGATCAAGTATTTTGACAAGTGGGTTAGAGGCGGCCATTTTTGCAGATGGTTAAGATTATAATTAGTTGTGTACTTAATCATAATCCATTTTGATTAGGGCCTTTAAATCTAAATGGTGCCTCCCACTAATTTTAGCGAATCTCCACACTCCCCGAGTGGAGAAAACGGAAACTTTGCTAAAAGTTTCTAGTGGGAATTGCAGTCCCATCTATTTGCACACTACCTCATCTTGACAGATTCTTGGAAATGAGTAAAGAAATGAGTGAACAACTCTTGTTCAATGCTTCTCAAGCAAATCGCAATTTTATCTTTGGCCTCCAAAAATATAGGCCTCATCCTAACAGATTCTTAGCCTTATCTTTTGGTTAAATTAGACCCACCGTTCATCATGCAAATAAAAAAGTCATTGAATCCTTATCCTGACAGATTCTTGGATTCAACCCCTTTCTTACCACATAGCATCTCATGCCAATAGAATGGTTGTGGCTCCCTAATGCAACTGACCCCCGTGTCCGGGTGCATCAATCAACACTAAAGAGACGCCTACACCCTACAACGATGGAAGGCCACTAATGGGTTCATAGCACCATTAACTTAATATTTTATTTAGAGAGATTTGTTATCTCATCAGTTTTAATTTATTATAAATTTTACATCTCATGCAAACCATCGCATCATATGCACATATATCGCATATATATATATATATAAATAACTACCGGTGATGATCATGGATTTTAATTTGATTCGAGCCTGAGCCACCAGGCCGGAATCGGGTCAGAGGGTATTACACACAAAAACTTGCTCTGCATCTTGATCAGATTGGAGTAGATCAACTCTTGTCGGCTCCCTCGATTAATATTTGGTCCAAACTTGATCTGCACCGCATCAACTCTTGAATGGAACAAATCGTCATCGAATCTAAACTACCCCTTTACCCTTTAATTTTGCAACAATTACAATACAACCCATAATAATAATGAGACACGCAGATCTCCAAATTACATAATTTAATTGGTGCACGCAGGCACTCAAAAGGAATCTAACACTGGGTCCTTATTAAATTACACCCATTCACATCATCACAAGGTTGCTATCCATGATCATCACCTCATACACATCACAGGCATATATAAAATAAAATTCTCTAATTCGATTTCTAATTAATTGGGTTTCAAATTAATTTTAAATTGCGATCTTGCACAAAGCAACCACAAGGCGCGCATGATCACATCATGTAAAAATCCGTCATGCAAGGCAATGCCAATCTAATTAGCATTGTAGCCCTTGCCTGCAAGTGTGCTAATTTAATTAACGTTGCGGCCTCTTGCCCGCAAGTGTTCTAATTAATTAGCGTTTCAAAACAATCAAAAATATACTCAAAAACAATCTTGATTGTTTTGATTTTGATCGTTCCAGAAAAACCCAATCAACATCGAAAAAGAGATTAGATCTAAAACAAACGATGAGGGTGGCTCTGATACCACTGTAAGAAAAATACGGATATGCGCAGCGGAAGAAAAAAAAAATGCAATTAAAATTTTTTCTTAAACCAAGATCACCTCATGTTTTGTTTTAGATCATAAAAAGGTAATCTAATTGATCTCATCAATTAGGATTTAATTTTTACCTTGCGCGGGTCGAGATCACCGCGAAGCCGACGATCGTTGGTAAAAATTGTTCGTCCTTGATAGCCGCGCGCGCACCCTGCCTCTACTTGTGTCCACACGGAATCACGCCCTTGATCGAAAAATCGATTGCCTTGATTCGCGATCCGATCACGAATTAATTCTTGCGTCGATGTAAGGAGGATGAATCAATCTTCTAATTATGCTAGCAATCTACCGAAGATCGAGAACGATTAATTATGGAGGACTTTAGGAAGAGGGAGAGGATAGGCGGCTAGGGTTTTCTCACGTTCCACGACCAACTTAATTAATTTCCACTTTATCTTTCTCAAAAATTGTTGTTACGTATCACATACGTACTACCTATTCTTATAATAGGAAGTTGGCCGGCTATAACAAAATTACTAATCAAATCTTATAATTAGTTACAAAAAGATCTCCTAAAATATAGTAACTAATTAAATCTTATAATTAGTTACAAAAAAAGATCTAGTAACTAATTAAATCTTATAATTAGTTACAAAGAAAGATCTTTTAAATTAAATCTCAAGATAAAATCTAGTAACTAATTAAATCGAATCCTAATCCGATTGGATTATCCATTATCCTACGTGTGTAACATTTACACATAAGTCCTCCAAATATTTACTAACGATTAGTAAATACACCATGCAACTTTTGTACTTAAATAACTCTAATTTACAATAATTGCAAATTAGTCCTTTTACTAATAAATTAGTAAACTTTAGTATTGTGATTATAATTAATCCATTCTATAAACTTCTTTATCATCTCCTTGATATCGATCATGCGCGATTCCTTATGTGTGTGACCTAATAGGTTCAATTCTGTCTGGTAGTGAGATATGATGCGATCCCCATCGACATCATCATCAAAACTCCTTTTGATGGATCAAACACTTTTGATTCTTCCATCGTATAATAATTATTCGCCTATAATTATTCTTATTGGTTCCCACAATCCACCAGTGACGCCTAGCAGAATATGGTGGCAATCCAGTCAGAAGTGAATATTGGACTGAACCTTAAGGTGCAGTTACCGTACAATACAATCCTTCTATCGCATAGTCCCAACTGAGTGGAGGTCATGGAATACTCGTCAAACCCCATCACCCGTTATATGGCAAATTTGATAGGACACAAGCTCATATGGTTACTCTTGGAAACACCTTTCCATGAACCATATTACCCCGGCCGAGGATTTCTGAGCTTTGCCTTACAAATAGTATAGGACTAATTATCTCTCTACCGAGAGCGATAGATCCCCTGTAAACAAACACCCATTCCTAATATGAACCGACTGCAGCCAACATATACTACTAATACCCGTGACTAGGATCAGAGTTTGCATAATCAAACTACAGTAGCCTCATACTGAATGGCCGTGGTGTGGCATGTTACGGAATTTGAGTTGGCGTAGTTTCGTGAAAGTCTCAAGTCTTGAAGATTGAAGGTGAAGAAAGTTGGATCATTTAACTCAATCTCAAGAAAGAAGAATTCAAAAGGATCAGGTATGTTTAACTAAAGAATTTGTGTGATCCGAATACTTCTTGTAGTGCAGAAACACTTGGAAGAATCTTTCATTGCATAAAAATCAAAAACTGGACTTGGGACATGTTCAGGATCCGGATCAGGTTGTTCGATCCGGATCCCGAAGGTGGTTCGTTCATACATCGTCGCAATCCGGATCGTAGTCTCTTGATCCGGATCCCGAACGTTGATGTTTGGTGAACTGTATGAACGATCCGGATCGTAGTCACATGATCCGGATCCCGAACCTTCGTTTTTCTGGAATTGGCTGTTTTGTTATGACGATCCGGATCCTAGTTATCACGATCCGGATCGCCGTCCGTAAAAATCCAGAAATGGCAGGTTTTTGATTCTTATCTCCTTCCTAGGGTTTCTAACCTATAAATACACCCTATGACTCCTTTTCTAGGGTAAATCTAGATAGCCGTCATTTTCATATATCATCTTTTACGGCTATAGATCCACATATAGAGAAGAAAGGAAATCATTAGAGAATACTCTATGTTTCTTCATCTATATTGATTAGTTTGATTCTAGGTTTTCATACTCACATCTTGAGTTGAATCAAACTAATGAATACTTAGATGGTATTTCCGATCTATCTTTGATCTATGTATTCGGCGGATCATCACCACCCAAAAAACAACGATTACCCCAAAATCGGCGCGTGGATTCGCGTGTCCTTGTGGATTCAAGGTTCAATCGCTCTCGTGGATTCGGAGCGAGGCACGTTCGTGGATTCGAACGGTGCTATTGGGTGAAGACCGTGGATTCGGTCGGACGTCGTGGATTCGACGTTGGACGCCGTGGATTCGGCGTTGGGCGCAGATCGTGGATTCGAGAAGCGTCTGGAGCGAGCGGAGAAGATCCTCTAGGAGCGTATGGAAAAGGTTGAGTCGTAAGTGTGTACGGTAAATCACCTTGTACGTGTTTTAATTCTAGTGGATTTCTGCCGTGTTATCGGTCCCGTGGTTTTTTACTCCGGTGATGGAGTTTTCCACGTAAAAATCTTGCGTGTTATTTTATTTTCCGCATTGGGTTTTATCGCAACGATTTTTGGAGTGTTTATACGTTTACACCTATTCACCCCCCTCTAGGTGTTTCTTCCCCTATTTAGATCCGTATTATATACGACCCAACATGTGGTATCAGAGAGGGAATAGGGTTGTGAACAATGGTTGAAGGTGGAAACATCAATCGACCCCCTTTCTTTGATGGAACAAATTATGCGTACTGGAAAGTACGGATGAAAGCCTTTTTATCTTCCATCGACGAAAGGGTGTGGCATTCAATTGAATCAGGATGGACTAATCCAACTGAACTTATCTCTGATGTTCACACCTTAAAACCTAGGTCGAAATGGACCAAGGAAGAGTTTGAGTTATCTTCTTACAATGGCAAGGGAATTAATGCTATTTTTAATGCCTTATCTCAAACTGAATTCTCTCGCGTCTCGGCATGTGAGACTGCGAAAGAAATCTGGGATGTTCTCCAGGTTACACATGAGGGAACTAACCTCGTGAAGATTCAGAAACTGCAGATGCTTACGAGCAAGTTTGACTCCATCTTGATGGCAGAAAATGAATCTTTCACGGACTACTATACACGATTGCAAGACATCGTAAACTCATGTGCTAATCTGGGAGAGAAGATTCCAGAATTTAAGATTGTAAGAAAAATCTTAAGAACTCTTCCTGAACGATTTCGCCCAAAGGTTACTGCCATTGAAACTATTAAACACCCGGACGAAATACGTGTAGAAGAATTAGTTGGTTCATTACAAACTTATGAAATGACTTTTAATACTAACAATTCTTCTGGAAAAGCATCCACTTCTAAGTCTTCAGGTTATGCGTTGAAAACAACTAAGGAAGAAGACGCGGATACATCCTCCTCGGACGATGACGAGAACCTTTCTATGGAGGAATTTGAGAAGCAGCTCGCTCTCTTGACGAGGAATTTTCGCCGCAACTTTCGAAGGGGTAATTCAAGCAAATCTCCATCCTTCAGAAAGTGGAACAAAGGCAAGGGTACTCCAAGTCACAAGTCAAGAAAGCAGGAGAACTTCTCAAAGGATAAGAAAAGTTCAGAAGGACAACTGCAATGCTTCAAATGTCGAGGCTACGGCCACATTGCAACGGAGTGTCCTAACAAGTATCCGGCAAAGAAGAAGGCGATGCAAGTCGTCACTTGGGATGACAACTCAACGTCAAATGAGTCGTCTTCAAGTGATGAAGAAAAAAGCTCCACGGCATTCCACGCGTCCACATCTTCACCATTCATGTGCTTTATGGCAACTACGTCTGAATCATTGTCCAACCCCACTGTTGAAAAGAATGCAATGGACAACGAATCGGATGATTCGGAAGGTGAAGATTTTGCTCTAGCCTACCACAGACTTTTGAGGGACTCAAAGAAAGTGGCTAAGCAAAACAAGAGTTTGAGAGGGAGATTGCATGATCTCGAAGAAGAAGCAAAAAGAGCGACTTCTCTCTCAAACGCTCTTGAAGTGGAAAGGGAAAACCTGATAAAAGAAAATGCTTCCCTTCAAGAGTCCAATGAGCAACTTGAAAAGGAACATACAAATCTGGTGGATAACGCGAATCACTTTTCAAAGCTCTACAACGAGGCTCGACAGGATAACCTGGAAATGACAAAGACCATTTTCCAACTCAAGAATGACTTACAGCGATTCTCTTCAGGAAGGAGTAAGTTGGATAGACTTCTTGGTCTTGGTCAATCAAATAGGTTCGGCCTCGGATACACTCAAACTGGAAACAGTCCAAGTTCGAGTGAGACAGTTTTTGTGCCTCAGTCGGTATCTCCTCCTCCGACACCGGAATTCAAGACAAACAACGACAACAAACCTACTTCATCCTCTTTGGGATCGTCAAGATCTAAGGTATGTTTTCGTTGTGGTGTTTCAGGGCACATAAGAAGATATTGCAAGATGGGAGTCGAACGCTCATCTCAAGCACCTCTTGCATCAACTACCAAAAAGGCTCCTTTCCGGAAATCAAAGCAAAACTTTTCAAATGAAAAGAGACTTGGTAGTTCACCGCGCAAGACGACTTCATCAAGGAGCAACAATCGTTTTAACAAGACGCTTTCACCTAGGCACAAAACTTCACGACCATTACTGACGCATTCCAAAAAGGTTTGGGTGCGCAAAGGTGAAATTTTCCCTTGTCTTGTTTCCAATATTTCCTTGCATGCATATGATAGCTCGTCTTGGTATCTGGATAGCGGGTGTTCCCGTCACATGACCGGTGACAAAAATAGTTTTCAAAATCTTGAGAAAATCTCCGGAGGACACGTTGTTTTCGGAGACGGTCGATCTTCCAAAATTGTTGGAAAAGGGACGGTAGCTATTCCAGATGGCCCGATTTTGAAAAACGTCTTATTTGTTGATGGCCTTAAGACTAACCTCATAAGCATAAGTCAACTTTGCGACAATGGTTTTTCAGTTAACTTTTCATCGGTTGAATGCGTTGTAACTGATAAGGACCATGCTTTCTTTCTAAAAGGGGTTAGATCTGAAAACAATTGTTATGTTGTTCCTAACAAATTTTCTGAAAATTGTAACTTAGCCGCTTTGAATAATGAAACTCTTTGGCATGAAAGGCTAGGTCACTTAAATTTTAAGGAACTTACTAGAATTTCAAACAAGGACGTGGTCAAGGGGATTCCAAAGCTTTTATTTAAACAAAATGTTGTGTGTGGTGGTTGCCAAAAGGGAAAACAGTCTAGGACTGCACACAAGAACTTGAACCACGTTGGTACAAAACGGCCCTTGGAACTTTTGCACATGGACTTAATGGGGCCGACCCGTCAACCATCCTTGGGAGGTAAATGGTACATCTTTTTATTGGTTGATGATTTCTCTCGGTTTTCATGGGTAGCATTTTTGAGAGAGAAAGCTGATACGTTTGACTCTTTTCATGAGATTTGCCATCGTATTATGATTGAAAAGAATGAAAAGATCATTCGTGTTAGAAGTGATAGGGGTGGAGAATTCATAAATTCAAAATTCATTGACTTTTGTACTTCAAATGGCATTAAACATGAATTCTCGGCACCCTATACACCTCAGCAGAATGGTGTTGTTGAGCGCAAAAACAGGGTTGTTCAAGAGATGGCGCGTGTGATGCTTCATAGCCGGAAATTACCGCTACATTTTGGGCTGAAGCTGTGAACACCGCTGTCTATGTCATTAACAGAGTGTATTTGCGCCCAGGAACCTTGAATACACCATATGAGCTGTGGTTTAGTAGAAAACCGGATATCAAGTACTTTCGTATCTTCGGGAGTCGATGTTACATCTTACGTGACCGTGAAAATCTTGGAAAGTTCGACTCTCGAAGTGATGAAGGGATCTTTTTGGGTTATTCTACGAATAGCAGAGCATATCGAGTATTTAACATTGAATCTAAGACGATTGTAGAATCTATAAATGTTAAAGTAGATGAAGCTTCTCATTTTGAATCTGAAAAATCTACCCTCGATATCTCTCTAGATGATGATTCTCCTGCTAGTGCATCTTCTCATAATAATACTTCCAATATTAATGATGCATCTAATGGTTCTTCTAGTTTATCTGATGTGCAGGAATCATCTCGTGTACCTCCGAGTACTCCGTTTCAACAAACGCTACGAATCTCCAAGGATCATCCGGAATCGAACATCATTGGAGATCCACAAGAAGGAGTTAGAACTCGAAGGCAGTTGGTTTGCGGATTTGCTTGCTACGTATCTTTAATCGAACCAAAGACAATAGATGAAGCTCTTCAGGATGACTACTGGATTAAAGCAATGCAGGAAGAGCTCCATCAATTTGAGCGAAACAAAGTCTGGGAATTAACGAAGCCTCCAAAGCAACATAATGTGATAGGTACCAAATGGATCTTCAAGAACAAGAAAGATGAAGATGGTACTATCATCAGGAACAAGGCACGACTAGTTGCTCAAGGCTACTCTCAAGTAGAAGGTATAGACTTTGACGAAACTTTCGCCCCTGTAGCTAGACTCGAGTCCATTCGTATATTGTTTGCTATTGCTTGTCATTTTAAAATCAAATTATTTCAAATGGACGTCAAGAGCGCATTTCTAAATGGGTTTTTAAATGAGGAAGTTTATGTAGCTCAACTGAAAGGTTTTGTAGATCATAAACAACCTAACCATGTTTTTCGTTTGAAAAAGGCTCTTTACGGTCTGAAACAAGCACCGCGAGCATGGTACGAAAGGTTAACAAAGCACCTTTTGGAGAAGGGCTATACTCGAGGGGGAGCTGACAGGACTCTCTTTGTGAAGCATTATCAAAATAATTTCATTGTAGCACAAATCTATGTCGATGACATTGTATTTGGTGCAACAAAAGATAATGATGCTTCTAAATTCGCGGAGACCATGGAAAGCGAATTTGAGATGTCCATGATGGGCGAACTGTCTTATTTTCTTGGATTGCAAATTAAACAAAATGATGAAGGTATTCACTTGAGTCAATCCAAGTATGCACTGGAGTTGGTCAAAAAGTTTGATCTAGAAAATTGTAAAGATTTTCCAACTCCAATGGGAACTAGCCACAAGGGACTTGGAAGTGAATCACATAGTGAGAATGTAGACGAGAAACTGTATAGAAGTATGATTGGAAGTCTACTTTACCTCACGGCTAGTCGCCCGGATATATCCTTTAGTGTTGGGATTTGCGCGAGATATCAATCAGCACCAAAGGAGGTTCACCTGAAAGCGGTGAAACGGATCATCCGGTACATCAAAGGATCAATTAATTTCGGAATTTGGTATCCTATGGGAACAAGTCTGGACATTGTTGGATACTCAGATGCCGATTGGGCAGGATCAGTGGATGATCGGAAAAGCACGAGTGGTGCATGCTTCTATCTTGGCCATTGCCTTGTTGCATGGCATAGTAAAAAGCAGAATTGCATAGCACTCTCGACTGCCGAAGCGGAATACATTTCAGCTGGAAGTTGCTCAACTCAACTCATTTGGATGAAAAGCGTATTGAGTGACTTCCGCATTTCAGCATCTTCGGTAACAATTCTTTGTGACAACACAAGTGCAATTAACATTTCTAAAAACCCTGTGTTGCACTCTAGAACAAAACATATTGAACTTAGATATCATTTTCTTAGAGAGCTAGTTGAATCAAATACTCTTCAACTTTCATATGTTTCAACTGAAGATCAATTAGCTGACTTTTTAACAAAACCTTTGGATCAAAAACGTTTTATTCATTTACGAAAAGCAATTGGGATGCTTTCCTTGAAATAATCTTCTTTTTGAAATCTTTGCTTAGGATAGGTTTTGTATTTGTTTTTGTTTTGTTCTTTATCTATGTTTGTACATAGGACATTAATTGAGCATAGATCATAATTGACTTTAATTGCATCTGTTCACACATTTAGAAATTTATTATGCTTTTGCCATCATAATATTTCTTTGTTGCAATGATCGTTTATGTTAATTAAATCATCTTCTAAAGTGATCAAAGTCAATTTCTCTCTCAATGATCTCTTGGTATAGTCATTATCTTATTTGACTGTTTAGTCGAGTATGAAATCGAGATCAATTTTTGGTTGAATACTTTATATCTTAAATAATTGATAGCCAATTGAGGGGGAGTCAAAGATAATGTAATATGCTCAAAAGATGTGGAAAGAGTTACATCCCAATGAGGAGTGTGAAAACTACCACCACATGGAGGAAAGAGCTACCACCTCGGTCGTCCGAGTATTGTGTGCAGCTACCACATGTATACCAAGCATGGTTGTTCAAATTTTTGATTAAGTAAAATGCATGTTGAAATACTTGACTCTGTCAAATTTCAAGGTTGGTATAAGGTGGAATTTTAAAGAAAGATGCTCAAAGAGCCACTCTCTTCAACAGATTGTCTAGAAATATTATCTACCATATTTGGGATTTCAAACATCTATTGATCTTTGTATTTCATTTTCTTTACCGAATTGATTATTTGATAAAGGCATTACTCATAAGATCAAGTTAGATGTAATTGAAGGTGTTCAACTTTAAGGGATTTAATTTTTGTAAATTTTCGTTTCATTTTTGGATATTATTGATAGATTTGGCATAATCTAATTCTTGTTGTATGAAACGATGATTTTTGTTTAAAGTTGATACACATTTGTGCTTACAATCTTTTTCTGGATTTTCCTGAATTTCTCTGAAATTTTCTAAAGAAAAAGTTGGGGCCGATCCGGATCGGGCTAGATGATCCGGATCCCGAACGCAGGAATTCTTCTGCGGGCTGACGATCCGGATTGTGTCTGCCGATCCGGATCCCGAACGCAGTTTTTCTCACTGCGGGTAGCCGATCCGGATCGCAGTTATGAACTGATCCGGATCGCGGCTAGGTTTTATAAGGAACGAAAGGGGTTTTTGATTTCTTTACTCCAATCTTTTGTTCCGAAGTTTCCAGAGCCTCTCTCTCTAGATTTCATCCTCCTTGGAAGCTTTCAAACTCAAGTTCTTCAATTCCAAGTAAGTTTTATTGATCAAAATCTCGGTTTTTCATCGTTTTTCTCTTTTCCTCCTCAAACGCACGAATTTCTTGAATCAACTTTGTTTGTGGATGGTTTTTGATCAAATTTCTTTTGAAATAAGAACTCTGGGTTGTTTAGTTTTGATTATATGCTAGGTTTTCTCCTGATTAACGGATTTTTAGGCTTCGATTTCTAAAATTTCGGTTTTAGGGCATATAATAAGGATTTTCGAAAATCATGCAATTGATCTATCTTTAAAAGTCCTTTTGCAAAACTAACTTGATTCTTAGTCTCTCTACATGATAATGATTCTTTGGATATAATTTTTCAATTTTTGAAAACTAAGAATTTTTGTGTTCTTGAGTTGGTCTTCACAGGATTTAAATCTTCTCAAAGCACTTGGATCAATGGGATTCTCATGGATCATTCTTTTGTTGGTCACAATAGTGCACACTCGGGCCACAAACAAATTAAAGAGAGCTAAGAAAACACAACAAAAAGGTGAATTTGTCGAGGTCAGTGATACAGAGGTGGATTGTCACGAGATAGATTGGACTGCATTGACAGATGATGATGAATCATTGCCTGAACAAAAGGCGTCCGATGCTTCGAAAGGAAAAGCACCCATGGACAAAGGAAAAGCGCCTATGACTAAACCAACCATCTCTGTGAAAAGGAAACGAGTAACTAGACGTTTTGGACTACGACGAGACGCTGATTTTAACACACCGATAGTTCCTGACTCCCCGCCTCGCGTGGAAGGAGTGTTCGTCAGCATGGATCGCGTTCGAGCGTTTGAACGTCGTGAATGCATCGGTGAACGTCATGTCAACATTGAAGCTCTCCGAAATCACTCACCTGAGTTTGGAACCTTGATTGAGCAAGCTAATCTCATCCAAGTCTGCCGATTCCCCGAACTACTTGGGTATTGTTTGTATCGTGTAAGAACCTTTTACACGAATGCAAGACATCTTCGAGAAGATGAAAATGGATCAATGCATTTCTATACAAATATCCAAGGGATGAAACTTAAAATCACTCCGCAGCTAATTGGCGAAGTCCTTGGAATGGAATCTAACACATCGGGACTCAACTTTTTGAAAGGAAGAAGTTTGACGAATGCCTTGTGGCGAACAGTGATAGATAAAATTTGTTTGGAAGGAACGAATTCAGCTAATGGTAAAAGTGTAAAATCCAAACATCTTCGACTGGAGTACCGATTTCTAAATTTCATCACGTGTTACAACATTCTACCTAACATGCAGACTAAGGTCGTGAGATGGGAGAGACTGCTGTTCCTATATCTCTTAGGTCATCCCTCTGAGGCTGTAGGATTGAACATGAATATCCCCTACATAATTTGGAATAGATTGTCAAGATATATTGTGCATCCTCATCCTTCTGAGCGACTTCCGTTTCCGTTAATCATCATGAGGATCTTACAAAAGTTTGACATTGATATAAGCTCGACATCTTATCAACACTGTTGGGGGATGATAGATGAGTCAACGATTGTGAAGTCACTTCACAAATTACCACATGTTACTCCGACACATTCCACTGGAAAGAAACCTTGTGTCGGCACCTCGGCCTCACCGTCTCAACAAGCATCAGAACAAAGGCGAATGTCTGAAGAACTCGAGATCATAACGGCATCCCAAATTACATTGACCAAGAAAGTAAATTCAATGAGGAAATTGATCAAGAACATGTTCACTAAGATGGGATATAGTGCGTCTGAGGACTCAGACTCGGATGACTAATTTGTGCTTTAACAATTTTTGTGCAGATTTGTGCAGGATTTTATCTTTTTAGACTTTAGTTCAGCTTTTAGGACTTACTTTTAGTTCTAGTTCTTATTTTTCGGAACAATTTTTGAAATCTTTAACTCTCCTTAAATTTTTGTGTTTTTGGCTAATTTTGTGACAAAAAGGGGGAGAGAGTTTATAGAGAACTTGAACAATGATTGATTGAACATGATGATGTGTTGGAACATCAAAGGTAAGTAGAACTTCAACTTTTGGTTTTTCCATTTGTTTGAATGCATGCCTCGACTAACTATTTGCTAACTATTTGGGCATGTAATATAACTAACAAGTTGTTGTTCACTAACAAGTTTGTGACACTTGGTTTTTGATTGCATAGAAGATATGTTGGTTCTTAACTCTGATCTATTACATATCTATATATATATAAGTTTGTCACAAACATGTTCATGACATTTGGTATTTACGTGCAAAGAAGATATGTTGGTATTTTTTTAACTATGATCTGTTTACATATCTGAATATAAATGTCATGGTAAGTATAAATGAGTTTAAACTTCATCTCTGTTTGTGGTTTTTGAATAATACAAAATTCTTGAGGTATCTAACGATTTCTTTTGTCAAGAATGATTTCTTTTTGCAGAGAGTACAGATGTCTAAGTCTAGAGTCTGTTTTAGGAGTTTAACTCATGTATTGTATTTTGGATCTTCATTGTAAATTTTTGTTGTATGGTGATAGCAACAAAAATATCTTTTTGAATTTTCTTTAGTGGATCTATGTTTTGTCACGAAACCGCCAAAGGGGGAGATTGTTACGGAATTTGAGTTGGCGTAGTTTCGTGAAAGTCTCAAGTCTTGAAGATTGAAGGTGAAGAAAGTTGGATCATTTAACTCAATCTCAAGAAAGAAGAATTCAAAAGGATCAGGTATGTTTAACTAAAGAATTTGTGTGATCCGAATACTTCTTGTAGTGTAGAAACACTTGGAAGAATCTTTCATTGCATAAAAATCAAAAACTGGACTTGGGACATGTTCAGGATCCGGATCAGGTTGTTCGATCCGGATCCCGAAGGTGGTTCGTTCATACATCGTCGCAATCCGGATCGTAGTCTCTTGATCCGGATCCCGAACGTTGATGTTTGGTGAACTGTATGAACGATCCGGATCGTAGTCACATGATCCGGATCCCGAACCTTCGTTTTTCTGGAATTGGCTGTTTTGTTATGACGATCCGGATCCTAGTTATCACGATCCGGATCGCCGTCCGTAAAAATCCAGAAATGGCAGGTTTTTGATTCTTATCTCCTTCCTAGGGTTTCTAACCTATAAATACACCCTATGACTCCTTTTCTAGGGTAAATCTAGATAGCCGTCATTTTCATATATCATCTTTTACGGCTATAGATCCACATATAGAGAAGAAAGGAAATCATTAGAGAATACTCTATGTTTCTTCATCTATATTGATTAGTTTGATTCTAGGTTTTCATACTCACATCTTGAGTTGAATCAAACTAATGAATACTTAGATGGTATTTCCGATCTATCTTTGATCTAAGTATTCGGCGGATCATCACCACCCAAAAAACAACGATTACCCCAAAATCGGCGCGTGGATTCGCGTGTCCTTGTGGATTCAAGGTTCAATCGCTCTCGTGGATTCGGAGCGAGGCACGTTCGTGGATTCGAACGGTGCTATTGGGTGAAGACCGTGGATTCGGTCGGACGTCGTGGATTCGACGTTGGACGCCGTGGATTCGGCGTTGGGCGCAGATCGTGGATTCGAGAAGCGTCTGGAGCGAGCGGAGAAGATCCTCTAGGAGCGTATGGAAAAGGTTGAGTCGTAAGTGTGTACGGTAAATCACCTTGTACGTGTTTTAATTCTAGTGGATTTCTGCCGTGTTATCGGTCCCGTGGTTTTTTACTCCGGTGATGGAGTTTTCCACGTAAAAATCTTGCGTGTTATTTTATTTTCCGCATTGGGTTTTATCGCAACGATTTTTGGAGTGTTTATACGTTTACACCTATTCACCCCCCTCTAGGTGTTTCTTCCCCTATTTAGATCCGTATTATATACGACCCAACATCGCAGGTCTAAGGATCAGTTGTACCACTGCAACATCGAATCAGTTACTGACGAAAGAGTAGACATCCAAGTAACTATTCGTAATTGGTCACGCTCAGTGCCCTTGTTCTATAACAACCACCTGCACGTTCGCTCCAGTGTCCCCACACTAATGACTTGAGACTCGTCATCCAAAAAGAGAGCGACACATACATCAATCTTGCCGGATCAATCATCGTCCCCATGATGATCCTCCGATTGAGAGCATTTATGACTTAATCACTAATAATATGTATCTCAAATTCTCAACTCTTAAGAATATACATTATCATCTCATTAATTCAAAGGACGATTCATGGACACATCAAACATGAATGGCATAAAATGCCCAAATTATAATAAAGATCAAGTACAAATATGTCCCATATAATAAAATGCGTCAGCCTAATAGGCTTTTGGGACATACAACTAACACTAGAGGGTTTTGTGGCAACCGCGGATAGTAGGCGGTTGACCAGATAGATATTATTTTACCCGATTTTGGATTGGGGGTTATAGCGGCTACCGCGGATAGTAGGCGGTTGACCGGATGTCGGATGTGGGACATGATTGTGATTGTGGGTTATTCCGGCGACCGGGGATATTGGGCGGTTGACCGGAGGTCGGTTGTGAGACCTGGTCGTGGATTTTGGGGTATTGCGGCAATCGCGGATATTGGGCGATTGACCGGATGGTTACTTTTGCATCAGATTGGGAATCAGTTTTCTTTTAGTGGAGGGTTGTGTTCCACTGGGTCTTTATAGTTGTGATCCAGTCCTGCTTTTGATACTTATCACACCGGCGCGGTTATTGCCCGGTGATGCTTTCCTCGTGTGTGTCGCTCCACTCGAGTTCCCCTCCGGAGGCTGGGGCCAGACAGTTATTGACAGTTTTGCTATCACATCGGCACGACTTATTTGCCTGATGATGAGGGCGGCAGCAGGAGTTTTGCTATCACATCGGCGCGGCTTACTTTCCGAATGATGAGGGCGGTACTGATTGGGTTCATCTGGGACGGTTGGTTACTGTTGCATACGGTTGTTCCAGTCTAGGACTGCATTTTTAGAGGCATAGTAGTGGTAGTTTTTCCTTTACAGTAGTCTTATTACTTACCACTCTTCTTCTCCTTTTTGCCTCTGGTAGACCTAGTGGGTGCGTCAGGGCGTGAGGCTTTACCCACTAGGGGAGGCTACTGGTTCACTAGTAGTTCTCACCCCCATTCTTCTTTTTTTTTTCTTCTCCTTTGTTTTGCAGAGCCTTCTGCGGGTGCTGCTGGACATACAGCGGCGGGTCGAGGAGAGAGGACGGCTGAGTAACTAGACAGTGGGCCTGACAGTGAGTTAGCTAGACTTGTACCTTTTATGTATCCTATCTCAGACGGTTGTACTTTTACTTTTTGGGGTTTGGCTTTAGCCAGTTGGTTGTATATTTGTGGTGTGCTGGGAGAGAGACTTGTACTTTATTTTACAGTCATTTTGTATTTTTACTTCCAGTTTAGTCTGAGATGTAGTTTTTTCAGTTCAGCTCTGTTTTATTGCTCTATTATTGTATCTGATTGATTTGAGCAGGTTACCGGCGCTTCGTGAATGCGGAAAATTCCGTATGCACGGCGGATCTGTAGACGAGCCCGAGTTCTGGTTTACACTCGGGGCGTGACAATCACACACGCTACTAGCGCTCTGTGTCCCCGGTTATCAGCTAACCCGATATTTCGGACTACTAATAGGTCCACAGACCATGGTCCAACATGGGCCTATAGCCCAAAACTAGTCTAACACTGTGCAACGGCTCACGCTAGCCCACAGACCCAATCGTCAAACGGGTCGATCCTCAATCAAGATTACTGCACCCACTCTCCCACTAGTAGCTACAGTACCTCAACCATCACTAGCTCTACAGCTTGGTTACATCCACACTCTCAGTGTACTAACAGTCTCAACGCTCACACGTGGCATTCCACGTTCCCGGGTTATCGCTCGGACTACCGCCCCGACCAAATCTCTATCATGCCCCGCCCTGAGGGCCGCTGTCTCTCACAGCCGACTGTGCCTTCCCACTGGGCTACAGGCCCACAGTCCACAAACATGGTCCAGGCACGGGTCGTCCCCAAGCGAACCCGCTAATCGTCGCCACGCGACCACTACGTGTTGGGTTATGATAAATATGGATCTAAATAGGGGAAAAAATATCCAGAGGGGGGGTGAATAGGTGTAAACAATAAACACTCAAAAATCTTTGTGTAATAAAACCCAATGCGGAAAAGTAAATAACACGCAGAGATTTTATGTGGAAAACTCCAAAACCAGGAGTAAAAAACCACGTGACCGATCACACGGAGAAATCAACTAAGATTAAACACGTACAAAGGTGATATACCGTACTCACACACGACTCAACCTTTTTCCATACGCTCCGAGTTGATCTTCTCCGCTCGCTCCGCAACGCGCCTCGAATCCACGATTTGCGTCCAACGCCGAATCCACGGCATCCAACGTCGAGCACACGACGTCTGACCGAATCCACGGTCTCCACAAAGTAGTACGTCTCGATCACACGAATGTACCTCGCTCCGAATCCACGAGAGTGGTAGCACCTTGAATCCACAAGGCCATGCGAATCCACGCGCCGATTTTTGGGAAAATCGTTGTTTTGTTGGTGGTGAAAATCCGCCGAATACTTAGATCAAAGATAGATCGGAAATACCATCTAAGTATTCATTAATTTGATTCTACTCAAAATCTGAGTTTGAAATCCTAGAATCAAATTAATCAATATAGATGAAGAAACATAGAATAAATCTAGTTATTTCCTTTCTTCTCTAAATGTGGATTTATAAGTTTTTCTCCGTTAATTTTTCTCGTTCATTTACGGAATATAAAACTTATTTTTGGATTACCCTAAAAGATGAAATTAGGGTTTACTTATAGGTTAGAATCCATTGGAAGAGGATAAGAATCAAAAACTGACTGTAACGGATTTTTTCCCGCACGACGGTCCGGACTGAATTTGGCTTGATCCGGACTGTCGTCATTTTTCAGAGAATTCCTGAAAAAATAATGTTCGGGGTCCGGACTGAAATAACCACGGTCCGGACTGTTCATGTGATTTCTGCACAATCCACGTTCGGGGTCCGGACTGAACCAAGGGTGTTCCGGACTGGATTTGCGCATGAACCTACCTACGTTCGGGGTCCGGACTGTAGTACCCTGATCTAGATCCTGAACATATAATAGTCCAGTTTCTTAATTTTTATGCGATTAAAAACCCATCCAAGTGTTTCTACACAATAAGAAGTATTCGGATCACAAAGATTATTTAATTAAACGTACCTGATCCTTTTGAATTCTTCTTTCTTGAGATTGAGGTATATGATCCAAACATCTTCATCTTCAATCTTCAAGACTTAAACACTTTCACGAAATACGCCAATACAAATTCCTTAACAATCTCCCCCTTTGGCGGTTTCGTGACAAAACAGAAATCCACATAAAGAAAATTCAAAAAGATATTTTTGTTGCTATCACCATACAACAAAAATTTACAATTGAGATCCAAATAAAAACGAGTACATGAGTTAAACTCCTAAAACAAACTCTAGACTTAGACGTTTGTACTCTCTGCAAAAGAAATAATTCTTGACAAAGAAAATCGTCAGATACCTCAAGAATTTAACATCAAAAACCAACCAGAGAGATGAAGTTTATACTCACCATGACATTTACAAAATCAGATATGTATTAAAATACCAATCAGAGATAGACATATCTTTTAAGCAATAAATTTCAAATGTCATAAGTATCTTAGTCATGAAACAACTTATTAGTAATATTACATGCCCAAATAGTTAGCCGAGGCATGCATTAATTCACAATATGAACCAAAGTTGTTGTCATACTTACCTTCCAAGGTTTAAGTGTTCCAAAGTTCTCACAGACCATTGTCAAACCATTGTTTATATCTCTCTCCCCCTTTTTGTCACTAAATTTAGCCAAAATTACAAAAACAAAGGGAGTTAAAAAGTCCAAAAAGTGTAAGAACTAAGACTTAAAACCTGCAAAACAAAGATAATTAGAACAACAGAAAAACCCAAGATTAGATCATTAGAGCAAATGGTCATTCTAGATCAGACCTGTCTGAACTGCTACAATCCAATTTGTTCAAAATTCCTTTAAGTAATCTTGATATTTTTGAACATTTTCTTTTCATCTTGTGTATGTCAGTGGACATTCTTTCTTGTTCTAGAGACAATCTCCTCTGTTCTTGTTGAATGGAAGACAATATATTATCTTCTGTGGTGTCTCTCCTGGAGGTCGAAGGAGGTTGTGTGGACGCGGACGATGCTTTTTGACCTTCATTCCATGGAGATTCTCTAGGCAGAGAGTGTGCTCTGGTGAAGGGTTCATTAATCTGAATGCCACTACCCCTTGAATTCTTTCGCCTAGTGTACTGCTTGGTTGTTGAGCAAGACTTCATCAGTTTTTTGTTCTTTAAATGAAACCTATCTTCTTCATCAACAACCTGTTGTATTTCTCTGCAGAATTCTTCCCAATCTTCTTCACTTGATTCTGAATCATTTTGAAGAACATTCTTTGTCTCTTCTTGACTTGCTCCATCTTGTTCCTTTTTAATAGACGCTCGTGTTCCTACCATTGCTACAAGGAGCACTATAATCCATGCAAACACCATCTTTGCTGCTAGTGCGTTAGTAAATGTAGTACCTACGAGCAAGAACTCAAGAACACGAAAAATTGTTTAATTTTCAAAAATTTAAAAAATTATACCCAAACAATCATTATCGTGTAGAGAGACTAGGAATCAAGTTAGTTTTGCAAAAAGAATTTTAAAAATAGATCAATTCCATGATTTACACAAATTCTTATTATATGCCCTAAAACCGAATTTTCAGAAATTGAAGCTTAAAAATCCGTTAATCAAGTGAGTACAAGGCATATAAACAAAACTAATCTACCCAGAGTTCTTATTTCAAAAGAAATTTGATCAAAAACCATTTGAAATCGAATTGGAATCATGATTTTCACTCACGTGTTGAAGTACAGGGCAAAACAGTGAAAAAAATTGAGTTTTGATCAAAAAGACTTACTTGAAATCCAAAGAACTCGAGTTTGAGAGGCTCCAAATCGGTTGAAGTTTAGAGAGAGAAACTCTAGAACCTTAGAAACAAAAGCTTGAGGTAAAATAAAATCAAAAACCCTTTTGTTTCATATAAACCCTAGCCGCGGTCCGGATCGGCTCAAGAATCCAGTCCGGATCGGCTACCCGCAGATAATATCTACGTTCGGGATCCGGAATAGATTTTCCAGTCTGGATCGGCTCCAACTTTTTCTTCAGAAAAATTTAGAAAAATTCCAAAAATTCCAGAAAAGGATTGTAAGCACTTTTGTATGCCAACTTTAAACAAAAGTTATCGTTTCATATCAAAAGAAATAGATTATGCTAAATCTATCAAAAATATCCAAGTAATGAAACGAAAGATTATAAAAATTAAATCCTTTAAAGTTGAATAAGTTCAAAAACATCAATCACGATCTTATGAGTAATGCGTTTATCAAATCATCAATTTGGTAAAGAAAATGAAGCACAAAGATCGATAGATGTTTGAAATCCCAAATAAGTTAGATAATATATCTAGTCAATTTATTGTAAGGAGTGGCTCTTTGAGCATCTTTCAATAAAATCCCCACCTTATACCAACCTTGGAATTCAACAGAGTCAAGTATTCCAAAAAGCATTTTACCTAATCAACAAGAAAAACCATGCTTTGTATACATGTGGTAGCTGCACACAGTACTCGGACGACCGAGGTGGTAGCTCTTTCCTCCATGTGGTGGTAGTTTTCTGTCACGCCCCGAGTTCAAAAACCAGTGTATAAATTTTTTTTTTCTTTTTTAATCAGAGTTGCAAAAACAGCCAGGGCAATGACAGACCGCCACATATATAGAAGAGTCCCAATTCCCTATGGAATTGAGCCTTTTCTATATATGCACGGCTAGCTTGGCAACAACATCAAAGTACTAACTACGTACTACAACAACAGTAACAAGTAAACTTTACAACTATCTTTACAAATATACAACTGAAATACAATTTCCTTTCTCTCAAACATCTATTACATAACTTTTCGGCTATCCAGGGTCAACCTCTATATCGATACCTCGCCAATTCGTCCCGACATCCCAACACCCGCTCGACCTGAAAAACAGTCACCCGAGGGTGTGAGACACACCGGAGTGTATCCCAGTGGGCACGACGAGCCGAGAAATAGCAGATCGTACCTACTGGTATACAATACTAGCGGATAGTAAAGATCACATTAGGTAAGCATTTATGAAGCGAATGAATAACCAACAGGAATATGTATAATCTTGACAGGAATATAATGAACCGAGCATGCTGAATAATTGTATAGACAGGTATCAAACAATGAATATGTTGACAACAGAATCAGGAATCATGAGATAAGACAAAAGCAGACTAATAGCAACATATGCATCAAATAGATGATATATCAAATTACCCAATCACAAGCCACCATTTTGGTCCCACAAGACCTCAGGCAAAATTGCCCACCTGGCACCACCTGGTTGACATTCTCCCCAAAAGGGGTCACGGGTCGCTATTGCTAACCACTTTACCGGTAAAGAACACTATCCACGGGGTGCGACCCCGGCAATGTTCGTGAAGTACAACGGTGCGGGCAATCAAATGCAAATGCTCAAACTCACGGTCCACTGACCGGGTAATCGTCGACAAGCCGGGAAATCCCCACTGGGATGCAATAACACAATCAACTGAATCTCAACTCTCATGTAGGAATAATCGGCAACTAATCAACTAAATCTCAACTCATATGCAAGATCAAATGCAAATCTCAACTCAACATAAGATCAACAGCAAATCTCAACTCAATCATGTAGACCAACCAAACATACAAAACTAAACACATATTTTTAAGAAAACTATTTTTGAAAACAAGTTTCAGGCCCAAACTTTGAAGAGCAATGCCTTTGTCCCATAAAACAAGAACAGACTCAGGCGACCCTACGACGTTTAGTAAAACATTAGTTGATTAAAATTATGTGTTCAGCAGTGTAATATTTGATCAACAGGAAAGCAAGCTCAACATCTAATAACCAAACAGGCATGGCAATGTCCAGAATAATGATATGAATACTGGAAGCACTATAGTTAATCATGTAAGGCAACAGATAACTGATAAAAGTCATAACTCAGGCATAAAGCAGTATAAACTGAATCAAAAGGAAGGCAGGCTCAAAGTAATAGTTAAGCTACCAAAAAAAAATAGGGGTCCAACCAATACCGTACACAGAGGGCCGAAATGATAAAGCCCGGACCGAAGATAAACCCACCTGACAAATAGCAGGCGACTAAACTGTAATCCACTATATGCTCGAGGACCAGAGACAAATCGAGCCAACCTGGATCAAACATAATAATCAACCTCGAACTCACTAACCACAACTTAAAACCCAGATCAATTTTAAAACCTCTACATAGCCATTTTGCATTTTTGTTCCTCCGGATTATCGAAACCTAAATCCAACGCGAGCATCGCGTCCAGTGACCCCAAATTAGCCAGGAGCTCACTGTTACAGTTTTTCAAACAGTCCAAAAACAAGACTTTAGCCAAACATTCCTCCTAGAGCTTGATTACATTAGAACTTAACTTCTGTTGATCCAGAACCAAAACTGTTTGAACACTATACTTAAAATACCTCAAAAATGACTGTGCTTGCCCTAGTGCAGCACAGAAGTTGCTGGACCCCAAGATCCAACAAGCTTACTCACTAACATCAAGCACCATGCTCCAAACAATATTCCACACAGATCCTGTTTGATCTGAAGTGAGCATCAAGCTCAGGGAACAATTTGGAGCATCTTTCATTTTAAACTCGAAGCCAAAATTCTCTGTTTTCTTTATTGAGGCATTTTCACAAACAGGTGGTGTGCACCAACCTTGCAACATCACCCAACCCAATTTTTGAGCTGGTTCTCTGCAGAGAAGGCCCCTGGGACATCCCAGGATGGAGGGAATTGCTCCTCCAGGTTGCAGAAACTTTTCCTTGCAACCTGGAGCAAGCTTAACCCATAATTGGCTGCGGGCAAGAGGTTGATGATGAAGTTCTTCACCTTGAAAATTGTGACCACTCAACCAGAGACTCTGGAGCTCAACCACCTGACCAACATGCTGCTAAACATCACTACCAACTTATCTGGACCCGTGCCCGGCGACAGGGCACGGCGGCGGCGCGGCGGAGCAAAGCTCCATTTTGAGCTTCACCTCTCTAATGGCAC
The DNA here is from genome assembly GCA_029204045.2 of Tillandsia leiboldiana. Lineage (NCBI taxonomy): Eukaryota > Viridiplantae > Streptophyta > Magnoliopsida > Poales > Bromeliaceae > Tillandsia > Tillandsia leiboldiana. The sequence continues at coordinate 39,309,269 of CM055063.1, read as the reverse complement.
ATTTTTACTGAGGCAATATGAAGCTCCCCAACATGGATGGAAAGATTCTAAAGGTCCACAGGAAACTTCCCGACCATGCCTCCCCGGCCGGAGATGGCCGGAGTGCCGGCGGCCGCGTTTGGATCACTTCTCGGGTCATCCATGGCCGCACCACTTTGATGCTGCATGGATGCTATGCAAGTGCATGGATGCACTCCCCTTGGTCCCAGCAAGTATTCTGGGTAGGTGTGTCACGCCCCGGGGGTTCGAATCGCGCGGAAGAGGAGCCACCGATGCCCCTAATTCAGCCCTATATTTTTTTTTTTGTGTAAACCAATGCTCCCCGGTGCGTGTCAGACCCGCCGCATACACAAATTCGCTCTGCAAACGGGCAGAGTCTCCTTTGTATATGCACGGCGTCTCAATTACAAAGTGTCTCACGAAGTGTAGCACAAACAATCTCTAACCACATCAGTTAGGGTCTCGTACACATACAACCAAACAACTCACATGACATTCTAATATTCACTTAGAACATAGTGGCCGATGTTTTGAAAGGATAAATAATCACAAGGTTTTGAAAGCGGCATCCACACGATGCCATCGTTTTAGGAAAGACCGTTTGAAAGCCACATAAATCCACAGGGTTCGAAAACTCGGTGCCCACACGACACCCACGTTTTAAAAGTAGTTTTCGCAACCGGTTTCCTTTACTTTTCATTGTTTGAAACGGCCAGGTAAGGAAGAATGTAACAATCATTCGTTTATTCAAAAAGGAAGAGGCAACATCCACTTCGACCCCACGGGGGTGTCGCAATCCACAAACTAGCTAACATGAGTAATAAAAGAAAAGGGAAAGAAGAGTCACTGTATCTGAAGTCACTAAAAATCAGAACAACACTCTCGCAGCCTCACCGGTGCCCTAGCACTCGCCCCTGGACGAACCTGTCACGGAGTGGGAAGTCAGTGACTAGAAATAGCATGATAAGCATAAGAGAAACAAAAATAGGGCAAACCACAAAACCGGAGCAACCATCCCTCTCATGTATCATCCACATTAACCACACCCTGTATCAAAACAACATCGGGCACCATTCCCGATGTCCACCGCCGAGCACCTGCCTCGGCCGCCGAGCACCTGCCTCGACATCACCGCTCACACCCCCCACCCATGGGGGCCCCCATTCCTAAGGCCACCGTCACGTGGGGTACACGGGTCAACGTACCACTTTTCCGGAAAAGCACACCCTTGCGGTGGCCAAACCGCTGGTGTGCGTGTAGCAAAACTTGAGCCTCAGATTGATATTAAGTACAATAATATAACAGGGTTAGTGCATAAACAGAAGGAGACTAACAATTCAACCTTACCCCAACATGCTATTTCTAACAGTAAATTCCTATTCCCACAATCCCCGGGAATGTACCCACCTTGTGTGCGTCGTCCTGCGTTCGTCCAGTCCGCGTCCGTGCATCAGTCGCCAACAGCGTCCCGCACTCCTGAAGGAACATGGGCAAGTCAAGACTTAGAGGTCCGAAACTCACATCGACTCCCAACAGCGTGCGGCGGAGTTCCCCGCACGGCACCGGCCCGTGCGGCGCACACTCCGCCTGGGCACAGCCCCGCGCGGCACCAGCCCGCGCGGGCGCCCCTCCTGCGGGCGGTCCCGCGCGGCCGAGCGCCGCGCGGGCGCGCTGCCCGCGGTGCGGGGCGACCCCGCGCGGCACCAACCCGCGCGGGCGCCCCTCCTGCGGGCGGCCCCGCGCGGCCGAGCGCCGCGCGGGCGCGCTGCCCGCGGTGCGGGGCGACCCCGCGCGGCCGAGCGCCGCGCGGGCGCGCTGCCCGCGGTGCGGGGCGACCCCGCGCGGCACCAGCCCGCGCGGGCGCCCCTCCTGCGGGCGGCCCCGAGCGGCCGAGCGCCGCGCGGGCGCGCTGCCCGCAGTGCGGGGCGACCCCGCGCGGCACCAGCCCGCGCGGGCGCCCCTCCTGTGGGCGGCCCCGCGCGGCCGAGCGCCGCGCGGGCGCGCTGCCCGCGGTGTGGGGCGACCCCGCGCGGCACCTGCCCGCGCGGGCGCCCCACCCGCGGCCGGCCCCGCGCGCGGCGGTGCGCGACGGCACCGCCCCCCCTCCCTCCTCGTGACCACAAAACAAAAGGAAATCAAAACCCGAACAAGACGCACCCCCGACTCACCTTGATGCGTGAAGGAGAAGGAAGGAGAGGGATCGTCCGCTTGCCCCACCGGTCCACCCTCGCCCGAGTCTTCGGTTACTCCTTGCCGGCGGCTACGAGGGAAGAAGGAAAAGAAAAGAGACGGCCAAAGGAATAAACCCTAATTCCCTTTCCCATCCGGCTATAAATATTAAAAAGTTAGGGTTTACCTTAAAAGACGTGCGGGTCGCCAGCACGGATCCCGGGACGCCCAAGGGGGGCCCCAACTTCGAGAATTAATTCTGATCAGACCGGAAGTCGGAAAATGAAACCGATCACGCCCGCGCGCTCCGCTCCGCGAGCTCTACCGCCTAAAATTATTTGCGGGCCCGACGGTCTGTCCGGAAAAACACCAAAAATGAGGCCCTCGGTCGGACATTACAAGAAGAGGGTGACAAGGAGGGTTTAGGAAAGACAGGGTCTTACACCACTTACCGCTAAAAACAAGTTTCGTCCCCGAAACTTAAACTTCCCCAGCGGCGAACAGGTCCGGGTAGCACTCTCTCATCTTTGACTCGGGTTCCCAAGTTGCCTCACGCTCTTCCTGATTGCTCCAAAGCACCTTCACGTAGGGAATTGTCCGACTACGCAGCTTTTTGTCCTCCCGGGCTAGGATCCGTACCGGTACTTCCGTGAAACTTATATCCTCTTTGAGCTCAATTGCAGAGACGTCAAGCACTCGCGATGGATTGGGGAGGTACTTCCGAAGCATGGATACGTGGAACACATCATGAACTCGGTCAAGGTTCGGTGGTAGGGCGAGGCGGTAGGCTACCGGGCCGATGCGCTCCAGAATCTCAAACGGCCCCACGTACCGCGGGCTCAACTTGCCTCTCAACCCAAACCGCTTCACCCCTTTTGACGGCGACACCCGCAACAACACGTGCTCTCCCACCTGGAATTCCAAGTCGCGACGTCTCTGGTCTGCATAGCTCTTCTGCCGGCTCTGGGCGGTCGCCAATCGTCGCCTGATGAGGCGCACCTTTTCCTCAGTCTCAACCACCAGGTCCGGCCCCAAAAACTTTCTCTCCCCCAGATCGTCCCAACAGATCGGGGATCTACAGCGTCTGCCGTACAATGCTTCGTACGGCGCCATCTGGATGCTCGCTTGGTAGCTGTTGTTATAAGCGAACTCTGCAAGGGGCAGGTAGCGCGACCATCCGTCTCCCAAATCCAGTACGCACGCTCGAAGCATGTCCTCGAGTATCTGAATCACCCGCTCGGATTGCCCATCCGTCTGGGGGTGAAAGGCTGAGCTGAAGTGTAACTTGGTCCCCAAGGCTCGTTGTAGACTCTGCCAAAAGTTCGAAACGAACCTTGTGTCTCTGTCCGAAGTAATCGTTGTCGGCACCCCATGTAGCCTCACAATCTCGCTGAGGTAGACTTGAGCCAGCCGGTCGCGTGTCCAGGTCGTGTGGATGGGTAGGAAATGAGCTGACTTCGTTAACCGATCCACGACAACCCAGATGGCGTCGTGTCCCTGCTGCGAACGTGGGAATCCGGTGACAAAGTCCATTGTGATTTGCTCCCATTTCCATTCGGGCACGGGTAGAGGTTGCAATTTCCCCGCCGGCCGTTGATGCTCAGCTTTCACCTGTTGGCAAATCAAGCAGTGTGCCACAAACAGCGTCACGTCTCCCTTCAATCTTGGCCACCAGAAGGTCTGTCGGAGATCCCGATACATCTTGGTGCCTCCAGGGTGCGCCGCGTAGGGGGCGCAATGTGCTTCAGTCAGGATTTCCTTCTTTAGGTCCGGCAGATCAGGCACGCAAATCCGCCCTCGGAACCGAAGGGTGCCGTCTACCCCCACTGCAAAGTCTCCCTTCTGCTCCGGTGAAATCTTATCTCGTTCCAGCTGTAGCTGTGGGTCCGCACCTTGGCCTTCTCGAATCCTCTCTAATAGGGTCGGCGTGACTGTTAAAGACAAAAGTCGCTCGACCGTCCCTGCTGGTACCACCCCCAATCTCAGTCGCGAGAACTCCGCGATCAAGTCATTCTGCTGCGTGATCGTGCCCGCCGAAGTTCCTTCTGCTTGTCCCTTCCTGCTTAGGGCATCAGCTACCACATTTGCTTTCCCCGGGTGGTACTGGATGGTTAAGTCGTAATCCTTCAGTAGCTCCAACCACCTCCTCTGCCGTAGGTTAAGCTCCTTCTGGGTGAAAAGGTACTTAAGGCTTTGGTGGTCCGAGAACACGTTACAATGCACACCGTAGAGATAGTGCCTCCACAGTTTCAGGAGAAAGACCACTGCGGCAAGCTCCAAGTCATGGATCGGGTAATTCTGCTCGTAATCCTTGAGTTGCCTTGAGGCATAGGCTATGACTCTTCCTTGCTGCATTAGTACTCCTCCCAGTCCTATTCGCGATGCATCGCAGTACACTTCGTAGTCCTCCCCGGGTGTTGGTAAGGCAAGCACAGGCGCTCTTGTTAACCGCTTCTTAAGTTCTTCAAAGCTTTCTTGGCATTGGGCCGTCCAAATGAACTTTACTCCTTTTCGGGTTAGGCGGTTCAGAGGGGTCGCAATCTTCGAGAAGCTTTCCACGAATCGCCTGTAGTACCCTGCAAGGCCCAGGAAGCTGCGCACCTCTGTCACCGTGGTCGGCTGGGACCAGTCGGCCACCGACTCCACCTTCTTGGGATCCACTGCGATTCCCGCTGCTGAAATGATATGTCCCAGAAATCCCACCTCGCGAAGCCAAAACTCGCATTTCTTAAGTTTTGCGAACAACTCCTGCTCCCTAAGTGTCTGCAGAACAATTCGTAGGTGCTCCTCGTGCTTCTCATCGGTGGTGGAGTAGATCAGGATGTCGTCGATGAAGACCACTACGAACTGATCCAGGAAGGGTCTGAAAATTCGGTTCATCATGTCCATGAACACTGCTGGGGCATTGGTAAGCCCGAATGGCGTTACTGTGAACTCGTAGTGGCCATACCGAGTCCGGAACGCCGTCTTCGGAATATCCTCGTCTTGAACTCTGAGCTGGTGGTAGCCCGACTGCAGGTCAATCTTTGAGAAGACCGTTGCACCCCGCAGCTGGTCGAAGAGGTCATCAATCCTAGGTAGGGGATACTTGTTTTTCACTGTGACCTTGTTGATTTCCCGGTAGTCGATGCACAACCGCAAGCTCCCGTCTTTCTTTCCCACAAAGAGTACAGGTGCGCCCCAAGGGGACGCACTCGGTCTGATAAACCCCCTGTCCAGATGGTCCTCCAGCTGCGCCTTAAGTTCCTTCAGCTCCACGAAGGCCATCCTGTAGGGGGCCTTCATGATTGGTCGTGTGCCGGGTGGAAGCTCAATTGGAAAAACAACTTCTCGTTCGGGGGGTAAACCAGGTAGTTCGGCCGGAAAGACATCTGGGAAGTCCCTCACCACAGGGATGTCGGAGAGCGCCGTAGAGGGTCCGGTGGCCAGGGCCACCGACACCAAGTAGGCCATACACCCACCCTCAACCAGCTTCCTGGCTCGCGATGCAGGAATGATGGAAGAAAAGGAAACGCTCTTGCATGCCAAGTACACGTTCTCCGGAAAATCGGGGTACATCAGCCGCACCTCGCGCTTCTCGCAGTCGATGACTGCAAGGTACCACGTGAGCCAATCCATTCCGAGCACTACATCATACTCTTTCAATGGAATGACTACCAGATCCCAGGGGCACGGGAGCCTTCCCATCCTTATAGGGCAGGAAGGTACAAGGTTGCGAGCCTCCAAGGATCCCCCCGCAGTGTGAACAGTCATCACACTGGGTAAGGGTCTCAACTCAAAATCATGGGTCAGTGTGAAGTCATGAGACATAAATGAGAGGGTCGCCCCGGTGCCAAAAAGGGTTCTAGCGGGATAAACAGAAGCAAGAGTGATACCTGCGACGACGTGCTCAGACGGGCGTGTCTCCTGCTGACTCATCGAGTAGACGCGGCCTCCTGAAGGTGGTGGCTTGTCCCCTGCAGGTCGGGGTGTTGGCGGCCTGGGGGCCGACGTCATCGGAGCTTTCCCTCGCCCTGCGTGCTGGGGCGACGGCACGGAGGCTGCTGAAGATGCGGTGCCTTGGTTCAGGGGGCAATTGAAACGGAAATGCCCCTGCTTGCCACATCGGAAGCAATGGTCCTGTCTCTTGGAGCATTCCATCACTCGGTGCGCCCCGCCGCAGATCACGCAGGGCCGATCTTCTGAGCGTTGTCCCTCTCCTGGTGCTCCCCTGGTCCTCTGCTGGGGCCTCCACCGCTTAGGGGGCCGATTCCCGCTAGAGGAGCCCCCTCCCCCTGAAGTCGTCTGAGTCCGCTTCCTGTCATCTTGCTGGTGGGGGCCTTCCTTTCGGGCGCGCGTGACGGCAAAGCCTCGCTCAACAATGGTGGCTCGGTCGACCACCTTCTGAAAGGTATGCAGATCTGCCGCGTCCACCACTTGGAAAATATCGGTCCTCAATCCATCCACAAACAATTACGCCTTATGGGATTCATCCCGAATGACGAACGGGACACAGTTCGCCAGTCTCACGAACTCCCTCTGGTACTCCATTACTGTTTTGGATCCCTGCCTGATGTGGTTGAGGTCGTCCTCCAGTTGTTTCTTCATGCTGTTGGTAAAGAACGCCCCGAACAGCTGCTGTTTAAAGGTAGTCCATGACGGAAGGGTAGCACCCGTCGCAGAGCCGGGACGTACAGTCTTCCACCAAATGCGGGCATTCCCCTCGAGAAGGTGGGCAGCCAGGGGGACCCGCTCGTGGTCTTCCATCATTAGGTCCTCAAATAGTTTCTCCATTGTATCCACCCACTTCTCCACGACCCAGGGGTCTGTCGTGTCCCCCTCGAACACTGGCGGGTCGTATTTCTTGAAATCGGCCAGGTTGGCGCGCACGCGGTCTCGCTCGTTTGGTAGAATCGCTCCCTCCTTCGCGACGTTGGTGGTCGCGGCGGGAGTTGGTAGCACTACCGTTTCACTCGGAGCAACTCCGACGATCGGTGTCGGCGCCGGTCTTGCCGTTGCCGCCGAAGGGGCCACCTCTGGCGCCGTCGGTTGGGTTAAGGGCACCTCAGGTGCCGAGACCCGGGTAGGGGCAGCCCCCCCCTCGGCTTCCATCGTCGGCGGTCCCATTGCCGGTGCAGCTGGCCCCGGGAGAGGGCCCGGGGCAACCTCTGCCGTCGCAGCGGCCTGCTATTGCTGTGTCAGTTGGCGCACGCGGTCGGTCAGGGCTGCCAACTGCCCTGCCATCTCCCGTAGTTGCTGCCTTAGGAGCTGGTTCTCCGCGGTCGTCATTACTGCTGCGTCCGCCCCCGTGTCCTCGGCGGTGGATCTAGTCCTGGCCATGATCTGAACATTTGCACGAACCAGTTACTCCTAGTTTAAACAAAACGGAACACCGCAAACGCTGGCCCTAAAAGGAAGAAAAACACTAATCCCCCCTTTCCCTCAACGAGCACTCGCGTTTTACTTATCTATCCCCCAGTTTACTTTATTAATCAGTAGCCAGAGTATTGCGCCACGTGGATGTTAGGCCCCGACTGTTGTGGTTAAAGTTTACCGCTCTGATACCATCTTAATCTGTCACGCCCCGGGGGTTCGAATCGCGCGGAAGAGGAGCCACCGATGCCCCTAATTCAGCCATATATTTTTTTTTTGTGTGTAAACCAATGCTCCCCGGTGCGTGTCAGACCCGCTGCATACACAAATTCGCTCTGCAAACGGGCAGAGTCTCCTTTGTATATGCACGGCGTCTCAATTACAAAGTTTCTCACAAAGTGTAGCACATACAATCTCTAACCACATCAGTTAGGGTCTCGTACACATACAACCAAACAACTCACATGACATTCTAATATTCACTTCGAACATAGTGGCCGATGTTTTGAAAGGATAAATAATCACAAGGTTTTGAAAGCGGCATCCACACGATGCCATCGTTTTAGGAAAGACCGTTTGAAAGCCACATAAATCCACAGGGTTTGAAAACTCGGTGCCCACACGACACCCACGTTTTAAAAGTAGTTTTCGCAACCGGTTTCCTTTACTTTTCATTGTTTGAAACGGCCAGGTAAGGAAGAATGTAACAATCATTCGTTTATTCAAAAAGGAAGAGGCAACATCCACTTCGACCCCACGGGGGTGTCGCAATCCACAAACTAGCTAACATGAGTAATAAAAGAAAAGGGAAAGAAGAGTCACTGTATCTGAAGTCACTAAAAATCAGAACAACACTCTCGCAGCCTCACCGGTGCCCTAGCACTCGCCCCTGGACGAACCTGTCACGGAGTGGGAAGTCAGTGACTAGAAATAGCATGATAAGCATAAGAGAAACAAAAATAGGGCAAACCACAAAACCGGAGCAACCATCCCTCTCATGTATCATCCACATTAACCACACCCTGTATCAAAACAACATCGAGCACCTTTCCCGATGTCCACCGCCGAGCACCTGCCTCGGCCGCCGAGCACCTGCCTCGACATCACCGCTCACACCCCCCACCCATGGGGGCCCCCATTCCTAACGCCACCGTCGCGTGGGGTACACGGGTCAACGTACCACTTTTCCGGAAAAGCACACCCTTGCGGTGGCCAAACCGCTGGTGTGCGTGTAGCAAAACTTGAGCCTCAGATTGATATTAAGTACAATAATATAACAGGGTTAGTGCATAAACAGAAGGAGACTAACAATTCAACCTTGCCCCAACATGCTATTTCTAACAGTAAATTCCTATTCCCACAATCCCCGGGAATGTACCCACCTTGTGTGCGTCGTCCTGCGTTCGTCCAGTCCGCGTCCGTGCACCAGTCGCCAACAGCGTCTCGCACTCCTGAAGGAACATGGGCAAGTCAAGACTTAGAGGTCCGAAACTCACATCGACTCCCAACAGCGTGCGGCGGAGTTCCCCGCACGGCACCGGCCCGTGCGGCGCACACTCCGCCTGGGCACAGCCCCGCGCGGCACCAGCCCGCGCGGGCGCCCCTCCTGCGGGCGGTCCCGCGCGGCCGAGCGCCGCGCGGGCGCGCTGCCCGCGGTGCGGGGCGACCCTGCGCGGCACCAGCCCGTGCGGGCGCCCCTCCTGTGGGCGGCCCCGCGCGGCGCGCTGCCCGCGGTGCGGGGCGACCCCGCGCGGCACCAGCCCACGCGGGCGCCCCTCCTGTGGGCGGCCCCGCGCGGCCGAGCGCCGCGCGGGCGCGCTTCCCGCGGTGTGGGGCGACCCCGCGCGGTACCTGCCCGCGCGGGCGCCCCACCCGCGGCCGGCCCAGCGCGCGGCGGTGCGCGACGGCACCGCCCCCCCCTCCCTCCTCGTGACCACAAAACAAAAGGAAATCAAAACCCGAACAAGACGCACCCCCGACTCACCTTGATGCGTGAAGGAGAAGGAATGAGAGGGATCGTCCGCTTGCCCCACCGGTCCACCCTCGCCCGAGTCTTTGGTTACTCCTTGCCGGCGGCTACGAGGGAAGAAGGAAAAGAAAAGAGACGGCCAAAGGAATAAACCCTAATTCCCTTTCCCATCCGGCTATAAATATTAAAAAGTTAGGGTTTACCTTAAAAGACGTGCGGGTCGCCAGCACGGATCCCGGGACGCCCAAGGGGGCCCCAACTTCGAGAATTAATTCTGATCAGACCGGAAGTCGGAAAATGAAACCGATCGTGCCCGCGCGCTCCGCTCCGCGAGCTCTACCGCCTAAAATTATTTGCGGGCCCCGACGGTCTGTCCGGAAAAACACCAAAAATGAGGCCCTCGGTCGGACATTACAAGAAGAGGGTGTCAAGAAGGGTTTAGGAAAGGCCGGGTCTTACGAGGTGGCCGGCGTCGGAGAAGCTCGCCGGCGCCGGAGCACAGAGCTCGGCCAACAAGCAAAACCCGAAAAACTAGGGTTTTGATCTGCAATTAAATGGCTTGATCAAACTCCACCAATTTTGGTGGAGATGATCCTTATCTCCTACAGAAATCCTCCATCATTTTATTTTTCAATTTGGTTCAGTGGTTGCTGAGTTCTCTCGAGGCGGAGCATATCTAGGTTTCCGGCCAACTATTTCTTCCGCCGGCCATGCAACGTGCATGGGGAGCTCAGGCTTGGCAGGGAGCATCACAGAGACCTAACAAACCTACTGCTAGGGGTCTCGGGCTAAATCGAACCGTGGTTTAGTGACCTTACCTTGGCCGGAGTTGGTGAAGGAGGGAAGAAGCCGGGTTCACTTCTCCTTCCTTGCGCGGCCACAGCAGCCACCCAGGAGCTCTTCCAGTCACAGAGGAACGCCTCAGGAACTCCAGATCCAACTTTGGAAGAGTTTGGTTCCAACCTTCTTTGCTCTCTCTCTCTCTCTCGGGTTCACCTCTCTTGGGGCTGTGTCCTCGGCCACCCCAGTAACCCAGGCATCAAATGGAGATTGCAGAGGGGATGTTGGTGTCTCGAATTCTCCCTCAGACCCCTCGTACTCTAGCCCAAGGAAGATCAAAAGTCACAAATGCATAAATGCAAGATTCCTCAACCCTTGTTCACACTCAACCCCAACCTCTGGGATCTTCACAGGAGATGTAAAATATTCACCCAGAACCTTATAGATTAATCCACTAAATTTTTGGTACACAAAATATATAGATTCTTTAAGAAAATATTGATTTTTCGACACCTTTCACGCAATTCGAGAAAATCCGCTCGACGAATTGCGAAACAGACTTCGCCACGACGTCCGGCTCGTCGAGACCTGTCAAGTAGCGTATTTGTTTATTCAATTTGGCACTCGTATAAAATCTCGGGCCATAAAGTTCGGTAAAATGCGGTTCATTGAACACACTCCGATGCACCCGAATCGCCAAACGCGAAATCCGTCAGTGCCATTGCGCGCAGAACGTCGAAATTAGCTAGGTTTGACTACTCATACCCCTATGTCAGGGTTCCAGGTGGTAAATCGGCCATTAGTGGTCGAAGGGCCATTTAAAATAGGGGTTACTATTCACAACTTAAGTTGTGGGACCCGTTTCTTCTTTACTGTTTTGCGGAAGGTCCGACCGTTGGATCGTCGACAAGTGAATATGAACTTTTCATGTTTCGTCGAGACGATCGCAATGGTGCTCTCGGATTTTCGAGATCATGCCCCGATCAAAAATTGATATTTCTGGCCCACTATTGATCCACTGTTCCAAATTTTGCCAAAATTACCAATTTTATAAATTCCAAAAATAATTTAAAGTCTTTAATTTTCTAGATTACTACATCTTCACACTCCTCATTGGGATGTAACTCTTTCCACATCTTTTGAGCATAAAACTTTAATAAACTCCCCCTCAATTGGCTATCAATTATATAAGATATGAGGTATTCAACCAAAAATTGATCTCGTGTTCATACTTAACTCAATTTTCAAATATGATAAAAACTATACCAAGAGATCATTTGAGAGAGAAATTGACTTTGATCAATTAAAAATGAACTAATTGATATAATAAATCATTGCATCAAATGAAATATCATGATATCCAAACCATAATAAATTTCTCAAAAATATGAAAGGATGCAAGTAAAGTCAATTATACTAATGCTCAATTAATGTTCTATGTACAAGCATAGATAAAGAACACAAATACAAAACAAAACCTAACCTAAGCAATGGTTTTAAAAAGTGTTATTTCAAAGAAAGCATTCCAATTGCTTTACGCAAATGAATAAACCGTTTTTGATCCAAAGGTTTTGTTAAAATGTCGGCTAATTGATCTTTAGTTGAAATATAAGAAATTTGAAGAATACTTGATTCAACTAGCTCTCTTAGAAAATGATATCTAAGTTCAATGTGTTTTGTTCTTGAGTGCAACACAGGGTTTTTAGAAATATTTATAGCACTAGTGTTGTCACAGAGAATACTTACCGAAGACGCAGGAATTCGGAAGTCGCTCAACACGCTTTTCATCCAAATGAGTTGGGTTGAATAACTACCCGCTGACATATATTCCGCTTCGGCAGTCGAGAGTGCAATGCAGTTTTGCTTTTTACTATGCTATGCAACAAGACAATGGCCAAGATAAAAACATGCACCACTCGTACTCTTCCGATCATCCACTGATCCTGCCCAATCGGCATCTGAATATCCTATTATGTCGAGAGTTGTGCCCATAGGATACCAAATTTCGAAATTCAATGTTCCTTTGACGTACCAGATGATCCTTTTCATCGCTTTCAGGTTAACCTCCTTTGGTGCTGATTCATATCTCGCGCAAATCCCAACACTAAAGGATATGTCCGGGCGACTAGCCGTGAGATAGAGTAGACTTCCAATTATGCTGCGATAAAGCTTCTCGTCTACACTTTCACTAAGAGATTCACTTCCTAATCCATTGTTGCTAGTTCCCATTGGAGTCGGAAAGTCTTTAGAGTTTTCTAATCCGAACTTCTTAACCAACACCTTTACATACTTGGATTGGCACAGATGGATGCCTTCTTCATTTTGTTTCACTTGCAATCCAAGAAAATATGTTAGCTCGCCCATCATGGACATCTCAAATTCGCTTTCCATGGTTTCAGCGAATTTAGAAGCATCGTTATTCCTTGTTGCACCAAATACAATGTCATCGACATAGATTTGTGTGACAATAAAGTTATCCTGATAATGCTTCACAAAGAGAGTCCGATCCGCTCCCCCTCGAGTGTAGCCCTTTTCCAAAAAGTGCTTTGTCAACCTTTCGTACCATGCTCGCGGTGCTTGTTTTAGACCATAAAGAGCTTTTTCAAACGAAAAACATGGTTAGGTAGTTTATGGTCAATGAAACCTTTCGGTTGAGCCACATAAACTTCCTCATTTAAAAACCCATTTAAAAAGACGCTCTTAACATCCATTTGAAAAAGTTTGATTTTAAAATGACAAGTAATCGCAAAGAGGATGTGAATTGACTCGAGACGAGCTACCGGGGCGAACGTCTCATCAAAGTCTATACCTTCAATTTGTGAATAGCCCTGAGCAACTAGGCGTGCTTGTTCCTAATAATGGTACCATCCTCGTTTGTAGTGAACCGGAATTTTAATAAATAGATAAATGTAAATAAAATGGTATGAAATGCTATTTTATTGAATTTATAGAGGTAGAGGATGACCTGGAAATGAATTGGGCCCAGATCGGGATTAAAATAAGATATCTAGAATCTTATGTGAGAAAGTGGGCCCAGATTGTAAGTGGAAAATTCACAGTCTCGAAAAATTCTGAGAAAATTATGGGACCTCCGTAAATGTGTTTTAAGGCCACAATAAAAGTTTCGCATCGATCGGACACCCGGATAGAGAGAACGGGCTCCGCCGGCGAAATTAAATACAGTGAGACTTTTGGCAACCCAGAGAGGGTCCAAACTGAAAAGTTTAAGTACCAAGAGGTAAATTAAGTTAAACTGTGGCTACCCGTCAAATTTGAGCAAAAACGGGCGAGAAACGGGCAAGAACGGACGAAAACGGGCGAAATTGGGCTTGGGCCCAAGTTTCGGGCGCCCGAAAGTGGGTTCCGGGCGCCCGGAAAACACTGTAGCAAACCCGGTTTTGGGGGCTGCAGTGAACCGGGCTGCACTGTAGCGAACCAGGTTCACTGTAGCAGCCCGGTCCGAAAGATATGCGCCCGAAAGTTACTTTAGCGGCCCGGATCCTGAGGCAGTGGCACGGATTCCGAGGCAGTTGGCATGGATCCAGAGGCAGTGGCACGGATCCCGAGGTAGTTAGCACGGATCCCGAGGCGGCGGGCACGGATCCCGAGGCACGGGCGTGAATCCCGAGGCACGGGCGCGAATCCCGAGGTAAGTTTTTCCCCGCGCGAGGCGCGGGGGCGCGCGGTTCGATGCGCGCGTGGTGGGTGAGAAGCGCCACGTGGCGCTCCCTCATTGGTCGCTCTGACCGAGGGAGCGGGCGTGCATGGGGAAGGCGTGGCGGCCTGGCGCGGTGTCAGCGGGGGTGGCCACGTGTCGGCCCCCCATTGGCCGGTCAGCGCGACGTGACGCGCTGAAGGGACAGGACGCAACCACCACGGGGGTAGTGCGGTCCACGTGGCGGCCAACGATTGGCCGCCGCAGTTCCGTGGTCGCGGTGCACGGGTCCAGGGTCACGTGGCACGCTCGGGTTGGCCTAGCGGTGCTGACGTGGCGCCCAGCTGGCGCTGCATGGCGCGTGGACCGGCGGTTGGGCGGTTACTGTAGCCGCCCGAAAACTTTCGGGCGCCCGAAAGGGTGCGCCCGAAAGTTCGGGCTTGGCCTATTTAGGCCCGAATTGCCCATTTTTCTCCTTTTTTTCCCCTGTTGGCTTCACCCGAGCGCACGGGGAGGGGAGGAAGGCGATTTTCGCCGGGGTTTTCGAGGGCGCACGAGCACACCGTGGACTCCGTGGAGCGCGCAATGGCGCTCCAAAGAGGCTAATGGGCGCGATGGACGTCGCGGCATTGTCGAGGTAGGCCTCGTGTGTCATTTTGTGGTGTTTTGTCGCAGTTCTTACATTTCCTTTTGAATTTTGGATTTGACCCCATGCCCACGTGCATGTTAGGCACCCAACTTTTCTGTGCCGTTTTACTGCGCGAGTTTCGCGGGCATTTTGGGCGCGCCTCGTTTTGCGCGCCGCTCGTGGAGATATGCACCGTTTTGCGTGCGGATTCAACTAATATGCGCAGTTTTGGACGCGGGCTCAAAAAATATGCACCGTTTTGCGTGCAAAGTTGAAAAAGGAACGTGCACCGTTTTGCGTGCCAATACAAGGTATGTGCTCCGTTTTGCGTGCAGGTTGGACTAACGGGCACCATTTTGCGCGCAGACTCTAACGTTGCGTCTTGTTTTTCCTGCAGGGCTGGAAAAAACGTGCATCGTTTTGCGTGCAACCCTATCGCAGAATGTGCACCGTTTTGCGTGCCAATACGGGGTACGTGCTCCGTTTTGCGTGCGGGTTGGACCAATGCGCACCATTTTTGTCACGCCCCGGGGTCGAAACTGCGACCCGGCTCGCCAACAGATCCGCCACCTATGCCAAACCCGCATAGGCGAAGCGTCCTACCTGCAAGAAAAGTACTACAGCTAAACAGATATCAGAGCTATAAATAAAAAATCTGCTGTATAACTAAAACAATCACTGTACAACTGGAAATAATACAACAATGTCCGTCTCCCAAAAATGATAATCACACAGTATCCTCATATACAAACTCAGAACTCAACCGGGAGGTATCTCCAATAAATACATCAGTGTACAGGCTCTCAATACATAACAATCCTCACTACAACAGTCTCTCAAAGGAGGAGAATAAAATAACTAATCTACTGGAGCTCTCCTCTGAAGGGGTACCGCTACACACCAACGACGGGTAGGGAACTAGCTCGCGACTCCCTCGCCTCGGTCAGAAGGATCAGCAACAGGAACAACAGGAACCGGAGTAGAAGTCCCTGTGGGAAAAATACACCACGACGGGTGTGAGAACTACGTCCCAAGTAGTTCTCAGTGGGTGCCGCCAACAAGCCCGACGGACTGCCCACTAAGTCTACTAGAGGCATAAAGTAACAATATGAAACTGAAATGAAAGGGCTGGAAAAGTAACTCAACAGCTACTATGCCTCTATCTAGATGCTCAAGAAAAGGAACAGATGAAACATGATGCATCTACTAACACACACAGTAAACTCACCAAATCTAAACTGACTGCCTCAAAGGGTCCAGTCAAACCTGCGCCCACCTACTGCCACATATCCTCAACAGGATGGGTCTACCGTAGGGTGTCCGTGACTGCCGCCAACCGGGCCAGTCAGAGGGACGGCGTCGACAAGTCGCGATAGCAAGTAACAGGCCCAACTCCGGAGTGGCTCTCGAGGGGAGCGACCCCACCGAGGAAAGTATCCGCGTAACACTGTCGAGCTCAAATATGGCTCATGCAGGCTAAAGTCCAAACCACGATCAACAAGATCGACCAACAACACCAACTCTCAACCACAAGCTGGAAGTCACACAGCTGGGGCCACCGTCCACCAGACGGCTCCCACAACAGAACACTAAACTTTCCAGAAAGACCGACACCATAAGGGTTCGGAAACCCGATAGACCGGCGCTAAGAACCCTATCAAACAAGAACAGACTCTAGGCTCCGACTATCGAAGTTCCCGATCCCTTATAGTTCGGGAAAGCAAAAATCACAGTACATCTCGCAGAAGACACCAACAGGGCCCGAAAGTCCCGGGAGACCTACCCCTACAACCCTATCAAACAAGAACAGGTTCCAGGCTCGGCCCCCATGGCTTTCGTCCCGACAGAGGAACGACCCCTAGAACCCAGACCGCTCGAATCCTTTCGAGTGGGGAGATTTACGGGAAAAGGTGACATTTGTTATTGAAAACTAATTTGATCTGGAAGAAATCCATATTTAATGATTTTAGTTCTTTTTAGAAAAACAGTTAGAAAATAAGTGTTTTACCCAAACCCCGAAGGGCTGATGCCTTTGTCCAATCAAACAAGAACAGACTCCAGCGGCCCTTCGATGTTTGGAAGAAAATATTGGTAGACTAAAATCATGTATATGTTGAAAAGGGTTCTGGATTCTAGGTCCGGCTAACACTAGTAAACTACTGCCACTAACACAGTGGCGACGACCCAAACAGGGGAAAACAAGATCTCTCGGGTCCACCGTTTACCCCAAACGGTTCCCGATACATACAAGCGAACCACTACATCTACCAGACTCCCCTCTGCTCCCAAGCACGAGTGCAATGCATCCCACACTAAAAGATAACTCCTGACCACTCGGCCCACTACCCGGGCGAGGAAGAACACTATGTCCAGGAAAGTAGAAGTGTGGATGTCTAAAGCAGAAATAAGCCTAGCCCAAGTGAGGGTTTTCTACTAGTCTGGTTACACATGCAACATATGACGGGGTGCTAGGTCAAGTTCCAATAACTATAATTTACAGATGGTAGAAAGCAAGAAGATGACAATACCATCAGATAAAACAAGGAATAGCAATTCCTACATTCTAACATGCTGCACAAGCATTTCACTATCATGCATAGTCCTACTATAGCAGATTTAAAGCACAGTCCGTCAATCATGGAGACAAGGCCACCCACCTGAAAATGCTAACAGTCCGGAGTCGCACAGCTGAGACAGTCCAGAAACAGATATCTCTACACACCCACCAATCCAACAATACAGGAACAGTGATCAATACCTCCTGGGTACAAAAACACAACCCAAAGTTACACTTAATTCCATAAAATCCAAGCATCACAAATCTGCTGGGAACAGTCCCCTTAATGCGAAATTTTCACCTGTAAAACGAACTCCAAAAATTCCAATAAAAATACTGCTGCGATCCTCGCGTCGATACCTTCGAAACGGGTACCTGCACGCCCAATTTGGAGCCCCTTAGGCCAAGTTACAAATTCCACAGTACAGGTGCGCAAACACTCACAACCATACAACTGTAAACTCAAACACAGACAAGAGAGGAATAGTATACCTCCGGGAAGGTCTCGGAAAAATCCAAGAAAAATATGATGATAATCCTTGCGACGAGTAGATCCAAAAAGTGTATAGGCTCATCTCGATCCGACACTCGGTTGCAGAGATAAAATTCCGGCAAGGGGCCGCTGTCCAAAAACTCCACCAGAAAACAGCGGCTTAGAAATGCCTCGAAAACCGTGTCATAAACTCTGAATCCAGCAAGATGATCAACATGAAAATCGAAGACATACCTCTCGTGATTCCAACGCCGCAGAAATCGTCCAAAAATACTGAAGGAGTAGCTCTGTAGACCTCTCAGATCAAACTGCGATGATAACGGGCCTCCGATGAAAGATCGCCACACTGCGCTCCGATGCCGAAGTCGTCGACGCCGCGGCTTCCAAAAAATCCGGGCCTCTGCCAGAAGATGCGCAAGATGAAGATCTCCAACTTTGCTAAAGGGGCCATGGGCAGGGGAGCTCGGGAAAGGGGGCAAAACTCCCTCACAAGACAGCTATAAAAAGGCCCAGCCCGAAAATCCAACTGTTTGGAATTTTGGCCCAAAACTGAGCGCCCGAAACTTCCGGGCTGCTACAGTAACGGGCCCAGCCCGTTACTGTTCACGCCCGAAAATCCCCCAGGCTGCCACGTAGCCTCCCAAACAGCAAACAGCTGTTTGGGCCAACCGCGCTGCGCCACGCGGCCGAAGCGGGTGCCGACACGTGGCGCCCCCGAGCGGGAAGCGCGGGTCAGCGCGCCCACGTCGCGCCCCACGTGCGCCCACGCGCGACTGTCGGGCACGCATCCCGAGGCACCTGCTACCAGCTGCGTGGACCGCGCGCTCGTGCACCAGCCAATGCCATCACGCCACGTGGCATGACCACGGTCCACCGTGCACCCCGCCAAGGTCCATGGACCGCGCCTGCTGCGCCGGCCAACTGGGAGCCGCCACGTGGCCAGCCCCCGGGTGCACGCCTCCGCGGTGGACCGCGCGCCTCCGCCGCCGCCAGCCGCCGCGCTCCGCCGCCCGCCGCCGCCGCCGGCGGCCCTCCGGCGGCCGGAACAGTACCAAATCACCTCGAAATCCGTGCCGGGTCATCCGGGCTCCGAAAAATACAAGTAAATAGTCCATCTTGACCGTTTTCGCGCGCTGAATCCAAATCCGAAGTCCGATTTGCCAAATTCCACTTCTAAAATTTACCAAAAATTCCCGAAAAGCAAACTTGATCCGTTTTTCATGCCGGGTCCAATCCTTGGGTCCAATATGCGCGCAAACACCTCTAACACCCAACAGGGGTCTCCAGAAGCCGCAGATCCAACACTAATCCAAACGTGGGAATTTCCGGTCCTCACAATTTTACGTGTAGATTCTACTAATTTACATCGTTTTTCGTGCAGGGCTAGGGAAAAATATGCACCGTTTTGCATGCAACCCTACAGTCAGACGGGCACCGTTTTGCGTGCAGTTTCGAGGTACGTGCACCGTTTCGCGTGCAGTTCGTGTTGTCGTGCACAGTTTTGCGTGCCGACCCTAATATTGTGCATCATTTTTCATGCAGGGTTAGGAAAAATATGCACCGTTTTGTGTGCAACCCTGTAGTCAGACGTGTACCGTTTTGCGTGCAGATTTGTGGTACGTGCACCGTTTCGCGTGCAGATCGTGTTGCCGCGCATCGTTTTGCGTGCCGGTTGAAGTGGCGCACAAATGACATGCATCGTTTTGCGTGCAGGATTGGAGGACGTGCACCGTTTTGCGTGCGGACTTGAGGGATGTGCATCGTTTTGAGTGCAAGCTCGAAGAGACAAGTAGAATCGTGCGGAGACCAATTACAAGTGTCTACAAGCAATTGGGGACACCACAAGGTGGGGAATTCTACCGAAATTGGGTGACCTCTCCCCTTGCTCCTTTGCTTTTCGATTCGAAGCATGATAGTAGCCTGTTAGAGGCGTTAGGTAATTACGATTATGATTGCCTGTGTTGATGGATTCTGATGAAAGAGTGCAACTGTTGGTTGCCAGAGATAGAGGAATAGATGTGCATGTGCAAATGGACACAGTGAAATAGTGCAACTGTTGGTTGCCAAAGATATATGATAATTATGCATGCGTAGAGATAATTACTATTTGATGAATGAATGAAAATATCTGCATGCATGAAAGTGGATTAGCAATTATGATTGTGACCATGTTAGGGTATAACCCTAGGAATCATGTGACATAAGGGAACAGGACTTGTTGGTAGTAAGACTAGGAGAAAACCTAGTTTAGGGGTTTGACGAGTGACATCAACTTAGGAGTTATCCTAGGGAGGACGAGTGGCATGGTCTTAGGTGATAACCTAAGGACACTGGATAGAGGAGTCAACATAGAGTCAGAGAACTCTAGGATGTATATGGCTTGGGACTTAGAGAAAGGAAGCCTAAGGAGAGCTAGTGATCAACATAGAGTCAAGGAACTCTAGAATGAGTGTGACATGAAACTTAGGTAAAGGGAACCTAAGGTAAACTAGAGGAGTTCAAGCTGACAGACAGGAAAATAGAGTTAAGTTAACCCTAAGTTCAGGGTGGAATCAGAAAAAGGGGATTAGATCCCACGGCTAAGAATTCAGTGAACATGACCCCAGAGAGTCATAGGGTGTCTAGGTAAAGGGATGGACTGGTTTAACTTCAAGTAGAGTTAAACAAAGGAAAGTGGAAAGGATCAAGTGTGGAGACATGAAGGGGAAAGCAGGAAATTAGAGTCAGTGTAACTCTAAGTTAAAGTGGAACAGAAAAATAGAGTTAAATGGACTCTAGGATTCAATGAGGGATCAGGAAAGTGGGATAAGATCCCAAGGTTAAAGAACTAAACAAATACAACCCTAGAAAGTCATAGGGTGTCTGGGCAAATGGACAATAACTTTAACGTCAATTTGAGTTAAAGAAATAAAAGAGAGATGTTTACGAGTCCAAGTGACTCCTAGTTATCCTTATGGCGAGACCTAGGATAAGAGATAAGTTGTTGTAAAAGATAAAGCTTAAAAGCAAGCTAAAAGTGGCTGAAAAGAATAAAGAGAATATAAATGACGCCTTCGAAATTGAGACTCGTCAAGTGGAGCAGGACTCCCTGGGCAGTGACCCGTCGGACGAGGTACTTTCGAAAGGCTTAAAGTGAAAGTAAAGAGCTAGATGCTCAAGGAATGAGAAAGAGATTTGCCAGTGGCAAAAAGGGAGCTATAAGCTCGAATAAGAAAGAAAAACAAGTGTTCAAAGGCAAAGAGGCTAAGAACTAAAGTAGAAAGAAAAGAAAGAAAATATAAAAAGATAAAATGGGCGTACCTTCGGGGGTGAAACGTAGATCTTGTCGGAGCCATGGGCAGTGTCCCTCTCCCGGGCAGTGACCCGTATGACAAGTTCCCCGTTGGGCGGGGTAACACTTGCGGGTGTTATCGGCAACCTTAGAAATCTTATCTTATGGTAGCAAGACTACCGGGCTCGGGCCCGTTGGATAAGAATTTCCGAGGGTTAACTTGAACTAAAGCACCAGAATCTAAAGAATAAAGAAAAATAGAGTGGCCAAGGTGGCCGGGTTGGTTGGACCCTGTATTCAGCGGCATAGTGGCCGAGTTGGTGCTTAGCAGCCTAGTGTGGCTAGACAGAGTAGTGCTGGGTAGATGGTTATACACAGATAGTGTAGTGATATGTTATATTGCATAGCTGCATTTTGATATTGAGGATTTAGTTTCCAAGCACTATTATTATTGCTTCCATTGGACCAAGTGGTGTAGGACACTTTTTCTCGGTGGTTGAACCCACTGGGAACTCTGTCAGCAGTTCTCACACCCCTTGGGTGCACCCCCCCCCACAGGTTCAGATATGGATACAGCGGACGAGACGGTTCAGATGCAGACGGCGAGGCATACGTCAGGGGCAAGGGCCCAGCAGCATAGAGACCTAGAGGGTCTAGCAGAGGTATCCCTTTTATATATTTCTTGAGTGAACTTTGTATGGTGAGGAATTTATGTAAAAGTGTTGTAATAATTTTATTTGCAAGTTCAGAAATGTAAAGTGTAATAAATTTAAGTTATGGTTCACTCTTGTATGCTTTCATTATCGTTTAAACTGTTTGTTTATAAAATGAAAGTTCAAATTTATAGTGATTTTCAGTACTCTGATATTGAGCTTCGGCATATACTTGTTGTATGATTATGGATGTTACCGTTCCTTTCGGGTAGTGAAAGGTCATACCCGATAGGCGGGTCTGTTGGCGTGCCCGAACCGTACAAATTGGCGGACACGGGGCGTGACAGATTAGAGTGGTATCAGAGCCTAGGAATAGTCCTAGGTGGTTAGCAACCTTAGGGAGACCCTAGGGATTAGCACGAGAGAGTGTGTCGATTGTTGGGCGAAAGTATTTGATTGGTTATTGTTTTTCCCAAAAAGGATGTTGGGACTGATTGAGGGCGACGAGCTTTCATTCTTCGGATATTACGTTGGCGGCCGACAACGTAATGTTGGAGATGAAAAGGAGTACCCTCTTATACTTTCGCATGATTGGGTCGACGAGCTTTTCTGTCGGTATATAGACTACGCGTTGTTCAAACGGCTAAGTTTGGGCTGGTTGTTTCGTTGTGGTGTGCATATTGGCGATGACACCACATAGGGAAACACACCTGTTTCGACTCGAGTCACGAGAGGGCTCGGGCTCAAACCAGGTACACGAGCTGCGATAGCGGGTGACCGCACTTATTGGTGTGGTTCAGTAACATAAGGAATCTTCTTACCGATAGGCGGAAATTTTTCGCCGGCAGGGAGGCAGACTCTGACGCCTATAGGTGGCGACAATGTGACGGTCGGAGCAGATCAATAGGCTCCAGTGGCGGATAGCGCAGCAAGCTGAGGCTGCATAAATGACGCATGAGCGTACGGCGTCGCCGCATGTAGGAACAGTAATAGAACGGGTGGCAGTGGCCGCCGAGCTTATATCGGTGCACCCCGCACCTTCAGCAAGGGGGTGTAATAAGCTGATGTCAGCTAGTTTGCTGGCAAAGTATGGTTGGAAAGGTCCAGTGAGAGACCGACTTGTGGAACGCTTGTAATCGCTATGTGCGAGAACCAGGTAAGTATGTCCTAAGGATTAGGGCAAGGAAGATTTACGGGCCTGGCGGCGTGAGTTCGCCCTGATGACGGTAGTGACCGTGTGGCGTGTTGATTGTGGCTAGGTTGCCGCGTAGTAGTGTTGGTGAAGCCTAGAGTAGGCTTCAGGATGCGAGAACCTCTCGAAAGAGGGGGAGTTTTCTGGCGCCGTTCTGATAGATCGGTGTATTGGCGAGGATTGCCACCGCAGGATTTGCGAGTTAATCACCAGAGTTGGTGGACGGTTAGCGTGGTGCCTCGACCTAGTTGGGAGAGTTGCACGAGAGCCGTGGTGTGTTTAAGCAAATCGCTTAGCATTGGATTTTCGCGAGTTAGCGTTGGGGGCCTAGGACGCCCAACTGTTTGGGTGCTCATGGAGCACAAGTATCGTCTAGCCAGAGAGAGAGCTGATTAGATGGCATATTAGCCTTTGCCCAGTGTGGCCAGAGTTGACAGAGAGTTTGGGGTCGTAGATTGACGACTTGCTAGTTGGATTTGCTCAGTGAGCATAGGGGTCGCGTGGCGACGATTAGCGGGTTCGCTTGGGGACGATCCGTGCCTGGACCATGTTTGTGGACTGTGGGCCTGTAGCCCAGTGGGCAGGCGCAGTCAGCTGTGAGAGACAGCGGCCCGGGACCTGATGGCGGGGCATGTTAGAGATTTGGTCGGGGCGGTAGTCCAAGCGATGACCCGGGAACGTGGAGTGCCACGTGTGAGCATTGAGGCTATTAGTACACTGAGATTAGTACACTGAGAGTGTGATATGACCAGGCCGTAGAGTTAGTGGTGATTGAGGTACTGTAGCTCCTAGTGGGAGTGTGGATGTAGTAATCCTAAGTGAGGATCTACCCGTATGATGATTGGGTCTGTGTGCTAGTGAGAGCCATTATACAGAGTTGGACTGGTGGGGCTATAGGCCCCTATTGGACCGTGGTCTGTGAACCTATTAGTAGTCCGAGATATCGGGTTAGCTGAAAACCCGTGGACTTAGAGCGCTAGCAGCGTGTGAGATAATTGAGGACTTGTGGTTGGCCTATGCCCTCCACATTAGGCAGCGAGTGACCGAAAAATGCGGTAAATGTAATTAGTTGCAGATGCAACCTCCTTGTGAAAGGTAAAATGACCGCGGAATTAAAGTGAAGATTTCGCAAGAAGAGACTTCGCCATTTGTAGCAATTGAGAGAGAACAAGTGCTCAAATGTGTCTCTCACCTACTTGGTGAAAATGGCCAGACACCAGGTCTGAGTTTGTCCCTGAGTTGAGATAGGGATCCAGGAATGGGCTGCTCGTGTAATTGTAGGCGAGCAGGCAGTGTGATGCCGGTCACGATGTACAGTGAGCCCAGTAGTGAGGGCAAGATTCCTCCCTCTCGATCAAGTAGGAGTCGAGATGTGACTCAAGTTTCGAGGACGAAACTTATTTTAAGGGGGGTAGAATGTAGTGAACCGGAATTTTAATAAATAGATAAATGTAAATAAAATGGTATGAAATGCTATTTTATTGAATTTATAGAGGTAGAGGATGACCTGGAAATGAATTGGGCCCAGATCGGGATTAAAATAAGATATCTAGAATCTTATGTGAGAAAGTGGGCCCAGATTGTAAGTGGAAAATTCACAGTCTCGGAAAATTCTGAGAAAATTACGGGACCTCCGTAAATGTGTTTTAAGGCCACAGTAAAAGTTTCGCATCTATCGGACACCCTGATAGAGAGAACGGGCTCCGCCAGCGAAATTAAATACAGTGAGACTTTTGGCAACCCAGAGAGGGTCCAAACTGAAAAGTTTAAGTACCAAGAGGTAAATTAAGTTAAACTGTGGCTACCCGTCAAATTTGAGCGAAAACGGGCGAGAAACGGGCAAGAACGGACGAAAACGGGCGAAACAGGGCTTGGGCCCAAGTTTCGGGCGCCCGAAAGTGGGTTCCGGGCGCCCGGAAAACACTGTAGCAAACCCGGTTTTGGGGGCTGCAGTGAACCGGGCTGCACTGTAGCGAACCCGGTTCACTGTAGCAGCCCGGTCCGAAAGATATGCGCCCGAAAGTTACTGTAGCGGCCCGGATCCCGAGGCAGTGGCACGGATTCTGAGGCAGTTGGCACGGATCCCGAGGCAGTGGCACGGATCCCGAGGTAGTTAGCACGGATCCCGAGGCGGTGGGCACGGATCCCGAGGCACGGGCGTGAATCCCGAGGCACGGGCACGAATCCCGAGGTAAGTTTTTCCCCGCGCGAGGCGCGGGGGCGCGCGGTTCGATGCGCGCGTGGTGGGTGAGAAGCGCCACGTGGCGCTCCCTCATTGGTCGCTCTGACCGAGGGAGCGGGCGTGCACGGGGAAGGCGCGGCGGCCTGGCGCGGTGTCAGCGGGGGTGGCCACGTGTCGGCCCCCCATTGGCCGGTCAGCGCGACGTGACGCGCTGACGGGACAGGACGCAACCACCACGGGGGTAGTGCGGTCCACGTGGCGGCCAACGATTGGCTGCCGCAGTTCCATGGTCGCGGTGCACGGGTCCAGGGACACGTGGCACGCTCGGGTTGGCCTAGCGGTGCTGACGTGGCGCCCAGCTGGCGCTGCATGGCGCGTGGACCGGCGGTTGGGCGGTTACTGTAGCCGCCCGAAAACTTTCGGGCGCCCGAAAGGGTGCGCCCGAAAGTTCGGGCTTGGCCTATTTAGGCCCGAATTGCCCATTTTTCTCCTTTTTTTCCCCTGTTGGCTTCACCCGAGCGCACGGGGAGGGGAGGAAGGCGATTTTCGCCGGGGTTTTCGAGGGCGCACGAGCACACCGTGGACTCCGTGGAGCGCGCAATGGCGCTCCAAAGAGGCTAATGGGCGCGATGGACGTCGAGGCATTGTCGAGGTAGGCCTCGTGTGTCATTTTGCGGTGTTTTGTCACAGTTCTTACATTTCCTTTTGAATTTTGGATTTGACCCCATGCCCACGTGCATGTTAGGGACCCAACTTTTCTGTGCCGTTTTACTGCGCGAGTTTCGCGGGCATTTTGGGCGCGGCTCGTTTTGCGCGTCGCTCGTGGAGATATGCACCGTTTTGCATGCGGATTCAACTAATATGCGCAGTTTTGGACGCGGGCTCAGAAAATATGCACCGTTTTGCGTGCAAAGTTGAAAAAGGAACGTGCACCGTTTTGCGTGCCAATACAAGGTATGTGCTCCGTTTTGCGTGCAGGTTGGACTAACGGGCACCATTTTGCGCGCAGACTCTAACGTTGCGTCTTGTTTTTCCTGCAGGGCTGGAAAAATCGTGCATCGTTTTGCGTGCAACCCTATCGCAGAATGTGCACCGTTTTGCGTGCCAATACGGGGTACGTGCTCCGTTTTGCGTGCGGGTTGGACCAATGCGTACCATTTTACGTGTAGATTCTACTAATTTACATCGTTTTTCGTGCAGGGCTAGGGAAAAATATGCACCGTTTTGCGTGCAACCCTACAGTCAGACGGGCACCATTTTGCGTGCAGTTTCGAGGTACGTGCACCGTTTCGCGTGCAGTTCGTGTTGTCGCGCATAGTTTTGCGTGCCGACCCTAATATTGTGCATCATTTTTCATGCAGGGTTAGGAAAAATATGCACCATTTTGTGTGCAACCCTGTAGTCAGACGTGTACCGTTTTGCGTGCAGATTTGTGGTACGTGCACCGTTTCGCGTGCAGATCGTGTTGCCGCGCATCATTTTCCGTGCCGGTTGAAGTGGCGCGCACCATTAGTACGTATGGGTTTTTAATGACATGCATCGTTTTGCATGCAGGATTGGAGGACGTGCACCGTTTTGCGTGCGGACTCGAGGGATGTGCATCGTTTTGAGTGCAAGCTCGAAGAGACAAGTAGAATCGCGCGGAGACCAATTACAAGTGTCTACAAGCAATTGGGGACACCACAAGGTGGGGAATTCTACCAAAATTGGGTGACATCTCCCCTTGCTCCTTTGCTTTTCGATTCGAAGCATGATAGTAGCCTGTTAGAGGCGTTAGGTAATTATGATTATGATTGCCTGTGTTGATGGATTCTGATGAAAGAGTGCAACTGTTGGTTGCCAGAGATAGAGGAATAGATGTGCATGTGCAAATGGACACAGTGAAATAGTGCAACTGTTGGTTGCCAAAGATATATGATAATTATGCATGCGTAGAGATAATTACTATTTGATGAATGAATGAAAATATCTGCATGCATGAAAGTGGATTAGCAATTATGATTGTGACCATGTTAGGGTATAACCCTAGGAATCATGTGACATAAGGGAACAGGACTTGTTGGTAGTAAGACTAGGAGAAAACCTAGTTTAGGGGTTTGACGAGTGACATCAACTTAGGAGTTATCCTAGGGAGGACGAGTGGCATGGTCTTAGGTGATAACCTAAGGACACTGGATAGAGGAGTCAACATAGAGTCAGAGAACTCTAGGATGTATATGGCTTGGGACTTAGAGAAAGGAAGCCTAAGGAGAGCTAGTGATCAACATAGAGTCAAGGAACTCTAGAATGAGTGTGACATGAAACTTAGGTAAAGGGAACCTAAGGTAAACTAGAGGAGTTCAAGCTGACAGACAGGAAAATAGAGTTAAGTTAACCCTAAGTTCAGGGTGGAATCAGAAAAAGGGGATTAGATCCCACGGCTAAGAATTCAGTGAACATGACCCCAGAGAGTCATAGGGTGTCTAGGTAAAGGGATGGACTGGTTTAACTTCAAGTAGAGTTAAACAAAGGAAAGTGGAAAGGATCAAGTGTGGAGACATGAAGGGGAAAGCAGGAAATTAGAGTCAGTGTAACTCTAAGTTAAAGTGGAACAGAAAAATAGAGTTAAATGGACTCTAGGATTCAATGAGGGATCAGGAAAGTGGGATAAGATCCCAAGGTTAAAGAACTAAACAAATACAACCCTAGAAAGTCATAGGGTGTCTGGGCAAATGGACAATAACTTTAACGTCAATTTGAGTTAAAGAAATAAAAGAGAGATGTTTACGAGTCCAAGTGACTCCTAGTTATCCTTATGGCGAGACCTAGGATAAGAGATAAGTTGTTGTAAAAGATAAAGCTTAAAAGCAAGCTAAAAGTGGCTGAAAAGAATAAAGAGAATATAAATGACGCCTTCGAAATTGAGACTCGTCAAGTGGAGCAGGACTCCCTGGGTAGTGACCCGTCGGACGAGGTACTTTCGAAAGGCTTAAAGTGAAAGTAAAGAGCTAGATGCTCAAGGAATGAGAAAGAGATTTGCCAGTGGCAAAAAGGGAGCTATAAGCTCGAATAAGAAAGAAAAACAAGTGTTCAAAGGCAAAGAGGCTAAGAACTAAAGTAGAAAGAAAAGAAAGAAAATATAAAAACATAAAATGGGCGTACCTTCGGGGGTGAAACGTAGATCTTGTCGGAGCCATGGGCAGTGTCCCTCTCCCGGGCAGTGACCCGTATGACAAGTTCCCCGTTGGGCGGGGTAACACTTGCGGGTGTTATCGGCAACCTTAGAAATCTTATCTTATGGTAGCAAGACTACCGGGCTCGGGCCCGTTGGATAAGAATTTCCGAGGGTTAACTTGAACTAAAGCACCAGAATCTAAAGAATAAAGAAAAATAGAGTGGCCAAGGTGGCCGGGTTGGTTGGACCCTGTATTCAGCGGCATAGTGGTCGAGTTGGTGCTTAGCAGCCTAGTGTGGCTAGACAGAGTAGTGCTGGGTAGATGGTTATACACAGATAGTGTAGTGATATGTTATATTGCATAGCTGCATTTTGATATTGAGGATTTAGTTTCCAAGCACTATTATTATTGCTTCCATTGGACCAAGTGGTGTAGGACACTTTTTCTCGGTGGTTGAACCCACTGGGAACTCTGTCAGGAGTTCTCACACCCCTTGGGTGCACCCCCCCCACAGGTTCAGATATGGATACAGCGGACGAGACGGTTCAGATGCAGACGGCGAGGCATACGTCAGGGGCAAGGGCCCAGCAGCATAGAGACCTAGAGGGTCTAGCAGAGGTATCCCTTTTATATATTTCTTGAGTGAACTTTGCATGGTGAGGAATTTATGTAAAAGTGTTGTAATAATTTTATTTGCAAGTTCAGAAATGTAAAGTGTAATAAATTTAAGTTATGGTTCACTCTTGTATGCTTTCATTATCGTTTAAACTGTTTGTTTATAAAATGAAAGTTCAAATTTATAGTGATTTTCAGTACTCTGATATTGAGCTTCCGCATATACTTGTTGTATGATTATGGATGTTACCGTTCCTTTCGGGTAGTGAAAGGTCATACCCGAT
Source organism: Tillandsia leiboldiana (assembly GCA_029204045.2). Lineage (NCBI taxonomy): Eukaryota > Viridiplantae > Streptophyta > Magnoliopsida > Poales > Bromeliaceae > Tillandsia > Tillandsia leiboldiana. The sequence continues at coordinate 39,280,314 of CM055063.1, read as the reverse complement.
AGGCGGGTCTGTTGGCGTGCCCGAACCGTACAAATTGGCGGACACGGGGCGTGACATCGTTCTTCTTGTTCTTGAAAATCCACTTAGTACCAATTATGTTGTGTTGCTTCGGAGGCTTCGTTAGTTCCCAAACTTTGTTTCTTTCGAATTGATGGGAACTTCTTGCATTGCTTCAATCCAGTAATCATCCCGAAGAGCTTCATCAACGTTCTTTGGTTCCATCATGGAGACGTAACATGCGACTCCACAAACCAACTGTCTCCGAGTCCTGACTCCTTCTTGTGGGTCTCCAATAATATTCGACTCTGGATGATCCTTGGAGATACGTAGCGTTTGAGGTAACGGAGTGCTCGGAGGTACATGTGATGATTCCTGCATATCAGATAAACTAGAAGAACCATGAGATGCATCAACATTATCGGAAGAATTATCACGAGAAGATGCATTTACAGGAGTATCATCATCAAGAGACATATCAGGGGTAGATTTATCAGATGCAAAATGAAAAGCTTCATCTACTTTAACATTAAAAGATTCTACCATCGTTTTAGATTCGAGGTTAAATACCCGATATGCTCTACTATTTGTAGAATAACCCATGAATATCTAGAGAAATCATCAACCAAAAGAAAAATGTACCATTTACCTCCCAAACTTGGTTGACGAGTTGGCCCCATTAAGTCCATGTGCAGTAATTCTAATGGCCTTTTGGTTCCCACGTGGTTCAAGTTCTTGTGTGCGGCCCTTGACTGTTTTCCCTTTTGACAACCTCCTCACACAATGTTTTCTTTAAAAGATAGTTTAGGAACCCCCTTAACCACGTCTTTATTAGAAATCCTTGCTAGTTCCTTAAAATTTATGTGACCTAGTTTTTAATGCCAAAGAGTTTCATTATCCAAAGAAACTAGGTTACAATGTTCAGAAAATTTGTTTGGAACTACATAGCAATTATTTTCATATCTAACCCCTTTTAAAAAGAATAAATGGTCCATATCAGTTACAAAACATTCTGCTGAAGAAAAATTAACTGAAAAACCATTATCACATAATTGACTGATGCTAATGAGGTTAGTCCTAAGGCCTTCAACAAATAAAACATTATTCAAAACCGGGCCTTCTGGAATAGTGATTGTCCATTTTCCAACAATTTTTGAAGAACGACCGTCTCCGAAAACTACAAGTCCTCTGGAGATTTTCTCTAAAGTTTGAAAACAATTTTTGTCACCGGTCATATGACGATAACATCCACTATCCATATACCAAGACGAATTGTCATAAGCATGCAAAGAAGTATGAACAACAAGACAAGGGAAGATTTCACCTTTGCGCACCCAAACCTTTTTGGACTGCGTCGGCAATGTTTGTGAAGTTATTCTCCTTGGTGAAAGCGTCTTGTTTGATTGATCGCTTTTCTTTGACATCGTCTTGTGAGGTGAACTACCAAGGTTCTTTTCCTTTGAAAAATTCTCCTTTGATTTCCGGGGAATGACCTTGTTGGTAGTTGTTGCAAGAGGCGCTTGATTTGATCGTTTCGCTCTAATCTTGCAATCTCTTCGTATGTGCCCTGCAAAACCACAACGAAAACATACCTTTGTACTTGATGAACCCGAAGTAGGTGAGGTAAGCTTGTTGCCGTTGAATGCATTGAATTCCGTCGTCATCGGAGGAGACACCGACTGGGGCACAAAAATTGTTCCACTCGAACTAGGACTGTCTCCAGTTTGATTGTATCCAAGGCCCAAACGATTTGTTTGACCAAGACCAAGCATCTTATCCAACTTGCTCCTTCTAGAAGAAAATCGCTTCAAATCATCCTTAAGTTGGAAAATGGTCTTCGTCATTTCCATCTTTTCTTGACGAGCCTCGGAGTAGAGCTTCAAGAAGTAATTTGCTTTATCCACCAGTTTGATGTGTTCCTTCTCGAAATGCTCATTTTTCTCCTGAAGAGAAACATTTACTTTGATCAAGTTATCCCTTTCCACTTCAAGAGCGTTTGAGAGAGAAGTTGCCCTTTTTGCTTCTTCTTCGAGATCCTGCAATCTTCTTCTCAAACTCTTGTTTTGCTTTACCAGTTTCTTTGAATCCTTTAAAAGTTTATGGTAGGCAAAAGCAAAGTCTTCACCTTTGGAATTACTCAGGTCATCATCCGTTGCAGTTTGTTCAACCTGGGAGGAATTGGATAATGAACCGGATGTACTTGCCATAAAGCACACGTAAGGTGAAGTTGTGGACGCATGGAATGCCGTTGCGTTGTTTTCTTCATCACTGGAAGATGACTCATTGGAAGTTGAGGTGTCATCCCAAGTGACGGCTTGCATCTCCTTCTTCTTCGACGGATTCTTATTGGGACACTCCGTTGAGATGTGACCGTATCCTCGGCACTTGAAGCATTGGATTTGTCCCTCCGAGTTTTTCTTGTCTTTTGAAAAACTCTCTTGCTTTCTTGACTTGAAGCTTGAAGAACCTTTGCCTTTCTTCGGCTTTACGAAGGATGAAGTTTTACTTGAATTACCCCTTCGAAAGTTTCGGCGAAATTTCCTCGTCAAGAGAGCAAGTTGCTTCTCGAAATCCTCCATTAATAGGTTCTCATCATCGTCCGAGGAGGAAGAATCCGCGTCTTCTTCCTTTGTTGTTTTCAATGCAATACCTGAAGACTTAGAAGAAGATGGCTTTCCAGAAGAATAGTTAGTAGGAAATGTCATTTCATACGTTTGAAGTGCACCAACTTATTCTTGTACACGGATTTCGTCCGGGTGTTTAACTGTTTCAATGGCTGCAACCTTTGGGCGAAATCTTTCAGGAAGAGTCCTTAAAATCTTTCTTACAACTTTAGATTCTGGAATTTTTTCTCCCAAGTTAGCACATGTATTCACGATGTCTTGCAATCGTGTATAGTAATCTGTGAAAGATTCATTTTCTGCCATAAAAATTGAGTCAAACTTGCTCGTAAGCATTTGCAGTTTTTGAATCTTCACAAGGCTTGTTCCCTCATGTGTAACTTGTAGAACATCCCAGATTTCTTTTGCAGTCTCACATGCCGAGACGCGAGAGAATTCAGTTTGCGACAAAGGATTAAATAAGGCGTTAATTCCTTTGCCGTTGTAAGAAGATGCATCAATTTCTTCCTTGGTCCATTTCGACCTAGGTTTGATGGTGCGAACATCAGCAATAATTTCAGTCGGATTGGACCATCCAAACTCGATTGATTGCCACACCCATTCATCGATGGAAATTAAAAATTCTCTCATCCGTACTTTCTAGTAGGCATAGTTTGTTCCATCGAAGAACGGTGGTCTGTTGATGTTTCCACCTTCAACCATTGTTTACAACTCTATTCCCTCTCTGATACCACTTGTTGGGTTATGATAAATATGGATCTAAATAGAAGAAAAAACACATAGAGGGGGGTGAGTAGGTGTAAACAATAAACACTCAAAAATTTTTGCGTAATAAAACCAAATGCGGAAAAGTAAATAACACGCAGAGATTTTACGTGGAAAACTCCAAAACCAGGAGTAAAAAACCACGGGACCGATCACACAGTGAAATAAACTAAGATTAAACACGTACAAAGGTGATATGCTGTACTCACACACGACTCAACCTTTTTCCATACGCTCTGAGTTGATCTTCTCCGCTCTCTCCACAACGCGCCTCGAATCCACGATTTGCGTCCAACGCCGAATCCACGGCGTCCAACGTCGAGTCCACGACGTCTGCCCGAATCCACGGTCTCCACCAAGTAGTACGTCTCGATCACACGAACGTACCTCGCTCCGAATCCACGAGAGCGGTAGCACCTTGAATCCACAAGGCCACGCGAATCCACGCGCCGATTTTTGGGAAAATCGTTGTTTTGCTGGTGGTGAAAATCCGCCGAATACTTAGATCAAAGATAGATCGGAAATACCATCTAAGTATTCATTAATTTGATTCTACTCAAAATCTGAGTTTGAAATCCTAGAATCAAATTAATCAATATAGATGAAGAAACATAGAATAAATCTAGTTATTTCCTTTCTTCTCTATATGTGGATTTGTAAGTTTTTCTCCGTTAATTTTTCTCATTCATTTACGGAATATAAAACTTATTTTTGGATTACCCTAAAAGATGAAATTAGGGTTTACTTATAGGTTAGAAACCATTGGAAGAGGATAAGAATCAAAAACTGACTGTAACAGATTTTTTCCCGCACGACGCTCCGGACTGGATTTGGGTTGATCCGGACTGTCGTCGTTTTTTAGAGAATTCCTGAAAAAACAATGTTCGGGGTCCGGACTGAAATAACCACGGTCCGGACTGTTCATGCGATTTCTGCACAATCCACGTTCGGGGTCCGGACAGAACCAAGGGTGTTCCGGACTGGATTTGCGCATGAACCTACCTACGTTCGGGGTCCGGACTGTAGTACCCTGATCCGGATCCTGAACATATAACAGTCCAGTTTCTTGATTTTTATGCGATTAAAAACCCATCCAAGTGTTTCTACACAATAAGAAGTATTCGAATCACCAAGATTATTTAATTAAACGTACCTGATCCTTTTGAATTCTTCTTTCTTGAGATTGAGGTATATGATCCAAACATCTTCATCTTCAATCTTCAAGACTTAAACACTTTCACGAAATACGCCACTACAAATTCCTTAACACTACGCTCCACCGAGCAAAAACCCATTGACTAGTCGTCAATCTACGACGCGAACTCTCTATCGTCTCTGGCCACACCGGGCAAAAGCTAATGCGCCACCTAACCAGCTCTCTCTGGCTGAACAGTACTTGTGCTCCACGAGCACCCAACCGGTTGGGCATCCTACGCCACTACGCTAACTCGCAAAAATCCAGTGTTAGGCGATTTGCTTAAACTCCCCTACGGCTCTGGTGCAACTCTCCCAACTGGGTTGAGGCATCAACAATAACTGTCCTCCAACCCCGATGATTAACATGCGAACCCTGCGGTGGCAACCCTTGCCATTATACCGATCCATCAGACCGGCGCCACAAAACTCCTGCTCTTTCGAGAGATCCTCACATCTAGAAGCCTACTCTGGGCCTCACCAACCCTACTATGCGGCAACTCAGCCACAAACATCATGCCACACGGTTACTACCGTCATCAGGGGCGAATTCCCCCGCCAGACTCGTAAGTCTTTCTTGCCCTAACCCTTAGGACACATTAACTTGGCTCTCGCAACATAGCAATCACCAACGCTCCGTGAACCGGTCTCTCACTGGACCTTTCTGACCACACCTTGCCAGCAAACTAGCTGACACAAGCTTATAATTCCCTATGCTGAAAGTGCAGGGTGTGCCGACAAAAGTTCGTCGGCCACTGCCACTCTCTCTACTGTCATCCCTACACGCGGCAACGCCGTATGCTCATGCGCCATTTATACAGTCCCAGCTTGCTGCGCTATCAGCCACTGGTGCCTATCGATCTGCTCCGGCTGTCACATTGACGCCACCTTTAGGCATCGGAATCTGCCTCCCTGTCGGCGAAAAATTTCTGCCTATTGGCAAGAAGATTCCGCATGCTGCTGGACCACACCAATAAGTGCGGACACCTGCTATCGCAGCTCGTGTACCTTGTTCGACCCAGAGCCCTCTCCTGGCATGAGTCGAAACAAGCGCGTATCCCTGCGTGGTGTCATCGCTAATATGCACACCACAACGAAATGATTAGCCCAAAATTTAGCCATTTGAGCAGTGCGCAACCTATATACCGAAAAAAAGGCTCGTCGACCCAATCATGCGAAAGTATAAGAGGGTACTCCTTTTCATCTCCAACATTACGTTGTCGGCCGCCAACGTAATATCCGAAGAATGAAAGTTTGTCACCCTCAATCAGTCCCAACATCCCTTTTGGGAATAGTAAAACCCAATCATATACTTTCGCCAAAAGATCCACACACTCTCTCGTGCCTAAACCCTAGAGTCTTCCTAAGGTTCGCTAACCACCTAGGACTATTCCTAGTCTTTGATACCACTCTAATCTGTCACGCTCCGAGACCGCCAATTTGTACAGTTCGGGCACGCCAACAGACATCCAATCGGGTATGACCCTTCACTACCCGAAAGGAACGGTAACATCCATAATAACACAACAAGTGTATGCGGAAGCTCAATATCAGAGTACTAAAAATCACTAGTAATTTAAAACTTTCATTCAATAACAAACAGTTAAGCGAAAATGAAAGCATACAAGAGTGAACCACACTTAAATTATTACACTTTACATTTCTGAAACTTGCAATTTAAAATTATTACAATACTTTTACATCATTTCCTCACCATACAAGGTTCACTCAAGAAACATAAAAAGGGGTACCTCTGCCAGTCCCTCTAGATCTCTATGCTGCTGAGCCCTTGCCCCTGTCGTATGCCTCGCCGTCTGCATCTGAACCTGGAAAAATGGTCACCCAAGGGTGTGAGAACTACTTAAAGTTCCCAGTGGGTTCAACCACCGAGAAAACGTGTCCTACACCACTTGGTCCAATGGAAGCAATAATAATAGAATGCTAGGAAACTAAAATCCTCAATATCAAAATGCTACTATGCAAATAATGGGTCACTATACTATCTGTGTATAATCATCATCCATCACTACTCTGTCCAGCCATGCCATACTACTCTGCACCAATTCGGCCACTATGCCGCTGTACACAGGGTTAAACTAACCCGGCCACCTTGGCCACTCTATTTTCTTTATTCTTTAGATTCTGGTGCTTTAGTTCAAGTTAACCCTCAGAAATTCTTATCCAACGGGCCCCAGCCCGGTAGTCATGCTACCGCAAGATAAGATTTCTAAGGTTGCCGATAACACCCGCAAGTGTTACCCCGTCCTACGGGAGAAACGTCCCAGACGGGTCACTGCCCGGGAGAGGGACACTGCCTACAACTCCAACAAGGGCCGCGTTTCACCCCCGTAGGTACGCTCGTTTTATCTTTAGGTCTTCTTTCTTTTCTTTTCTTTCTCTTTTCTTTTTCTTTTTACCTTAGTACTTAGCCTCTTTGCTTTTAAACACATACTTTTCTTTCTTATTCGAGCTTATAGCTCCCATTGCCACTGGCAATCTTTTTCTCTTTCCTTTAAGCATTTAGCTCTTTACTTTCACTTTTAGCCTTTCGAAAGTACCTCGTCCGACGGGTCACTGCCCAGGGAGTCCTACTCCACTTGACGAGTCTCAAATTCGAAGGCATCATTTAAATTCTCTTTTTGTTCTCTTTCTGTTCTCTTTGTCTTAAGCAATTTGCTTGTCTTGCTTATTAACCACTTTTAGCTCTATCTTGAGCAATTTGCTTGTCTTGCTTATTAACCACTTTTAGCTCTTTCTTGAGCAATTTGCTTGTCTTGCTTATTAACCACTTTTAGCTCTCTCTTGGGCAATTTGCTCGTCTTGCTTATTAACAATTTTTAGCTCTCTCTTGAGCTTTATCTCTTTTATCCTAAGTTCTTTACTCTAGGATAATTTGGGTGTCACTAACACCAATTTAAGTTTGAACTTCTTGTTCATTTACATTTATTCCTCATTTGCCACTTTGCAAATCTCTATAATTCCCTAGCCCCTTTTCAAACTTTTCTTTACTTGTTCTCAATTCACAACTCGCTGTTTCAATTACCCTCAAAGCTACACTATGTCGCAAGGACATTAGTCACTTTCAATTTTATCTACTTAGGGTTTATTAACTCTATTTCCCATTTACTCCATTCATGTCTCCACACTTGATCTATTTCCCATTTTCCTTTCATGTCTCCACACTCGATCTATTTCCCATTTTCCTTTCACGGGGTTCACGGCGCGCTCGCGCGCCCTCGAAAACCCCCCCGCGAAAACGCCCTGCTCCCCTCCTGGTACGCTCGGGTGAAGCAAAAAGGGGAAAAGGAGGAAAAATGGGGCCATTCGGGCCTATATAGGCCAAAAACACACTTTCGGGCGCACCTATCGGGCGCCCGAAAGTGATTCGGGCTGCTACAGTAAATCTTGCACCGCGGTCCACGCGCCCATGGCGCGCCAGCGAGGCGCCACGTCACCATCGCTCGGCCAACCAGAGAGCGACACGTGTCCCTGGACCCGTGCACCGCGACCACAGAACTGCGGCGGCCAATCAGGGGCCGCCACGTGGACCGCACCCACGCCCGCACTGACGCCCAGCCGCAGCGACGCGTCGCATCAGCGCGTCGCGTCGCGCTAACCATCCAATGGGAGGCCGACACGTGGCCTCCCCGCTGACACAGCGCCAGGGCCCGCGCGTGTTCCCCGCGCACGCCCTGCGCCCTCGGTCGCCGCATCCAATAGGGAGACGCCATGTGGCGTCCCCCAGCTACCCCGCGCGCCTCGAGCCTCGGGATTCGCGCCAACTTCCTGAGGATCCGTGCCAACTGCCTCGGGATCTGTGCCACTGCCTCGGGATCCGTGCCCGCTACAGTAACTTTCGGGCGCTCCTCTATCTGGACCAGGCTGCTACAGTGAACCTGGTTCGCTACAGTGCAGCCCGGTTCGCTGCAGCCCGAAATTCCGGTTTGCTACAGTACTTTCCGGGCGCCCGGAACCAACTTTCGGGCGCCCGAAACTTGGGCCCATGCCCAGTTTCGCCTGTTTTCGTCCATTTTCGCTCAAATTTGACGGGCGGCCACAGTTTAACTTGATTTACCACATGGTACATTAGATACTCAGTTTGGACCACCTCTGGGTCACCAAAAGCCCCACTGTATTCGAATTCGCTGGCGGAGCCCGTTCTCACTAACCGGGTATCCGATCAATGCGAAACTTTTACTGTGGCCTTAAAACATATTTACGGAGCTCCCATAATTTTCCGAGAATTTTCCGAAACTGTGAATTTTCCACTTACAATCTGGGCCCACTTTCTCATATAAGAGTCCAGATCTCTTATTTCACCCCGATTTGGGCCCAATTCCTTTCCAGATCATCCCTTATTTTTCTAAACTCAATATAAAATAGTATTTCATACCATTTTATTTACATTTATTTTTATACCAAAAATCTGGTACATTACACTCTCGCTGCTCCACACGCCCACAGCCCGAGTGTAAGAAAATAGTCGGATATGCGCAGCGGAAGAAAGAAACGCAATTAAAAATTTTCTTAAACCAAAGATCACCTCATGTTTTGTTTTAGATCGTTAAAAATAATCTAATTGATCTTATTAATTAGGATTTAATTTTTACCTTGCGTGGGTCAAGATCACCGCGAAGCCGACAATCGTTGGTAAAAATTGTTCGTCCTTGCTAGCCGCGCACGCGCCCGGCCTCTACTCGCGTCCACACGGAATCACGCCCTGAATCGAAATAGTCAATCGCCTTGATTCGCGATCTGATCACGAATTAACTCTTGCGTCGATAGAAGGAGGATGAATCAATCTTCTAATTGTGCTAGCAATCTTCCGAAGATCGAGAACGAAGAATTAATTATGGAGGACTTGAGGAAGAGGGAGAGGATAGGCGGCTAGGGTTTTCTTATTCCTTTTTTTTCTCTCTCTCTTAAAATATGTCACATATGACATATATTTATAATGAGAAAACCCTAATCCTAATTCTAATCCTAATCGAATCCTAATCCGATTGGATTATCCATTATCCTTAAGTTAGTTTCAATATGAATCGAATCCGAATCCTAATTCGATTCGTGTGTAACATTTACACACAAGTCCTCAAAATATTTACTAACGATTAGCAAATACACCATGCAACTTTTGCACTTAAATACCTCTAATTTACAATAATTGCAAATTAGTCCTTTTACTAATAAATTAGTAAACTTTAGTATTGTGATTATAATTAACTCATTCTATAAACTTCTTTATCATCTCCATAATATCGATCATGCGCTATTTCTTATGTGTGTGACCTAATAGGTTCAATTCTGTCTGGTAGTGAGATATGATGCGATCTCCATCGGCATCATCATCGAAACTCTTTTTGATGGATCAAACACTTTTGATTCTTCCCTCGTATAATAATTATTCGCCTATAATTATTCTTATTGGTTCCCACAATCCACCAGTGACGCCTAGCAGCATATAGTGGCAATCCAGTCAGAAGTGAATATTGGACTGAACCTCTAGGTGCAGTTACCGTACAATACAATCCTTCTATCGCATAGTCCCAACTGAGTGGAGGTCGTGGAATACTCGTCAAACCCCATCACCCGTTATATGACAAATTTGATAGGACAGAAGCTCATATGGTTACTCTTGGAAACACCTTTCCATGAACCATATTACCCCGGCCGAGGATTTCTGAGCTTTGCCTTACAAATAGCATAGGACTAATTAGATCTCTACCGAGAGCGATAGATCCCCTGTAAACAAACACCCATTCGTAATATGAACCAACTGCAGCCAACATATACTACTAAGACCCGTGACTAGGATCAGAGTTTATTGCATAGTCAAACTACAGTAGCCTCATATTGAATGGTCGTGGTGTCGCAGGTCTAAGGATCAGTTGTACCACTGCAACATCGAATCAGTTACTGACGAATGAGTAGACATCCATGTAACTATTCGTAATTGGTCACGCTCAGTGCCCTCGTTCTCTAACAACCACCTGCACGTTCGCTCCAGTGTCCCCACACTGATGACTTGAGACTCGTCATCCTAAAAGAGAGCGGCACATACATCAATCTTACCGGATCAATCATCGTCCCCATGATGATCCTCCGATCGAGAACATTTATGACTTAATAACGAATAATATGTATCTCAAAGTCTTAACTCTTAAGAATATACATTATCATCTCATTAATTCAAAGGACGATTCATGGACACATCAAACATGAATGGCATAAAATGCCCAAATAATAATAAAGATCAAGTACAAATATGTCCTATAGAAAAAAAATGCGTAAGCCAGATAGGCTTCTGGGGCATACAACTAACAATCTCCCTGTGGTGACCCCGATCCCCGTGTTGCTTCTCCCATGAACCGTGGTGTAGAACACCTAGTGTTGGTGTGTCTGGCCCATAGTGCATCAAAGGGATGCCACAGATGGACCCTGTGTGATATCCACAGCCGGATTGGCCTTGTCGTATTTGCCGAATTTTTGAAATGGTTTTGGGCCAAACAAAGGTTGGATTTGGATTCAGCGTGGAAAAACGCTTAAAAATGGCTATTTGCTTGTTTGATTCTGAGCCCGGATGCCCAAAAACGGACTCCCGGAAGTTTTTGCTGAATTTCGGTGCATGGGAGGGGCCGTGGACCGCCGGCTGCCACGTGGCTGCCTGTTATTGGCCGGTCCGCAGCACTCGGTCCATAGAGAGGAGCGGATGGGTGCACAGACCCGCATGGAAACGTGGTGCCGCCTGATTGGCGGGCTCGTGATGCGCGGTCTACTGGGTGGCGCGGCGGTGCATGGACCAAGGCGGGTGGACACGTGGCAGTCCCCGGTTGGTCGGTGCACGCGGCGCGGTCCACAGAACCCGAAGTAGGGTGCGTGGACCGGGTGCAGGGGACACGTGTCGGCGTGCTACTCGCGGGCTCACGAGGCGCGACGCACGGGGTCGCGGGCGGGCGCCTCGGGGCGCGTGCGGACAGGCTGCGCCAGCCCGCACGTGTGACCGCGACAGTGCCAGGGACTGGTGGCGCTCCGCGATTGGCGGGCGCCACCTACCCGTTTGACCGGGGAGGCACCACGCGGCGGGACCACACGCGCCCCGCACAGCTGTTTGCTGTGCGGGACACATGTCGGTCACCGGGAGGGCCACGTGGCCACTCCCGGCGCGCCCCGCACAGCTGTTTGCTGTGCGGGTGACGTGGCGGCACGAGAAAATTCCGGGCGCCTACAGTGTTTCCCCCCTGCGGTCGGATTCGGGCGCCCGAATCTTCGGGAGCGCCCGAATCCGGGGACATGAAGGAATTTTTCCATTTGTTTGTTGCGGCCTATAAATAGCCCGAGCCGCTTTCTTTTGCAAATTTTTGGCATTTCCGAGCTTCAAACCGACGGGAGGTCTGGAGCAAAGTTGATCCCCACGCAGTGCTGCATCCATCTGTCGATTTCGGGGATTTTACGTGGCACGCTTATCGATGTTTCCATTTTCTTGGCGCGTCGCGACGTTCCTTCGCCGGTGTTTCTCCCGTCGCGTTTCGGTGCGCGAGCTCCCCCGGCCTACTCCGACCACCTTTTCGAGCAATTTCTTCGCCGTTGGATCCACGACAGGTAAGGCTATGATCTTGTTATTTTTAGCATTTCTTCGTTTCACGCTTTTTGAGGAGTTCTTCCATGCTTACTGGCACCCTAGTTTTCTGTGAGGATTTCGAGGACAGCAGATTGATTCGGGGTTTTCTCCGCGCTCGGACATCGGATTGAGACAAGCCTTTGCACTTTTTGTATCTACTCATCGTGAGGATTATCATAGTATTTTTCTTGGATTTTCCCGAGACCTTCCCGGAGGTATGGTTTTCTCCCTTCATCTGTGCATAGGATTACAGTTGTGTGGTTGTGAGGTTTTGCGCACCTGTGTTGTGGAATTTGTAACTTGGCCTACGGTGCTCGGAATTGGGCGTACAGGTACCCGTTTGCAAGGTCTCGACGCGAGGATCACTGTGGTATTTTTATCGGATTTTTCGAAGCCCTTTCTGCAGGTGAATAATTGGCATCTTTGGGACTGAATTACAGATTGTGATTACTTGGTTTAATTTTGGAATAAAGTGTAATTGTAAGCCCTGTGTTGTACCCAGGAGGATTTGCGGGTATTGCTGGACCCGTTGGATCTGGAGTTATTAATTTTGGGATATTTTCAGCTGTGGGACTTTAGACAGTTAGCGCCTTCAGGTGGGTGGCGTTGTCTTCAAGTTGGATGGACTGAACATTAAATCTGCTATAGTATGACCATGCATGATAGTGGGTTCTTGTATAGCATGCTAGATTGTAGGAATTGTTATTCCTTGTATTTATCTGATGATCGTATGATCTCTTCTGCTTCCTACCACCTGTTAAATATTAGTTATTGAAACTTGACCTAGCACCCCCGTCATATGTTGCATGTGTAACCAGACCAGTAGAAAACCCTCACTTGGGCTAGGGTTATTTATGTTTAGACATCCACACATTGTGTTTCATTCCTGGACTCAGTGTTATCCTCGCCCGGATAGTGGGCCGAGCGGTCGGGACTTTCTTTTAGTGTGGGATGCATTTGCACTCGTGCTTGGGAGCAGAGTGGAGTCTGGTAGATGTAGTGGATCGCTTGTCTGTACCGGGAACCGTTTGGGGTAAACGGTGGTCCCGGGAGGTCTTGTTTTCCCCAGTTTGGGTTGTCGCCACTGTGTTAGTGGCAGTAGTGTACCTGTGTTAGCTGGACCTAGAACCCAGAACCCTTTTCGACATACACATGATTTTAGTCTACCAATGTTTTCTTCCAAGCATCGAAGGGCCGCTGGAGTCTATTCTTGTTTGATTGGACAAAGGCATCAGCCCTTCGGGGTTTGGGTAAAATACTTGTTTTGTAACTGTTTTTCCTAAAAGAACAAAAAATCATTAAAAAATGGGTTTCTCTTCAAATCAAGATAGTTTTTCAAAAAGGGAACTACTTTTAATCCTCATCTTGTGTGGGTTGAGTGGAAATGGTTTTCAATAACAAATGTCACCTTTTTTCTGTAAACCTCCCCACTCGAAGGGATTCGAGTGGTTTGGGTTCTAGGGGCCGTTCCTTTGTCGGGACGAAAGCCACGGGGGCCGAGCCTGGAACCTATTCTTGTTTGATTGGGTTGTAGGTGTAGGTCTCCCGGAACTTTCGGGCCCTGGTTGGTGTCTTCTGCGTGTTGTACCGAGGTTGTCGTGTTCCCGAACTATAAGGGGGTCGGGAACTTCGATAGGCGGAGCCTAGAGTCTGTTCTTGTTTGGTAGGGTTCTAAGCACTGGCCTATCGGGTTTCCGAACCCTTATGGTGTCGGTCTTTCCTGTGAGTTTAGTGTTCTGTTGTGGGAGCCGTCTGGCGGACGGTGGTCCCGGCTGTGAGGTTTTCCAGCCTGTGAGTGAGCGTTGGTGTTGTTAGTCATTTTTGTTGATCGTGGTTTGGACTATAGCCTGCATGAGCCATATTGAGCTCGACAGAGATACGCGGATACTTTCCTTGGTGGGGTCGCGCCCCTCGAGTGCCACTCCGGAGTTGGGCCTGTTACTTGCTATCGCGACTTGTCGACGTAGTCCCTCTGGCTGGGCCAGTTTTGGCAGTCACGGACACCCTACGGTAGACCCGTCCTGTTGAGGATGTGCGGCAGTAGGTGGGCGCAGGTTTGACTGGACCCTATGCGGCAGTCAGTGTAGATTGGGTGACCGTACTTTGAGTGTTAGTAGATGCATCATGTTTCCATCTGTTCCACTCCTTGAGCATCTAGATAGAGGCATAGTAGCTGTAGAGTTACTTTTCCAGCCCTTTCATTTCAGTATTATATTGTTATTTTATGCCTCTAGTAGACTTAGTGGGCAGACCGTTGGGCTTGTTGGCGGCACCCACTGAGGACTACTGTGGGATGTAGTTCTAACACCCATCGTGGTGTCTTTTCCCCAGGGACTTTTGCTCCTGTTCCTGCTGCTCCAGTTGTTGATCCGGCTGATCGAGGTAAGGGAGTCGCGAGATAGATCCCTACCAGTCGTCGTCCAGAGAGTAGATGTACCCCTTTACTTTTTGAGAGTTCATGTTGAGAGACCTTTGTAGTGAGGTATAGAGTTGTATTTTATTTTTCTGCTTGAGAGACTTGTGTTTTTTGGGACGATTTTGAGTTGTATATATTTTCATTTTCAACAGTTTACCTTCAGCTCTGATATCTGTATAGTATAGTTGATCTTTTGCAGGTTAGTCGCTTCGTCTATACGGGGCTTCCCGTATGGGCGGCGGATCTGTTGGCGAGCCCGGGTCGCAGTTTCGGCGCCGGGGCGTGACAGATTAGAGTGGTATCAGAGCCTAGGATGTAGGTCATTGTGGACTTAGAAACCCTAGGCTTGTGGTTGGACATTAGGATGACTACGTGAGAGTCGTGACTTTTAGCGAAAGTCCTGATTGAGTTTTATACCTCTCCGAAGGGACGGGATGAGTGATTGGCATGTTTATTCTCCTAAGCGATTATGTTGGCTGCAGACAACATAATGCTAGGGAATGGATGACATGTCTTAGACTTTCGCTGGATTGGGTCGAGTGTTGTTTGGTACTGTCCTGATGTTTGCATGTGTATTGCAGGTGGGCACGATGCCTCCCCGACGCAGGGTACAGACGCGTTCTCAGCCTTCCCCCTCCGATGAGCCTGGGCAGGAGGAGCCAGCACAGGGTCAGCAGAGTGAGGTGCAGGAGCTTCGGGCTCGGATGGCCCAGTTGGTAGAGACTGTTCGGCGCCAGGAGCAGGCTACACGGCGCCAAGAGGAGGCCATGGGTCGGATGATGCTTATGTTGGAGCAGAGGGTACAACCAGTTGTAACACCCCCAGGGAGTTTCCCTGCACCTTCGTCGCTAGCTGTGGCACCCCCAGTTGTACCAGCAGTGCAGGCAGCCCCTATTGCACCAGATACCGGTAGACAGCCGTTCGGGACGGCAGGACAGTTGACCCGGGCAGAGCAGCGAGAGTTGGTGGATTTGTTGTCGAGATTCCATCAGTTTAACCCACCTTATTTTTCGGGGCAGAGTTCGGAGCCGTGGGAGGCAGAGTCGTGGATCACGGCTATGGAGCGCCATTTCGAGAGCTTATTTATCGAGGAGCGGTTTCAGGTCCTATTGGCCACTCACTTCTTGGAGCGCAACGCCGATGCTTGGTGGCGGCGTGTTCGACCGGTAGGTCCACCTGGGACCCAGCTGCTTACTTGGGCGGAGTTCTGCAGTCTACTTCTTGGAGCTTTTTTCCTTGAGAGCATCAGGCAGAGGTTGGAGGAGCAGCTGAGGAATCTCCGACAGGGAGATCGGCCCGTGCATGAGTACATTGCAGAGTTCAACCAGTTGTTGGCTTATGTACCACACGCGGCTAGGGATGAGGCGCACCGGATCTACATGTTTGAGCGAGGACTGCGCCGTGATATCTACCAGTTTGTCAACTCGCAGAGATTGCAGACTCTGGATGCCTCTATGGAGTAGGCCCTCTATGTGGAGCACGGAGAGGCGGTTATGGTCGAGGTGGCCCCAGCTCCCGCAGGGATTTCGGGGGCGAAGCGCCCAGCACTGGATGATGAGGGTCAGACGAGCCGGCAGGGACCTCCGAGACCTCCACGATCTCATCCTGAGGGTCATGGGTTTCGTAGGCGCCAGAGATCAGGTGGGCCCCCGCAGCAGCAGCAGTATCGGCAGCAGCGACAGGAGCGGTGTGTCATCTGTGGCGGGCCTCATCCACCGTCGCAGTGTGATCAGAGACAGGGGCGGTGTTTCCTCTGTGGAGAGTAGGGACATTTCCGCACAGCTTCCCCCCAGGCCATTTTGTCAGTGCGGCCGATTGCGACAGCACCCCCCTTGCCTATCTATGCAGCGGAAGCCCCTCCGGCACACTATCAGATAGAGTGGGCCACGACGTCGGGACAGACAGGACGACGATCTGCAGCGCCCAGTGGACGGGTTTATGCAGCCCCGGTGGAGGACACCCCGGCAGCAGATCATGTCGCGGCAGGTATGATTTTATTTCTGTTAGCAGAGTTGAGCATTTCGATACCGCTGCATTCTTCTGCATTATTAGTAGAGTATATGCATCAGCATCTTTGCATGAGTATGGGTTAGGAATTTATGCTACATGTTTTAGCGTTTGGATTCTTCCCAGTATCCTTCGAGTAGAGGAGGGTTGTGGTGTATGATAAGTGCAGTTGAGACTTGGGACTTCACCTGCTGATGTGACGATTCAAGGACAGCTCCAAGACTTGGATTGAGCACACAGGTTGGACTGGTTGTGTGATAACCCGGATCTTTATTGGGGGTTTATGGCTTGATCAGTGGCTTCTGGAGGACTATCTTGGGTGATGGGAGTGTTTGGGTGTGTATTGGACTCAAGAAATGGACCAGGCGCAAAAATTGGATCAAGTGAGCTTTTCCGGGGGCTTCCGGGTAAATTTTGGTTGAGAATTTGGCAAATTGGAGGCCGTATTTGGATTCATCACGGAAAAATGCTTGAAAACGGCTATTTACTTGTATTTTTCGGAGTCCGGACGCCCAAAAACGAAGACCCGGAAGTTTCTGGTGTATTTTGGTGCATGGGGGAGCCGTGGACCGCCGGCCGGGACACGTGGCAGCCTCTGATTGGCCGGCGCACGCTTCCCGGTCCACGGAATGGAGCGCTGGTGCAGTGGGCCGGGCGGGAAGCCACGTGGCGGCTCCGGATTGGTGGGCGCAGCGCGCTCGGTTCACGGGAGAGCGCGGGGTCTACGGTGGACCAGAGCGGGGACACGTGGCAGTTGTTCATTGGTTCGGTGCAGTGGTCACGGCGCACGCGGGGGTGCGCGGGCAGGCCGAGCAGGTGCGCGGGCAGGCGCGGGAGGTGCAGGGTTGTGGTGTGCCACGTGGCAGTTTTCTATTGGATGAGAGGTGGACACGTCGCAGATTCTAGTTCGTCGGGTGCACGGAGTATGTGCACCGGGTGCCGCGAGCGCGGGGCCTTGACACGTGGCGCGCGGGGATTGGGCGCGTCACTGTGCGCGTACGGGGGCAGGTGGCGTGGCAGGCGGCAGGGTGGCGGTTGGCGTGGCGGCCACAGCGCCGACGTGGCGCACGCGTGCGCCACGTTGCGGCCCGCCATTGGCGGGCGCCAACCCCTCCGTTGACCAGGGTGGGCCACGCGGCGTGAAGGGAGCGGCCGGATTTGCTGTCCCGTGTTCGGGGGACACGTGGCGCAATCCGGTGAATCTGGGCACTTGATCAACTGCCCGGATTGAGTTACTGTGCGCGCCCGATTGTTCGGTGCCCCCGGTTCACAGGACACAGAGGTCATTTCTTGAAATGTTTGGAATGGGCCTATATATACCTCCTCCTCTCCCTCTTTCTCACCTTTTTCCTAGCTTTAGAGAGGGAATGAGAAGGAGAGATCTATATGAAAGTTGTTCCCCTTGATGTTCTTGAGCTTGTGGTGGATCCCCGGAATTTTTGGAAGCTCAGCAACGGCGATATCGATTTTACAGTTCGCCTCAATTTTCTCCCCATTTTGGCCCATTACCGTCATAGTTCAGTCGGAAATTCGCTGTGAGCAAACCAAGAGGAGTTTTTGGACGATTTCTTCGACAGCATGTTCCTAAGAGGTAAGGCTTCGATTTTAATGTGGATTTCTTCGCTCCGTTTCGCACTTTTGGCACGGTTCCTGAGGCATTTTTGACCCCCATTTTTCTGTGTTGGATTCTGGACAGCACCGGCTTGTCGATTTTATATCTCAGCTTAGGAGCATCGGATCAAGGCGTTTAAGGACTCGATTTTGATCTACTCGTCGCGAGAAACACTGTGGTGATTTTTCTGGGATTTTTGGAAATTGTTTCGAAGGTGATAATTAAGCTTTTCTTGGACAGGTTGCTACAGGAATTTTGATTGGAAGGTTTTGAGTATGCAGCGGTGTTTTATTTTTATCTTGGCCTACAGGTATCGGATCTGGGCGTATAAATAGTCGTTTTGGGGCTACTCTTCGCGTGGGACGCGACCGTGAATTTTCTGGATTTTTTTGAGGACTGGACAGAGGTGATATTTAGCCATTTGTGGGGCTGATTTTGGACGGTAGGTATTTGTGCAGTTTTGGGATTAATTGTGCGCATTGTTCTGTGCAGTGGGACACAGTTTTTGGTGGATTGCTGTGTTAGAGGGCTGCGGGCAGCAAGGAGGTTTCTTTTGGTGCTGTGCACGCTTTTCGAGGTGGGTGGTTGTTGCATGCCTCAACATCTGATTTACTATGTTTATTAGAGAACCCCACTATTGAACATATTGATTGAGTATCATGCATGATTGACTGATATAAATGTGAGCCTATCATCTGAGACTAATTTTGTGGATATAGCATGTTGGGGATACTATTGGGATAATATTGCTGTAGGAACATGATCATTGGGATAATTTAACAGTGGTAGTTAACATGCCGTATTAGCACATAAATCTTATGGAAATTGGTTAAAAGGACTAATTATCGGGACATGATGACTTATCTATGTGCGGGTTCCACCTTGGTATTTATTATGGATCAGGGATCATATACATGTGTAGTTGACTGATGATTTTAGCATGATTGTTATAATTATGTGGATTTATTATTTATTACACCTGTAGAACTGTTATTTGATATTCTCCCGTTCACATTGCATGAGGACTTTTGCATGCTTGTTTGGACATCTAGATAGGCCACTATTTTATTGCTACACTATCATATTGGGATTTGACTTAGGAGAAACCATGATTGCTTTCCTTCTCCTTCTCATTTAGACTTTTGAGTCATGTTGCTCGGGTTCGAACAGAGGTTTGGGATAGTGTAGTCGGGACCTTAGGGTCAGAGACAGGGTGTACTTGATGATGGATCGTGGGTTATTGCGGCAACCGCGGATAGTAGGCGGTTCACCGGATCTTGATTATTTTACCCGATTGTGGGTTGTGGGTTATTGCGGTGACCGCGGACATTGGGCGGTTGACCGGATGTTTACTATTGCATCTGATTGGGGATTGGGGTTTCTTTAGTGGACGGAGTTTCCCACTTTGATAATAGTCTTGATCCAGTCCTGCTATATTGAGATACTTGACAGAGATACTTGTGATACTGATGACAGAGATACTTTACTCGTGTTGGTCGCTCCCCTCGAGTGCCACTCCGGAGGTAGGCTTTTCGGACCCAGCCTTGTGTGCCGGTCTGATACTTGTTTTGGGATGCGAGCCGTGCGGGCCGATCCCGCGGTTTCGAGCCTTGTGTGTAGATTCCGCTGAGCAGGCAGTACCAGTTTTACTGGTGGTACCAGATTGGGTTTATTTGGTCATATACTGTTTCCTGATGCATTCATACAGTCATTTCTTCCAGTATTGCATTTAGAGGCATACTAGTAGTGGTTTCCCCTTTTATTTAGTAGTTCTGTTTACAGTTTTACCACTTACCCCTTTTCTTGCCTCTGGTAGACTTAGTGGGTACGCCGGAGCTTGAGGCTTTACCCACAGGGGGAGGCTACTGGTTTACTATTGGTTCTCACCCCCATTGTTGTTTCCCTCTTTTCTTCCTACTGTTTTGCAGTGTCATTTGCGGGAGTTGCTGATCTTTCGGTCGTTGTTCGAGGCGAGGGAGTCACGAGCTAGATCCTTACCGCCCGAGGAGTGTAGCTGTATCCCCTGGCTGGAGATTCCTTGTAGCTGACAGCTGGTTTTTATTGCTTACTTTGAGAGGGATCTTTTGTATTTTGAGAGACTGATGTACTATGGTTTTAGTTTATCTCTCTTTTTATAGTTGAGAGATGCTGTACTGAGGACATTGTATGATGATTATCTGTATTCGAGGAAATGGATATGGTACCCTATTTCATGTTGTACAGTGATTGAATTTTATTTTACAGCATTTTACTTCAGTATTGATATTTGTGTAGCTATAGTACTATCTTTTGCAGGTTAGACGCTTCGCCTATGCGGGTTTTGCGTAGGTGGCGGATCTGTTGGCGAGCCCGGGTCGCAGTTTCGACCGCTGGGGCGTGACAGATTAGGTTGGTATCAGAGCTTAGGGATAGGTCAGTTGGGACTGTAGAAACCCTAGGCTTATGGTTGGACCCTAGGATGACTTCGTGAGAGTCGTGATTTTTAGCGAGAGTCCTGATTGAGTTTTATTCCTCTCCTGAGTGATGGGTTGGGTGATTGGCATGTTTATTCTCCGAAGCAATTATGTTGGCTGCAGACAACATAATGCGGCGGAACGGTTGACATGCTCTAGACTCTCGCCGGATTGGGTCGAGTTTTGTTTTGTGCTGTGGTGCAGTTGGTCGTGGTGAGCGGTGTCTCCCCGACGCGTTGTGCGGATTGGTGTGCACTCGTCGCGGCAGTGGAGCGTGAGCGGATTGTTTTGGGGCCGGATACCCAGATGGAGGTTAGAGAGCTTCAGGCCCCGATGGCAGGATTGTCAGAGGTATATCAGCGGCAGAGTGAGCCGCTGGTATGGGTGACACAGTTGTCGGAACAGTGGACAACCCGACAGTGCTTTTCTCCTGAGGCCACCTGGTTGCAGTATTCGCGGCGGTAGTGACTTCTGTGGCGCCGAAGGGGCGAGTAGCCCCTTCCGTGCCAATGTTTAGTGCTGAGGCACCGAAGTGGGGTGGATAGCTGACAGTTGATGAGTTGTGGGACATCATCAATCGATGGAGCTAGTTTTGGCAGATGAACCACCCCGATTCATGGAATTGAGTCGGAGCTTTTAGAGGCAGAACCGTGGTTGGTGGTGATGGAGCGATCAATCGAGAGTCTCCCTACGTTAAAGAGTTTATGCAGTTGTTGAACTGTGCGCTCCAGGTTTCGAGGGACGAGGCGCATAGGATGTGTGTGACTGGGAGTGGATTGCGCCAGGATACCTTTCAGTTTATTTGATCCCTCCGTTTTGGATTTTGGATGTCTCGATGGAGTAGGCATTGTGTGTGAAGCGTGGCGTTGCAGTTCTTTTGGATAGGGATCTACCGCCAGAGGCGAATTCTGGATAGAGGCGCTTGGCGCTAGGTGTTGGAGGACTGATCGACCGGCAGAGGCATTTTCGTTTTTCTTTCCCAGATGCTAGATATTCTTGTGGACGAATTATGTAAAGTTTACCCAAGGGAATGTTACCCTTTGTGATTGATAACATGCATGTTTGGGGTACAATATATGTGATAGAGGGGTGAGCTTAGTAAGGATAATTGTATAAGGAATTGCAGGAATTATTTGTGTTTTGTCATATGACGATTGCAATAATGGATTTTCTGAGATGTCAGAGGTCGGGTGGACCCCGATGGCAGCATCAGCATCTTTATCAGAGTAGCGCAGCGGTAGCGTGGATTTGTTGTCTGCGAAGGGCTTTATTCGTCGCCTCAGAGTGAGCAGAGACGGAGAATTGTGCTCCTTTTGTGGACAGTCTTGATTTTCATGCAGACTAAGTGACGACCACCTACATTGAGCGGATGAGACTATGCTGCCTGGGTGGAGGGCGCCTAGGCAGTGGATCGGGTCGTCGCAGGTGTGATTCCATCACAGCAGTCGGAATAGAGCATGTTGCATTCCTGCATGGACTAGAGGTAGATTTGTTACCACGTGCACTAGAGGTACAGGTTCCTATTGGTGTGGTGCATGTGGAGGAGGCTTGTGGATCATGTCCAGTGTAGTTGAAACCTCGAGTGGTATCGGCAGACTTATTGGTAATTGTGTCTGTTCGGTGTTTGACTCAGTGCGTGGGATTGGTTGGCACAGGGTCACATGGTGTATGACTGCGGAGAGAAGGTTATGATCTTCTGCAAGGCAGACATTAGAGACTTGTTCATTGAGACGGTCAAAGCACACAGGTTGCAGCGACAATGCGCGAGGTGCCTACGGCGGCACCGGGACGCAAGGATATTCCTGTTATCGTGAGATCCCGGGTGTGATCCCACCTAAGCTGATGATGATGCCGCCGATTAGGGAGATTGAGATTGCGATTGACGTGATTCTGGGAACCGCGCCAACCCCGATAGCACCTCATTGGATATCACCTGTAGAGCTGGGAGAGCTGATGGCGCAGTCGCAGGATTTGATGGATCGAGGGTCTGTTCGACCTAGTGCCACACCGTTGATACACGGTGGTGATGCCACGTCGTTGACACACGACATTGAGGGTCCTTGTGTGGGGTGACCACAGGCAGGTCTGGATATTATTTAGGACCTTTTGATGGAGTTATACCCCGACAGTTGTTTGCTTAGGATGCATGAAACTTTTTGGAATCATACAGCTGTGTATTTTCGCCAAGATGGTGTTCTTGACACGGTAGGGGCATTATGAGTACAGTGAGGACAAATGGAATGACTAATGCCCTGTCGCCTTTAAGATTTGAGGAATTGTGTATTCTTGCTGCACTTGGAAGAATTATTGGAGATATTCTTCCTGGATATTTTGATTATACCTCATCTCTGTGTGATTTAGAGCTTGTGGAGCACTTGTAGATGGTGTGACAAGGTCTGTGAGGAAGAAGCTATATGCAAAGTTGTTGTGGTACAAGTTTTAGCTTCGAGGGCATATCTTCTTGGATTACTTGTTCTAGCCGTAAGGGGCAGCGGTGGTGGAAATCCGGCCAAAACAGATGCTATTCGAGAATGGCCGACACCGGCAGTTATTATTGAGGTGAGGAGCTTTTGGGCTGGATAGTGCCAGCAAAGCTTGACGAATAAGTGATGAGCCTGATACCAGCCCCGATTTCAGCATCGCCAGTGATGGGAGATGGATTTGTGAGATACAGTGATGCCTCCCATAATGGTTACGAAGTTACAGTTGGATTATTAGCGAGCATCCAGTATCACCCTGACAAGGCCACTGTGGTGGCGGATACCCGGAGCAGGGGAGCTATTTAGGGTTGAGCTTGATGATTTCGTAGCTGGTGCTGTGTGGGACTGTTGAGGTTACCAGGGCTCGAGGTTGTGTCCCTGGGGGTTCCTTTTGATGGTAGACCGCGATGAAGCAGCCCACTCGGATGGTCAGGATTTGGGGATGACCGAGTGAGGACCCCGGCTTGTTAAGGCCTCTTCCCTTCTTGGATGATCGCGCGGGGATATTTTAGGTTGTACTGGTCGAGTTGGCACCATGGTGTGTTGTTGTGTGTGTGTGTTGTGCTGTTCTTCTCCCCTTTTCCCCCAGCCTTTTGTTGGAGTCCCTGAGGTTTTTCCACGTCTCAGCAAATGGGTGATGTGTTTTGGATCCCTCGCCCGTGATTGACTCGCTCCATTTGAGTTTTGTGAAAGTTTGGAGTACGAGGGACGCCCGTTGCAAATTCTGGCTCGTGTGATGAGAGGATTGTGCAATCGAGCCATGCCGTATTGGTTGTTGTTATTGTTGTTGAGGAGTAATCACGGGGAGTGAGTAGTGACTTGGGAGCTGGAGACGGTGTTGATGGATACCTACCCTAGTTTTGAGACCCCCTTTTGAGTTATTTTAGTTTCGAGGATGAAACTTTCTTTTAGTGGGGGAGGATGTGATGACCCGGATCTTTATTGGGGGCTTATGGCTTGATCAGTGGCTTCTGGAGGACTATCTTGGGTGATGGGAGTGTTTGGGTGTGTATTGGACTCAAGAAATGGACACGGCGCAAAAATCTGATCAAGTGAGCTTTTCCGGGGGCTTCCGGGTAAATTTTGGTTGAGAATTTGGCAAATCGGAGGCCGTATTTGGATTTAGCACGGAAAAACGCTAGAAAACGGCTATTTACTTGTATTTTTCGGAGTCCGGACGCCCAAAAACGAAGACCCGGAAGTTTCTGGTGTATTTTGGTGCATGGGGGAGCCGTGGACCGCCGGCTGGGACACGTGGCAGCCTCTGATTGGCCGGCGCACGCTTCCCGGTCCACGGAATGGAGCGCTGGTGCAGTGGACCGGGCGGGAAGCCACGTGGCGGCTCCGGATTGGCGGGCGCAGCGCGCTCGGTTCACGGGAGAGCCGGGGTCTATGGTGGACCGGAGCGGGGACACGTGGCAGTTGTTCATTGCTTCGGTGCAGTGGTCACGGCGCACGCGGGGGTGCGCGGGCAGGCCGGGCAGGTGCGCGGGCAGGCGCGGGAGGTGCAGGGTTGTGGTGTGCCACGTGGCAGTTTTCTATTGGATGAGAGGTGGACACGTGGCAGATTCTGGTTCGTCGGGTGCACGGAGTATGTGCACCGGGTGCAGCGAGCGCGGGGCCTTGACACGTGGCGCGCGGGGATTGGGCGCGTCACTGTGCGCGTACGGGGGCAGGTGGCGTGGCAGGCGGCAGGGTGGCGGCTGGCGTGGCGGCCATGGCGCCGACGTGGCGCACGCGTGCGCCACGTGGCGGCCCGCCATTGGCGGGCGCCAACCCCTCCGTTGACCAGGGTGGGCCACGCAGCGTGAAGGGAGCGGCCGGATTTGCTGTCCCGTGTTGGGGGGACACGTGGCGCAATCCGGTGAATCCGGGCGCTTGATCAACGGCCCGGATTGAGTTACTGTGCGCGCCCGATTGTTCGGTGCGCCCGGTTCACAGGACACAGAGGTCATTTCTTGAAATGTTTGGAATGGGCCTATATATACCTCCTCCTCTCCCTCTTTCTCACCTTTTTCCCAGCTTTAGAGAGGGAATGAGAGGGAGAGATCTATATGAAAGTTGTTCCCCTTGATGTTCTTGAGCTCGTGCTGGATCCCCGGAATTTTTGGAAGCTCAGCAACGGCGATATCGATTTTACAGTTCACCTCAGTTTTCTCCCCATTTCGGCCCATTACCGTCACAGTTCAGTCGGAAATTCGCTGTGAGCAAACCAAGAGGAGTTTTTGGACGATTTCTTTGACAGCATGTTCCTAAGAGGTAAGGCTTCGATTTTCGTGTTGATCGCTTCACTCCGTTTCACACTTTTGGCATGGTTCGCGAGGCATTTTTGACCCCCATTTTTCTGTGTTGGATTCTGGACAGCACCGGCTTGTCGATTTTATATCTCAGCCTAGGAGCATCGGATAAAGGCGTTTAAGGACTCGATTTTGATGTACTCGTCGCGTGGAACATTGTTGTGATTTTTCTAAAATTTTTGGAAATTGTTTCGAAGGTGATAATTAAGCTTTTCTTGGACAGGTTGCTACAGGCATTTTGATTGGAAGGTTTTGAGTATGCAGCGGTGTTTTATTTTTATCTTGGCCTACAGGTATCGGATCTGGGCATATAAACAGTCGTTTTGGGGCTACTCTTCGCGAGGGACGCGACAATGAATTTTCTGGATTTTTTTGAGGACTGGACAGAGGTGATATTTAGCCATTTTTGGGGCTGATTTTGGACAGTAGGTATTTGTGTAGTTTTGGGATTAATTATGCGCATTGTTCTGTGCAGTGGGACACAATTTTTGGTGGATTGCTGTGTTAGAGGGCTGCGGGCAGCGAGGAGGTTTCTTTTGGTGCTGTGCATGCTTTTCGAGGTGGGTGGTTGTTGCATGCCTCAACATCTGATTTACTCACTAAGTTTATTAGAGAACCCCACTATTGAACATATTGATTGAGTATCATGCATGATTGACTGATATAAATGTGAGCCTATCATTTGAGACTAATTTTGTGGATATAGCATGTTGGGGATACTACTGGGATAATATTGCTGTTGGAACATGATCATTGGGATAATTTAATAGTGATAGTTAACATGCCGTATTAGCACATAAATCTTATGGAAATTGGTTAAAAGGACTAATTTTCGGGACATGATGACTTATCTATGTGCGGGTTCCACCTTGGGATTTATTATGGATCAGGGATCATATACATGTGTAGTTGACTGATGATTTTAGCATGATTGTTATAATTATGTGGATTTATTATTTGTTACACCTGTAGAACTGTTATTTGATATTCTCCCGTTCACATTGCATGAGGACTTTTGCATGCTTGTTTGGACATCTAGATAGGCCACTATTTTATTGCTACACTATCATATTGGGATTTGACTTGGGAGAAACCATGATTGCTTTCCTTCTCCTTCTCATTTAGACTTTTGAGTCATGTTGCTCGGGTTCGAGCAGAGGTTTGGGATAGTGTAGCCGGGACCTTAGGGTCAGAGACAGGATGTACTTGATGATGGATCGTGGGTTATTGCGGCGACCGCGGACAGTAGGCGGTTGACCAGATCTTGATTATTTTACCCGATTGTGGGTTGTGGGTTATTGCGGTGACCGCGGACATTGGGCGGTTGACCGGATGTTAACTATTGCATCTGATTGGGGATTGGGATTTCTTTAGTGGACGGAGTTTCCCACTTTGATCATAGTCTTGATCCAGTCCTGCTATATTGAGATACTTGACATCGATACTTGTGATACTGATGACAGAGATACTTTACTCGTGTGAGTCGCTCCCCTCGAGTGCCACTCCGGAGGTAGGCTTTTCGGACCCAGCCTTGTGTGCCGGTCTGATACTTGTTTTGGGATGCGAGCCGTGCGGGCCGATCCCGCGGTTTCGAGCCTTGTGTGCAGATTCCGCTAAGCAGGCAGTACCAGTTTTACTGGTGGTACCAGATTGGGTTTATTTGGTCATATACTGTTTCCTGATGCATTCATACAGTCATTTCTTCCAGTATTGCATTTAGAGGCATACTAGTAGTGGTTTCCCCTTTTATTCAGTAGTTCTGTTTACAGTTTTACCACTTACCCCTTTTCTTGCCTCTGGTAGACTTAGTGGGTACGCCGGAGCTTGAGGCTTTACCTGTCACGCCCCGGGGTCGAAACTGCGACCCGGGCTCACTAACAGATCCGCCATCTGTACGGAAACTGCCGTACAGACGAAGCGTCTAACCTGCAGAAAGAATCAACTACAGAGATACAGATATCAGAGCTGAAAGTAAGCTAGTAAGAACTGAAAACCAAACACTGTACAACTGAGAATAATACAATATCCATCTCCCAAATACGATCGTATACAAAGTCCTCTGATACAAAACTCAAAAGGGAGATATCTCCAATAAGGTACATCAGTGTACAAGCTCTCACTACAAAAAGAAATCCTCACTACATCAGTCTCTCAAAAAGTAAAGTGAAGTACAACTCTATACCTCACAACAAAGGTCTCTCAACAGAGGAAAAAGAAGAAAACTAATCTACTGAAGCTCTCCTCTGAAGGGGTACCGCTACACTCCAACGACGGGTAGGGAACTAGCTCGCGACTCCCTCGCCTCGGTCAGAAGGATCAGCAACTGGAGCAACAGGAACAGGAGAAGAAGTTCCTGGGGAAAAAGACACCACGACGGGTGTGAGAACTACTTCCCACAGTAGTTCTCAGTGGGTGCCGTCAACAAGCCCAACGGTCTGCCCACCAAGTCTACTAGAGGCCAAAGCTAACAATGCAATGAAATCTGAACAAGAAAAGCTGGAGCTACTCTACAGCTACCATGCCTCTATCTAGATACTCCAAAAAGTGGAACAGATGAAAGTAAAAGAGACCACCCGCACCCAAGGTGCCCAATAGACCCAATCGAACTGACTGCCTCATAGGGTCCAGTCAAGCCTGCGCCTGTCGACTAGGAACGCGCCTGCCCACTACCACACATCCCCATGAGGACGGGATTTACGTGGGGCGTCCTGCCCGACTAACTCACCCCTCGCGCAAAACTGCCTCAACAGGCCCATCGTATCCACAGCGGCATCTCAGGGACGCGACTCTAACTGAGGAAAACGGCGCGGCAAAGAGTATCACAAATTGGCATAAGCAGGCTATAGTCAAAAACCACGCTCACTCCCAGAACGGTAGGGCTCAAGATCCCCAAATACCTCGCACAACAGTCGGAGCACTCTCGACGACTCAGCTGCTCGGCTAACTCGAACACGAGACACTAGCCTCTCCCAACAGCTCGCAGCACAAAGCACACTGGCTGGAGATACTCCACAGCCAGGAACGACCCACAACTCAGGGTAACAAAACAGGTCGGACAACACTCAACGACCTGGGACCACCGTCAACCCCAACGGTTCCCAACAACACTGACCGGAAGATACTCGACGGCCCGGGACTGCCGTCTGCGCAACGGCTCCCTCCACGACGGCACAACAGGGAAACAAGACCTCCCGGGACCACCGTTTACCCAAACGGCTCCCGGCACAGATAAGCAACCCAGTACAACTACCAGACTCCACTCTGCTCCCAGGCAAGAGTGTAAAAGCATCCCACACTAAAAGCAAGTCCCGACCTCTCGGCCCACTACCCGGGCGAGAAAACACTATGTCCAGGGATGAAGGAACAGTGTGGATGTCTAAGCATAAATAACCCTAGCCCAAGTGAGGGTTTTCTACTAGTCTGGTTACACATACAACATATGACGGGGGTGCTAGGTCAAGTTCCAAGATAACTACTTTAACAGATAATAAAGGGATAGCCATTCCAACAATCTAGCATGCTACACAAGGAAATAAACTATCATTCATAGTCCTACATCAATAGAATTAATGTACATTCCATAAAACTTGGAGATAAGGCCACCCACCTCGATTTGCCACCAATTGCTCGTAGACACTTGCAATTGGCCTCCACGCGATCCGCACGCAAAACGATGTCCGCTGCCGGAGTCCGCACGCAAAACGGAGCACGGTGCCAGGATCCGCACGCAAAATGGAGTCCGCACGCAAAACGGTGCACGGTGCCGGAGTCCGCACGCAAAACGGTGCACGGTGCCAGGATCCGCACGCAAAACGGAGTCCGCACGCAAAACGGTGCACGGTGCCGGAGTCCGCACGCAAAACGGTGCACGGTGCCAGGATCCGCACGCAAAACGGAGTCCGCACGCAAAACGGTGCACGGTGCCGGAGTCCGCACGCAAAACGGTGCACGGTGCCAGGATCCGCACGCAAAACGGAGTCCGCACGCAAAACGGTGCACGGTGCCGGAGTCCGCACGCAAAACGGTGCACGGTGCCAGGATCCGCATGCAAAACGGAGTCCGCACGCAAAACGGTGCACGGTGCCGGAGTCCGCACGCAAAACGGTGCACGGTGCCAGGATCCGCACGCAAAACGGAGTCCGCACGCAAAACGGTGCACGGTGCCGGAGTCCGCACGCAAAACGGTGCAAGGTGCCAGGATCCGCACGCAAAACGGAGTCCGCACGCAAAACGGTGCACGGTGCCGGAGTCCGCACGCAAAACGGTGCACGGTGCCAGGATCCGCACGCAAAACGGAGTCCGCACGCAAAACGGTGCACGGTGCCGGAGTCCGCACGCAAAACGGTGCACGGTGCCAAACACAGAAAGGAGCAAGAGGGTCAGTTACAGTCTAAAAGATCGCCCCAAAAACTGTACAAAAATACAGTAAAACCAACACACAGGACCTACCCGACTGCGCCGCCGCTGCCGAAACGCTCCCAACGGAACCTCGCGCACGCTCCACGAGGTCCACAACGCACCGCCGCACCACCCACAAATCCCCTCCTCACTCCCTCTCCCGCTCGGTTGAAGAAGGAAGAAAAGAAAATGGAGGAGAAAAGGCTTGCGGGGGAGAAAGGAGAAGAAGAAGAAAAGGGGGAGGAGGAGTGGTCCACGGCCCCGGTCCACGGGCATGGTCCACGGCGCCAACCAATAGGAGGCTCCAACCGGCCGGTTCACGGGGCTGGGCGCGTGCGCCGGGTCCACCACGCGCCCAGCGCGCCACGTGGCGCGCGGTAACGCGCCCGCCACACGGGCGCGTTACACCGCGCCCGCGCCAGGCGCGGGACACGCGCCCGTTACACGGGCGCGCGTGCCCCCGCGCCCGCGCGGGGCCAACGGGGGCCCGCCACGTGGCGGCCCCCCCCGCGCGTCCCGTGCAGATGGCGTCAGCGCCCCGTCCCGTCCGCACGCCGCCTCGAACCGCGCGCCTTGACCCGCGCGCCGCATTCGCCTCGGGATCCGTGCCACGCGCACAACTCGATAAACGTGTCGTTTTGCCTCGAAAAACGTGCACTTCATCCGGGCTCCAAATCCAACAAATAAATAGTCCATTCTTAGCGATTTCGCGCGCTGAATCCAAAAACGATGTCCAATTCTCCAAATTCTCACCCGAAAATTTGCCGAATGCCCACTCGATCCGATTTTCGCGCCGGGTCCATTTTTAAAGTCCGATTTGCCCAATTCCAACTCTAAAAATTCCCGAAGGCGACCGGAGAGGTAAACTTTTATCCGGACTTCACCCGGAGTCTAATTTTGACATCTGAATCGCGCGAAAACACTTCTAAACACCCGACGGGTCCACCAACTTCCCACGGGGTCTCAATTTAAGCCCGAAGTCCACCACTTGTGTCCAAATTGCGCGCAACCCACGCAGGCCTCCAGTGATGCAAGCAAATCCCAATTTGCATCACAAATCCATTTCTGGGCCCAACACGCGCACCAACACCCCCAACGGCGACCGAAAGCTGCCCAACAACCAGCAACCCTACGCGGGGGATTCCGGGACCTCACATCCTCCCCCACTAAAAGAAAGTTTCGTCCTCGAAACTAGATCAAGCCCATCAGGAGTCAAGAATACCACGGCTAGGTATCTAACAATACGCCTCCAGCTCCCCCACTCGCTCCTCGTGTTTACTCCGCAACAACAACAGCAAGTACGGTATGACCCGATGTGTAATTCTCTCATCTCTCGAGCCAGAAATTGCAACGGGCGTCCCTCGTACTCCAATAATCACAGATCTCAAAGGGGCAAGTAAATCACGGGCGAGGGAAAAACACATCACTACTGAGCTGAGACGTGAAAAACCAAGGGCTCCACTAAAAGGCTGGGGGAAAACTGAAATAACCACAAGTGTAATACGCACCAAACCACAACATGGTGCCACCCTGAACAAGACGACCCGAAGCATACCCGCAGACTCGTCCAATAAGGAAGGGAAATCCAATAAGTTGGGGTCTTCACTCGGTCACTTACCGATCCAAAACCACCCGAGTGGACTACTCAACTGCAGGCTACCCTCAAAAGGGATCCTCAAGAGACACAATCTCGTGCCATAGTTGGTCGCTCAACATGCTATCATAACCCCAACGGACCCACGGGTCGAAGTCGATCCCTCAACTCGTAAAGAACACCCTGACGGGAACCAAACCGTCGGTGAACGGGACTGAAAACTGGCTCACAAGGCGATCATAAAGCTGATGCCCAACTCGCGGTCAAAAGTCCGAAACATCCAAAAGACTCTCACCGTTGTGTACCTACAACGTGGCATCACTGCCGTGCACCAACGGCGTGGCATCACTGCCGTGCACCAACGGTGTGGCATCACCACCGTGCACCAACGGTGTGGCATCACCACCGTGTATCAACGGTGTGGCATCATCACCGTGTATCAACGTGTGGCATCACCACCGTGTATCAACGGCGTGGCATCACCACCGTGTATCAACGGCGTGGCATCACCACCGTGTATCAACGGTGTGGTATCACCACCGTGCACCAACGGCGTGGCATCACCACCGTGCTCCAATGGTGTGGCATCACCACCGTGTATCAACGGTGTGGCATCATCACCGTGTATCAACGGTGTGGCATCACCACCGTGTATCAACGGCGTGGCATCACCACCGTGTATCAACGGCGTGGCATCACCACCATGTATCAACGGTGTGGCATCGCTCAAGCATCAAGGCCTCAGATCCTCACAGTACTATACCCAACACTACCTCGAAATCCCGGAGCTGAGAAAGAGCCAAAAGATCAACAGGCAAAAACCAGGGCCCTAACTGCACTGGGCAGGACCAACAACACTCATCTATGTGCAACACGTGATCAGGTATCTGACCTCATGAGCACAAGCTAAGGGTCCTATCTCTAGCCCATACAACAAAGCAAATGCCCTACAGAAGAAATGAATGCGATGCTCCGGTAACAAATAACGCTCAAGTGCGTGAAGGGGAGATAAGATTAGTATCTGCCACCACGTGGCTAGCTGCCCCCGAATCCTCATCCTGTGCGACATAGACGCTCTCGCTCGGGGGTGGTCGTTCGTCGGACAGCCGCGAAGAAGTGGCCCTAACTATCTGGCCATAACCTGTCGAAGCTCCGCCTGTCTGGAAGAGCGGAGGAGGAGGAGCCGAAGCTGCCAACGCGACTGATGACTCCGCTTTAGGACAAGACCATGATCTGTGTCCTGCCTGTGGTCACACTGCGGCGCAAAAATGCGGCCCACCACCAAGGACACAGTCATCCCGCTGCTGCTGCAGACACATCGGCTGCGGAGAACCTCCTGGTCTCTGTCTCCCCTGAGACTCACGACCCTCAGACTGGGATCGTGGCGGCCCCGGGGGCTCGATCTACTCGACTGTCCAAACTCAGGCGGCACTGGATGCCTCTCCCCGGAGCTGGTCCCTGGCGCTCCGTCTATCTCTGACATGATCACTGATCCTCGGTCAACCCGCTAAGCATGCCCAATCGCTGCATCTAACGTCGGCACCCGCCGAGAATACACCAGTGATAGATATTCCGATGCAGTCCTTTCTCAACTAGCTCAACCTCCTGGGCCTCATCCAGGCGACAGCGGGTACACGGCTCAACATCGCAAAACTCGCGAACATACTCCAAAAGAGGTCGACTCCCCTGCTGCAGGAGTTTAAGATCCCCTTCCAGTTTCTGCTTACACTGACAGGAAGGAAGGCCCCGAGCCTCAAAGCACGAAACTGGTTCCAAGCCAACACCTGCGCTCCCGGTAGTCCAACAGGATGAACTCGACGCCATCAAATCTCGGCGTCCTGTCAGATCATCTCAATCTCACTAAAATAACCACCTGGTAACTCGGCCGGAGGTGAAAATCGCCTCAACAGGCCAAACCTTCGCCACTCACTAGGCGGCATCGCCACTCATTGGGCGGCATCGCCACTCACTGGGCGGCATCACCCCTTACTGGGCGGCATCGCCTCTCGTAGCTCGGCCAGTGGAAATGATCCTCCTGGTACTTCGGCCAGGGAAAAATGTCCTCCTGGTAACTCGGCCAGGGCATGCGCCCACCTGGTAACTCGGCCAGGGGCAACGCATCCATCTGGTTGCTCGGCCAGTGGAAAGTATCCTCCTGGTAACTCGGCCAGTGGTAATTATCCACCTGGTAACTCGGCCAGTGATAATTATCCACCTGGTAACTCGGCCAGTGATAATTATCCATTTGGTAACTCGGCTAGTGATAATTATCCATCTGGTAACTCGGCCAGTGATAATTATCCACCTGGTAACTCGGCCAGTGATAATTATCCACCTGGTAACTCGGCCAGTGATAATTATCCACCTGGTAACTCGGCCAGTGATAATTATCCATCTGGTAACTCGGCCAGTGATAATTATCCACCTGGTAACTCGGCCAGTGATAATTATCCACCTGGTAACTCGGCCAGTGATAATTATCCATCTGGTAACTCGGCCAGTGATAATTATCCATCTGGTAACTCGGCCAGTGATAATTATCCACCTGGTAACTCGGCCAGTGATAATTATCCACCTGGTAACTCGGCCAGTGATAATTATCCACCTGGTAACTCGGCCAGTGATAATTATCCACCTGGTAACTCGGCCAGTGATAATTATCCATCTGGTAACTCGGCCAGTGATAATTATCCACCTGGTAACTCGGCCAGTGATAATTATCCACCTGGTAACTCGGCCAGTGATAATTATCCATCTGGTAACTCGGCCAGTGATAATTATCCACCTGGTAACTCGGCCAGTGATAATTATCCATCTGGTAACTCGGCCAGTGATAATTATCCATCTGGTAACTCGGCCAGTGATAATTATCCATCTGGTAACTCGGCCAGTGATAATTATCCACCTGGTAACTCGGCCAGTGATAATTATCCACCTGGTAACTCGGTCAGTGATAATTATCCACCTGGTAACTCGGCCAGTGATAATTATCCATCTGGTAACTCGGCCAGTGATAATGATCCATCTGGTAACTCGGCCAGTGGTAAATGCCCTCCTGGTGACTCAGCCAGGGAAAATGCCCTCCTGGTAACTCAGCCAGGGAAAATGCCCTCCTGGTGACTCAGCCAGGGGAAAATGCCCTCCTGGTAACTCAGCCAGGGAAAACGCTCTCCTGGTAACTCAGCCAGGGAAAATGCCCTCCTGGTAACTCAGCCAGGGAAAACGCTCTCCTGGTAACTCAGCCAAGAAAAACGCCCTCCTGGTGACTCAGCCAGGGAAAATGCCCTCCTGGTAACTCAGCCAGGGAAAATGCCCTCCTGGTGACTCAGCCAGGGAAAATGCCCTCCTGGTAACTCAGCCAGGGAAAATGCCCTCCTGGTAACTCGGCCAGGGAAAACGCTCTCCTGGTAACTCAGCCAGGAAAAACGCCCTCCTGGTGACTCAGCCAGGGAAAATGCGTCCTTTTCACAACACGACGTCTCAGGGGTATCGCCACCCACTGCACAACTACAAACGTCAGGACACAACAACCATACGACCCAATCCAGCGAAAGTCTTAGACATGTCATCCATTCCATAGCATTATGTTGTCTGCAACCAACATAATTGATTTAGGAGAATAAACATGCCAAACTCTCATCCCGTCTCTTGGGAGAGATAAAAACTCAATCAGGACTCTCGCTAAAAGTCACGACTCTCACGTAGTCATTCTAATATCCAACCACAAGCCTAGGGTTTCTAAGTCCACCACGACCTACAACCTAGGCTCTGATACCACTCTAATCTGTCACGCCCCGGGGTCGAAACTGCGACCCGGGCTCACTAACAGATCCGCCATCTGTACGGAAACTGCCGTACAGACGAAACGTCTAACCTGCAGAAAGAATCAACTACAGAGATACAGATATCAGAGCTGAAAGTAAGCTAGTAAGAACTGAAAACCAAACACTGTACAACTGAGAATAATACAATATCCATCTCCCAAATACGATCGTATACAAAGTCCTCTGATACAAAACTCAAAAGGGAGATATCTCCAATAAGGTACATCAGTGTACAAGCTCTCACTACAAAAAGAAATCCTCACTACATCAGTCTCTCAAAAAGTAAAGTGAAGTACAACTCTATACCTCACAACAAAGGTCTCTCAACAGAGGAAAAAGAAGAAAACTAATCTACTGAAGCTCTCCTCTGAAGGGGTACCGCTACACTCCAACGACGGGTAGGGAACTAGCTCGCGACTCCCTCGCCTCGGTCAGAAGGATCAGCAACTGGAGCAACAGGAACAGGAGAAGAAGTTCCTGGGGAAAAAGACACCACGACGGGTGTGAGAACTACTTCCCACAGTAGTTCTCAGTGGGTGCCGTCAACAAGCCCAACGGTCTGCCCACCAAGTCTACTAGAGGCCAAAGCTAACAATGCAATGAAATCTGAACAAGAAAAGCTGGAGCTACTCTACAGCTACCATGCCTCTATCTAGATACTCCAAAAAGTGGAACAGATGAAAGTAAAAGAGACCACCCGCACCCAAGGTGCCCAATAGACCCAATCGAACTGACTGCCTCATAGGGTCCAGTCAAGCCTGCGCCTGTCGACTAGGAACGCGCCTGCCCACTACCACACATCCCCATGAGGACGGGATTTATGTGGGGCGTCCTGCCCGACTAACTCACCCCTCGCGCAAAACTGCCTCAACAGGCCCATCGTATCCACAGCGGCATCTCAGGGACGCGACTCTAACTGAGGAAAACGGCGCGGCAAAGAGTATCACAAATTGGCATAAGCAGGCTATAGTCAAAAACCACGCTCACTCCCAGAACGGTAGGGCTCAAGATCCCCAAATACCTCGCACAACAGTCGGAGCACTCTCGACGACTCAGCTGCTCGGCTAACTCGAACACGAGACACTAGCCTCTCCCAACAGCTCGCAGCACAAAGCACACTGGCTGGAGATACTCCACAGCCAGGAACGACCCACAACTCAGGGTAACAAAACAGGTCGGACAACACTCAACGACCTGGGACCACCGTCAACCCCAACGGTTCCCAACAACACTGACCGGAAGATACTCGACGGCCCGGGACTGCCGTCTGCGCAACGGCTCCCTCCACGACGGCACAACAGGGAAACAAGACCTCCCGGGACCACCGTTTACCCAAACGGCTCCCGGCACAGATAAGCAACCCAGTACAACTACCAGACTCCACTCTGCTCCCAGGCAAGAGTGTAAAAGCATCCCACACTAAAAGCAAGTCCCGACCTCTCGGCCCACTACCCGGGCGAGAAAACACTATGTCCAGGGATGAAGGAACAGTGTGGATGTCTAAGCATAAATAACCCTAGCCCAAGTGAGGGTTTTCTACTAGTCTGGTTACACATACAACATATGACGGGGGTGCTAGGTCAAGTTCCAAGATAACTACTTTAACAGATAATAAAGGGATAGCCATTCCAACAATCTAGCATGCTACACAAGGAAATAAACTATCATTCATAGTCCTACATCAATAGAATTAATGTACATTCCATAAAACTTGGAGATAAGGCCACCCACCTCAATTTGCCACCAATTGCTCGTAGACACTTGCAATTGGCCTCCACGCGATCCGCACGCAAAACGATGTCCGCTGCCGGAGTCCGCACGCAAAACGGAGCACGGTGCCAGGATCCGCACGCAAAATGGAGTCCGCACGCAAAACGGTGCACGGTGCCGGAGTCCGCACGCAAAACGGTGCACGGTGCCAGGATCCGCACGCAAAACGGAGTCCGCACGCAAAACGGTGCACGGTGCCGGAGTCCGCACGCAAAACGGTGCACGGTGCCAGGATCAGCACGCAAAACGGAGTCCGCACGCAAAACGGTGCACGGTGCCGGAGTCCGCACGCAAAACGGTGCACGGTGCCAGGATCCGCACGCAAAACGGAGTCCGCACGCAAAACGGTGCACGGTGCCGGAGTCCGCACGCAAAACGGTGCACGGTGCCAGGATCCGCACGCAAAACGGAGTCCGCACGCAAAACGGTGCACGGTGCCGGAGTCCGCACGCAAAACGGTGCACGGTGCCAGGATCCGCACGCAAAACGGAGTCCGCACGCAAAACGGTGCACGGTGCCGGAGTCCGCACGCAAAACGGTGCACGGTGCCAGGATCCGCACGCAAAACGGAGTCCGCACGCAAAACGGTGCACGGTGCCGGAGTCCGCACGCAAAACGGTGCACGGTGCCAAACACAGAAAGGAGCAAGAGGGTCAGTTACAGTCTAAAAGATCGCCCCAAAAACTGTACAAAAATACAGTAAAACCAACACACAGGACCTACCCGACTGCGCCGCCGCTGCCGAAACGCTCCCAACGGAACCTCGCGCACGCTCCACGAGGTCCACAACGCACCGCCGCACCACCCACAAATCCCCTCCTCACTCCCTCTCCCGCTCGGTTGAAGAAGGAAGAAAAGAAAATGGAGGAGAAAAGGCTTGCGGGGGAGAAAGGAGAAGAAGAAGAAAAGGGGGAGGAGGAGTGGTCCACGGCCCCGGTCCACGGGCATGGTCCACGGCGCCAACCAATAGGAGGCTCCAACCGGCCGGTTCACGGGGCTGGGCGCGTGCGCCGGGTCCACCACGCGCCCAGCGCGCCACGTGGCGCGCGGTAACGCGCCCGCCACACGGGCGCGTTACACCGCGCCCGCGCCAGGCGCGGGACACGCGCCCGTTACACGGGCGCGCGTGCCCCCGCGCCCGCGCGGGGCCAACGGGGGCCCGCCACGTGGCGGCCCCCCCCGCGCGTCCCGTGCAGATGGCGTCAGCGCCCCGTCCCGTCCGCACGCCGCCTCGAACCACGCGCCTTGACCCGCGCGCCGCATTCGCCTCGGGATCCGTGCCACGCGCACAACTCGATAAACGTGTCGTTTTGCCTCGAAAAACGTGCACTTCATCCGGGCTCCAAATCCAACAAATAAATAGTCCATTCTTAGCGATTTCGCGCGCTGAATCCAAAAACGATGTCCAATTCTCCAAATTCTCACCCGAAAATTTGCCGAATGCCCACTCGATCCGATTTTCGCGCCGGGTCCATTTTTAAAGTCCGATTTGCCCAATTCCAACTCTAAAAATTCCCGAAGGCGACCGGAGAGGTAAACTTTTATCCGGACTTCACCCGGAGTCTAATTTTGACATCTGAATCGCGCGAAAACACTTCTAAACACCCGACGGGTCCACCAACTTCCCACGGGGTCTCAATTTAAGCCCGAAGTCCACCACTTGTGTCCAAATTGCGCGCAACCCACGCAGGCCTCCAGTGATGCAAGCAAATCCCAATTTGCATCACAAATCCATTTCTGGGCCCAACACGCGCACCAACACCCCCAACGGCGACCGAAAGCTGCCCAACAACCAGCAACCCTACAGTGATTGGATTTTATTTTACAGCCTTTTACTTCAGAATTGATATTTGTGTAGCTATAGTACTATCTTTTGCAGGTTAGACGCTTCGCCTATGCGGGTTTTGCGTAGGTGGCGGATTTGTTGGCGAGCCTGGGTCGCAGTTTCGACCCCTGGGGCGTGACAGGTTGGTGCGGTGCCGTGCTACGACTGATAATGGAATGAGAGCAGTTACCCTTCTGCGAGTTGGACAGGAGGAGTTCATTTTTCTCGAGTTGCCGGCGTATCCTTCCAGCAGCATGGGCTTCAGCGACTGTGGACAGACGCCACCTCGGGAGCAGATGTGATGTTTAGGACTAGAGGTTGTGTCCTTAGGAGTCTCGGTTAGTGGTAGCTTTCGTTTTTGTAGTCACAGCAGGAACGACACCAACACTTCTCTCCATTTTCTCGCGTTTGTGCCGAAATTTACGAACAGGACGAAAACTTCGAAAGATTGCTCCAGAAATGGAGACAGTGTGCGAACCTGTTCTTGTTTGATTGGGGCGAAGGCACTGATCTTTCAAAATTTTCAGACTTTTCGCTAATTTTAGCTGTTTTCTAAATCGAGGGTTGGGGTTGATGACTTTCCTGCTGGTGGAGCCGTACCTTTCATGTTAGTTTAGTGTTTGAGTTCTTTGCGTTGATTTGATTGTTTTAGTTTTGTTGTTGTGGTGTGTTTCAGTTTCGGGGACGAAACTTTCTTTTAGTGGGGGAGGATGTGGTGACCCTGATCCCCGTGTAGCTTCTCCCATGAACCGTGGTGTAGAACACCTAGTGTTGGTGTGTCTGGCCCATAGTGCATCAAAGGGATGCCACAGATGGACCCTATGTGATATCCACAGCTGGATTGGCCTTTGGCTGTATTTGCCGAATTTTTGAAATGGTTTAGGGCCAAACAGAGGTTGGATTTGGATTCAGCACGGAAAAACGCTTGAAAACGGCTATTTGCTTGTTTGATTCTGAGTCCGGATGCCCAAAAACAGACTCCCGGAAGTTTTCGCTGAATTTCGGTGCATGGGAGGGGCCGTGGACCGCCGGCTGCCACGTGGCGGCCTGTTATTGGCCGGTCCGCAGCACTCGGTCCACAGAGAGGCGCGGCTGGGTGCACGGACCCGGCGCATGGACACGTGGCGCCGCCTGATTGGCGGGCTCGTGATGCGCGGTCTACTGGGTGGCGCGGCGGTGCATGGACCAAGGCGGGTAGACACGTGGCAGTCCCCGGTTGGTCGGTGCACGCGGCGCGGTCCACAGAACCCGAAGTAGGGTGCGTGGACCGGGTGTAGGGGACACGTGTCGGCGTGCTACTCGCGGGCTCACGAGGTGCGGCGCACGGGGTCGCGTGCGGGCGCCTCGGGGCGCGTGCGGGCGCCTCGGGGCGCGTGCGTGGCAGGCGGCCAGGCTGCGCCTGCCCGCACGTGTGACCGGGACAGTGCCAGGGACAGGTCGCGCTCCACGATTGGCGAGCGCCACCTACCCATTTGACCGTAGAGGCACCACGCGGCGGCACCACACGCGCCCCGCACAACTGTTTGTTGTGCGGGACACGTGTCGGTCACCGGGAGGGCCACGTGGCCACTCCCGGCGCGCCCCGCACAGCTGTTTGTTGTGCGGGTGACGTGGCGGCACGAGAAAATTCCGGGCGCCTACAGTGTTTCCCCCCTGCGGTCGGATTCGGGCGCCCGAATCTTCGGGAGCGCCCGAATCCGGGGACATGAATGGAATTTTTCCATTTGTTTGTTACGGCCTATAAATAGCCCGAGCCGCTTTCTTTTGCAATTTTTTGGCATTTCCGAGCTTCAAACCGACGGGAGGTCTTCAGTAAAGTTGATCCCCACGTAGTGCTGCATCCATCTGTCGATTTTGGGGATTTTACGTGGCACGCTTATCGAGGTTTCCATTTTCTTGGCGCGTCGCGACGTTCCTTCGCCGGTGTTTCTCCCGTCGCGTTTCGGTGCGCGAGCTCCCCCGGCCTACTCCGACCACCTTTTTGAGCAATTTCTTCGCCGTTGGATCCGCGACAGGTAAGGCTACGATCTTGTTATTTTTAGCATTTCTTCGTTTCGCGGTTTTTGAGGAGTTCTTCCATGCTTACTGGGACCCTGGTTTTCTGTGAGGATTTCGAGGACAGCAGATTGATTCGGGGTTTTCTCCGCGCTCGGACATCGGATTGAGACAAGCCTTTACACTCTTTGTATCTACTCGTCGCGAGGATTATCATAGTATTTTTCTTGGATTTTTCCGAGACCTTCCCGGAGGTATGGTTTTCTCCCTTCATCTGTGCATGGTATTACAGTTGTGTGGTTGTGAGGTTTTGCACACCTGTGTTGTGGAATTTGTAACTTGGCCTATAGTGCTCGGAATTTGGCGTACAGGTACCCGTTTCGAAGGTCTCGACGCGAGGATCACTGTGGTATTTTTATCGGATTTTTTGGAGCCCTTTCTGCAGGGGAGTAATTGGCATCTTTGGGACTGAATTACAGATTGTGATTACTTGGTTTAATTTTGGAATAAAGTGTAATTGTAAGCCTTGTGTTGTACCCAGGAGGATTTGCGGGTATTGCTGGACCCGTTGGATCTGGAGTTATTGATTTTGGGGTATTTTCAGCTGTGGGACTTTAGACAGTTAGCGCCTTCAGGTGGGTGGCCTTGTCTTCAAGTTGGATGAACTGAACATTAAATCTGCTATAGTAGGACCATGCATGATAGTGGGTTCTTGTATAGCATGCTAGATTGTAGGAATTGTTATTCCTTGTATTTATCTGATGATCGTATGATCTCTTCCGCTTCCTACCACCTGTTAAATATTAGTTATTGGAACTTGACCTAGCACCCCCGTCATATGTTGCATGTGTAACCAGACCAGTAGAAAACCCTCACTTGGGCTAGGGTTATTTATGTTTAGACATCCACACATTGTGTTTCATTCCTGGACTTAGTGTTATCCTCGCCCGAATAGTGGGCCGAGCGATCGGGACTTCCTTTTAGTGTGGTATGCATTTGCACTCATGCTTGGGAGCAGAGTGGAGTCTGGTAGATGTAGTGGATCGCTTGTCTGTACCGGGAACCGTTTGGGGTAAACGGTGGTCCCGGGAGGTCTTATTTTCCCCTGTTTGGGTTGTTGCCACTGTGTTAGTGGCAGTAGTGTACCTGTGTTAGCTGGACCTAGAACCCAGAACCCTTTTCGACATACAAATGATTTTAGTCTACCAATGTTTTCTTCCAAGCATCGAAGGGCCGCTGGAGTCTGTTCTTGTTTGATTGGACAAAGGCATCAGCCCTTCGGGGTTTGGGTAAAATACTTGTTTTGTAACTGTTTTTCCTAAAAGAACAAAAAATTATTAAAAAATGGGTTTCTCTTCAAATAAAGATAGTTTTTCAAAAAGGGAACTACTTTTAATCCTCACCCTGTGTGGGTTGAGTGGAAATGGTTTTCAATAATAAATGTCACCTTTTTCCTGTGAACCTCCCCACTCCAAAGGATTCGAGTGGTCTGGGTTCTAGGGGCCGTTCCTTTGTCGGGACGAAAGCAACGGGGGCCGAGCCTGGAACCTGTTCTTGTTTGATAGGGTTGTAGGTGTAGGTCTCCCGGAACTTTCGGGCCCTGGTTGGTGTCTTCTGCGTGTTGTACCGAGGTTGTCGTGTTCCAGAACTATAAGGGGGTCGGGAACTTCGATAGGCGGAGCCTAGAGTCTGTTCTTTTTTGATAGGGTTCTACGCACTGGCCTATCGAGTTTCCGAACCCTTATGGTGTCGGTCTTTCCTGTGAGTTTAGTGTTCTGTTGTGGGAGCCGTCTGGCGGACGGTGGTCCCGGCTGTGAGGTTTTCCAGCCTGTGAGTGAGCGTTGGTGTTGTTAGTCGATCTTGTTGATCGTGGTTTGGACTATAGCATGCATGAGCCATATTGAGCTCGACAGAGATACGCAGATACTTTCCTCGGTGGGGTCGCGCCCCTCGAGTGCCACTCCGGAGTTGGGCCTGTTACTTGCTATCGCGACTTGTCGACGTAGTCCCTCTGGCTGGGCCAGTTTTGGCAGTCACGGACACCCTACGGTAGACCCGTCCTGTTGAGGATGTGCGACAGTAGGTGGGCGCAGGTTTGACTGGACCCTATGCAGCAGTCAGTGTAGATTGGGTGACCGTACTTTGAGTGTTAGTAGATGCATCATGTTTCCATCTATTCCACTCCTTGAGCATCTAGATAGAGGCATAGTAGCTGTAGAGTTACTTTTCCAGCCCTTTCATTTCAGTATTATATTGTCACTTTATGCCTCTAGTAGACTTAGTGGGCAGACCGTTGGGATTGTTGGCGGCACCCACTGAGGACTACTGTGGGATGTAGTTCTCACACCCATCATGGTGTCTTTTCCCCAGGGACTTCTGCTCCTGTTCCTGCTGCTCCAGTTGTTGATCTGCTGATCGAGGTAAGGGAGTCGCGAGATAGATCCCTACCAGTCGTCGTCCAGAGAGTAGATGTACCCCCTTACTTTTTGAGAGTTCATGTTGAGAGACCTTTGTAGTGAGGTATAGAGTTGTATTTTATTTTTCTACTTGAGAGA
Organism: Tillandsia leiboldiana; assembly: GCA_029204045.2. Classification (NCBI taxonomy): domain Eukaryota; kingdom Viridiplantae; phylum Streptophyta; class Magnoliopsida; order Poales; family Bromeliaceae; genus Tillandsia; species Tillandsia leiboldiana. The sequence goes on along the minus strand of CM055063.1, from coordinate 39,236,893 downwards.
CTTGTGTTTTTGGGGAGGATTTTTAGTTGTATATATTTTCATTTTCAACAGTTTACCTTCAGCTCTGATATCTGTATAGTATAGTTGATCTTTTGCATGTTAGTCGCTTCGTCTATACGGGGATTCCCGTATGGGCGGCGGATCTGTTGGCGAGCCCGGGTCGCAGTTTCGACGCCGGGGCGTGACACCCCCACTTGCACTAAAGCCAATCAGTCATGTATCTAATGCCCATCTTCTCAAGATGAGTCTCTAGTTTCTGCTGAGTCAAAGCCTTAGTTAGCGGGGCCGCCACGTTATCTGCGGAGGCAACCTTCTGCACTTCAATATGTTTATCTTTGATGTACTCTCTGATCTTGTGATACCGCCGCTCGATATGTTTGGATTTCTGATGAGATCTCGGCTCCTTAGCTAATGCTACGGCGCCATTATTATCACAATATAGTGGCAGGGGATCCCTACTAGAGGGAACCACGCCAAGCTCAGTGATAAATTTCTTGATCCAAACACCTTCCTTGGCAGCTTCAGATCCAGCGATGTACTCCGCCTCCATAGTAGAATCAGCAATCGTCTATTATTTAGAACTCTTCCAAACTATTGACCCACCATTGCAAATAAATAGATATCCAGATGTAGACTTTCTATCGTCTATATCAGACATAAAATCTGAATCTGTATAGCCATTAACTTTGAGTTCTCCACCTCCAAAAATCAAGAACAGATCCTTTGTTCTTCTCAAGTACTTAAGGATATTCTTTACCGCTACCCAATGCTCTTCGCCTGGGTTCGACTGATATCGACTAGTGATGTGACACCCCCGGAAATTGGATTAGTCCTCTATATAAATGATATAATAGGACTAAATCTCTAACCCGGCTATAGCATTTTGGATGGTAGCAAGATCCAAGAGGAACATGAGAGTTAAGCGTGCTAGAGCTAGAGTAGTTCTAGGATGGGTGACCCCCTGGGAAGTGGGGCGTCACAGTTGGTATCAGAGCCATTCACCAGCCGGAAATGTGAGATGAGTCTCGGCTGAGCCAGGGTTATTAGCGGGTAGAGCGAGGCTCCCCGGCTAATCACCGTTGTGAGTGGAGTGCAGCTCCTCACAAGGTCGGCTAAGGCTAGCGAGACGAGTCTCACATCGCCTGGTGCTTGTGAATGTGCTTGAGCCTGACGTGGACGTCAGGGCTTAAAGGGGGGAAGAATGTGACACCCCCCGAATTTGGATTAGTCCTCTATATAAATGATATAATAGGACTAAATCTCTAACCCGGCTATAGCATTTTGGATGGTAGCAAGATCCAAGAGGAACATGAGAGTTAAGCGTGCTAGAGCTAGAGTAGTTCTAGAATGTGCTTGAGCCTGACGTGGACGTCAGGGCTTAAAGGGGGGAAGAATGTGACACCCCCCGAATTTGGATTAGTCCTCTATATAAATGATATAATAGGACTAAATCTCTAACCCGGCTATAGCATTTTGGATGGTAGCAAGATCCAAGAGGAACATGAGAGTTAAGCGTGCTAGAGCTAGAGTAGTTCTAGGATGGGTGACCCCCTGGGAAGTGGGGCGTCACAAGTGACGCTCACAGCCTGTGCTATATCAGGTCGAGTACATAGCATCGCATACATTAAACTCCCTATCGCGGAAGCATAAGGGATCCGGCTCATGCGACTTCTCTCTTCAGGTGTCTTAGGAGACATAGTCTTAGAGAGGTGAATTCCATGTCTTAGAGGTACCATACCCCTTTTGGAATTCTCCATGCTGAACCTTTTCAACACTTCATCTATGTACATAGCTTGCGATAAACCAAGCAACTTCTTAGGTCTATCCCTGTAGACCTTTATCCCTAGGATATAAGATGCTTCTCCAAGGTCTTTCATAGAAAACTCTTTGGATAACCATAACTTCACCGATGTTAACATAGGAATGTCATTACCAATTAGGAGTATGTCATCCACGTACAATACGAGGAAGGTAACAGCACTCCCACTAACCTTTTTATACACACACGGCTCTTCCTCATTTCTGATGAAATCGAACGATTCGACTGCATCATTGAAAGGAGTGTTCCAACTCCGAGAAGCTTGCTTCAACCCATAAATAGATCGTTGAAGCTTGCACACTTTATGACTTCTATTTTTGGCAGTGAAACGCAAAGGCTGCTCCATATAGATTTCTTCTTCAAGATATCTATTCAGGAAAGCAGTTTTTACATCCATTTGCCAGATCACGTAGTCATAATGTGCAGCAATAGCAAGCAGAGTTCTGATAGATTTAAGCATGGATACAGGTGAAAAGGTATCCTGATAGTCAATGCCTTCGCGTTGACTATAACCTTTTGCTACTAGCCTAGCTTTATAGGTCTCTACCTTTCCATCAGAACTAATCTTTCTCTTGAAGATCCATTTGCATCCAACGGGTACAATACCCTGTGGTGGATCAACCAAAGTCCAAACTTGATTGGAGTACAATGAGTCTATTTCAGACTTCATAGCTTCCAACCATTTATCGGAGTCGATGTCTGACATTGCCTCGCTATAAGTCTTAGGATCATCTCTATGATCCTTGTCTCCCACTAGGAACATTTCCTCCATGTCCTCTATAAATAATCCCATGTATCTATCAGGAGGATGAGAGATTCTACTAGACTTGCGAGGTGGCAGTGTAATCTCTGGTATCACAGAGTTATCAGGAAGGGCTCTTGGAATGCTCGATCCTAAAGAGACTTTCTCCTCTAGTTCTATTTTTCTCCCACTGCCTCCTGCTAAAATAAATTCATTTTCAAGAAAGAAGGCATGACGGCTCACAATCACATTATGACTTTCTGGGAGATAAAAATAGTGTCCAAGTGATTCCTTGGGATAACCAATGAATCTTCCCTTGGCTGATCTGCTTTCCAATTTGTTCATCTTTAATTTCTTAATATAAGCCGGACACCCCCAAGTCTTAATGTGAGTAAAACTTGGCTTCCTACCATGCCACATCTCATATGGTGTGGTGGGAACAGATTTGGAAGGTACTCTGTTCAAAATATAAATAGCCGTAAGAAGTGCATAACCCCAAAGTGACGTAGGTAAATCTGTAAAACTCATCATAGATCGAACCATATCTAATAAAGTTCGATTCCTTCGTTTAGACACCCCATTCAATTCTGGTGTTCCAGGAGGAGTCCATTGAGAGACAATACCATTATTCTTGAGGTAGGTTAAGAAATCCGTGCTAAGGTATTCCCCTCCTCGATCGGATCGAAGAGCCTTAATCGGTTTTTCCATTTGCTTTTCTACTTCTTGTCCAAACTCTTTAAACTTTTCAAAGACTTCAGACTTGTGTTTAATTAAATACACGTACCCATACCGTGAATAATCATCAGTAAAGGTAATAAAGTAGAGATAGCCGCCCCAAGCAGACACATCGAATGGGCCACATACATCAGTATGTATCAGGGCGAGTACTTCGGTAGCTCTCTGTCCTTGTCCAACAAAGGGAGACTTAGTTATTTTTCCTTGAAGACATGATTCACAAGCTGGGTATGGTTCAGGGAGTAAGGATCCTAAGATACCATCCTTAGCCAGCTTGTTAACCCTATCTTCTCCAATATGACCAAGCCTCAGATGCCACAAGTATGTTTTGTTTACCTCCTCTCTAGGTCTTTTAAAACCAATAGTATTCTCATTCATGCCATTGTCAACTGTATTCATACTAACATCCATATGTAAGTAATAGATGTTGTCTATTAAAGAACCACAACCTATCAAATTATTTCTCAAATAAATTGAACAAATGTTTGATTCAAAAATAAACTTATAACCGTCCAATACCAAACGTGAAACAGAAATAAGGTTTCTAGTCGCACTAGGAACATAAAGAAAATCTCTAAGTTCTAAAACTACTCCTGTCGGTAGACATAAAGGATAAGTCCCTACAGCAACAGCAGCAACTCTTGCTCCGTTTCCAACGCGTAGGGTAAGCTCTCCATCCCTAAGTCGTCTACTTTTCTTTAGCGCCTGCATTGAAATACACAAATGCGAGGTGCATCCCGAGTCAATGACCCATGTAAAAGTAGAACAAACCGATAAGGTAGTAGTTTCAATGATATGATTCTTGGACATACCTTCCAAAGTTATATCCTTCACCTTGTCCTTCAGGCTAGCCAAATAGTCCGGGCAATTCCTCTTCCAGTGGCCATCCTTTTGACAGTGGAAGCAAGTTCCTTTGGCTGCCTTCTTTTTGGGATTTACCTTGACAGTGTCAGTCTTTGGCTTCTTTGCAGGCTTCTTCTTTCTCCATTTAGACTTTCTTTTGGAGGAAGCCCGTTCAACAGCCAAAACTGAGCCCTTATTGACTTTTAGCATTCCTTCAGCCGTGTCCAACATATTCAACAGCTCAGCGAGAGTGCAAGTAATTTTATTCATTTGAAAATTTAAAATAAACTGAGAAAATGAATCAGGTAAGGATTGTAAGATCAAATCAATTTGAAGTTCTGCATCCATAGTCATTCCGAGCTTCTCAAGCTCCTCAATGTCCTTAATCATCGCCAAGCAATGATTATTGACTGAGTGACCATAAGACATCTTAGTCCTGAACAGTCGCCTTGACACCTCGTAACGAGCTGTTCGACTTTGCTCATCATACAACTCTTTAAGATGGAGCAAGATGTCAGCAGCACTCTCCTTGTTCTCATGCTGGCGTTGCAACTCATTACTCATAGACGCAAGCATGTTGCATTTTACCTTCATATCATCATCAGTCCATTTATTTCTAGCATCTTTCTGTTGAGCTGTTGGATTTTCGGGCACTGCTGGAGCCTCCGTGTCCAACACATAGGCTAATTTCTCAGAATTGAGAACAATTCTCAAATTCCTCAGCCAATCGGTGAAATTCGGTCCAGTTAAGCGATTATTATCAAGTACTTTGACAAGTGGATTAGAGGCGGCCATTTTCTGCAGATGGTTAAGATTCTAATTAGTTGTGTACTTAATCATAATCCATTTTGATTAGGGTCTTTAAATCTAAATGGTGCCTCCCACTAATTTTAGCGAATCTCCACACTCCCCGAGTGGAGAAAACGGAAACTTTACTAAAAGTTTCTAGTGGGAATTGCGGTCCCATCTGTTTGCACACTACCTCATCCTAACAGATTCTTGGCAATGAGTAAAGAAATGAGTGAACAACTCTTGTTCAATGCTTCTCAAGCAAATCACAATTTCATCTTTGGCCTCCAAAAATATAGGCCTCATCCTAACAGATTCTTGGCCTTATCTTTTGGTTAAGTTAGACCCACCGTACATCATGCAAATATAAAAAAAGTCATTGAATCCTCATCCTGACAGATTCTTGGATTCAACCCCTTTCTTACCACATAGCATCTCATGCCAATAGAATGGTTGCGGCTCCCTAATGCAACTGACCCCCGTGTCCGGGTGCATCAATCAACACTAAAGAGACGCCCACACCCTACAACGATGGAAGGCCACTAATGGGTTCATAACATGCACCATTAACTTAATATTTTATTTAGGGAGATTTGTTATCTCATCAATTTTAATTTATTATTAATTTACATTTCATGCAAACCATCGCATCATATGCACACATATATCGCATATATGTAAAAATAATAACTACCGGTGATGATCATGGATTTTAACTTGATTCGGGCCTGAGCCACTAGGCCGGAATCGGGTCAGAGGGTATTACACACAAAAAAAACTTGCTCTGCATCTTGATCGGATTGGAGTAGATCAACTCTTGTCGGCTCCCTCGATCAATATTTGGTCCAAACTTGATCTACACCGCATCAACTCTTGAATGGAACAAATCGTCATGGAACCTGAACTACCCCTTTACCCTTTAATTTTGCAACAATTACAATACAACCCATAATAATAATGAGACACGCAGGTCTCCAAATTACATAATATAATTGGTGCACGCAGGCACCCAAAATAAATCTAACACTGGGTCCTTATTAAATTACACCAATTCACATCATCACATGATACATATACATCACAAGGTTGCTATCCATGATCATCACCTCATACATATCACAGGCATATCATATAAAATAAAATTCTCTAATTCGAATTCTAATTAATTAGGTTTCGAATTAATTTTAAATTGCGATTTTGCACAAAGCAACCACATGACATGCATGACTACACCATGTAAATGCGTTCAAAACACATTGCGGCAAGCACGTGCAATGAAAGCCATGAACTAATCAATTAGTGTTGCTATACACTAATCCGTCATGCATGGCAATGCTAATTAATAAGAATTGCAGCGCCTTGCCCGTATGCACTAATTTAATTAGCATTGCGGCGCCTTGCCCGCATGCACTAATTTAATTAGCATTAGTGCCTTACCCGCATGCGCTAATTTAACGTTGCAGCGCCTTGCCCGGATGCACTAATTTAATTAGCATTGCGGCGCCTTGCCCGCATGCACTAATTTAATTGGAATTAGTGCCGTGCCAATAGTGCATCTTGCGCTAATTTTAATTAATGTTTCAAAACAATCAAAATAATATAAGCAAAAACAATCTTCGTTGTTTTGATTTTGATCGTTCTAGAAAACCCAATCAACATCGAAAAAGAGATTAGATCTAAAACAAACGACGAGGGTGGCTCCGATACCAGTGTAAGAAAATAGTCAGATATGCGCAGCGGAAGAAAGAAACACAATTAAAAATTTTCTTAAACCAAAGATCACCTCATGTTTTGTTTTAGATCGTTAAAAATAATCTAATTGATCTTATCAATTAGTATTTAATTTTTACCTTGCGTGGGTCGAGATCACCGCGAAGGCGACGATCGTTGGTAACAATTGTTCGTCTTTGCTAGCCGCGCACGCGCCCGGCCTCTACTCGCGTCCACACGGAATCACGCCCTTGATCGAAATAGTCGATCGCCTTGATTCGCGATCCGATCACGAATTAACTCTTGCGTCGATAGAAGGAGGATGAATCAATATTCTAATTGTGCTAGCAATCTTTCGAAGATCGAGAACGATGAATTAATTATGGAGGACTTGAGGAAGAGGGAGAGGATAGGCGGCTAGGGTTTTCTTATTCCTTTTTTTTTTTTTTCTCTCTCTTAAAATAAGTCACATATGACATATATTTATAATGAGAAAACCCTAATCCTAATTCTAATCCTAATCGAATCCTAATCCGATTGGATTATCCATTATCCTTAAGTTAGTTTCAATATGAATCGAATCCGAATCCTAATTCGACTCGTGTGTAACATTTACACATAAGTCCTCAAAATATTTACTAACGATTAGCCAATACACCATGCAACTTTTGCACTTAAATACCTCTAATTTACAATTATTGCAAATTAGTCCTTTTACTAATAAATTAGTAAACTTTAGTATTGTGATTATAATTAATCCATTCTATAAACTTTTTTTATCATCTCCATAATATCCATCATGCGCGATTTCTTATGTGCGTGACCTAATAGGTCCAATTCTGTCTGGTAGTGAGATATGATGCGATCCCCATTGGCATCATCATCGAAACTCTTTTGATGGATCAAATACTTTTGATTCTTCCCTCGTATAATAATTATTCGCCTATAATTATTCATATTGGTTCCCACAATCCACCAGTGATGCCTAGCAGCATATAGTGGCAATCCAGTCAGAAGTGAATATTGGATTGAACCTCTAGGTGCAGTTACCGTACAATACAATCCTTCTATCGCATAGTCCCAACTGAGTGGAGGTCATGGAATACTCGTCAAACCCCATCACCCGTTATATAACAAATTTGATAGGACAGAAGCTCATATGGTTACTCTTGGAAACACCTTTCCATGAGCCATATTACCCCGGCTGAGGATTTCTGAGCTTTGCCTTACAAATAGCATAGGACTAATTATCTCTCTACCGAGAGCGATAGATCCCCTGTAAACAAACACCCATTCCTAATATGAACCGACTGCAGCCAACATATACTGCTAAGACCCGTGACTAGGATCAAAGTTTATTGCATAGTCAAACTATAGTAGCCTCATATTGAATGGCCGTGGTGTCGCAGGTCTAAGGATCAGTTGTCCCACTGCAACATCGAATCAGTTACTGACAAATGAGTAGACATCCATGTAACTATTCGTAATTGGTCATGCTCAGTGCCCTTGTTCTCTAACAACCACCTGCACGTTCGCTCTAGTGTCCCCACACTGATGACTTGAGACTCGTCGTCCTAAAAGAGAGCGGCACATACATCAATCTTACCGGACCAATCATCGTCCCCATGATGATCCTCCGATTGAGAGCATTTATGACTTAATCACCAATAATATGTATCTCAAATTCTTAACTCTTAAGAATATACATTATCATCTCATTAATTCAAAGGATGATTCATGGACACATTAAACATGAATGGCATAAAATGCCCAAATAATAATAAAGATCAAGTACAAATATGTCCCATAGAAAAAAAATGCGTCTACCTGATAGGCTTCTGGGGCATACAACTAACACCGAGAACTGAGGCGGTGGCGGTCGGGGCGTCCTCCAAGAACTGGCCTGTCCCCCATCGTCCAATGCTGGTCGCTTCCTATCAGAGCTCTGGGCGACCCTACCACCACGTCTGGCAACCACGTGGTCTCCCCTCTCAACCCAATGGGCGTGCTCTGCGGCCTCCTCGAGAGTCTGTAGCCGCTGGGCATGCACTAGAGTGTAAATCTCCGGGCGAAGATGTAGTGTTCCGGAATCCCGTGCGCCTCGACCGTGTGCTTGGTGGTGAGAAAACACCTATTTTTGGTGTATTGAGTGCTTTGTGCGTCGAATGGATGCCAAAAACGGACTCAGCGTGCGAAAACAATCAAAATTGGCCATTTACGAGCGTAAATGGGCTAACGGGCCCATTTTTAGTTGTGGGCCGGTCCACGGCCCACCCGCGTGCACCGGGAGCAACGAACCCGCGCCGCTGCCACGTGGCAGGCGAGAGTTGGTCGATCCGGTCGTAGGCGCGGGCGGGGCGCGGCAACCCAGGCGCTGGCGCGGGGTGTGGGCGCACGTGGGAGGCGCCACGCGGCCGATCCGCGTTGGGCGCGTCAACCCACGCGTTGACGCGCCCGCGGGGAAGCGGCGCGGCCCAGCGCGGGATGCGCGCGGGTGGCGACACGCGTCGCGGGCCAGCGCGGGAAGCGCACGGATTGCAACACGTGGCGGGCGCCGGTTCGCCCGCGCCGCGCGAGGGGACGCGACCCTGGCGCGTTGGTCGTGGTGCGCGCTGGCGCTGCCACGCGTCGGTCCCCGTTTGGTCGCGCCTGCGCGCGGGGAGCGTGGTGCGGCCACGTGGCGCTGCGGTGGCACGCGCGGCGCGTGTCTTTTTGGTGGGTTCACTGTAGCAAGCGCCCGAAAGGGGATCTGGGCAATTTTGGCTATTTAAGCCCAAATCGACCCCTTTTGTCCCTTTTTCCTCTTTTGCTCCGCCCGTGCATGCGAGAGGGAGAGAGACAGAGCGTTGGGGAGGTTTTCGGGGTCCCGTGGGTGCACTGTTTGTGCCGTGGCGCGCACGCGAGGTGTCCCTTGGAGCCGGGCGAACGCGCGGGTGCTTGTTCGACGACGCGCCGACTTTAAGGTTGGTTCCGCTCGTCTTTTCGCGGTGTTTTCCGGCACAGTTTTGCGGTTCACCCTTTTGGATTTTGGGTTTTTACCCCTTGTCTTTGTGCTTGTTAGGGACTGTTGTTTACCCCTCCGTTTTGCGTGCGGACTCCATTTTGCGTGCGAACTCCGGCACCGTGTTCCGTTTTGCGTGCGGACTCCGGCGGTGTGCTTCGTTTTGCGTGCGGACTCCGGCGGCGTGCTCTGTTTTGCGTGCGGACTCTGGTGGCATGCACCGTTTTGCGTGCGGACTCTGTTTTGCGTGCGGACTCCGGCACCATGTTCCGTTTTGCGTGTGGACTCCGGCGGCGTGCTCCGTTTTGCGTGCGAACTCTAGTGGCGTGCACTATTTTGCATGCGGACTCCGTTTTGCGTGCGGACTCCGGCACTGTGCTCCATTTTACGTGCAGACTCCGGCGGCGTGCTCCGTTTTGCGAGCAGACTCCGGCGGCGTGCTCCATTTTGCGTGCGGACTCCTGTGGTGGCAAGGAATCGCGCGGAGCCCAATTGCAAGTGTCTACGAGCAATTGGTGGCATACCGAGGTGGGTTGGATTTTTCTCCAAGTCTGCGAACTTCTTTCTAATTCTATTATTATAGGATTCAGCATGCTAGAATAAGTGTATTATTGGAACCTTGACTAGCACCCCCATCATATGTTGCATGTATTTAACCAGACCGTGGAGAACCTTAATCCGGGCTAGGTTCTTTTATGCTTTAGACATTCCACACATTGCATTTCTTTCTGGACATAGAGTTCCTCGCCCGGGTAGTGGGCCGAGTGGTCAGGGCATTGTGTGTCACGCCCCGGGTGTAAACCAGAACCCGGGCTCGTCCACAGATCCGCCGTGTACATGGAATTTTTCGTGTACACGAAGCGCTGGTAACCTGCTCAGATATAAATGATATAATAAAGGAGCATAAAACAGAGCTAAACTACAACTAATACATCTCAGATAAAGCTGGAAAGTAAAAGTACAAAAAGTAAACTCTCAAATATACATGTGTCTCTCCCAGCTCACCAATCAAAATACAACCAGCTGGCCGAAGCCAGTCCCAAAAGAAATGAAATGTACAAGTATCTGAGTGTACAGGGGGTACATCAAACAGCTAAACTGGCGACCAGGTAGACCGCTATCTAATCCGCGATCCTCTTACCTCGATCCGCCGAGGAGGGTCCCGCAACTCCCGCAGATGACTCTGCAAAACAAAGGGGAAAAGAAAAGAGAAAACAGTGGGGGGTGAGAACTACTATAAAAACAGTAGCCTCCCCTAGTGGGTCGACCTCAAACTCAGACATGCCCACCAGGACCTACCAGAGGCGAAAATAAAATAAAGGTGGTAAGCTATAAATATAACTACTGATGAAAAGCTACCACTAGTATGCCTCTAAAATGCCAAGCTAAAAGAATAGCTAAAAATGTGCATCAGAATATAAATGCCTGCCTGACTAAACCCAATCTATACACCAGTAAATACTGGTACTGCCTGCCATGCCTGCCAAATCGGGTATGCCAGCCTATGCATAACACCGATAGGGGATAGAAGTCTCAAGGACTCAAAGTCTGTATATCGCACACTCCGAAGTGGCACTCGAGGGGAGCAACCCACACGAGTAAAATGCCTGAGTAATAAGTATCATAGTAGAATAAATCAGCAGGACTGGATCATGACACTGATCTAAGTGGAAAAGAACCATCCACTAAAAGAAGCCCAAATCCTCTCCCACGATCTGATGCAATAACAACTGTCCGGTCAACCGCCCAAAATCCGCGGTTGTCGCAATACCCTGCCCTCGCAGCCTGCCTGTCCCAAATCCCAAATGTCTGACTACACTATCCCAGCCCCTGCTCGAACCCGAGCGCACTATCCCCTAAGTCTAGGTAACTGGAGAAAGAGTAAAAACATGGTTTCTCCTAAGTCAGTTCCAGCATGATAGTGTAGCAGAAAAAGGTGGCCTAACTAGGTGACCATACAAGCATGCAAAAGTCCTCATGATAGTAAATTAAATACAAGTTCTGTTGTTCAAGTAATTATCAAAACATGCTATTCCAGGATACTAGTAATCATATAAGTCACTAGATACGAACACAAACGATGCCTGCCTATGCTACATGAATAATAATCACAATGTACTAGTAAGCATACCTATAAGCATGATTCTACATTTCCTGATGATAAATTTCATCCAAAAGCGAGTACTAAAATAGCAATCATAAACTCATACAAGTATTTTATCCGCAATGCATTTTAATCCTACAAGCATGCTAATTTGTCCACATATGCATTTTAACCTTTCATACATGCATTACTCCAATAAGCCTAGTGGGTAGCCCAAATTAAGAGGTTCACAACGATCACCCACCTCGAGCGCTAAATCCTGCTCCCAAAATTGAAGTCCACGCTCGGTCTAAACAATCACCACACACTGCACAACATACTCCAAAAGAACATACACAATTAAACATATAATAATCCAACATAATCTGTCCAAATCACCACAGTCCACAGTTGCCTTGTTTTCACCTACAGGAAAGGCTCGAAAAATTCTAAGAAAAATACTGTCACGATCCTCGCGATGAACCGGTCGAAACGAGTACCTGCACGTTCAAATCCGAGTTTCCTACACTGAGATAAACATTCGGTAAAGGAACCACCCGGAAATATTCTGTACAGAAATTCAGTGTCAAAGAGCTCGGGAAAAAGGGGATTTTCACCTTCAGGAAATACTCAGAAAAATCCCAGAAAATTCGAGGGTGTTCCTTGTTCTGTTTAGATGAAAAATACCTATCGGCACGCCTCGATCCGACGCTTGTGCGCGAAGATATCGCCAAAACACCCGAGTGTTGTCCAAAACTCCGCGATGAAAGATAGGTCAAAAGGAAGCTCGGGAAACTCCAAGATCAACACGAAAAAAGAGGAAGCTCAAAACATAGGAGTTGGAGCCTACCTGTCGTGAGTCCAATGGCATGAGAATCGCCTGAATCGGAGGTCGGGGTAAGCCGAGGGAGCCCACGCACTGAGATGCTACGAAATGGGTCGCCGGTGTGGAAGCGTCACTGTGCGCCGAGTCGTAGAAAAAGCCGAAGTGGTGATCTCCAAAAATCCTCAAAGCCCTCCAGAGGGTAGTGCACTGAGAGAGGAAAAAGTCCCCTGAAGAGCCCTCTGTGCAAAAGATCTAGAAAAGCCCAAAAAAAACTAAGGGATCCTATTTGTAGGCTCAGCCCATAAGGCTAATGGGCCGGATTCGGGCGCACAATTTGGGCGCCCGAATCTGCCCCCCTCTGGTCGCACCGCACACGTCCGACGCGCCCGAAACACCCTCCGCCCGCCACGTGTCCCCGAACAGCGGACAGCGTGCGCGGGCGGCTGGGCTTCGTGTCACGCCCCGGAGGTTCTAGAAGAGCGGAAAACATATCCATTTTTTTTTTCTTAAATGAACCTTGCCTCCGGTGCGCACCAGACCCGCCACATATACAAATTCACTCCCCAAACGGGCGGAGCCTCCTTTGTATATGCACGGCGTTCCGAATACGACAAACACTTTAACCATGCAAACAATGAGCGACTACGTGGAGAGACTATACTTAACCATACAGTCACATTTATCATATTGAAACTACACCATAAACCCATAGGTTTGAAAATTGGTGCCCACTCGACACCCAGTTTTTTCAAAACGTTTTCGCAAACTCTTTGAGCGGCCATTAACTTGAAAGGATAAATCCACGGGTTTTAAAATCGGTGCCCACACGGCACCTGCTTTGAAAACACTTTTGAAACCAGGTTTGCATTTGAAAACAAGCCGCAATTACACATCCTAACATTCACAGATAAGAGAAGATAATTCTACACGGATTCCTCATTCCAAAATCCACAAGTACCCAAGCACAAGTAATCGCATCTAGACTAACCAAGCACAATAAAAGATAACCATAACTGTAGAGTTTAATAGCCTCAAGGGCTAGGGTCCTCTAACCGTTGCCTCACCGTCGTCCCGGTTCCCACCCCTACTCGGACCTGTCACAGTGTGGGTAGTCAGTGACTGATAAAGTAGATATAAACAGTAAATGTGATAACTGAAAAGACAAACCGATACACCGGAGCATTTACTTCCCCCTCATGTACCGCTAAATCCCTGTCACAAAACCAGCTGGGCCCCAACCCCAGAATACCGTAACATGCTGGGCCCCAACCCCAGAATACCGTACTCACTTTCTTGGTGCCTCCAACCCCTCCACTGCCCAAGTAGCAGTCGCCTCTCCTTGAGGAGTCCCCACTAACCTCTCCTTGTGGGGTACAGGGGTAAAACAACGTTACCATCTTTCCGGAAAAATACACCCTGTGCAGTGGCCAAACCGCCGGTGTGCGTGTAAGCAATATGAGTGTAAAACAATGTTGCGACCTCAGCCGCTCTAATCAGATTAATAAAACAATCCTGCGACCACAGCCGCCTCAATGAGAATAGAATATGGGATTTACATGCAATGGGGTTAGTCACTTTCACCAAAACCATCTACTTTATCAAACGAATTACTCGGGAACGACCCTGCACCGAAATTAATCAAAAGTACCCACCGGAATGAAGATAAACGACCGCGCCCATGTCCCTCCTAGGCGAATCCGAACTTCACGCGGCCTAATAAAATAACCAAAAACACCTTTTAACATTTTTACCCTAAATAGGCAAAACAGTGGTCCCGACCACTATAACAATAGACCGACGAAAACCAAAATCACTGTGCCAAGCGGACCGTGTCGTCCAACAAAAACCCGTCGGACCAAAAACTGTCCCGAAAAGCTACATACTTGTTAAAAATATCATCGTGGTCAAAACACTCAAAAACGGGATGAAACGGGCTGAAAACGGAGCTACCGGAGTCTTCCGTTGGAGGCTGGTGCACGGAACCGGGCCTGGACCGGGTCTGCGGCCAAGGGTGGCGGCCATCACAGACTGGGTGCGCACTGTGCAGTAGGCCGCACCGTCTCGGGCCGGGCCGCGCACGGCGAGAAGCACGCGCCGGGTTCACCTATTCCCGGTCGCGGCGGCAGCACCGGGTGCACGCCCAGGCGTGCACCGCGCTTGTGGGCTGGGCTGGCGCACGCGCCCGTGCGCCGGGTCTGCGACCCCAGGCCGCGGGGTGTGCGCCGGGTGCACGCCCGGCGTATGGACCGCGCAACTGCGGGCCGGTCTGGCGCACGCAGCTGTGCGCCGGGTCCGCACCTCCAAGCAGCAGAGCCGTGTGCCGGGTGCACGATCCGCCGGTGGACCGCGGGCTGGGGAGGCCGTACGGGTGAACAGTAACTCCCCGTTTTTGCGTTTTCTTCTCCGTTTCCGGCCCCGCGCGGCTCCGGCGACGACCCCGCGAACATGGTAACAGCGGCGGCGGGCCCCCGTTTAACAACGGCAGCGGCGGCCTCCCGTTAACTCCCCCATGCTCCGGTGAAACACCCAAAATAACCCAAACAAAACCCCGGATCGCTCTGACGCTAAAACCATTGATCGGAGGCCAAACGAAACGTCGATCAGTAACCCGATCAAACCTCCGATCATGACCGGTTGAAAACCATCGATTAAACCCGGTTGAAACACAAACAAAACACCGATCAAAATCAAACAAAAACCCGGGATTAATTCGCCGATCAAACCGATCTCGAAGGAACACGAAAAACCCTCGATTAAACCGACGAATGAGAGAAGTAACGATTCCTAATCTTTTTCCGATGGTGGATACAACGCGATCCCGATCTCCGTTCTTTGCGGTGGTGAGAATCCGGATCCGCCCTCCGATGGCGGTGATGTCTCGTTCTCCGGTCTCTGGCACGTCGATCGGGTTCCTCCGCTTCTTTCTTCTCTATTTCTTTTTCCCCCGGTTAGGGTTTCCTTTTCTTTTCTCTTTTCTCTTTTCTCTCATTTCAAGCTAGGGTTTCGTTTGGTTTTCGGCACGCACAAAAGGGAAGGGTTTTAGGAGGCGATCTTTTACGACTAGGGTTTCCTTTCGGTATACGGGGAATAAATAAATCTTGTTATTAATTTATTTCTTTTATTTTCCCTTTTCGTATGTACGTACCGTCAAAATCCACATCAGATATTTTTGAACTATAATTAATTAATTCATTAATTAATTAATTTCTCACAGATAATCCTTCGGGATAATTCTTTAAAGATAATTCCTTATTTTCTTGGAAAGCATGCAAAATCACTTACACGGATTTCGATGCACCCCCTGGCCATTGCAATTCTTTTCACCCCTTTCTGGGGGTTCGGTAAGTCGGAATTCAGATCCGATCGCACCGCCGTTCTCTGTTTTCCGAGCTCTATCGCAGAGAAATACCCGCACCTCACGATTATCAACTTAAGTAAACCCGTTATTTTACTTTCCCTTAACTTAACCTTTATTAGCATGAGGGTAAAACGTTACCAAAAATCTGTGATATTACACCACTCACCCCTTAAGAGAAGTTTCGTCCTCGAAACTGAACCTCAACCCTCGCTAAATAACTCAGGATAACACTCCCTCATTTTCGTCTCAAGTTCCCACGTCGCCTCGCGCTCCTCTTGGTTATTCCATTGCACCTTTACGTAGGGGATCGTCCGGTTATGAAGTTCCTTTTCTTCTCTTGCCATGATCCGTATAGGCGTTTCCTCGAAGCTCAAATCCTTCAGCAGTTCGACGGCCGGGGCATTGAGGACGTGCGACGGGTCGGGGAGGTACTTCCGGAGCATCGAGACATGAAACACATTATGCACCTGTTCAAGATTTGGCGGTAAGGCCAACCGGTATGCCACCGGGCCCACGCGCTCCAAGATCTCGAACGATCCCACATACCGTGGGCTCAGCTTCCCTCGTATGCCGAACCGTCTTGTCCCCTTAAACGGTGACACACGTAGCAACACATGGTCTCCTACCTCACTTTCCAGTTCCCGTCGCCTTTGGTCCGCATAACTTTTTTGTCGGCTCTGGGCGGTCAACTACCGCTGTCTGATAAGGCGCACCTTTGCTTCCGTTTCCACTACGAGGTCTGGCCCCAAGAGATTCCACTCCCCTAAGTCGTCCCAGCAAATAGGCGATCGTCACCGGCGTCCGTACAAGGCTTCGTACGGGGCCATCTGAATACTAGCTTGATAGATATTATTGTAGGCAAATTCCATGAGAGGTAGGTAACGCGACCATCCCTCCCCCAGGTCTAGCACACAGGCTCGAAGCATATCTTCGAGAATCTGGATCACTCGTTCTGATTGCCCGTCCGTCTGCGGGTGAAACGCCGTGCTAAACTGCAGCTTGGTCCCCAATGCCTGCTGCAGTCTCCGCCGAAAGTTCGACACGAAGCGCGTGTCCCTATCAGGGGTTATCGATGACGGTATTCCATGCAGTCTCACCGCCTCGTCGATATAGGTCTGCACCAGCCGACCTCTACTCCATGTCGTGTGAATCGGTAGGGAGTGGGCCGATTTCGTTAGACGGTCCACGATGACCCATATCGCGTCATATCTTTGTTGCGATCGTGAAAAACCGGTTACGAAGTCCATAGTAATCCATTCCTATTTCCACTCCGGTATGGGCAATGGTTGTAGTTTTCCCGCCGGTCACTGATGTTCCGCTTTCACCGGTTGGCGCACCAACCATCGCGCCACCAAGTGCGTCCCATCACTCTTCAATTTGCTCCGAGGATATTCTATCCCGCAACAGGTGTAGTTGTGTGTCCGTTGTTTGGCCTTCCAAGATCCTCTCGATAAGCGTAAGCTTCACCACCAAGGACAGAAATTTCGCAACTGCTCCTGCTGGTACTATCTCCAGCCTCAATTGCAAAATTTGTGAAATTAACTAATCCTGTTGGGTAAGGGCGCTCAATGCCGTTTCCCCCGTTTGTCCTTCCCGGCTCAAGGCGTCGGCCACCACATTTGCCTTTCCGAGGTGGTAATGGATGGACAAATCGTTGTCCTTCAGTAGTTCCAGCCATCGCCGCTGCCATAAGTCAAATTCCTTTTGTGTAAACCAGTATTTGAGGCTCTGGTGATCGGACAACACGTTACAGTGCGCCCCTTAGAGGTAATGTCTCCAGAGCTTTAAGGTAAACACGACTGCTACGAGCTCCAAGTCGTGTGTAGGGTAGTTTTTCTCGTAATCCTTGAGCTGTCTTGATGCGCAAGCTATGACCTTCCCTTGTTGAATCAATACGCTTCCAAGACCGCTTTGAGATGCATCACAATAGATCACGAAGTCCTCACCGGGCTGCGGCAATGTGAGTACCGGTGCCCGTGTGAGTCTGTCTCTAAGTTCCTCAAAGCTCTTCTGGCATTGGGTTGACCAGACGAATTTCTTCCCTTTCTGGGTTAGTTGATTCACGGGAGCGGCTATCTTTGAGAAGTCTTCCTCGAAACGTCTGTAGTACCCCGCCAGTCCTAGAAAGCTTCGGATTTCTGTCCCCGTCGTTGGCCGAGCCCAGTCGGTCACGGATTCTATCTTCCTCAGGTTCTCCACTATTCCCGACACTGAGACTATGTGTCCCAACAAGTCTACCTCGCGGAGCCAGAACTCAACCCTTTTGAGTTTGGCATACACTTTCTGGTACCGGAGGGTTTGGAGGATCACTCGCAAGTGTTCCTCGTGCTCTTTGTTTGTGCGAGCGTAGATCGGGATGTCATTTAAAAAGACTACTACAACCTGGTCTAAGAAAGGTTCCATGATCCTGTTCATCTCTTTCATGAACACCGCTGGAGCGACAATGAGTCCACCCAGTATAACCGTAAACTCGTAATGACCTTACCGAGTTCGAAGGACTGTTTCGGTATGTCATCTCTCCGGACTCTAACCTGGCGCTACCGGACAGCAGATCAATCATTGAAGACGTCGTCGCTCCTGGTAGTTGATCGAATAGGTCCTCCATCCGAGGCGAGGGTATTGTCCTTTACTATGACCTTATCCATTCCCTGATTGTCGATGTACAATCGTAGTCTCCCGTCCTTCTTCCGTACGAATAGAACGGGTGTGCCCCACGATGGCACGCTCGGTTTCTCGCAATCGACTAGCACCTGTTACTCGGTAAGCCCATCCCTTCCGAGTATCCCCTCGAATTCTCTTAGCAGTGACACCACTAAGTCACGAATGTCGGATCGTGGGCGCTAACCATCAACCCCAAAAGCTCGAGCTTTTAGAGGTATGCAACCGATTCACTTAAAGCGTACATACACAGCGCCACAGACCTCGACCGGACTCAACCCACCTGGTCGTTGGGTCTATTGTTGGGCCTCTTGCCGTTAGGTCTATTGTGGACCGCAGCCCACTCAACTTATTGGGCTCACCCAATTCAACTTACTAGTCCCCTGGGCCTATTGTCTCAAGGCAGGAAGTTGGACCTATTTGACCCATAAATAAATGGCCAACACCAAAGACAACTAAGTCTTCGCATCCTTATTGGGCAGGAAGGTACAAAGTATTTGCTTCTAAGGGTTCTCCTAGGGTCAAGACCAACATTACTCTTTGTAAGGGGTCTTTCCTGCTACTACTTCCCTCGGATAGTGCGTCCTTTGTCGTGTCGTCGCATAAGACCTCTCACCCGTGTCGCGATTCCGAAGAATTGTTCCCGGGTTCGGGGCAGTTAAAGCGGAACTGTCCCAGTTTGTCATATTAGAAACAATGGTCGTGCTTCCTGAAATGAATAATTTCCCCCGGGGTGCTCCTCTGTAGATGATGTAAGGCCGGTCCCTACTAGAAAATCCCCCTCCGAAGAAGGGCTGGGGTCGTTTCTTGTCCTTGTTGTACTCCGAGTCCTCTCGTCGGGCGCGTGTCACCACGAATCCGCGCTCCACTAGGGTGGCCCTATCCACCACTTTCTGGAAGGTGTGAAGTTCCACCGCTTGCACAACTTCGAAAATATTGCTCCGCAATCCGTCTACGAAGAGGCGGGCTTTGTGAGCTTCACCCCTTATAACAAAGGAAACACAATTGGCCAACCTTACATATTCTTGTCGATACTCCATGACGTATCGATTCCCTTGTCTGATGTGTTTCAGGTTCCTTGCGGTGTCTTCGGATACTGGGGTGGTCAGCTCCCGTTGGGAAAGTCATTCCCGGGTTATGGCTGGGGTCGTTTCGGCCCCCGGCAGGCTCATGATTCTTCTGCCGGGTGCGTGGAATGGCCAATTCCCGCCCCACCATAGTGGTCCTGTCGATCACTTCTCGGTAAGCGGGTAAACCCACCGTCGGTATTACCCGAATTGTGTCGCCATGTAGACCATCCTTGTGAAGGCGAGCCGTGTGGGGTTCGTCTTTCCTAACAAAAAGGGAAAGCGCTAAGCCATGTCGCGTAATCCGTTGTTGGAGTAGCCGATTCTCCACTGTTGCCGGAACCGTCGTATCCTCTTCTGCTCCATCAATTGAAGAGCGGTTTCGGGCCATTAACCGTGCATACAAAGAAACCAAGTTAGTTCTAGACTTAATTGGTCTAGGCCATTGACCTACGAACATTGGGACCCTATCCCTTTTTTTTCCCCGCGCTCACGCTCGTACTTTACACACCTATACTTTGGTTATTAACTTGGTTAGTCACTCGTGATAATACATTCTGTGGATGTTGGTCACTGGTCACATTGGTTAAAGTCGTTTTCTCTGATACCATATAATCTGTCACGCCACAGAGGTTCTAGAAGAGCGGAAAACGTATCCATTTTTTTTTTCTTAAATGAACCTCGCCTACGGTGCGCACCAAACCCGCCACATATACAAACTCGCTCCCCAAACGGGTGGAGCCTCCTTTGTATATGCACGGCGTTCCGAATACGACAAACACTTTAACCATGCAAACAATGAGCGACTATGAGGAGATACTATACTTAACCATACAGTCACATTTATCATATTGAAACTACACCATAAACCCATAGGTTTGAAAATTGGTGCCCACTCGACACCCAGTTTTTCCAAAACGTTTTCGCAAACTCTTTGAGCGGCCATTAACTTGAAAGGATAAATCCATGGGTTTTAAAATCGGTGCCCACACGGCACCTGCTTTGAAAACACTTGTGAAACCAGGTTTGCATTTGAAAACAAGCCGCAATTACACATCCTAACATTCACAGATAAGAGAAGATAATTCTACACAGATTCCTCATTCCAACATCCACAAGTACCCAAGCACAAGTAATCGCATCTAGACTAACCAAGCACAATAAAAGATAACCATAACTGTAGAGTTTAATAGCCTCAAGGGCTAGGGTCCTCTAACCGTTGCCTCACCGTCATCCCGGTTCCCACCCCTGCTCGGACCTGTCACAGTGTGGGTAGTCAGTGACTGATAAAGTAGATATAAACAGTAAATGCAATAACTGAAAAGATAAACCGATACACCGGAGCATTTACTTCCCCCTCATGTACCGCTAAATCCCTGTCACAAAACCAGCTGGGCCCCAACCCCAGAATACCGTAACATGCTGGGCTCCAACCCCAGAATACCGTAACATGCTGGGCTCCAACCCCAGAATACCGTAACATGCTGGGCTCCAACCCCAGAATACCGTACTCACTTTCTTGGTGCCTCCAACCCCTCCACTGCCCAAGTAGCAGTCGCCTCTCCTTGAGGGGTCCCCACTAACCTCTCCTTGTGGGGTACACGGGTAAAACAATGTTACCATCTTTCCAGAAAAATACACCCTGTGCAGTGGCCAAACTGCCGGTGTGCGTGCAAGCAATATGAGTGTAAAACAATGTTGCGACCTTAGCCTCTCTAATCAGATTAACAAACAATCCTGTGACCGCAGCCGCCTCAATGAGAATAGAATATGGGATTTACATGCAATGGGGTTAGTCACTTTTACCAAAACCATCTACTTTATCAAACGAATTACTCGGGAACGACCCTGCACCGATGACTTGAGACTCGTCATCCTAAAAGAGAGCGGCACATACATCAATCTTACTGGATCAATCATCGTCCCCATGATGATCCTTCGATTGAGAGCATTTATGACTTAATCACCAATAATATGTATCTCAAATTCTTAACCCTTAAGAATATACATTATCATCTCATTAATTCAAAGGACGATTCATGGACACATTAAACATGAATGGCATAAAATACCTAAATAATAATAAAGATCAAGTACAAATATGTCCCATAGAAAAAAATGCGTCAGCCTGATAGGCTTTTGGAGCATACTACTAACAATCTCCCACTTGCACTAAAGCTAATCAGTCATGTATCTAATGCCCATCTTCTCAAGATGAGTCTCTAGTTTCTGCTGAGTCAAAGCCTTAGTTATCAGGTCCGCCACGTTATCTACGGAGGCAACCTTCTGCACTTCAGTATGTTTATCTTTGATGTACTCTCTGATCTTGTGATACCGCCGCTTGATATGTTTGGATTTCTGATGAGATCTCAGCTCCTTAGCTAATGCTACGGCACCATTATTATCACAATATAGTGGCAGGGGATCCCTACTAGAGGGAACCACGCCAAGCTCAGTGATAAATTTCTTGATCTAAACAGCTTCCTTGGCAGCTTCAGATGCAGCGATGTACTCCGCCTCCATAGTAGAATCAGCAATCGTCTCTTGTTTAGAACTCTTCCAAACTATTGACCCACCATTGCAAATAAATAGATACCCAGACGTAGACTTTCTATCGTCTATGTCAGACATAAAGTCTGAATCTGTATAGCCATTAACTTTGAGTTCTCCACCTCCAAGAACCAAGAACATATCCTTTGTTCTTCTCAAGTACATAAGGATATTCTTTACCGCTACCTAATGCTCTTCGCCTGGGTTCGACTGATATCGACTAGTGACACTCACAGCCTGTGCTATATCAGGTTGAGTACATAGCATCGCATACATTAAACTCCCTATTGCGGAAGCATAAGGGATCCTGCTCATGCGACTTCTCTCTTCAGGTGTCTTAGGAGACATAGTCTTAGAGAGGTGAATTCCATGTCTTAGAGGTACCATACCCCTTTTGGAATTCTCCATGCTGAACCTTTTCAACACTTCATCTATGTACATAGCTTGCGATAAACCAAGCAACTTCTTAGGTCTATCCCTATAGACCTTTATCCCTAGGATATAAGATGCTTCTCCAAGGTCTTTCATAGAAAACTCTTTGGATAACCATAACTTCACCGATGTTAGCATAGGAATGTCATTCCCTATTAGGAGTATGTCATCCACGTACAATACGAGGAAGGTAACAGCACTCCCACTAACCTTTTTATACACACACGTCTCTTCCTCATTTCTGATGAAATCGAACGATTCGACTGCATCATTGAAACGAGTGTTCCAACTCCGAGAAGCTTGCTTCAACCCATAAATGGATCGTTGAAGCTTGCACACTTTATGACTTCTATCTTTGGTAGTGAAACCCAAAGGCTGCTCCATATAGATTTCTTCTTCAAGATATCTATTCAGGAAAGAAGTTTTTACATCCATTTGCCAGATCTCGTAGTCATAATGTGCAGCAATAGCAAGCAGAGTTCTGATAGATTTAAGCATGGCTACAGGTGAAAAGGTATCCTGATAGTCAATGCCTTCGCGTTGACTATAACCTTTTGCTACCAGCCTAGCTTTATAGGTCTCTACCTTTCCATCAGAACCGATCTTTCTCTTGAAGATCCATTTGCATCCAACGGGTACAATACCCTCCGGTGGATCAACCAAAGTCCAAACTTGATTGGAGTACATTGAGACTATTTCAGACTTCATAGCTTCCAACCATTTTTCGTAGTCGATGTCTGACATCGCCTCGCTATAAGTCTTAGGATCATCTTTATGATCCTTGTCTCCCACTAGGAACACTTCCTCTATGTCCTCTATAAATAATCCCATGTATCTATCAGGAGTATGAGAGATTCTACTAGACTTGCGAGGTGGCAGTGTAATCTCTGGTATCACAGAGTTATCAGGAAGGGCTCTTGGAATGTTCGATCCTAAAGAGACTTTCTCCTCCAGTTCTATTTTTCTCCCACTGCCACCTTCTAAAATAAATTCATTTTCAAGAAAGAAGGCATGACGGCTCACAATCACATTATGACTTTCTGGGAGATAAAAATAGTATCCATGTGATTCCTTGGGATAACCAATGAATCTTCCCTTGACTGATCTGCTTTCCAATTTGTCCATCTTTAATTTCTTAATATAAGCCGGACACCCCCAAGTCTTAATGTGAGTAAAACTTGGCTTCCTACCATACCACAACTCATATGGTGTGGTGGGAACAGAATTGGAAGGTACTCTGTTCAAAATATAAATAGCCGTAAGAGGTGCATAACCCCAAAGTGACGTAGGTAAATCTGTAAAACTCATCATAGATCGAACCATATCTAATAAAGTTCGATTCCTCCGTTCAGACACCCCATTCAATTCTGGTGTTCCAGGAGGAGTCCATTGAGAGACAATACCATTATTCTTGAGGTAGGTTAAGAAATCCTTGTTAAGGTATTCCCCTCCTCGATCGGATCGAAGTGCCTTAATCGATTTTTCCATTTGCTTTTCTACTTCTTGTCTGAACTCATTCATGCCATTGTCAACTGTATTCATACTAACATCCATATGTAAGTAATAGAGATTGTCTATTAAAGAACCACAACCTATCAAATTATTTCTCAAATAAATTGAACAAATGTTTGATTAAAAAATAAACTTATAACCGTCCAATACCAAACGTGAAACAGAAATAAGGTTTCTAGTCGCACTAGGCACATAAAGACAATCTCTAAGTTCTAAAACTACTCCTGTCGGTAGACATAAAGGATAAGTCCCTACAGCAGCAGCAACAACTCTTGCTCCGTTTCCAACGCGTAGGGTAATCTCTCCATCCCTAAGTCGTCTACTTTTCTTTAGCGCCTGCATTGAAATACACAAATGCGAGGTGCATCCCGAGTCAATGACCCATGTAAAAGTAGAACAAACCGATAAGCAAGTAGTTTCAATGATATGAATCTCGGACATACCTTCCAAAGTTTTATTCTTCACCTTGTCCTTCAGGCTAGCCAAATAGTCCGGGCAATTCCTCTTCCAGTGGCCATCCTTTTGACTTTTAGCATTCCTTCAGCCGTGACCAACATATTCAATAGCTCGGCGAGAGTGCAAGTAATTTTATTCATTTGAAAATTTAAAATAAACTGAAAAAATGAATCAGGTAATGATTGCAAGATCAAATCAATTTGAAGTTCTGCGTCCATAGTCATTCCGAGCTTCTCAAGCTCCTCAATGTCCTTAATCATCGCCAAGCAATGATTATTGACTGAGTGACCATCAGACATCTTAGTCCTGAACAGTCACCTTGACACCTCGTAACGAGCTGTTTGACTTTGCTCATCATACAACTCTTTAAGATGAAGCAAGATGTCAGCAGCACTCTCCATGTGCTCATGCTGGCGTTGCAACTCATTACTCATAGACGCAAGCATGTAGCATTTTACTTTCATATCATCATCAGTCCATTTATTTCTAGCATCTTTCTGTTGAGCTGTTGGATTTGCGGGCACTGCTGGAGCCTCCGTGTCCAACACATAGGCTAATTTCTCAGAATTGAGAACAATTCTCAAATTCCTCAGCCAATCGGTGAAATTCGGTCCAGTTAAGCGATTAGTATCAAGTATTCTGACAAGTGGGTTAGAGGCGGACATTTTCTGCAGATGGTTAAGATTCTAATTAGTTGTGTACTTAATCATAATCCATTTTGATTAGGGTCATTAAATCTAAATGGTGCCTCCCACTAATTTTAGCGAATCTCCACACACCCGAGTGGAGAAAACGGAAACTTTACTAAAAGTTTCTAGTGGGAATTGCGGTCCTATCTATTTGCACACTACCTCATCCTGACAGATTCTTGGCAATGAGTAAAGAAATGAGTGAACAACTCTTGTTCAATGCTTCTCAAGCAAATCGCAATTTTATCTTTGGCCTCCAAAAATATAGGCCTCATCCTAACAGATTCTTGGCCTTATCTTTTGGTTAAGTTAGACCCACCGTTCATCATGCAAATAAAAAAGTCATTGAATCCTCATCCTGACAGATTCTTGGATTCAACCCTTTCTTACCACATAGCATCTCATGCCAATAGAATGGTTGCGGCTCCCTAATGCAACTGACCCCCGTGTCCGGGTGCATCAATCAACACTAAAGAGACGCCCACACCCTACAACGATGGAAGGCCACTAATGGGTTCATAACACCACTAACTTAATATTTTATTTAGGAAGATTTGTTATCTCATCAGTTTTAATTCATTATAAATTTACATCTCATGCAAACCATTGCATCATATGCACACATATATCGCATATATATAAAAAATAACTACCGGTGATGATCATGGATTTTAATTTGATTCGGGCCTGAGCCACCAGGCCGGAATCGGGTCAGAGGGTATTACACACAAAAACTTACTCTGCATCATGATCAGATTGGAGTAGATCAACTCTTGTCGGCTCCCTCGATCAATATTTGGTCCAAACTTGATCTGCACCGCATCAACTCTTGAATGGAACAAATCGTCATGAACCTGAACTACCCCTTTACCCTTTAATTTTGCAACAATTACAATACAACCCATAATAATAATGAGACACGCAGGTCTCCAAATTACGTAATTTAATTGGTGCACGCAGGCACTCAAAATAAATCTAACACTGGGTCCTTATTAAATTACACCCATTCACATCATCACATGATACATTAACATCACAAGGTTGCTATCCATGATCATCACCTTATACACATCACAGGCATATAATATAAAATAAAATTCTCTAATTCGATTTCTAATTAATTGGATTTCGAATTAATTTTAAATTGCAATTTTGCACAAAACAACCACATGGCCCACATGACTGCACCATGTAAAAATCCGTCATGCAAGGCAATGCCAATCTAATTAGCATTGCGGCGCCTTGCCCGCGTGCGCTAATTTAATTAGCATTGCGGCGCCTTGCCCGCAAGTGTGCTAATTTAATTAGCATTGTGGTCCTTGCCCGCAAGTGTGCTAATTTAATTAGCATTGCGGCCTGTTGCCCGCAAGTGTGCTAATTTAATTAGCATTGCGGCCTCTTGCCCGCAAGTGTGCTAATTAATTAGCATTGTGGCGCCTTGCCCGCAAGTGTGCTAATTAATTAGCATTGCGGCGCCTTGGCCGCAAGTATGCTAATTTAATTAATGTTTCAAAACAATCAAAATAATATACTCAAAAACAATCTTCATTGTTTTGATTTTGATCGTTCCAGAAAACCCAATCAACATCGGAAAAGAGATTAGATCTAAAACAAACGATGAGGGTGGCTCTGATACCACTGTAAGAAAGTAATCAGATATGCGCGGCGGAAAAAGACGCAATTAAAATTTTCTAAACCAAAGATCACCTCATGTTTTGTTTTAGATCGAAAAAGGTAATCTAATTGATCTTATCAATTAGGATTTAATTTTTACCTTGCGCGGGTCGAGATCACCGCGAAGCCGACGATCGTTGGTAAAAATTGTTCGTCCTTGATAGCCGCGAACGCACCCGGCCTGTACTTGTGTCCACACGGAATCACGCCCTTGATCGAAATAATCGATCGCCTTGATTCGCGATCCAATCACGAATTAACTCTCGCGTCGATGTAAGGAGGATGAATCAATCTTCCAATTGTGCTAGCAATCTTCCGAAGATCGAGAACGATGAATTAATTGTGGAGGACTTGAGGAAGAGGATAGGCGGCTAGAGTTTTCTTTTTCTCCTTTTTTTCTCACGTTCAAAATATGTCACATATGACACATATTTATATTGAGAAAACCCTAACCCTAATTCTAATCCTAATCGAATCCTAATCCGATTGGATTATCCATTATCCTTAAGTTAGTTTCAATATGAATCGAATCCGTATCCTAATTCGATTCGTGTGTAACATTTACACATAAGTCCTCAAAATATTTACTAACGATTAGTAAATACACCATGCAACTTTTGCACTTAAATACCTATAATTTACAATAATTACAAATTAGTACTTTTACTAATAAATTAGTAAACTTTAGTATTGTGATTATAATTAATCCATTTTATAAACTTCTTTATCATCTCCTTAATATCGATCATGCGCGATTCCTTATGTGTGTGACCTAATAGGTTCAATTCTGTCTGGTAGTGAGATATGATGCGATCCCCATCGACATCATCATCGAAACTCTTTTTGATGGATGAAACACTTTTGATTCTTCCATCGTATAATAATTATTCACCTATAATTATTCTTATTGGTTCCCACAATCCACCAGTGACGCCTAGCAGCATATAGTGGCAATCCAGTCAGAAGTGAATATTGGACTGAACCTCAAGGTGCAGTTACCGTACAATACAATCCTTCTATCGCATAGTCCCAACTGAGTGGAGGTCATGGAATACTCGTCAAACCCCATCACTCGTTATATGACAATTGATAGGGCAGAAGCTCATATGGTTACTCTTGGAAACAACTTTCCATGAACTATATTACCCTGGCCGAGGATTTCTGAGCTTTGCCTTACAAATAGCATAGGACTAACTATCCCTCTACCGAGAGCGATAGATCCCCTGTAAACAAACACCCATTCCTAATATAAACCGACTGCAGCCAACATATACTACTAAGACCCGTGACTCGGATCAGAGTTTATTGCATAATCAAACTACAGTAGCCTCATATTGAATGGCCGTGGTGTCGCAGGTCTAAGGATCAGTTGTACCACTGCAACATCGAATCAGTTACAGACGAATGAGTAGACATCCATGTAACTATTCGTAATTGGTCACGCTCAGTGCCCTTGTTCTCTAACAACCACCTGCACGTTCGCTCCAGTGTCCACACACTGATGACTTGAGACTCGTCATCCTAAAAGAGAGCGGCACATACATCAATCTTACCGGATCAATCATCCTCCCCATGATGATCCTTCGATTGAGAGCATTTATGACTTAATCACCAATAATATGTATCTCAAATTCTTAACTCTTAAGAATATACATTATCATCTCATTAATTCAAAAGACGATTCATGGACACATTAAACATGAATGGCATAAAATACCTAAATAATAATAAAGATCATGTACAAATATGTCCCATAGAAAAAAAATGCGTCAGCCTGATAGGCTTTTGGGGCATACAACTAACAATCCTTGTTAAAAATATCGTCGTGGTCAAAACACTCAAAAACGGGACGAAACGGGCCGAAAACGGAGCTACCGGAGTCTTCCGTTGGAGGCTGGTGCATGGAACCGGGCCTGGACCGGGTCTGCGGCCAAGGGTGGCGACCATCACAGACCGGGTGCGCACTGTCCGGTAGACCGCAACGTCTTGGGCCGGGCCACGCACGGCGAGAAGCGCACGGCGGGTTCACCTGTTCCCGGCCGCAGCGGCAGCACCGGGTGCACGCCCAGGCTTGCACCGCGCTTGCCGGCTGGGCTAGCGCACGCGCCCGTGCGCCGGGTTTTCGCCCCCAGGCCGCGGGGTGTGCGCCGGGTGCACGCCCGGCGTATGGACCGCGCAACTGCGGGCCGGTCTGGCGCACGCAGCTATGCGCCGGGTCCGCGCCTCCAAGCAGCAGAGCCGTACTCCGGGTGCACGATCCGCCGGTGGACCGCGGGCCGGGGAGGCCGTACGGGTGAACAGTAACTCCCCGTTTTCGCGTTTTCTTCTCCGTTTCCGCCCCCGCGCGGCTCCGGCGACGACCCCGCGAACATGGTAACGGCGGCGGCGGCCCCCCGTTTAACAACGGCGGCGGCGGCCTCCCATTAACTCCCCCATGCTCTGACGAAACACCCAAAATCACCCAAACAAAACCCCGGATCGCTCCGACGCTAAAACCATTGATCGGAGGCCAAACGAAACGTCGATCGGTAACCCGATCAAACCTCCGATCATGACCGGTTGAAAACCATCGATTAAACCCGGTCGAAACACGAACAAAACACCGATCAAAATCAAACAAAAACCCGTGATTAATTCGCCGATCAAACCGATCTCGAAGGAACACGAAAAACCCACGATTAAACCGACGAATGAGAGAAGTAACTATTCCTAACCTTTTTCCGATGGAGGAGACAACGCGATATCGATCTCTGTTCTTTGCGGTGGTGAGAATCCGGATCCGCCCTCCGATGGCGGTGATGTCTCGTTCTCCGGTCTCCGGCACGTCGATCAGGTTCCTCCGCTTCTTTCTTCTCTATTTCTTTTTCCCCCGGTTAGGGTTTCCTTTTCTTTTCTCTTTTCTCCTTTCTCTCTTTTCAAGCTAGGGTTTCGTTTGGTTTTCGGCACGCACAAAAGGGAAGGGTTTTAGGAGGCGATCTTTTACGTATAGGGTTTCCTTTCGGTATACGGGGAATAAATAAATCTTGTTATTAATTTATTTCTTTTATTTTCCCTTTTCGTATGTACGTACCGTCAAAATCCACATCGGATATTTTTGAGCTCTAATTAATTAATTCATTAATTAATTAATTCTCACAGATAATCCTTCGTGATAATTCTTTAAAGATAATTCCTTATTTTCTTAGAAAGCGTGCAAAATCACTTACACGGATTTCGATGCACCCCCTGGCCATTGCGATCCTTTTCACCCCTTTCTGGGGGTTCCGTAAGTCGGAATTCAGATCCGATCGCACCGCCGTTCTCCGTTTTCCGAGCTCTATCACAGAAAAATACCCGCACCTCACGATTATCAACTTAAGTAAACCCGTTATTTTACTTTCCCTTAACTTAACCTTTATTAGCAGGAGGGTAAAACGTTACCAAAAATCTGTGATATTACACTTTGACCGCGTGGCCTCCCCCGGTCAGCGGGGGTAGGTACGGCCCGCCAATGGCGGGCCGACACGTGGCCCGCACTCGAGTGCGGCCACGTGCGGCCGACAGCGCCGCCTGGCGACTCTGCACGCACGCGCCCCGAGGCGTTCTGCCGTGCACCCGTGGACCGCGCCTTCGTGAGCCAGCCAATGCCAGGCCGCCACGTGTCCTGCACCCGGTCCACAGAGCCCGCGCAAACTCACTGGTCCGCGCCGCATGCGCCGGCCATTCCAGGCACGCCACGCGTCTCCCGCCAGCGGTCCATGCACCCGCCGCGCCTCCCCGTGGACTGAGCTGCGTGGGCCGGCCAATGACAGGCCGCCACGTGGCTCAGGTCGGTCCACGGTCTCCCCCCATGCACCGAAATTCCCTGAAAACTTCCGGAAGCCCGTTTTTGGTCATCCGGACTCCAAATTTAACAGGGAAATAGACGTTTTCAAGCGTTTTTTCGCGCTGAATCCAAATCCAACCTCTGTTTGTCCCAAAACCTTTTCTAAAATTCGGCAAATGCAGCCGAAGGCCAAATTAGCTAAAGATATCTCACGGGGTCGATCTGTGGCATCCCTTTGATGCACTATGGGCCAGACACACCGACACTAGGTGTTCTACATAGTGGATTCACCGGAAAGGTTGCATGGGAATCTGGATCACTACATCCTCCCCTACAAGAAAAAGTTTCATCCTCGAAACAAAAGTCATACCTCATGCCGGGGCCTCGAACAAGTGGGGGTAGGCGTCCATCATCGCTGACTCCAGCTCCCAAGTAGCCTCGCGCTGATCATGGCTGCTCCAGAGGATCTTCACGTAAGGGATAGCCCGGCTGCGCAACTCTCTAATCTCACGGTCCAAAATCCGCAACGGCCGCTCGACATAGCTCAAGTCCTCAGTGATCTCCAGTGGGGTGAAATCGATGATGTGCGATGGGTCATAAACATACCTCCTCAGAGTGGATACATGAAACACATCGTGAACACCTGCAAGTCTGGGAGGAAGTGCAAGCCTGTAGGCAACTGGCCCTAAGCGCTCCAATACCTCGAAAGGTCCAATATAACAAGGGCTCAGTTTCCCACGAATCCCAAATCTCCGAATCCCCTTCGAAGGCGAGACTTTCAAAAAGACATGATCGGCCACCTGAAACTCTAAGTCTCGCCGTCGGGTATCAACATAACTCCTCTGTCGACTCTGGGCGGTCTCAAGATGTCGTCGTATCAATCTGACCTTTTCCTTTGCCTCTAACAGTAGATCAGGACCCAAAGTCTTCTTCTCACCCACGTCACTCCAATATAGGGGTGACCGACACTTGCGTCCATACAACGCTTCAAACGGAGCCATCTGAATGCTCGCTTGATAGCTGTTGTTGTACGCAAACTCAACTAATCCCAAGTGTCGGTACCACCCTCCTCCAAAGTGTTACGGAATTTGAGTTGGCGTAGTTTCGTGAAAGTCTCAAGTCTTGAAGATTGAAGGTGAAGAAAGTTGGATCATTTAACTCAATCTCAAGAAAGAAGAATTCAAAAGGATCAGGTATGTTTAACTAAAGAATTTGTGTGATCCGAATACTTCTTGTAGTGTAGAAACACTTGGAAGAATCTTTCATTGCATAAAAATCAAAAACTGGACTTGGGACATGTTCAGGATCCGGATCAGGTTGTTCGATCCGGATCCCGAAGGTGGTTCGTTCATACATCGTCGCAATCCGGATCGTAGTCTCTTGATCCGGATCCCGAACGTTGATGTTTGGTGAACTGTATGAACGATCCGGATCATAGTCACATGATCCGGATCCCGAACCTTCGTTTTTCTGGAATTGGCTGTTTTGTTATGACGATCCGGATCCTAGTTATCACGATCCGGATCGCCGTCCGTAAATATCCAGAAATGGCAGGTTTTTGATTCTTATCTCCTTCCTAGGGTTTCTAACCTATAAATACACCCTATGACTCCTTTTCTAGGGGGAATCCACATAGCCGTCATTTTCATATATCATCTTTTACGGCTATAGATCCACATATAGAGAAGAAAGGAAATCATTAGAGAATACTCTATGTTTCTTCATCTATATTGATTAGTTTGATTCTAGGTTTTCATACTCACATCTTGAGTTGAATCAAACTAATGAATACTTAGATGGTATTTCCGATCTATCTTTGATCTAAGTATTCGGCGGATCATCACCACCCAAAAACAACGATTTACCCCAAAAATCGGCGCGTGGATTCGCGTGTCCTTGTGGATTCAAGGTTCAATCGCTCTCGTGGATTCGGAGCGAGGCACGTTCGTGGATTCGAACGGTGCTATTGGGTGAAGACCGTGGATTCGGTCGGACGTCGTGGATTCGACGTTGGACGCCGTGGATTCGGCGTTGGGCGCAGATCGTGGATTCGAGAAGCGTCTGGAGCGAGCGGAGAAGATCCTCTAGGAGCGTATGGAAAAGGTTGAGTCGTAAGTGTGTACGGTAAATCACCTTGTACGTGTTTTAATTCTAGTGGATTTCTGCCGTGTTATCGGTCCCGTGGTTTTTTACTCCGGTGATGGAGTTTTCCACGTAAAAATCTTGCGTGTTATTTTATTTTCCGCATTGGGTTTTATCGCAACGATTTTTGGAGTGTTTATACGTTTACACCTATTCACCCCCCTCTAGGTGTTTCTTCCCCTATTTAGATCCGTATTATATACGACCCAACAAGTGGTATCAGAGCGGGAATAGGGTTGTGAACAATGGTTGAAGGTGGAAACATCAATCGACCCCCTTTCTTTGATGGAACAAATTATGCGTACTGGAAAGTACGGATGAAAGCCTTTTTATCTTCCATCGACGAAAGGGTGTGGCATTCAATTGAATCAGGATGGACTAATCCAACTGAACTTATCTCTGATGTTCACACCTTAAAACCTAGGTCGAAATGGACCAAGGAAGAGTTTGAGTTATCTTCTTACAATGGCAAGGGAATTAATGCTATTTTTAATGCCTTATCTCAAACTGAATTCTCTCGCGTCTCGGCATGTGAGACTGCGAAAGAAATCTGGGATGTTCTCCAGGTTACACATGAGGGAACTAACCTCGTGAAGATTCAGAAACTGCAGATGCTTACGAGCAAGTTTGACTCTATTTTGATGGCAGAAAATGAATCTTTCACGGACTACTATACACGATTGCAAGACATCGTAAACTCATGTGCTAATCTGGGAGAGAAGATTCCAGAATTTAAGATTGTAAGAAAAATCTTAAGAACTCTTCCTGAACGATTTCGCCCAAAGGTTACTGCCATTGAAACTATTAAACACCCGGACGAAATACGTGTAGAAGAATTAGTTGGTTCATTACAAACTTATGAAATGACTTTCAATACTAACAATTCTTCTGGAAAAGCATCCACTTCTAAGTCTTCAGGTTATGCGTTGAAAACAACTAAGGAAGAAGACGCGGATACATCCTCCTCGGACGATGACGAGAACCTTTCTATGGAGGAATTTGAGAAGCAGCTCGCTCTCTTGACAAGGAAGTTTCGCCGCAACTTCCGAAGGGGTAATTCAAGTAAATCTCCATCCTTCGGAAAGTGGAACAAAGGCAAGGGTACTCCAAGTTACAAGTCAAGAAAGCAAGAGAACTTCTCAAAGGATAAGAAAAGTTCAGAAGGACAACTGCAATGCTTCAAATGTCGAGGCTACGGCCACATTGCAACGGAGTGTCCTAACAAGTATCCGGCAAAGAAGAAGGCGATGCAAGTCGTCACTTGGGATGACAACTCAACGTCAAATGAGTCGTCTTCAAGTGATGAAGAAAAGAGCTCCACGACATTCCACGCGTCCACATCTTCACCATTCATGTGCTTTATGGCAAGTACGTCTGAATCATTGTCCAACTCCACTGTTGAAAAGAATGCAATGGACAATGAATCGGATGATTCGGAAGGTGAAGAGTTTGTTCTAGCCTACCACAGACTTTTGAGGGACTCAAAGAAAGTGGCTAAGCAAAACAAGAGTTTGAGAGGGAGATTGCATGATCTCGAAGAAGAAGCAAAAAGAGCGACTTCTCTCTCAAACACTCTTGAAGTGGAAAGGGAAAACCTGATAAAAGAAAATGCTTCCCTTCAAGAGTCCAATGAGCAACTTGAAAAGGAACATACAAATCTGGTGGATAACGCGAATCACTTTTCAAAGCTCTACAACGAGGCTCGACAGGATAACCTGGAAATGACAAAGACCATTTTCCAACTCAAGAATGACTTACAGCGATTCTCTTCAGGAAGGAGTAAGTTGGATAGACTTCTTGGTCTTGGTCAATCAAATAGGTTCGGCCTCGGATACACTCAAACTGGAAACAGTCCAAGTTCGAGTGAGACAGTTTTTGTGCCTCAGTCGGTATCTCCTCCTCCGACACCGGAATTCAAGACAAACAACGACAACAAACCTACTTCATCCTCTTTGGGATCGTCAAGATCTATGGTATGTTTTCGTTGTGGTGTTTCAGGGCACATAAGAAGATATTGCAAGACGGGAGTCGAACGCTCATCTCAAGCACCTCTTGCATCAACTACCAAAAAGGCTCCTTTCCGGAAATCAAAGCAAAACTTTTCAAATGAAAAGAGACTTGGTAGTTCACCGCGCAAGACGACTTCATCAAGGAGCAACAATCGTTTTAACAAGACGCTTTCACCTAGGCACAAAACTTCACGACCATTACAGACGCATTCCAAAAAGGTTTGGGTGCGCAAAGGTGAAATTTTCCCTTGTCTTGTTTCCAATATTTCCTTGCATGCATATGATAGCTCGTCTTGGTATCTGGATAGCGGGTGTTCCCGTCACATGACCGGTGACAAAAATAGTTTTCAAAATCTTGAGAAAATCTCCGGAGGACACGTTGTTTTCGGAGACGGTCGATCTTCCAAAATTGTTGGAAAAGGGACGGTAGCTATTCCAGATGGCCCGATTTTGAAAAACGTCTTATTTGTTGATGGCCTTAAGACTAACCTCATAAGCATAAGTCAACTTTGCGACAATGGTTTTTCAGTTAACTTTTCATCGGTTGAATGCGTTGTAACTGATAAGGACCATGCTTTCTTTCTAAAAGGGGTTAGATCTGAAAACAATTGTTATGTTGTTCCTAATAAATTTTCTGAAAATTGTAACTTAGCCGCTTTGAATAATGAAACTCTTTGGCACGAAAGGCTAGGTCACTTAAATTTTAAGGAACTTGCTAAGATTTCAAATAAGGACGTGGTCAAGGGGATTCCAAAACTTTTATTTAAACAAAACATTGTGTGTGGTGGCTGTCAAAAGGGAAAACAGTCTAGGACTGCACACAAGAACTTGAACCACGTTGGTACAAAACGGCCCTTGGAACTTTTGCACATGGACTTAATGGGGCCGACCCGTCAACCTTCTTTGGGAGGTAAATGGTACATCTTTTTATTGGTTGATGATTTCTCTCGGTTTTCTTGGGTAGCATTTTTGAGAGAGAAAGCTGATACGTTTGACTCTTTTCATGAGATTTGCCATCGTATTATGATTGAAAAGAATGAAAAGATCATTCGTGTTAGAAGTGATAGGGGTGGAGAATTCATAAATTCAAAATTCATTGACTTTTGTACTTCAAATGGCATTAAGCATGAATTCTCGGCACCCTATACACCTCAGCAGAATGGTGTTGTTGAGCGCAAAAACAGGGTTGTTCAAGAGATGGCGCGTGTGATGCTTCATAGCCGGAAATTACCGCTACATTTTTGGGCTGAAGCTGTGAACACCGCTGTCTATGTCATTAACAGAGTGTATTTGCGCCCAGGAACCTTGAATACACCATATGAGCTGTGGTTTAGTAGAAAACCGGATATCAAGTACTTTCGTATCTTCGGGAGTCGATGTTACATCTTACGTGACCGTGAAAATCTTGGAAAGTTCGACTCTCGAAGTGATGAAGGGATCTTTTTGGGTTATTCTACGAATAGCAGAGCATATCGAGTATTTAACATTGAATCTAAGACGATCGTAGAATCTATAAATGTTAAAGTAGATGAAGCTTCTCATTTTGAATCTGAAAAATCTACCCTCGATATCTCTCTAGATGATGATTCTCCTGCTAGTGCATCTTCTCATAATAACACTTCCAATATTAATGATGCATCTAATGGTTCTTCTAGTTTATCTGATGTGCAGGAATCATCTCGTGTACCTCCGAGTACTCCGTTTCAACAAACGCTACGAATCTCCAAGGATCATCCGGGATCGAACATCATTGGAGATCCACAAGAAGGAGTTAGAACTCGAAGGCAGTTGGTTTCCGGATTTGCTTGCTACGTATCTTTAATCGAACCAAAGACAATAGATGAAGCTCTTCAGGATGACTACTGGATTAAAGCAATGCAGGAAGAGCTTCATCAATTTGAGCGAAACAAAGTCTGGGAATTAACGAAGCCTCCAAAGCAACATAATGTGATAGGTACCAAATGGATCTTCAAGAACAAGAAAGATGAAGATGGTACTATCATCAGGAACAAGGCACGACTAGTTGCTCAAGGCTACTCTCAAGTAGAAGGTATAGACTTTGACGAAACTTTCGCCCCTGTAGCTAGACTCGAGTCCATTCGTATATTGTTTGCTATTGCTTGTCATTTTAAAATCAAATTATTTCAAATGGACGTCAAGAGCGCATTTCTAAATGGGTTTTTAAATGAGGAAGTTTATGTAGCTCAACCGAAAGGTTTTGTAGATCATAAACAACCTAACCATGTTTTTCGTTTGAAAAAGGCTCTTTACGGTCTGAAACAAGCACCGCGAGCATGGTACGAAAGGTTAACAAAGCACCTTTTGGAGAAGGGCTATACTCGAGGGGGAGCTGACAGGACTCTCTTTGTGAAGCATTATCAAAATAATTTCATTGTAGCACAAATCTATGTCGATGACATTGTATTTGGTGCAACAAAAGATAATGATGCTTCTAAATTCGCGGAGACCATGGAAAGCGAATTTGAGATGTCCATGATGGGCGAACTGTCTTATTTTCTTGGATTGCAAATTAAACAAAATGATGAAGGTATTCACTTGAGTCAATCCAAGTATGCACTGGAGTTGGTCAAAAAGTTTGATCTAGAAAACTGTAAAGTTTTTCCAACTCCAATGGGAACTAGCCACAAGGGACTTGGAAGTGAATCACATAGTGAGAATGTAGACGAGAAACTGTATAGAAGTATGATTGGAAGTCTACTTTACCTCACGGCTAGTCGCCCGGATATATCCTTTAGTGTTGGGATTTGCGCGAGATATCAATCAGCACCAAAGGAGGTTCACCTGAAAGCGGTGAAACGGATCATCCGGTACATCAAAGGATCAATTAATTTCGGAATTTGGTATCCTATGGGAACAAGTCTGGATATTGTTGGATACTCAGATGCCGATTGGGCAGGATCAGTGGATGATCGGAAAAGCACGAGTGGTGCATGCTTCTATCTTGGCCATTGCCTTGTTGCATGGCACAGTAAAAAGCAGAATTGCATAGCACTCTCGACTGCCGAAGCGGAATACATTTCAGCTGGAAGTTGCTCAACTCAACTCATTTGGATGAAAAGCGTATTGAGTGACTTCCGCATTTCAGCATCTTCGGTAACAATTCTTTGTGACAACACAAGTGCAATTAACATTTCTAAAAACCCTGTGTTGCACTCTAGAACAAAACATATTGAACTTAGATATCATTTTCTTAGAGAGCTAGTTGAATCAAATACTCTTCAACTTTCATATATTTCAACTGAGGATCAATTAGCTGACATTCTAACAAAACCTTTGGATCAAAAACGTTTTATTCATTTACGAAAAGCAATTGGGATGCTTTCCTTGAAATAATCTTCTTTTTGAAATCTTTGCTTAGGATAGGTTTTGTATTTGTTTTTGTTTTGTTCTTTATCTATGTTTGTACATAGGACATTAATTGAGCATAGATCATAATTGACTTTAATTGCATCTGTTCACACATTTAGAAATTTATTATGCTTTTGCCATCATAATATTTCTTTGTTGCAATGATCGTTTATGTTAATTAAATCATCTTCTAAAGTGATCAAAGTCAATTTCTCTCTCAATGATCTCTTGGTATAGTCATTATCTTATTTGACTGTTTAGTCGAGTATGAAATCGAGATCAATTTTTGGTTGAATACTTTATATCTTAAATAATTGATAGCCAATTGAGGGGGAGTCAAAGATAATGTAAAATGCTCAAAAGATGTGGAAAGAGTTACATCCCAATGAGGAGTGTGAAAACTACCACCACATGGAGGAAAGAGCTACCATCTCGGTCGTCCGAGTACTGTGTGCAGCTACCACATGTATACCAAGCATGGTTGTTCAAATTTTTGATTAAGTAAAATGCATGTTGAAATACTTGACTCTGTCAAATTTCAAGGTTGGTATA
This sequence comes from Tillandsia leiboldiana, assembly GCA_029204045.2. Classification (NCBI taxonomy): domain Eukaryota; kingdom Viridiplantae; phylum Streptophyta; class Magnoliopsida; order Poales; family Bromeliaceae; genus Tillandsia; species Tillandsia leiboldiana. The sequence goes on along the minus strand of CM055063.1, from coordinate 39,198,072 downwards.
AGGTGGGATTTTAAAGAAAGATGCTCAAAGAGCCACTCTCTTCAACAGATTGTCTAGAAATATTATCTACCATATTTGGGATTTCAAACATCTATTGATCTTTGTATTTCATTTTCTTTACTGAATTGATGATTTGATAAAGGCATTACTCATAAGATCAAGTTAGATGTGATTGAAAGTGTTCAACTTTAAGGGATTTAATTCTTGTAAATTTTCGTTTCATTTTTGGATACTACTGATAGATTTAGCATAATCTAATTCTTGTTGTGTGAAACGATGCTTTTTGTTTAAAGTTGATACACCTTTGTGCTTACAATCTTTTTCTGGTTTTCCTTGAATTTCTCTGAAATTTTTCTAAAAGAAAAAGTTGGGGCCGATCCGGATCGGGCAAGGTGATCCGGATCCCGAACGCAGGTTTTCTCCTGCGGGCTGACGATCCGGATTGTATCTGCCGATCCGGATCCCGAACGCAGTTTTCTCACTGCGGGTAGCCGATCCGGATCGCAGTTATGAACTGATCCGGATCGCGGCTAGGTTTTTATAAAGAACAAAAGGGTTTTGATTTCTTTTACTCCAATCTTTTGTTCCGAAGTTTCCAGAGCCTTTCTCTCTAGATTTCATCCTCCTTGGAAGCTTTCAAACTCAAGTTCTTCAATTCCAAGTAAGTTTTATTGATCAAAATCTCGGTTTTTCACCGTTTTTCTCTTTTCCTCCTCAAACGCACGAATTTCTTGGATCAACTTTGTTTGTGGATGGTTTTTGATCAAATTTCTTTTGAAATAAGAACTCTGGGTTGTTTAGTTTTGATTATATGCTAGGTTTTCTCCTGATTAACGGATTTTTAGGCTTCGATTTCTAAAATTTCGGTTTTAGGGCATATAATAAGGATTTTCGAAATTCATGCAATTGATCTATTTTTAGAAGTCCTTTTGCAAAACTAATTTGATTCTTAGTCTCTCTACATGATTATGATTGTTTGGGTACAATTTTTTCAATTTTTGAAAACTAAGAATTTTTGTGTTCTTGAGTTGGTCTACTCAGGATTCCTTTTCTCAAGAAACCATAAGCAATGGTGATCACTTGGATTGTTTTTCTACTTGCGGCTATGGTTCATACGAGAGACACCGTCAAGCCCAAGAGGGCTAAGAAGGCTAAGAAAGCAAAGAAGGCTAAAGATGATTCCGATACAGAATCTGAAACGGAATCAATTGATTGGGATGAACTGCAAGTTGAAGCAACGACTGTTCTGACTGCTTCAAAGGGAAAAGCACCTGCAGAAACATCGAAGGCTCCGCCTACTGCTGCTGAAAAAGGGAAAGCTCCAATGGAAGAAACTTCTGGGAAGACAAGAAGAAAAAGTGTTGCTCGCAAGAGAGGAAGTGCTCAAGGAATCACCATTGAGCAACCAGCTGCTGGCCAAGCACCTGCACAAGACTTTGTCAGCTCGGCTAGAATAAAGGATTTTGAAAATAGAGAATGCATTGGAGAGAGGCATGTTGATGTAAAAGCCTTAACGCAACGTTCTCAGACGTTCGGGACTTTGTTTGACCAGAGAGGTCTTGCTCCCATTTGCGATTTCCCGGAGACCACTGGGTATTGTCTTCACTCAGTGAGGATGTTTTATCAGAATGCCTGCTATCTAGTTGATCAGGAAAGCGGGCGTCGGGATTTTCAAACTTTAGTCAAGAATGTCAGAATCAAAGTAACGCCTCAGCTAATTGGTGAAGTACTTGGGATGGACGCCCGAGCCGATGGCACTCATTACCTGAAGAATCAAGTTTTCAACACCTTCTCCTGGAGAGTGGTAGTTGATGGAATCTGTGTTCCAGATACTCGGTCGACAGGAAACTCCGTTTTCTCGAAAGAACTACGACCAGAGTACCGCATCTTAAATCTTATTATTTGTTACAATATTCTTCCAAACATGAACACAAAGGTTCTTCGGTGGGAAAGAATGATATTTCATTATCTACTCGGAAATCCCGCAGCAGCAATGGGAGCTAACTTAAACATTCCCTACATCATCTGGTCAAGGATGGCACGATATGTGGAGCAAGCTCATTCGTCAGAGAGACTACCTTTTCCAATGATCATCATGCGTATTCTTCGCAAATTTAAAGCTGACACAAATGCGAGTTCCTATCTGCACAGTCTAGGAACAATCAATGACACGACAATTGTAAAGTCTCTTTCGACGAAGCCAGATGAACCTTTCATACCTCTTCACCGGCAACGAGAACAACGACAACAAGCAACAACCTCTGCACCAGCAGCAGCTCCTCCAGTTCAACCAGCACCTCCGGCACAAGAAGCACCACAATCAACTTCTGATGATGATGCTTCTGTTACCTCAATCTATAAAGAACAGCAAAGGCTCTCCAACGAGCAAGAACGTATATCAAATGAACTGATTGAGGTAAAGGAAGAAATAAAGAAGGTAAATAAAAAGCAATCAGCAATGAACAAGCGGATAAAGAAGATTTTCCAAATCCTCGGCTGTATCAGTTCAGACGAGTCTGAATGATCCGTATCCTTCTAATTTCTGTTTTTATGCATATGTTTAAATCCTACTGTTGTGCAAGTTTTGTTTATGTTTTAATTTGAGATTTTAGTTCTCGAACTTAAACTGTTAACCATTCTCTCCACTTCTGTAATCTTTGGCTTTATTTGTGACAAAAAGGGGGAGAGAGTTTAGAACAATGATTTGAACAATGAACAATGAATGATGGTACGAATGATGAAATATCAAGGTAAGTAGAACTTCAACTTTTGGTTTTTCCATTTGTTTGAATGCATGCCTCGACTAACTATTTGCTAACTATTTGGGCATGTAATATAACTAACAAGTTGATGTTCACTAACAAGTTTGTGACACTTGGTTTTTGATTGCATAGAAGATATGTTGGTTCTTAACTCTGATCAATTACATATCTATATATTTATAAGTCTGTCACAAACATGTTCATGACATTTGGTTTTTACGTGCAAAGAAGATATGTTGGTGTTTTTTTAACTATGATCAGTTTACATATCTGAATATAAAATGTCATGGTAAGTATAAATGAGTTTAAACTTCATCTCTGTTTGTGGTTTTTGAATAATACAAAATTCTTGAGGTATCTAACGATTTCTTTTGTCAAGAATGATTTCTTTTTGCAGAGAGTACATATGTCTAAGTCTAGAGTCTGTTTTAGGAGTTTAACTCATGTATTGTATTTTGGATCTCCATTGTAAATTTTTGTTGTATGGTGATAGCAACAAAAATATCTTTTTGAATTTTCTTTAGTGGATCTATGTTTTGTCACGAAACCGCCAAAGGGGGAGATTGTTACGGAATTTGAGTTGGCGTAGTTTCGTGAAAGTCTCAAGTCTTGAAGATTGAAGGTGAAGAAAGTTGGATCATTTAACTCAATCTCAAGAAAGAAGAATTCAAAAGGATCAGGTATGTTTAACTAAAGAATTTGTGTGATCCGAATACTTCTTGTAGTGTAGAAACACTTGGAAGAATCTTTCATTGCATAAAAATCAAAAACTGGACTTGGGACATGTTCAGGATCCGGATCAGGTTGTTCGATCCGGATCCCGAAGGTGGTTCGTTCATACATCGTCGCAATCCGGATCGTAGTCTCTTGATCCGGATCCCGAACGTTGATGTTTGGTGAACTGTATGAACGATCCGGATCGTAGTCACATGATCCGGATCCCGAACCTTCGTTTTTCTGGAATTGGCTGTTTTGTTATGACGATCCGGATCCTAGTTATCACGATCCGGATCGCCGTCCGTAAATATCCAGAAATGGCAGGTTTTTGATTCTTATCTCCTTCCTAGGGTTTCTAACCTATAAATACACCCTATGACTCCTTTTCTAGGGGGAATCCACATAGCCGTCATTTTCATATATCATCTTTTACGGCTATAGATCCACATATAGAGAAGAAAGGAAATCATTAGAGAATACTCTATGTTTCTTCATCTATATTGATTAGTTTGATTCTAGGTTTTCATACTCACATCTTGAGTTGAATCAAACTAATGAATACTTAGATGGTATTTCCGATCTATCTTTGATCTAAGTATTCGGCGGATCATCATCACCCAAAAACAACGATTTACCCCAAAAATCGGCGCGTGGATTCGCGTGTCCTTGTGGATTCAAGGTTCAATCGCTCTCGTGGATTCGGAGCGAGGCACGTTCGTGGATTCGAACGGTGCTATTGGGTGAAGACCGTGGATTCGGTCGGACGTCGTGGATTCGACGTTGGACGCCGTGGATTCGGCGTTGGGCGCAGATCGTGGATTCGAGAAGCGTCTGGAGCGAGCGGAGAAGATCCTCTAGGAGCGTATGGAAAAGGTTGAGTCGTAAGTGTGTACGGTAAATCACCTTGTACGTGTTTTAATTCTAGTGGATTTCTGCCGTGTTATCGGTCCCGTGGTTTTTTACTCCGGTGATGGAGTTTTCCACGTAAAAATCTTGCGTGTTATTTTATTTTCCGCATTGGGTTTTATCGCAACGATTTTTGGAGTGTTTATACGTTTACACCTATTCACCCCCCTCTAGGTGTTTCTTCCCCTATTTAGATCCGTATTATATACGACCCAACACAAAGTCCAGGATGCACGCCCTCAACATATCCTCGAGGGTCTGAATAGTGCGCTCTGACTGTCCATCGGTCTGTGGGAGGAAGGCTGTACTAAATCGGAGCTGCGTCCCCAAGGCTGTTTGTAAACTCCTCGAGAAATGCGAGACAAACCTCGGGTCTCTATCTGATACGATGGAAACGGGTACCTCGTGCAATCTGACCACCTCAGCTAAGTACATCTGTGCCAGTCGCTCCAAAGGCCAAGTCATCTGAACCGGTAAAAAGTGAGCAGACTTGGTGAGTCTGTCCACGACTACCCAGTTCGCATCCGCCCCAGTCTGTGCTCTCGGCAATCCAGTGACAAAGTCCATAGTGATATGATCCCATTTCCATTCAGGGATTGGGAGACTCTGCAACTTGCCAGCAGGTACGCGATGTAGGTTTTTATGTATTAAGGATCCACAAGGATCTAAATAGGTACTATCAAACAACTAGAGGGGGGGGGGTGAATAGGTGTAATATTTAAAAACAAATCTCAGTGCAAAATAAAAACCAATGCGGAAAATAGAAATAGCACACCGAGATTTACGTGGAAACTCCAATCCAGGAGAAAAACCACGGGACCAACACGCAATAACAATCCACTAAGAAAATGAAGAATAACAAGGTGATTACCGACTCCACGGACTCGACCCCTCCTTCAACTTCTTCGGACCTTGCGCTCCACCGATTGCACGTCCACTGCACACGTTCGAATCCACGAACGCCACTCGAATCCACAAGCACACGTTTCGAATCCACGAAACGCCTTCAACACACCGAATCCACGATGCCACGTCGAATCCACGACGCAAACTCAGCCGATAAGAATATTGGCTTCGATGGTGATCCTTTGCTTAGATTATCATTGAGGAACCGTAGAAGAAATCTCTAAGCAAAGACTAGATCAATTCGACAAAAGATAGATCTTGGAAGAACCGTCGAATTGACCTAAAAGAGGCTATAAAGAAGAACGATAAAAACCTAGCCTCTAGGGTTGCTCTCAAGTGTTTTATAAATTAATCGGTAGTTCTTGAGAAACCCTAAGTGTCTATTTATAGTTTAGAAACCTTTGGAAAGAGATAAGCATCAAAAACTAACTTAACGGATTTTTTCCCGCACGATGGTCCGGACTGGATTGGCTCGGTCTGGACTGTCGTCTTTTTTTCAGCAATTCCTGAAAAAACAAGGTTCGGGGTCCGGACTGGAATCCACGGTCCGGACTGGATTAACAAAACAGTCTTGAACAGAATTTCCAGTCCTGAACGGATTTCCTGAAAAAACAGTTTTTGACTTTTATGCAATGAAAACTTATCCAAGTGTTTCTAAACTACTCAAATGTATTCGGATCACCAAAATTATTTAGTTAAACGTACCTGATCAATCCGAATCCATTTTCCTTGAGATTGATGTATATGATCCATAATTCTTCAATTTCAATCTTCAAGACTCAAAATACTGAGTGTCAACTTGAGCTCTTATTGAATCTTCTCTAAGTCTTCAATTGCTGATTGACAATTTGATCACTTCAAGACTCCGACTCAACTCACGAAATATGCCAACACAAAAAGCCGTAACACACGATGCTCATCCTTTACTTTCTGACAAGTCAAGCAGTGTGCCACAAATCTCCCAATGTCACTTTTCATACCACTCCACCAAAACTGTGCCTTGAGGTCCTTATACATCTTAGTCCCACCAGGATGGATGGTATAAGGTGTATAATGGGCCTCCCGCAAGATCTGCTCTCGAATCTCTGAGTCCATAGGCACGCAAGCTCGGTCCCTGTACCGCAGTACTCCCGAGGCATCAACAGAAAAATCCCCTGCCTGACCGCTCAAAATCTGCTCTCTGATCCTGGTCAAATGGGGGTCCTCACTCTGTTTCCCTCGAATCCTGTCCAACGGAGTGGGCTGCACGACTAAAGACATAAGTCTAGCAGAGACCCGAGGGGACACAACCTCGAGCTCTAACCGCCTCATCTGCTCAAGTAATGGCGCCTGGTCGGTAATCATCAAAGATAGGCTCTGTACTGCTCTCCTGCTCAGGGCATCAGCAACCACGTTGGCCTTGCCAGGATGGTAGAGTATGTCCACATCGTAGTCCTTTAACAATTCTAACCATCTGCGCTGCCGCAAGTTGAGCTCCTTCTGTGTAAACAGGTATTTCAAGCTCTTGTGGTCGGTGTAAACCTCGCAGTGCTCCCCATACAAGTAATGGAGCCACAACTTCAGTGCGAAAATCACCTCAGCTAGCTCCAAGTCATGGGTAGGGTAATTCTTTTCATAATCCTTAAGTTGCCGTGAAGCATAAGCGATTACCCTACCCTCTTGTATCAGCATGCAACAAAGTCCACTGTGCGATGCATCACTGTAAATCACGTATCCTTTCCCCATAACAGGGAGGGAAAGGATAGGAGCCGACATCAATCTACCCTTTAATTCCTCAAAGCTCCTCTGGCAATCCTCACTCCAAATAAACTTAATCCCTTTACGTGTCAGACGAGTGAGGGGTGTGGAAAGTTTCGCAAAACCTTCCACAAACCGACGGTAATATCCAGCCAAGGCCATAAAACTGCGGATCTCTGATACCGTCGTCGGTCGGGGCCAATCCCGGACTGCCTCAATCTTTGCCGGGTTTACTGCCACTCCTGCGGCTGAAATCACATGGCCCAAAAAGACAACCTCCCGAAGCTAAAATTCGCACTTAGATAACTTGGCATACAACTTCCTCTCTCTCAGAAGTTGCAGCACAATCCTCAAGTGCTCCACGTGCTCCACATCACTCCGGGAATAAACTAGGATATCATCAATAAATACAACGACGAACCGATCCAGGTATGGTCGAAAGATCCTGTTCATTAAATCCATAAAAGCGGCAGGGGCATTTGTCAATCCAAAAGGCATGACAGTGAACTCATAATGCCCGTACCGTGTCCTGAATGCCGTCTTTGGGATGTCCTCAGCCTTCACCTTCAATTGGTGGTAACCAGACTGTAAATCAATATTGGAGAAGACACAAGACCCTTGCAGCTGATCAAATAAATCATCAATGCGCGGCAAAGGGTACTTGTTCTTGATGGTCACTTTATTCAGCTCACGGTAATCTACACACAGTCGAAGTGAACCATCCTTCTTCTACACAAATAGCACCGGCGCTCCCCAAGGCGATACACTTGGTCTCACAAAACCTTTGTCCAATAAGTCCTGAAGTTGCGCCTTTAACTCTCGCAGCTCAGCCGGTGCCATTCGGTAAGGAGCCTTAGAGATTGGCGCAGTTCCTGGGACTACGTCAATCAAAAACTCGATCTCCCTATCTGGCGGCATGCTAGTCAACTCTGGTGGAAACACATCCGGGAACTCGTGGATAATAGGAATATCCGCGAGTCCCGGTGCCGCCATAGGCTCCTTAACCACACAAGCCAAAAAGGCCATGCATCCACTGTGCATCATCTGCCTCCCGCGAGAAGTCGAAACTACCGAGGCGAAGAAGGCACTCTGGCACCCTCTGTACACAAACACCTCCTGGCCTGGCTCGGTAACAGTAACTGTCCTCGCGGCACAATCTATAGTCGCAAAATAGCCAGCGAGCCAATCCATTCCAAGTACTATGTCGAAGTCTCGCAGCTGACTCAGGACCATCAGGTCCGCTGGCAAAATCCATGACTCGACCTGTACTGGACAAGACCAACAACACTCCTCTACGTGCAATTTATGATCAGGAATCTGTACCTCTAATGCATGTGGCAACCGACCTAACTCTAGTCCATGGGATGATGCAAATGCTCTACTGGTAAAGGAATGTGATGCACCGGTATCAAATAAAGTGCAAGCTCTAGTACCGAAAAGTAAAATGATACCTGCCACCACGTGGTCAGCTGCCGAGGAGTCCTCAACCTGGGCGGCATAGACCCGCCCGCTATGCGCTGGTGGTCGGTAGTCTGCAGGGTGGGAAGAAGGGGCCCTGCTCGCTGGAGCATAGGGCCGCTGCTGAGGCGCAGAAGGAACTGATGCAGAGGAAGGAGCCGTTGATGTCGAGAAAGGGCATGTAGCTCGAACGTGGCCAGACTGTCCACACCGATAACAGCGGCCAAACCTCAGGTCACAGGTATCGGAAGTATGCTGACCCCTGCAGAAAATGCACCTAACTGTAGACTAGGGCTGCCTCGCCTGCTGCTGCTGCTGCCTCTGCCGCTGAGGCCCCTGCTGCCGCGACTATGACCTCTGCTGTTGCGAGTGCTGCTGCTGTCGCTGGTGCTGCTGGTGCTGGTGCTCCGAACGCCCACGGCACGTGAACTGAGGCGGTGGCGGCCGAGGCGGCCTCCAGGAACTGGCCTGTCCCCCATCGTCCGGCGCTGGTCGCTTTGTTAAGGATTTTAGTTTTGGCGTATTTCGTAAAAGTTTTTAAGTCTTGAAGATTGAAGATAAAGAAACTTGGATCATATACCTCAATCTCAAGAAAGAAGAATTCAAATGATCAAGTAAGTTTAACTAAACATTATTGGTGATCTGAATACTTCTTATAACGTAAAAACACTTGGATGGGTTTTTAATCGCATAAAAATCAAAAACTGGACAAGTTACATGTTCAGGATCCGGAACAGGGGACTACAGTCCGGACCCCGAACGTTGGTAGTTCATGCACAAATCCAGTCCTGAACATCCCTGTTTTGTTCCGGACCCCGAATGTGGATTTCACTGAAACTGCATGAACAATCCGGACTATACGATTTTGTTCCGGACCCCGAACGTGGAGTTTACTGAAACTGCATGAACAGTCCGGACCGTGGATTTCGTTCCGGACCCCAAACCTTGATTTTTCAGGAATTCTCTGAAAAACAACGACAGTCCTGAACGAGACTAATCCGGTCCGGACCGTCATGCGGGATAAAATCTGTTATAATCAGTTTTTTATTCTTATCCTCTTCCAATGGTTTCTAACATATAAGTAAACCCTAAATCTATCTTTTAGGGTAATCCACACTAAGTTTTATCTCTAGGAAATGACGGATAAAAATTAACGGAGAAAAACTTAGAGATCCACATATAGAGAAGAAAGGAAATAACTAGATCTGATTCTATGTTTCTTCATCTATATTAATTAATTTGATTCTAGGTTTTCATACTCAGATTTTGAGTAGAATCAAATTAATGAATACTTAGATGGCATTTCCGATCTATCTTTGATCTAAGTATTCGGCGGATCATCACCACCAACAAAACAACGATTTTCCCCAAAATCGGCGTGTGGATTCGCGTGGCCTTGTGGATTCAAGGTGCAATCGCTCTCGTGGATTCGGAGCGAGGTACATTCGTGTGAACGAGATGTACTACCTGGTGGAGACCGTGGATTCGGTCAGACGTCCTGGACTCGACGTTGGACGCCGTGGATTCGGCGTTGGACGCAAATCGTGGATTCAAGGCGCGTTGCGGAGCGAGCGGAGAAGATCAACTCGGAGCGTATGGAAAAAGGATGAGTCGTCTGTGAGTGCGATATATCACCTTTGTACGTGTTATAATCTTAGTTGATTTCACCGTGTTATCGGTCTCGTGGTTTTTTACTCCTGGTTTTGGAGTTTTCCACGTAAAAATCTTGCGTGTTACTTTTATTTCCGCATTGGGTTTTTATTACGCAAAGATTTTTGAGTGTTTATCGTTTACACCTATTCACCCCCCCTCTAGGTGGTTTTTCCCCTATTTACATCCTTATTATAGAGGTGACCCAACACGCTTCCTATCCGAGCTCTGAGCAACCAAACCTCCACGTCTGGCGACAACGTGGTCTCCCATCTCAACCCACTGCGCATGCTCCGCTGCCTCCTCCAAGGTCTGTAGCCTCTGGGTATGCACCAAAGTATAGATCTCTGGGCGCAGACCTGTCTCAAAGAGCTCCACCTGGTGCGGTCCATCCCTGGCGACATAAGTCACGCAGTTGACCAACTGCGAGAACTCCTGGAAGTAGGCCCATGCTGTCCGGTCACCCTACTGAAGATTCTTCAAATCATCTTCTAGCTTTTTCTTCACACTCAAGGAGAAGTAGGTATCTAGAATCATCCGTCTGAACTCTGACCAGGGTAGCTGTCGGGTAATCTGGAACTCCAAAGGCTCAACCCGACGCCGCTAGGCATCTGCATCCCCATCTAAGCAATGTACTGCCATATGTACCGTGAACCTCTGGTCAATGAAGAAGTCCTGAAACAACTTCTCCATTGCTGCCAGCCAAGTCCCGATCTCCCAAGGCTGAGTGCTCCGCCCTGAAAACCTAGGCGGTCCCCGCTGACAAAACTGGGTGAGTTTGTCAGCAATCTCCTGCTCCTCCACTGGGGTCAATGGCCGGATCGCTCTCTGAGCCCCACTGCTCGACGATGGTGCCGTAGGGACTGTTGGAATAGCCGGCGGTAAAACTAGTGGTACGGGGGCCTCGATAGTAGTAGGGGGAGGTGCCCCTGCCTAGGCAAGCAACTGTTCTATCCTCTGCTCCTGCCGGCGGTGACTCTCCGCCAACTGGGCCACCATGGCCCTCAACTCACTGATCTCTGAAGGCCCGGACTGCTCCGGCTCCTCCGGGGGTGTAGGAGTACCCCGGGTCGGGATCTGCCGCCTAGGAGGCATCCTGGCACACAAGAAAACACGGATCAGTAAACAAAACCACACTCGACCCAATCCAGCGAAAGTCAAAGACATTCCCCTATTTCTGTAACTTTATGTTGTCTGCAGCCAACATAATAGTTCGCCAGAAATAGGGTATGTCAATCCCTCTTCACCCTCAGGAAGAGTAAACTAAGTAAATTGCCGACATTCGCACAATGTCGCGTCACTCACGCCCTGCCATCCAAGGGTCTGCCAAAAGCCTAGGGTTTCCTAAGTCCCAACTGACCTATCCCTAAGCTCTGATACCAACCTAATTTGTCACGCCCCGGGTGTAAACCAGAACCCGGGCTCATCCACAGATCCGCCGTGTACACGGAATTTCTCGTGTACACGAAGCGCTGGTAACCTGCTCAGATATAAATGATATATAATAAAGGAGCATAGAACAGAACTAAACTACAACTAATACATCTCAGATAAAGCTGGAAAGTAAAAGTACGAAAAGTAAACTCTCAAATATACATGTGTCTCTCCCAGCTCACCAATCAAAATACAACCAGTTGGCCGAAGCCAGACCCAAAAGAAATGAAAAGTACAAGTATCTGAGTGTACAGGGGGTACATCAAACAGCTAAACTGGCGACCAGGTAGACCGCTATCTAATCCGCGATCCTCTTACCTCGATCCGCCGAGGAGGGTCCCGCAACTCCCGCAGATGACTCTGCAAAACAAAGGGGAAAAGAAAAGAGAAAACAGTGGGGGGTGAGAACTACTATAAAAACCGTAGCCTCCCCTAGTGGGTCGACCTCAAACTCAGACATGCCCACCAGGACCTACCAGAGGCGAAAATAAAACAAAGGTGGTAAGCTATAAATATAACTACTGATGAAAAGCTACCACTAGTATGCCTCTAAAATGCCAAGCTAAAAGAATAGCTAAAAATGTGCATCAGAATATATAAATGCCTGCCTGACTAAACCCAATCTATACACCAGTAAATACTGGTACTGCCTGCCATGCCTGCCATGCCTGCCAAATCGGGTATGCTAGCCTATGCATAACACCGATAGGGGATAGGAGTCTCAAGGACTCAAAGTTTGTATATTGCACACTCCGGAGTGGCACTCGAGGGGAGCGACCCACACGAGTAAAATGCCTGAGTAATAAGTATCATAGTAGAATAAGTCAGCATCTAAGTGGAAAAGAACCATCCACTAAAAGAAGCCCAAATCCTCTCCCTCGATCTGATGCAATAACAACTGTCCGGTCAACCGCCCAAAATCCGCGGTTGCCGCAATACCCTGCCATCGCAGCCTGCCTGTCCCAAATCCCAAATGTCTGACTACACTATCCCAGCCCCTGCTTGAACCCGAGCGCACTATCCCCTAAGTCTAGATAACTGGAGAAAGAATAAAAACATGGTTTCTCCTAAGTTAGTTCCAGCATGATAGTGTAGCAGAAAAAGGTGGCCTAACTAGGTGACCATACAAGCATGCAAAAGTCCTCATGATAGTAAATTAAATACAAGTTCTGTTGTTCAAGTAATTATCAAAACATGCTATTCCAGGATACTAGTAATCATATAAGTCACTAGATACGAACACAAACGATGCCTGCCTATGCCACATGCATAATAATCACAATGTACTAGTAAGCATACCTATAAGCATGATTCTACATTTCCTGATGATAAATTTCATCCAAAAGCGAGTACTAAAATAGCAATCATAAACTCATACAAGTATTTTATCTGTAATGCGTTTTAATTCTACAAGCATGCTAATTTGTCCACATATGCATTTTAGCCTTTCATACATGCATTACTCCAATAAGCCTAGTGGGTAGCCCAAATTAAGAGGTTCACAACGATCACCCACCTCGAGCCCTAAATCCTGGTCCCAAAAGTGAAGTCCACGCCCGGTCTAAACAATCACCACACACTGCACAACATACCCCAAAAGAACATACACAATTAAACATATAATAATCCAACATAATCTGTCAAAATCACCACAGTCCACAGTTGCCTTGTTTTCACCTGCAGAAATGGCTCAGAAAATTCTAAGAAAAATACTGTCACAATCCTCGCGATGAACCGGTCGAAACGAGTACCAGTACGTTCAAATCCGAGTTTCCTATACTGAGATAAAAATTCGGCAAGGGAACCACCCCGAAATATTCTGTACAGGAATTCAGTGTCAAAGAGCTCAGGAAAAAGGGGATTTTCATCTTCGGGAAATACTCAGAAAAATCCCAAAAATTCTAGGGTGTTCCTTGCGCTGTGTAGATGAAAAACGCCTATTGGCACTCCTCGATCCGACGCCTGTGCACGAAGATATCACCAAAACACCCGAGTGCTGTCGAAAACTCCGTGATGAAAGATGGGTCAAAAGGAAGCTCGGGAAACTCCAAGATCAACACGAACAAAGAGGAAGCTCAAAACATAGGAGTTGGACCCCTACCTATCGTGAATCCAACGGCGCGAGAATCGCCTGAATCGGAGGTCGGGGTAAGCCGGGGGAGCCCGCGCACTGAGATGCTACGAAATGGGTCGCCGGTGTGGAAGCGTCACTGTGCGCCGAGCTGCAGAAAAAGCCGAAGTGGTGATCTCCAAAAATCCTCAAAGTTCTCCAGAGGGTAGTGCACTGAGAGAGAAAGAAGTCCCCTGAAGAGCCCTTTGTGAAAAAAGATCCAGAAAAGCCCAAAGAAAACTAAGGGATCCTATTTATAGGCTCAGCCCATAAGGCTAATGGGCCGGATTCGGGCGCACAATTCGGGCGCCCGAATCCGCCCCCCTCTGGTCGCACCGGACACGTCCGACGCGCCCGAAACACCCTCCGCCCGCCACGTGTCCCCGAACAGCGGACAGCGTGCGCGGGCGGCTGGGCTTCCGCTGCGTGGCCGCAGGTACGGCCCGCCAATGGCGGGCCGACACGTGGCCCGCACTGGAGTGCGGCCACGTGCGGCCGACAGCGCCGCCTGGCGACCCTGCATGCACGCGCCCCGAGGCGTTCTGCCGTGCACCCGTGGACCGCGCCTTCGTGAGCCAGCCAATGCCAGGCTGCCACGTGTCCTGCACCCGGTCCACTGAGCCCGCGCAAACTCCCTGGTCCGCGCCGCGTACGCCGGCCATTCCGGGCACGCCACGCGTCTCCCGCCAGTGGTCCATGCACCCGCCATGTGAGGACCCGGATCCCCGCGTTGAGTTTTCTGGTTGTTCGACAGCTTTTGGTGGCCTGTGTGGTGTCTCGGTGGAGTTAGTGCACAATTTAGACACAAGTGGTGGACTTCGGGCTTAAAAAGGGATCACGTGGGTAATTGGAGGACCCGTCGAGTGTATAGAAGTAGTTTCGCGCGAAACGGAGATTAAAATTGGACTCAGTGCGAAGTTTGGACAAAAGATCACCTTTCCGGATGCCTTCGAAAAAATTGAGGTTTGGAATTTGGCAAAACGGACTTCGGATTTGGATTCAGCGCGCGAAAACGATGGAAATGGACTGCTTACTTGTGTTTTTCGGAGCCCGGATGACGTGCACGTTTTTCGAGGCACCTTAGTACTGTTCCGGCCGTCGGCGGGCCGCGGCGACGGCGGCGGGCTGCGGCGGAGCACGGTGGGCAGCGGCGAAGCGCGGCGGCGCAGGCGCGCGATGTCACGCCCCGGGGTCAAAACTGCGACCCGGGCTCGCCAGCAGTTCCGCCACCTATGCCAATCCCGCATAGGCGAAGCATCCTACCTGCAAGAAAAGTACTACAGCTAAACAGATATCAGAGCTATAAACAAAAAGTCTGCTGTAAACCAAAAACAATCACTGTACAACTGGAAAATAGTACAACCATATCCACCTCCCAAGACTGATAATCGTATAATATCCTCAGATACAAAACTCAAAGCTCAACAGGGAGGTATCTCCAATAAATACATCAGTGTACAGGCTCTCAAAACATATCATATCCTCACTACAACAGTCTCTCAAAAGAGGAAAATAAAACAACTAATCTACTGAAGCTCTCCTCTGAAGGGGTACCGCTACTCTCCACGACGGGTAGGGATCTAGCACGCGACTCCCTCGCCTCGATCAACAACCGCAGAAGACTCTGCAAAACAAAGGGGGAAAAGAAAAGAGAGACAAAGGGGGGGGTGAGAACTACTATATAAAACAGTAGCCCCCCTAGTGGGCAAAACCTCAAACTCTGACGGCCCACTAGGACTACTAGAGGCAAAAGGGGGAAGAACTGTAGTAAGCTATAAAGGTTACTGATAAGGAAAAACTATCACTACTATGCCTCTAAATGCAGTATCAAAAGAGATGACTATATGAATGCATTAGAAAACCGTATCTATCCAAATAACCAAATCTGATGTGCCACCAGTAGAATTGGCATTGTCTGCTCAGCGGAATCTGCACACAAGGCTCGAAACCGCGGGATCGGCCCGCACGGCTCGCATCCCAAAATAAGTAGCAGACCGGCACACAAGGCTGGGTCCGAAAAGCCTACCTCCGGAGTGGCACTCGAGGGGAGCGACCCACACGAGTAAAGTATCTCTGTCATCAGTATCACAATATAGCAGGACTGGATCATGACTATGATCAAAGTGGGAAAATCCATCCACTAACGAAACCCCGATCCCAAATCTGGTGCAATAATACTCAATAAGTGGGAAACTCCATCCACTAGAGAAATATGATACCCAATCTGATGCATAAGTAAAACATCCGGTCAACCGCCCAATGCCCGCGGTCGCCGCAACACCCCACAAGTCCAAATCCTGATAAAGTAGTCAACATCTGGCTAACCGCCTAATGTCCGCGGTTACCACAATGCCCCACAATCCATAATCGAGTCTAACCTGTCCCAGACTCAATGGCCTCAACTACACTATCCCGAACCCCTGCTCTAACTCGAGCAACATGCATCTGAATAAAAAGGAGAACAGCTAAACATGGTTTCTCCTAAGTCATTTCCCTATATGATAGTGCAGCAGTAAATAGTGGTCTAACTAGATGTCCAATCAAGCATGCAATTGTCCTGTACTTAGTAAAATAAATGCAACTGTCCGCGAAATAAAGCATGCTGGCAACAATTCATCACAATGGCCTAAGTACCCTATGTACTAGTAAATCATGCATAATATCCACAAAGTTACTAATAGAGGCTGTCTCTCAAGTGATATTACCACTCTAATTCACTAATGTCATTGAAAGCAAATACTAACATATATCCCATCTATCTCACATAAGCATGCAAATATTGTTCAAAGGGTGTAATTAGCTTCCTAACATGGAAAACACTCCAATAAGCCTAGTGGGTAGTCAAAAGTAAGAGATTCACAACAACACCCACCTCGAAGAGCTGAACAGTCCAAAGTCCCACAGCTGATAATACACAGAAATCTCAATCTCCCAATCCAACAGGTCCAGCAAAACTCGCAAGCTCTCCTGGGTACAACACAAGGTTCACCGTTACACTTTATTCCAGAAATTAACCAAGTATACACAGTCTGAAATTCAGCCCCAAATCTGCAATTATTTCACCTGCTGAAAGTGCCCGGAAAATTCCGAGAAAAATACTGTCACGATCCTTGCGACGAACCCGTCGAAACGAGTACCTGCACATTCAAATCCGAGTTTCCTACGTTGAGATACAAATTTTGCAAGGGAAACACCCCAAAGAAAACTGTACAGGATTTCAGCATCCAAGAACTCAGGGAGAAGAGGATTTTCACCTTTGAAAAATATTCAGAAAATTCCCAGAAAATTTGAGCTTGTTCCTTACGCTGTGTAGATGAAAAATGCCTCTTGGAACACCTCGATCCGACGCCTGTGCGCGAAGATACAGCCAAAACACCACAGTGCTGTCCAAAAATCTGCGAAGAAAATGGGTCAAATGGAAGCTCGGGAAACTCCAAGGTCAGCATGGAAAACGAGGAAACTCAAAATACAGAAGTTGGAGTAAAACCTGTCGTGAGTCCAACGGCGCAAGAATCGCCTAAATCGGAAGTCGGGGTGAGCCGGGGGAGTCCGCGTACTAAAAAGGGACGAAGCGGGTCGCCGGTGAACAAGCGTCGCGCCGCGCCGTAAAATCATGAACCTCGGGATGCGTGCCTCAGAAAATCCCAGGGATCCACCAAAAATGAAGAGCACTATGAGAGGGAAAAGTCTCCTAAAGAGCCCACTGTGAAGAGGAGTCCAAAAAGCCCGAAAGAAAAACAAAGGAAGCCTATTTATAGGCTCAGCCCAAAGGCTAAGTGGGCCGGATTCGGGCGCGCAATTCGGGCGCCCGAATCCGCCAAGGCAGGTCGCATCGATCCCCTCCGACGCGCCCGGATTCCTGAGGTGACGCCACGTGTCCCCATAACACGGGACAGCGGTGCAAGGTCCCCCGTCGCGCGCCACGCGTCCCCCCGCGGTCAGCGAGGGTAGGTACGGCCCGCCAACGGCGCGCTGACGCGTGGCCGCACTCGAGTGCGGCCGACAGCGCACCTGGCGCCTCTGCGCGCGCGCCGTCCTGAGGCGCCCCTCCGCGCACACCGTGGACCGCGCCTTCGTGAGCCAGCCAATGCCAGGCCGCCACGTGTCCATGCACCCGATCCACCGAGCCCGCACAAACTCACTGGTCCGCGCCGCGTGCGCCGGCCATTCCGGGCACGCCACGCGTCCCCCGCCCGCAGTCCATGCACCTGCCGCGCCTCCCCGTGGACCGAGCTGCGTGAGCCGGCCAATGACAGGCCACCACATGGCTCAGGCCGGTCCACGGTCACCTCCTATGCACCGAAAATCTCCGAAAACTTCCGGAAGCCCCTTTTTGGTCATCCGGACTCCGAAATTAACAAGCAAATAGCCGTTTTCAAGCATTTTTCCACGCTGAATCTAAATTCAACCTCTGTTTGGCCCAAATCCTTTTCTAAAATTCGGCAAATACAGCCGAAGGCCAAATCAGCAAAAGATACCTCACAGGGTCCTTCTGTGGCATCCCTTTGATGCACTATGGGCCAGGCACACCAACAAAAGTTGTTCTACACAATGGATTCACCAGAAAAGTTGCATGGGATTCTGGACCACTACACGCGAGTAGGCGCGGGGGCGCGGGCAGGCGCGCGGTCCACGGGGACGGCGTGCACCGCGGGCAGGACACGTGGCGGGCTTGGAGTGGCCCGGTGCAGTGGACCAGGACCACGCTGCAGGCGGGGATGCCTCGGGGCGCGTGCCTGGCAGGGATGAAGGCGGCGGCGCAGGCGCGTTGACCGCGTTTTCCCGCGCGAGGTGCGCGCCACGCGTCGGCGTTCCGCGGTGGCCACGTGTCGCTCGCGTAGTGGCCCTTGTTGCTGTCGCCTATTTGGCGGGTGACGTGGCGGAACAGGGTAATTCCGGGCGCTCCGCGAGGCACCAGACCGCAACGCTGTGGCGCCCGAAAAATTTCGGGCGCCCGATTCAAGGGACACAACGGTAATTTTCGGATTTGTTTTCTGGTGCCTATTTAAGCGACCCGAGCCGCTTCTTCTCCCATTTTTTCGGCATTTCCGACCCTCCCCTTTCCACGACGCCTTCTGCAAAGTTGCTCCCCTTCGTGTTCTGCATCCACATGAGGGTTTCGGGCATTTTACATGGCATGCTTTTCGAGGTACCATTTTCTTCGGCGCGTCGCGGCGCTCCTTCTGCGGTGTTCCTTTTTTTCGGCATTTTCGAGCCTCCCCTCTCCACGACGCCTTCAGCAAAGTTGCTCCCCTTCGTGTTCTGCATCCATATGAGGATTTCGGGCATTTTACGTGGCACGCTTTTCAAGGTACCATATTTTTCGGCGCGTCGCGACGCTCCTTCGGCGGTGTTCCCTTTCATCGCGTTTCGGTGCACGAGCTCCCCCGGCCTACTTCGACCACCTTTTCAGGAGATTCTTATGCCATTGGAACCGCGACAGGCAGAGCTTCGATCTTGGTATTTCCTGCTTCCCTTCGTTTCACGCTTTTCGATATGTTTTTCCTAGTTTACTGTGACACTGTTTGCTGTGGTTGAGAATTGGACAGCAGCTCGTTTCTTTGGCGATATCTCTGCATCCAGTTATCGGATTGAGACGCTCCTATACACTTTTTGCATCTACGCGACGCGAGGATTATCACCGTATTTTTCTTGGATTTTTCTGAGGCTTGCCCGGAGGTATAATTTTCTCCCTTAACTGTGCATTGGTTTACAGTCGTGTTGTTATGAGGTTGTGAGCACCCTGTGTTGTGGAATTTGTAACTTGGCCTACGATGCTCGGAATTGGTCGTGCAGGTACCCGTTTTGAAGGTCTCGACGCGAGGATTGCTGTGGTATTTTTATCGGATTTTTCGGAGCCCTTTCAGCAGGTGTAATAATTGCATCTTTGGGACTGATTTTCAGACTGCGTGTACTTGGTTAATTGTTGGAATAAAGTGTAAATGTGAACCCTGTGTTGTACCCAGGAGAGTTTGCGGGTATTGCTGGACCCGTTGGATCTGGATATTTTGATTTCTGGGTATTATCAGCTGTGGGACTTTGGACAGATAGCGCCTTCAGGTGGGTGGCCTCGTCTTCATGACCTTTGGACTGTTCAGTAATTCTATTGATGTAGGATCATACATGGTAGTGCTTTTTAGCATGCTAGAATGTAGGAATGGATATTCCTTTTATTATCTGAGGATCTTGTGACCTCTTTGCCTTATTATCACATGTTTAATTATAGTTGTCTTGGAACTTGACCTAGCACCCCCGTCATATGTTGCATGTGTAACCAGACCAGTAGAAAACCCTCACTTGGGCTAGGGTTATTTATGTTTAGACATCCACACATTGTGTTTCATTCCTGGACTTAGTGTTATCCTCGCCAGGGTAGTGGGCCGAGCAGTCCGGACTTCTTTTTAGTGTGGGATACATTTGCACTCGTGCTTGGGAGCAGAGTGGAGTCTGGTAGATGTAGTGGATCACTTGTTTGTACCGGGAACCGTTTGGGGTAAACGGTGGTCCCGGGAGGTCTTGTTTCCCCTATTTGGGTTGTCGCCACTGTGTTAGTAGCAGTAGTGTACCAGTGTTAGCCGGACCTAGAACCCAGAACCCTTTTTAACATACACATGATTTTAGTCTACCAATGTTTTCTTCCAAGCATCGAAGGGCCGCTGGAGTCTATTCTTGTTTGATTGGACAAAGGGATCAGCCCTTCGGGGTTTGGGTAAAATACTTGTTTTCTAACTATTTTTCCTAAAAGAACTAAAAATCATTAAAAATGGGTTTCTCCTCAAATCAAGATAGTTTTTCAAAAAGGGAACTACTTTAATCCTCACCCTGTGTGGGTTGAGTGGAAATGGTTTTCAATAACAAATGTCACCTTTTTCCTGTAAACTTTCCCACTCGAAAGTATTCGAGTGGTCTGGGTTCTAGGGGCCGTTCCTTTGTCGGGACGAAAGCCACGGGGGCCGAGCCTGGAACCTGTTCTTGTTTGATAGGGTTGTAGGTGTAGGTCTCCCGGAACTTTCGGGCCCTGGTTGGTGTCTTCTACGTGTTGTACCGAGGTTGTTGTGTTCCCGAACTATAAGGGGGTCGGGAACTTCGATAGGCGGAGCCTAGAGTCTGTTCTTGTTTGTTAGGGTTCTAAGCACCGGCCTATCGGGTTTCCGAACCCTTATGGTGTCGGTCTTTCCTGTGAGTTTAGTGTTCTGTTGTGGGAACCGTCTGGTGGACGGTGGTCCCGGCTGTGTGGTTTTCCAGCCTGTGAGTGAGCGTTGGTGTTGTTGTCGATCTTGTTGATCGTGGTTTGGACTATAGCCTGCATGAGCCATATTGAGCTCGACAGAGATGCGCGGATACTTTCCTCGGTCGAGTCGCGCCCCTCGAGTGCCACTCCGGAGTTGGGCCTGTTACTTGCTATCGCGACTTGTCGACGCAGTCCCTCTGGCTTGGCCAGTTTTGGCAGTCACGGACACCCTACGGTAGACCCGTCCTTTTGTGGATGTGCGACAGTAGGTGGGCGCAGGTTTGACTGGACCCTATGCGGCAGTCAGTGTAGATTGGGTGACTATATTTGAGTATTAGTAGATGCATCATGTTTCCATCTGTTCCTCTTTTTGAGCATCTAGATAGAGGCATAGTAGCTGTAGAGTTTATTTTCCAGTTCTTTCCTTTTAGCACTATTTTTGTTACTTTATGCCTCTAGTAGACTTAGTGGGCAGACCGTCGGGCTTGTTGGCGGCACCCAGTGAGAACTACTGTGGGATGTAGTTCTCACACCCGCCATGGTGTATTCTTCCCCAGGGACTTCTGCTTCTGTTCCTACTGCACCAGTTGCTGATCCTGCTGATCGAGGTAAGGGAGTCGCGAGATAGATCCCTACCAGTCGTCCTCCAGAGAGAGTAGATGTACCCACTTTGTATGTTTTGAGAGAGTTACTTTTGAGTGATCCTTGTAGTGAGGTATAGAGTTGTACTTTTCTTGTATCTTTGAGAGACTTTTGTATTTTGTGAGGACTTATTTGTAGCTATTTAATTCCTTTTTCAGCTTTTTACTTTCACCTCTGATATCTGTATAGTATAGTTGATCTTTTGCAGGTTAGTCGCTTCGTCTATACGGGGCTTCCCGTATGGGCGGCGGATCTGTCGGCGCGCCCGGGTCGCAGTTTCGACACCGGGGCGTGACAGATTAGAGTGGTATCAGAGCCTAGGATTTAGGTCATTGTGGACTTAGAAACCCTAGTCTTGTGGTTGGACATTAGGATGACTACGTGAGAGTCGTGACTTTTAGCGAGAGTCCTGATTGAGTTTTTACCTCTCCCAAGATACGGGATGAGTGATTGGCATGTTTATTCTCCTAAGTGATTATGTTGGCTGCAGACAACATAATGCTATGGAATGGATGACATGTCTTTGACTTTCGCTAGATTGGGTCGAGTGTTGTTTTGGTTCTGTCCTGATGTGTGAATGTTGCTGCAGGTGAGCACGATGACTCCCCGACGCAAGATGCAGACGCGTTCTCAGCCTTCCTCCTCCCATGAGCCTGAGCAGGTGGAGTCAGCACAGGGACAGCAGAGTGAGGTGCAGGAGCTTCGGGCTCAGATGGCCCAGTTGTCAGAGGCTGTTCGGCGCTAGGAGGAGGCTACGCGGCGCAAGGAGGAGGCCATGGGTCGGATGATGCTTATGTTGGAGCAGAGGGTATAGCCAGTTGTAGCAACCCCAGGGAGTTTCCCCGCACCTTCGTCGCCAGCTGTGGCACCCCCAGTTGTACCGACAGTGCAGGCAGCCCCTATTGCACCAGATACCGATAGACAACCGTTCGGGACGGCAGGACAATTGACCCGGGCAGAGCAGCGAGAGGTGGTGGATTTGTTGTTGAGATTCCGCCAGTTTGACCCACCTCATTTTTCGGGACAGAGTTTGGAGCCGTGGGAGGCAGAGTCGTGGATCACGGCTATGGAGCGCCATTTCGAGAGCTTATTTATCGAGGAGCGGTTTCAGGTCCTATTGGCGACTCACTTTTTGGAGCGCAACGCCGAGGCCTGGTGGCAGCGTGTTCGACCTGTTGGTCCACCTGGGACCCAGCTTCTTACTTGGGCGGAGTTTCGCAGTCTACTTCTTGGAGCCTTTTTCCCGGAGAGCGTCAGGCAGAGGTTGGAGGAGCAGCTGAGGAATCTCCGACAGGGAGATCGGCCCGTGCATGAGTACATTACAGATTTCAACCAGTTGTTGGTTTGTGTACCGCACGCGGCTAGGGATGAGCTGCACTAGATCTACATGTTTGAGTGAGGACTGCGCCGTGATATCTACCAGTTTGTCCGTTCGCAGAGATTGCAGACTCTAGATGCCTCTATGGAGCAGGCCCTCTATGTGGATCACGGAGAGGCGGTTATGGTCGAGGTGGCCGCAGCTCCCGCGGTGAGTCCGGCGGCAAAGCGCCCAGCTGAGGATGACGAGGGACAGACGAGTCAGCAGGGACCTCCGAGACCTCCACGATCTCACCCTGAGGATCGTGGGTATCGGAGGCGCCAGAGATCAGGTGGGCCCCAGCAGCAGCAGCAGTTTCAGCAGCAGCAGTATCGGCAGCAGCGACAGGATCAGTGTGTTATCTGTGGCGGGCCTTATCCACCATCGCAGTGTGACCAGAGACAGAGACGGTGTTTCCTGTGTGGAGAGTTGGGGCATTTTTGAGCAGCTTGCCCCCGAGCCATTTTGTCAGTGCGACCTCTTGCTACAGCACCTCCCTTGCCTGTTCAGGAAGCCCCTCCGGCATACCGTCAGACAGAGTGGGTCACGACTTCGGGACAGACGGGACGACGATCTTCAGCACCCAGTGGACGGGTCTACGCAGCCCTGGTGGAGGGCACCCCGGCAGCAGATCATGACGCCGCAAGTATGACTTTATTTTTCTTCCAACTAAGTTTGAGCATCCCTATACTGCTGTTTTTCCTGCATGTGTTAGTAGGGCATCTGCATTTTTGCATGGATAAGAGATAGGATTATCACTACTTGCTTTAGCCATTAGATTCTTGACGGTATCCTATGAGTAGAGGGTTGCGGTGCGTGATCAGTACAGTGGAGACTTGGGATTTTACCGGCAGGTGTGACGGTTCAGGGACAGTCCCAAGACTTTGATGGAACACACGGGTTGAACTGGTTGGTGCGGTATCGTGCAATGATTGATTGTGGAATGAGAGCAGTCACCCTTCCGCAAGTTGGACAGGAGGAGTTCATCTTCACAGGTTGCCGAAGTATCCTTCCTGCAGCATCGGCTTCAGCGGCATTGGTCAGACGCCACCCCGGGAGCTTTGTTTGTTTAGGACTAGAGGTTGTGTCATTAGAGGTCTTGGTTAGATTGTAGCTTCGTTTTTGTGGCCACAGCAGGAACGACATCAACACTTCTCTCTCCCCTTTTTCTCGTTATTGTGCTGAAATTTACGAATGGGACAAAAATTTCGAAAGGCTGCTTTAGAAATGGAGACAGTGCCCGAACCTGTTCTTATTTGATTGGGGCGAAGGCACTGGCCTTTCGGAATTTTCGGACTTTTCGCTAATTCCAGTTGTTTCCAAAATTAAGGGTTGGGGTTTGATGACTTTCCTGCTGGTGGGGCCTTATCTTCCTTGGTTGTTTGCGTTGGTTTTGTCGGTTTGGTCTTGTTGTTGTGGGTTGTTTCAGTTTCGGGAACGAAACTTTCTTTTAGTGGGGGAGGATGTGAGGACCCGGATCCCCGCGTTGAGTTTTCTGGTTGTTCGGCAGCTTTTGGTGGCCTGCGTGGTGTCTCGGTGGAGTTAGTGCGCAATTTGGACACAAGTGGTGGACTTCGGGCTTAAAAAGGGATCACGTGGGTAATTGGAGGACCCGTCGAGTGTATAGAAGTAGTTTCGCGTGAAAGGAAGATTAAAATTGGACTCAGTGCGAAGTTTGGACAAAAGATCACCTTTCCGGATGCCTTCGGAAAAATTGAGGTTTGGAATTTGGCAAAACGGACTTCGGATTTGGATTCAGCGCGCGAAAACGATGAAAATGGACTGCTTACTTGTGTTTTTCGGAGCCCGGATGACGTGCATGTTTTTCGAGGCACCTTGGTACTGTTCCAGCTGGCGGCGGCGGAGTGCGGCGGCGCAGGCGCGCGGGGGCGCGGGCAGGCGCGCGGTCCACGGGGCCGGCGTGCACCGCGGGCAGGACACGTGGCGAGCTTGGAGTGGCCCGGTGCAGTGGACCGGGACGATGATGCAGGCGGGGATGCCTCGGGGCGCGTGCTTGGCAGCGATGCAGGCGGCGGTGCAGGCGCGTTGACCGCGTTTTCCCGCGCGAGGTGCGTGCCACGCGTTGGCGTTCCGCGGTGGCCACGTTTCGCTCGCGTAGTGGCCCTTGTTGCTGTCGCCTCTTTGGTGAGTGACGTGGCGGAACCGGGTAATTCCGGGCGCTCCGCGAGGCACCAGACCGCAACACTGTGGCGCCCGAAAAATTTTGGGCGCCCGATTCAAGGGACACAACGGTAATTTTTGGTTTTGTTTTCTGGTGCCTATTTAAGCGACCTGAGCCGCTTCTTCTCCCTTTTTTCCGGCATTTCTGAGCCTCCCCTCGCCACGACGCCTTCAGCAAAGTTGCTCCCCTTCGTGTTCTACATCCACCTGAGGATTTCGGGCATTTTATGTGGCACGCTTTTCGAGGTACCATTTTCTTCGGCGCGTGGCGACGCTCCATCAGCGGTGTTCCCTTTCGTCGCGTTTCGGTGCACGAGCTCCCTCGGCCTACTCCGACCACCTTTTCAGGAGATTCTTGCACCATTGGAACCGCGACAGGCAGAGCTTCGATCTTGGTATTTCCTGCTTCTGCTCGTTTCACGCTTTTCGGGGTGTTTTTCCGAGTTTACTGTGACACTGTTTGCTATGGTTGAGACTTGGACAGCGGCTCGTTTCTTTGGCGATATCTCCACATCCGGGCATCGGATTGAGATGCTCCTATATACTTTTTACATCTACGCGGCGCGAGGATTATCACCGTATTTTTCTTGGATTTTTCTGAGGCTTGCCTGGAGGTATAATTTTCTTCCTTAACTGTGCATGGATTTACAGTCATGTTGTTATGAGGTTGTGAGCACCCTGTGTTGTGGAATTTGTAACTCGGCCTACGGTGCTCGGAATTGGGCGTGCTGGTACCCGTTTCGAAGGTCTCGACGCGAGGATCTCTGTGGTATTTTTATCGGATTGCTGGACCCGTTGGATCTGGATATTTTGAACTCTGGGTATTATCAGCTGTGGAACTTTGGACAGATAGCGCCTTCAGATGGGTGGCCTCGTCTTCATGACCTTTGGACTGTTCAGTAATTCTATTGATGTAGGATCATACATGGTAGTGCTTTTTAGCATGCTAGAATGTAGGAATGGATATTTCTTTTATTATCTGAGGATCTTTTGACCTCTTTGCCTTTTTATCACCTGTTTAATTATAGTTGTCTTGGAACTTGACCTAGCACCCCCGTCATATGTTGCATGTGTAACCAGAGCAGTAGAAAACCCTCACTTGGGCTAGGGTTATTTATGTTTAGACATCCACACATTGTGTTTCATTCCTGGACTTAGTGTTATCCTCGCCCGGGTAGTGGGCCGAGCGGTCGGGACTTCTTTTTAGTGTGGGATGCATTTGCACTCGTGCTTGGGAGCAGAGTGGAGTCTGGTAGATGTAGTGGATCGCTTGTCTGTACCGGGAACCGTTTGGGGTAAACGGTGGTCCCGGGAGGTTTTTTTTCCCCTGTTTGGGTTGTCGCCACTGTGTTAGTGGCAGTAGTGTACCAGTGTTAGCCGGACCTAGAACCCAGAACCCTTTTTGACATAGACATGATTTTAGTCTACCAATGTTTTCTTCCAAGCATCGAAGGGCCGCTGGAGTCTGTTCTTGTTTGATTGGACAAAGGCATCAGCCCTTCGGGGTTTGGATAAAATACTTGTTTTCTAACTGTTTTTCCTAAAAGAACTTGTAATATCATAGATTTTTGTAACATTTTATACCTCCAGCAAATAAAGTTTCCGTTTAAAGTAACTAATGTAACGGGTTTACTTAAGTCAATAATTTGGAGGTGCGGGTATTTTTCTGCGATAGAGCTCGAAAAACGGAGAACGGCAGTGCGATCGGATCCGGATTCCGACTTACGGAACTCCCAGAAAGGGGTAGAAAGTGATCGCAATGGCCAGGGGGTGCATCAAAATCCGCGTAAGTGATTTGGCACGTTTTCCGAGGAAAAAGAGGGATTTATCTTTAAAGAATTATCCCGAAGGATTTTATCTGAGGAATTAATTAATTGAGGAAATAATTAATTAGGATTTTAAAATACGTGATGTGGATTTTGTTGTACAAAAAGATTAATTTATGACTTCTCCCGAAAGAAAGAAAGAAAAAAAAAGAGAGAAAAGGAAAAAGGCGAAACCCTAACCGGAAGGAAACGAGAGGAAGGAACGAGCGAAAGAAAAGGGAAAAGGCGAAACCCTAATCGGAAGGAAACGGTGGAAAAGAAGGAGAAGGCTAAAGGACCCAAACCCTCCCGACGAACCTGCCGAAGCCGGGAGCGTGAACGGATCACCGTCTCCGACGATTAGAGGTAAACTTGATTTATCTTCGTATAGTTTCGCTTGGTTTTCGGTTTCGGTCTTTCGCGGAGTCTTAGGAGTAGTCGTTTGCTACCCAACGCGTCACGCCGCGAAGCCCTAGGGCATCGCCGCCGCGACCGTAATACGCGCCGCGCGGGGACGGTGCCCGCGCGGCAGCGGCTAGAGCCGCGCGGGACCAAGGTCCCCGCGCGGCCGCGGCAAGGGTAAGCACCGCGTGGGGCCGGTTCCAGCGCGGCCGCGGCAAGCACCGCGCGGGGCCAGTGCCCGCGCGGCCGCGGCAAGTGCCACGCGGGGGAGTGCTCGCGCGGCCGCGGCAAGCACCGCGCGGGGCCGGTGCCCGCGCGGCTGCGGCAAGTGCCGCGCGGGAGAGCGCCCGCGCGGTCGAGGCACGCGCCGCGTGGGCCAAAGCCCGCGCGGCCGCAGCCAGTGACGCGCGGGCGGGCGCCCGCGCGGCTGGGGCGCGCGCCGCGCGGGGCCATGCCCACGCGGCCGCGGTTGGTGCCGCGCGGGCGGGCGCCCGCGCGGCGGTGGTGCATGCCGCGCGGGGCCTTGCCCGCGCGGCTACGGTTTGTGCCTCGCGGGCGGGAGCCCGCGCGGCAGTGGCAGGGCGTGCCGCGCGGGGCCCATGCCCGCGCGGCCGCGGTTAATGCCGCGCGGACGGGCGCCCGCGCGGTTGCGGCGCGTGCAGCGTGGGGTCGGTGCCCGCGTGGCCGCGGCAAGTGCCGCGCGGGGCCGTCGCCCGCGCGGCCGCGGCTTGCGCCGTGTGGGGCTGAGGTCCGCACGGTTGCGGAGGGTGCCGCGCGGGGTTGGTGCCCGCGCGGCCGCGGCTTGCACCGTGCGGGGCTAGGGCCCGCGCGGTGATGGCTAATTCCCTAGCCCCGCGCGGTCACGGCAAATGCCACGCGGGGCTGGTGCCCGCGCGGCCGTACGACCCGCAACGCCGCGGGGGGGGGGGGGGGCCGCGTCGCTCGACGCGCGCGGGCGCCACCGCTGGGTCAAGTTGTCATTAGTGTTTTGGAGTTGTTGGGCTCGATTTATCCACTATTATATTTCTGATCTGACCATGGCTCTTTTGGGGACTACTTCTAGGTCCCGGCGTCAACAGAGAGCAAGGTTCGGTCTCCGGAGTGCACGTTTCGCATAATCGAGGTGGGTAGGTGCTGGTAATTACCGGTGTGGTGTCGTTCCCCGATACTCGTTTTGATAAAGTAGATATGTTTGGTAGTTTGACTAACCCCATAGCATGTGTATCCCTTTTTATTATGTTAATCAAAGCGGCTGCGGTCGCAGGAGCGTTATACTATTCTGACTAAAGCGGCTGAGGTCGCAAGGCAATAAATACACTCATATTGCTTACACGCACACCGGCAGTTTGGCCACTACACAGGGTGTATTTTTTCGGAAAGATGGTAAGTTGTTCTTACCCGTGTACCCCACAAGGAGAGGTTAGTGGGGACCCCTCAAGGAGAGGCAACTGCTACTTGGGCAGTGGAGGGGTTGGAGGCACCAAGAAGATGAGTACGGTATTGGGGTTGGGGCCCAAAATATTCTGGAAGCTGGGGTAGGTGCCCAGTGTGACTTTCGACAGGGATTTAGCTATACATGAGGGGAGGGGAAAAGTAAATGCTCCAGTGATTCGGTGTGTTCTTTCTGTTATTGCATTTACTTATATGTTTCTCTACTTTATCAGTCACTGACAACGCACACTGTGACAGGTTCGAATAGGGGTGGAATTCGGGACGACGGTGAGGCATCAGTTAGAGGACCCTAGCCATGAGGGCTAGTAAACGATACGTTATCTTCTTTACTTTTGGTTAATTCGTCATACTATGGTTATTTAAACTGTGATACATATACTGTGGTTGCTGATGGATGTTGGAATGATGTTTTCCTATAACTAATTGGTAAATGTAGGATGTGTATTTGCGGCAAGTTTTCAAATGCAAACCCGGTTTCAAAAGCGTTTTCAAAGCGGGTGCCGTGTGGGCACTGATTTTAAAACCCGTGGATTTATCCTTTCAAGTTAACGGCCGCCCAAAGAGTTTGCGAAAACGTTTTGGAAAAGCTGGGTGTCGAGCGGGCACCGATTTACAAAACCCATGGGTTTATGCTATAGGCTGTATGAGATAGCGGTGATGGTATGATTTTTGTATTCTTTCCTATTTGTCTGTCATGGTTGGAATGGTTAAAGTATGTGCTCTAGTGGTAACGCCATGCATATACAAAGAAGACTCCGCCCGTTTGGGGAGTGAATTTGTATATGTGGCGGGTCTGATACACGCCGGGGACGAGGTCTATTAAAAAAAAAAAAAATAGGTACGTTTTCCGCTCTTTTAGAACCTCCGGGGCGTGACAGATTATATGGTATCAGAGAAAACGACTTTAACCACTGTGGCCAGTGACCAACATCCACAGAATGTATTATCACGAGTGACTAACCATGTTGATAACCAAAGTATAGGTGTGTCACGTATGAGCGTGAGCGCAGGGAAAAAGGGATAGAGTCCCAGTGTTCGTAGGTCAAGGGGCTTGACCAATTAAGTCTAGAACTAACTTGCTTTCTTTGTATGCACGGTTAATGGCCCGAAAGCGCTCTTCAATCGATGGTGCAGAAGCGGATCCGACGGTTCCGGCAACAGTGGAGAATCGGCTACTCCAACAACGGATTACGCGACATGGCTTAGCGCTTTCTTTTTTTTCATTAGGAAAGACGAACCCCACATGGCTCGCCTTCACAAGGAAGGTCTACATAGCGACACTATTCGGGTAATACCGACGGTGGGTTTACCCACTTACCGAGAAGTGATCGACAGGACCACTGTGGTGGGGCGGGAATTGGCCGTTTCACGCACCTGGCAGAAGAATCATGAGCCTACCGGGGGCCGAAACGACCCCAGCCATAACGCGGGAATGACTTTCCCAACGGGAGCCGACCACCCCAGTGTCCGAAGACACCGCAAGGAACCTCAAACACATCAGACAAGGTAATCGATACGTCATGGAGTATCGACAAGAATATGTAAAGTTGGCCAGTTGTGTTTCCTTTGTTATAAGGGTTGAAGCTCACAAAGCCCGCCTCTTCGTAGACGGATTGCGGAGTAATATTTTCGAAGTTGTGCAAGCGGTGGAACTTCACACCTTCCAGAAAGTGGTGGATAGGGCCACCATAGTGGAGCGCGGATTCGTGGTGACGCGCGCCCGACGAGAGGACTCGGAGTACAACAAGGACAAGAAACGACCCCAGCCCTTCTTCGGAGGGGGATTTTCTAGCAGGGACCGGCCATACATCATCTACAGAGGAGCACCCCGGGGGAAATTATTCGTTTCAGGAAGCACGACCATTGCTTCTAATATGACAAACTGGGACAGTTCCGCTTTAACTGCCCCGAACCCGGGAACAATTCTTCGGAGTCACGACACGGGTGAGAGGTCTTATGCGACGACACGATAAAGGACGCACTACCCGAGGGGAGTAGTAGCAGGAAAGACCCCTTACGAAGAGTAATGTTGGTCTTGACCCCAGGAGAACCTTTAGAAGCAAATACTTTGTACCTTCCTGCCCAATAAGGATGTGAAGACTTAGTTGTCTTTGGTGTTGGCCATTTATTTATGGGTCAAATAGGTCCAACTTCCTGCCTTGAGAAAATAGGCCCAGGGGACTAGTAAGTTGAATTGGGTGAGCCCAATAAGTTGAGTAGGCTGCGGTCCACAATAGACCTAACGGCAAGAGGCCCAACAATAGACCCAACGACAAGGTGGGTTGAGTCCGGTCGAGGTCTGTGGCACTGTGTATGTACGCTTTAAGTGAATCTGTTGCGTACCTCTAAAAGCTCGAGCTTTTGGGGTCGATGGTTAGCACCCACGATCCGACATTCGTGACTTAGTGGTGTCACTGCTAAGAGAATTCGAGGGGATACTCGGAAGGGATGGGCTTACCGAGTAACAGGTGCTAGTCGATTGCGAGAAACCGAGCGTGCCATCGTGGGGCACACCCGTTCTATTCGTACGGAAGAAGGACGGGAATCTGCGATTGCGCATCGACAATCGGGGAATAGATAAGGTCATAGTAAAGAACAATTACCCCACATTTCGGACCTATTCGACCAACTACCAGGAGCGACGGCGTCTTCAAAGATTGATCTGCAGTCCGGCTATCGCCAGGTTAAAGTCCGGAGAGATGACATACCGAAAACAGTCCTTCGAACTCGGAAAGGTCATTACGAGTTTACGGCTATACCGGGTGGACTCATTGCCGCTCCAGCGGTGTTCATGAAAGAGATGAACAGGATCATGGAACCTTTCCTAGACCAGTTTGTAGTAATCTTTATAGATGACATCCCGATCTACGCTCTCACGGACAAAGAGCACGAGGAACACTTGCGAGTGATCCTCCAGACCCTCCGGTACCAGAAAGTGTATGCCAAACTCAAAAGGGGTGAGTTCTGGCTCCGCGAGGTAGACTTGTTGGGACACATAGTCTCAGTGTCGGGAATAGTGGAGGACCCGAGGAAGATAGAATCTGTGACCGACTGGGCTCGGCCAACGACGGGGACAGAAATTCGAAGCTTTCTAGGACTGGCGGGGTACTACAGACGTTTCGAGGAAGACTTCTCAAAGATGGCCGCTCCCGTGAATCAACTAACCCGGAAAGGGGAGAAATTCGTCTGGTCAACCCAATACCACAAGAGCTTCGAGGAGCTGAAGGACAGACTCACGCGAGCACCGGTACTCACCTTGCCACAGCCCGGTGAGGACTACGAGATTTATTGTGACGCATCTCGAAGCGGACTGGGAAGCGTACTGATGCAACAGGGGAAAGTCATAGCATATGCATCAAGACAGCTCAAGGATTATGAGTAGAACTATCCTACACATGACTTGGAGCTCGCGGCAATCGTGTTTGCGTTAAAGCTCTGGAGGCACTACCTCTACGGGGCGCACTATAATGTGTACTCCGACCACCAGAGCCTCAAATACTTGTTTACGCAAAAGGAATTGAACTTACGACAACGACGGTGGTTGGAACTACTTAAGGACTACGATTTGTCCATTTATTACCACCCCGGAAAGGCAAACGTGGTGGCCGATGCCTTGAGCCGCAAGGGACAGGTGGGGGAGACGGCACTGAGCGCCCTTACCCAACAGGATCGGCTAATTGCACAATTCTCGCAACTGAGACTGGAGGTAGTGCTAGCAGGAGCAGTTGCGGAATTTCTGTCCTTAGTAATAAAGCCTACGCTGATAGAGAGGATTGCGGAAGGCTAAGCGACGGACACACATCTACAGCAGGTGCGGGACAGGTCATCCTCGAAACCAAGTCGGGATTTCCTGATCGGCACTGACGACGTGTTGAGGTTCCGGGGATGGGTCTGCGTGCCCGAAATGCCGGAATTGAGAAAAGAAATTCTGACAGAAGTGCATAATGCCCCTTACACTGCGCATCCCGGAGGTACAAAAATGTACAGAGATCTGAGGCAGACCTTCTGGTGGCCTAAATTAAAGAACAATGTGACGCAGTTCGTGGCACGATGCTTAGTGTGCCAACAGGTGAAGGCGGAACATCAGTGACCAGCGGGAAAGCTACAACCATTGCCCATACCGGAGTGGAAATGGGAATGGATCACCATGGATTTTGTGACCGGTTTTCCGCGATCGCAACAAGGACATGACGCGATATGGGTCATTGTGGACCGTCTGACGAAATCGGCCCACTTTATACCGATTCACACGACGCGGAGTAGAGATTGGCTGGCGCAGACCTATATCGACGAGGTGGTGAGGTTGCATGGAGTACCGTCATCCATAACCTCGGACAGGGACACACGCTTCGTGTCAAACTTCTGGCGGAGTCTGCAGCAGGCACTGGGAACCAAGCTGTAGTTTAGCACTGCTTTTCACCCGCAGACGGACGGGCAATCGGAACGAGTGATCCAGATTCTCAAAGATATGCTTCGAGCTTGTGTGCTAGACCTGGGGGAGGGATGGTCGCATTACCTACCCCTCGTGGAATTTGCTTACAATAATAGCTATCAAGCTAGTATTCAGATGGCCCCGTACGAAGCCTTGTACGGACGCCGGTGTCGATCGCCTATTTGCTGTGACGATTTGGGAGAACGGAAGCTCTTGGGGCCAGACCTCGTAGAGGAAACAGAAACAAAGGTGCGCCTTATCAGGCAGCGGTTGTTGACCGCCCAGAGCCAGCAGAAAAGTTACGCGGACCAGAGGCGACGGGAATTGGAATTTGCGGTAGGGGATCATGTGTTGCTACGCGTGTCACCGTCTAAGGGGACAAGACGGTTCGGCATACGAGGGAAGTTGAGCCCACGGTATGTGGGACCGTTCGAAATTTTGGAGCGCGTGGGCCCGGTGGCTTACCGGTTGGCCTTACCGCCAAATCTTGAACGGGTGCACAACGTTTTCCACGTTTCGATGCTCCGGAAGTACTTATCTGACCCGTCGCATGTCCTCGACGCCTCGGTCGTTGAACTGCGGGAAGACTTGAGCTTCGAAGAAACGCCGATGCGGATCTTGGCAAGAGAATAAAAGATCCTTCGAAACCGGACGATCCCCTACGTAAAGGTGCAATGGAGTAACCACGAGGAGCGCGAGGCGACGTGGGAACTTGAAACGAAAATGAGAGAGTGTTACCCCGAGTTATTTAGCGAGGGTTGAGGTTAAGTTTCGAGAACGAAACTTCTTTTAAGAGGTGAGTGGTGTAATATCATAGATTTTTGTAACACTTTATACCTCCTGCTAATAAAGTTTCCGTTTAAAGTAACTAATGTAATGGGTTTACTTAAGTCGATAATTTGGAGGTGAGGGTATTTTTCTGCGATCGAGCTCGGAAAACGGAGAACGGCAGTGCGATCGGATCCGGATTCCGACTTACGGAACTCCCAGAAAGGGGTAGAAAGTGATCGCAATGGCCAAGGGGTGCATCGAAATCCGCGTAAGTGATTTGGCACGCTTTCAGAGGAAAAAGAGGGATTTATCTTTAAAGAACTATCTTTAAAGAATTATCCCGAAGGATCTTATCTGAGGAATTAATTAATTGAGGAATTAATTAATTAGGATTTTAAAATACCCGATGTAGATTTTGTCGTACAAAAAGATTAATTTGTGACTTCTCCCGAAAGAAAGAAAGAAAAAAAAAGAGAGAAAAGGAAAAAGGCGAAACCCTAACCGGAAGGAAACGAGAGGAAGGAACGAGCGAAAGAAAAGGGAAAAGGAGAAACCCTAATCGGAAGGAAACGGTGGAAAAGAAGGAGAAGGCTAAAGGACCCAAACCCTCCCGACGAATGTGCCGAAGCCGGGAGCGTGAACGGATCACCGTCTCCAATGATTAGAGGTAAACTAGATTTATTTTCGTATAGTTTCGCTCGGTTTTCGGTTTCGGTCTTTCGCGGAGTCTTAGGAGTAGCCGTTTGCTACCCAATGCGTCGCGCCGCGAAGCCCTAGGGCATCGCCGCCGCGACCGTAATACGCGCCATGCGGGGACGGTGCCCTCGCGGCCACGGCTAGAGCCGCGCGGGACCAAGGTCCCCGCGTGGCCGCGGCTAGGGTAAGCGCCGCGCGGGGCCGGTGCCCGCGCGGTCGCGGCAAGCGCCGCGCGGGGCCAGTGCCTGCGCGGCCGCTGCAAGTGCCGCGCGGGCGAGTGCCCGCGCGGCCGCGGCAAGCGCCGCGCGGGGCCGGTGCCCGCGCGGCTGCGGCAAGTGCCGCGCGGGCGAGCGCCCGCGCAGTCGAGGCACGCGCCGCGCGAGGCCCAAGCCCGCGCGGCCACAGCCAGTCCCGCGCGGGCGGGCGCCCGCGCGGCTGGGGCGCACGCTGCGCGGGGCCATGCCCGCTCGGCCGCGGCTGGTGCCGCGCGGGCGGGCGCCCGCGCGGCGGCGGTGCATGCCGCGCGGGGCCTTGCCCGCACGGGCGGGCGCCCGCTCGGCGGCGGCAGCGCGTGCCGCGCGGGGCCCATACCCGTGCGGCCGCGGCTAATGCCGCTTGAACGGGCGCCCGCGCGGTTGTGGCGCGTGCAGCGCGGGGTCGGTGCCCGCGCGGCCGCGGCAAGTGCTGCGCAGGGCCGGCGCCCGCGCGGCCGCGGCTTGCGCCATGCGGGGCTAAGGTCCGCACGGTTGCGTAGGGTGCCGCGCGGGGTTGGTGCCCACGCGGCCGCGGCTTGCACCGCGCGGGGCTAGGGTCCGCGCGGTCACGGCAAATGCCGCGGGGGGCTGGTGCCCGCGCGGCCGTACGACCCGCAACGCCGTGGGGGGGCGGCCGCGTCGCTCGACGCGCGCGGGCGCCACTGCCGGGTCATGTTGTCATTAGTGTTTTTGAGTTGTTGGGCTCGGTTTATCCACTATTATATTTCTGATCTGACCACGGCTCTTTTGCGGACTACTTCTAGGTCCGGGCGTCAATAGAGAGCAAGGTTCGGTCTCCGGAGTGCACGTTTCGCATAATCGTGTTCGGTAGGTTTTGGTTATTATCGGTGTGGTGTCGTTCCCGGATACTCGTTTTGATAAAGTAGATATGTTTGGTAGTTTGACTAACCCCATAGCATGTGAATCCCTTTTTATTATGTTAATCAAAGCGGCTGCGGTCGCTGGAGCGTTATACTATTCTGACTAAAACGGCTGAGGTCGCAAGGCAATAAATACACTCATATGGCTTATACGCACACCGCCAGTTTGGCCACTGCACAGGGTGTATTTTTCCGAAAAGATGGTAAGTTGTTTTTACCCGTGTACCCCACAAGGAGACGTTAGTGGGGACCCCTCAAGGAGAGGCGACTGCTACTTGTGCAGTGGAGGGGTTGGAGGCACGAAGAAGATGAGTACGGTATTGGGGTTGGGGCCCAAAATATTCTGGAAGCTGTGGTAGGTTCCCAGTGTGACTTTCGACAGGAATTTAGCGATACATGAGGGGAGGGGAAAAGTAAATGCTCCAGTGATTCGGTGTGTTCTTTCTGTTATTGCATTTACTTATATGTTTCTCTACGTTATCAGTCACTGACAACCCACACTGTGACAGGTTCGAATAGGGGTGGAATTTGGGACGACGGTGAGGCATCAATTAGAGGACCCTAGCCATGAGGGCTAGTAAACGATACGTTATCTTCTTTACTTTTGGTTAATTCGTCATACTATGGTTAGTTAAACTGTGATACATATACTGTGGTTTCTGATGGATGTTGGAATGATGTTTTCCTATAACTAATTGGTAAATGTAGGATGTGTATTTGCGGCAAGTTTTCAAATGCAAACCCGGTTTCAAAAGCGTTTTCAAAGCGGGTGCCGTGTGGGCACCGATTTTAAAACCCGTGGATTTATCCTTTCAAGTTAACGGCCGCCCAAAGAGTTTGCGAAAACGTTTTGGAAAAGCTAGGTGTCGAGCAGGCACCGATTTACAAAACCCATGGGTTTATGCTATAGGCTGTATGAGATAGCGGTGATGGTATGATTTTTGTATTCTTTCCTATTTGTCTGTCATGGTTGGAATAGTTAAAGTATGTGCTCTAGTGGTAACGCCGTGCATATACAAAGGAGACTCCGCCCGTTTGGGGAGTGAATTTGTATATGTGGCGGGTCTGATACGCGCCGGGGGCGAGGTCTATTAAAAAAAAAAAAAGGGTACGTTTTCCGCTCTTTTAGAACCTCCGGGGCGTGACAGAACTAAATATCATTAAAAATGGGTTTCTCCTCAAATCAAGATAGTTTTTCAAAAAGGGAACTACTTTAATCCTCACCCTGTGTGGGTTGAGTGGAAATGGTTTTCAATAACAAATGTCACCTTTTTCTTGTAAACCTCCCCACTCGAAAGGATTCGAGTTGTCTGGGTTCTAGGGGCCGTTCCTTTGTCGGGACGAAAGCCACGGGGGCCAAGCCTGGAACCTGTTCTTGTTTGATAGGGTTGTAGGTGTAGGTCTCCCGGAACTTTCAGGCCCTGGTTGGTGTCTTCTGCGTGTTGTACCGAGGTTATTGTGTTCCCGAACTATAAGGGGGTCGGGAACTTCGATAGGCGGAGCCTAGAGTCTGTTCTTGTTTGTTAGGGTTCTAAGCACCGGCCTATCGGGTTTTCGAACCCTTATGGTGTCGGTCTTTCCTGTGAGTTTAGTGTTCTGTTGTGGGAGCCGTCTGGTGGACGGTGGTCCCGGCTGTGTGGTTTTCCAGCCTGTGAGTGAGCGTTGGTGTTGTTGTCGATCTTGTTGATCGTGGTTTGGACTATAGCCTGCATGAGCCATATTGAGCTCGACAGAGATGCGCGGATACTTTCCTCGGTGGGGTCGCGCCCCTCGAGTGCCACTCCGGAGTTGGGCCTGTTACTTGCTATCGCGACTTGTCGACGCAGTCTCTCTAGCTGGGCCAGTTTTGGGAGTCACGGACACCCTACGGTAGACCCGTCCTTTTGTGGATGTGCGGCAGTAGGTGGGCGCAGGTTTGACTGGACCCTATGCGGCAGTCAGTGTAGATTGGGTGACTATATTTGAGTATTAGTAGATGCATCATGTTTCCATCTGTTCCTCTTTTTGAGCATCTAAATAGAGGCATAGTAGCTGTAGAGTTTATTTTCCAGCTCTTTCCTTTCAGCACTGTTTTTGTTACTTTATGCCTCTAGTAGACTTAGTGGGCAGACCGTCGGGCTTGTTGGCGGCACCCACTGAGAACTACTGTGGGATGTAGTTCTCACACCCGCCGTGGTGTATTCTTCCCCAGGGACTTCTGCTTCTGTTCCTACTGCACCAGTTGCTGATCCTGCTGATCGAGGTAAGGGAGTCGTGAGATAGATCCCTACCAGTCGTCCTCCAGAGAGAGTAGATGTACCCACTTTGTATGTTTTGAGAGAGTTACTTTTGAGTGATCCTTGTAGTGAGGTATAGAGTTGTACTTTTCTTGTATCTTTGAGAGACTTTTGTATTTTGAGGACTTATTTGTAGCTATTTAATTCCTTTTTCAGCTTTTTACTTTCAGCTCTAATATCTGTATAGTATAGTTGATCTTTTGCAGGTTAGTCGCTTCGTCTATACGGGGCTTCCCGTATAGGCGGCGGATCTGTCGGCGCGCCCGGGTCGCAGTTTCGACACCGGGGCGTGACACGCCGCGCCTCCCCGTGGACCGAGCTGCGTGGGCCGGCCAATGACAGGCCGCCACGTGGCTCAGGCCGGTCCACGGTCTCCCCCCATGCACCGAAAATCCCTGAAAACTTCCGGAAGCCCGTTTTTGGTCATCTGGACTCAAAATTTAACAAGCAAATAGCCGTTTTCCAGCGTTTTTCCGCGCTGAATCCAAATCCAACCTCTGTTTGGCCCAAACCTTTTCTAAAATTCGGCAAATGTAGCCAAAGGCCATTTTAGCTAAAGATATCTCACGGGGTCCATCTGTGGCATCCCTTTGATGCACTATGGGCCAGACACACCAACACTAGGTGTTCTACATAGTGGATTCACCGGAGAGGTTGCATGGGAATCTGGATCACTACATTGTGCGTCATATGTTGCACTCGGGCCTGGGGGCTGAGTGGGGTCTGCTAGCTGTGTTTGGCCAGTGTTAGTGTTTTGGGAACCGTTTTGGGTAAACGGTGGTCCCGGATCGTTGGGTATCTCTCTGTTTTGGTCATCACCACCAAGTTGAGATCGTGGTGAGCATGTGTTATTAGGACCTTGAACCCAGAATGTTTTTGGACACTCATGATTTTAGTAAACTAGTGTTTTTCCTTCCGAATTTCTAGCGGTTGCCGGAGCCTGTTCTTGTTTGATTGGGCGAGGGCATCAATCCTTTGGGGTCCGGAAAATAAATTTGTTTTCAACTGATTTTCCCAAGAACAAAAATCTATAAAAGTTGGTTTTCTCAACTTAAGACGGTATTTTATAATAAAGGTCATCTTTTCTCCTAAATTTTCCTCACCCGACAGGGGTGAGTGATCTAGGTTCTAAGGGCTGATTTCTTTCTGGGGTCGAAAGCAACGGGAGGCTACGCCTATAGCCTGTTCTTGTTTGATTCGGGTCGTAGGTATTAGTCTCCCGGGGTTTTCGGACCCTCCGCTATTTTGGCTGTAGAGTATCTCCAGCCAGTGGGTTTAGCATGTTGAGATGGTTTCCCACTTTAACCGAGGGAGCCGAATTCCTGAACGGTAAGGGATCGAGAACTTCGATAGGCTAAGCCTAGAGTCTGTTCTTGTTTGATTGGGGTTCTAGGCACCGGCCTAACGAGATTCTCGGACCCTTGTTGTGTCAGACGGTTCTTCTCGTCTATGAGTGGGGTGTCGTTTTGGGAGCCGTTTGGGTTGACGGCGGACCCAGTGGTGGTGTACTTTCTTTAGTGGGTTAGCATTCTGAGACTTAGTCGTGGAGAGTTCTCCGACTGAGAGATGGTTATTTGGGTGTTCGAGTTTCCGATCTATTTAATCGTGGATTATAGCCTGCATGTGCCACCTTTGCCAGATGAGACACGCTTGAGCTCGGTGGGGTCGCTCCCCACGAGTTACGCTCCGGATGCGATGATGATGATGCACCTAGTTGATACACTAGAGGTCGCTTTGAGTGATAATTATTATATTATTTCCAGTTTGTGCCGTGGCGCGCGCGAGGTGTCCCTTGGAGCCGGGCGAACGCGCGGGTGCTTGTTCGACGACGCGCCGACTTTAAAGTTGGTTCCGCTCGTCTTTTCGCGGTGTTTTCCGGCACAGTTTTGGGGTTCACCCTTTTGGATTTTGGGTTTTTACCCCTTATCTTTGTGCTTGCTGGGACTGTTGACCTACAACCTAGGCTCTGATACCACTCTAATCTGTCACGCCCCAGGGTCGAAACTACGACTCGGGCTCGCCAACAGATCCGCCGCCTATGCAAAACCCCGCACAGGCGAAGCGTCTAACTGCAAGAAAATGTACTACAGCTAACAGATATCAGAGCTATAAATAAAAATCTGCTGTAAAACTAAAATCAACCACTGTACAACTGGAAATAATATAATAATGTCCAATTCCCAAAAATGATAATCATACAATATCCTCAGATACAAAATCCAGAACTATACAGGGAGGTAACTCCAATAAATACATCAGTGTACAGGCTCTCAATACAAGATATCCTCAATACAACAGTCTCTCAAAAGAGGAAATAAAATAACTAATCTACTGAAGATCTCCTCTGAAAAGGTACCGCTACTCTCCAACGACGGGTAGGGATGTAGCTCGCGACTCCCTCGCCTCGATCAACAACCGCAGAATCAGCAACACCCGCTAAGACTCTGCAAAACAAAGGAGAGAAAATAAAAAGGAGGGGGAAAACCCCCAAAGGGTGTGAGAACTACACCAAAAAGGGAGTTCTCAGTGGGTACCACCGCCAGGCCCGACGATCTGCCCACCAAGACTACTAAAGGCATTAGATAACAATGCAGTAAAAACTGAACTAGAAAGGCTGGAGATACTCTACAGCTACCATGCCTCTATCTACATGCTCAATGGGTGGTACAGATAAAAATATATGCAACTACTCGCACCCGAGGTGCTCAATCGACCCAATCGAACTGACTGCCTCATAGGGTCCAGTCAAGCCTGCGCCTACCTACTGCCGTTACATCCGAGGACCGGACTTACGTAGGGCGTCCGTGACTGCCAAAACTGGCCTAGCCAGATGGACTGTGTCGACAAGTCGCGATACAAAAGTAATAGATCCACTCCGGACGTGGCACTCGAGGGGCACGACCCCACCGAGAAGAAAGGTATCCGCGCATCTCTGTCGAGCTCAAAGTGGCTCCTGCAGGCTATAATCAAAATCCACGCTCACTCTCAGAACAGAAGGACTCAAGATCCTCAAACATCTCGCACGACGGTCTGAGTACTCTCGACGACTCAGCTAACCAGCTCTCACGAATCTCGAGACACTAACGAACTCAACCAACTCGTGGTACAAAACACACTGCCTGGAGATACTCTACAGCCGGGACCACCGTCGACCCAAACGGCTCCCAAAACGAAACACCTAGCTCGCCACGCTAAACACACAGGCTGGAGGTACTCCACAGCCGGAATCGACCCACAACTCAGGGCTAACAAGACTGGTCGGACGACACTCAACGACCCGGGACCACCGTCAATCCGAACGGTTCCCAACAACACTAACACACATCTAAACTCAGCTACCAGACTCCACTCGGCCCCTAGGCACGAGTGCAATAATAAAAGTATTTGACCGAATAGGCCCAATCAAATGAACCGGTATAAAACCCGGTACTGCCTGCTCTGTCATCAATCTCACGAACTCAGTATCATAAAATAGCAGGACTGGATCACGACTCTGAACAAGGTGGGAAACCTATCCACTAAAGGGAAATCTAATACCCAATCTGATGCATAAGTACATATCCGGTCAACCACCCAATATCCGCGGTCGCCGCAAAACCCCACAAGTCCACAAACTAAATCCAATCTGTCTCAGACACACAGTCCCGACTACACTATCCCAAACCCCTGCTCGAATCCGAGCAACATGAATCTAGGAGAAAAGGAGGAAGAACAAACATGGTTTCTCCTAAGTCGGATTTCAACAAGATAGTGTAGCAGTAAAAGATGGCCTATCTAGATGTCCATTCAAGCATGGTTTTGTCCTCAGAAACGATAAAAGAGAGTGAAACATATAATAACAAGGCATGCTAAAGTATTCCTACTATGATATACCAATCTCACATAAATAGGCCAAAGAATACTCATGTATGATCTCTGTATCATCTAGTGTGGGATAAATATAACCGTTTACCATATGCTAAGTCTTCAATTCACCAAACATGTACAATAATCAGGTAAGCATCAATCCACATGATCTAGACCATTTCCGTGCTTACCTCTCACTCATATTGGTTGTACATTAAATTATGCATGCTATCAATCATAGAAGGTTGCATTCCCATAGGTAAGCTTACATTAACCATACATAAACATCCACTATTACAACTCCCATAAGGCACAACCTGCATATAAACCTTGCCATTCCCTTATACAGTTACCTTTACTAAACTTACATACCTAAAGTGCTTAATCCAAGGCAAACCTGAAGTCGGTGAAGAGCGTGGCCACTTACTAACAAATTCCACTGGACCTGCATCCTCGGTACATGCCGCACAAGCCTTGGCTCCAATCAACATCCCGCCAACAATACTACACAACAACAACTCAACATCACACACAATCCAATATACAAGTACCCTCATGAACATGCTGTCACTCAAGAAACAGTCAAGAACTGTGCCATTTTTACCTGCGAGATAAGCTCAAGAAATTCCAGAAAAAAATACCGTCGCGACCGTCGCGGCGAGCCGATCGAAATGAGTACCTGCACGTCCCAAACTGAGTTTCGTACATCAAGATAAAAATCCGACAAGGTGACCCTCTCAAAAGAATCCTGTACAAAAAAATCTGTAGCACTTTGCTCTGGAAAATGGGATTTTTCACCTTCGGGAGAAACTCAAAAAAATCCAGGAAAATTTGAGGACGTTCCTTGCGTTGCGTAGATGCAAAACAACTACAGAAACGCCTCCATCCGATGCCCGAGCGCAAAGTTATCGCCGAAACACTGTGGCGCTATCCAAAACTCCGCCAAAGAAAAAGGGTCAAAATAAAGCTCGGAAAACTCCAAGATAGATTCGAAAAGAGGGGGAGCTCAACACAACAGTCGTAGCCCTACCTGTCATGAAGCTAACGGCGCAAGAA
Organism: Tillandsia leiboldiana; assembly: GCA_029204045.2. NCBI lineage: Eukaryota > Viridiplantae > Streptophyta > Magnoliopsida > Poales > Bromeliaceae > Tillandsia > Tillandsia leiboldiana. The sequence goes on along the minus strand of CM055063.1, from coordinate 39,155,110 downwards.
TCGCGGGAAACGGAGGTCGGAGTAAGCCCGGGGAGCTCGTTCACCGAAATGCGACGGAAGAGAACAACCAAGAAGAAACGCCGCATCGCGTCGGAAAATCAAAAACCTCGAAGTGCGTGCCACCAAAAATCCCAAAAATCCATCAGAGTGTGGAGAAGAGGAAGGGGAGGAACTTTCCTGTAGAAGCCGCGCGGAGAAGGGTCTCAGAAAAACCAGAAAACGAGCAACGGAGGGGGAAAATGCCTATTTATAGGCTGAAGAAACAAATTAGGAAATGACCGGGGTGTCCCTAGTTTCGGGCGCCCGAATCATTCGGGCGCCAACAGTGCACCCAAAAATCCCCCCCTTGCGATGCGTCCGAATCGCAAGGGAGACGCCACATCATCGCAACACAGCAAACAGCCAAACTGGCCACTCACCTGACGACGCGTGGCCTGCCGTGGTGCTGACGCGTGGCGCGCACCCGGTCAACGCGCGCCAGCCGCGCACGTGTGCGCGCTGCCAGCGCCGCCTGCGACCCCTGCCAGGCACGCGCCCCGAGGCCGCCCCCGCCTGGTCCGTGGTCCTGGTCCACTACACCGACCAATCCTACGCGGCCACGTGTCCCAGGGCAAACCAATAGGAAGGCGACACGTGGCACGCCGCCCCCGTGCACCGCGCGCCTGCCCGCGCGCCCGCGCAACTGCCCGAGCCAACTCCACCGCCTGCCCGAGCCCGCGCCGCTGCGCTCCGTCGCTGCCCGCCGGCCGCCGGAACAGTGCCACGTGCCTCAAAATCCGTGCGCGTCATCCGAGCTCCGAAAAATACAAGTGAATAGTCCATTTTCATCGTTTTCGCACGCTGAATCCAAATCCGCTGTCCGTTTTGCCAAATTCCAACTCTAAAAATTGTCGAATGCATCCGGAAAGGTATTCTTTTGTCCAAACTTCACGCTGAGTCCAATTAATATCCGCTTCACGCGAAACTACTTCAAGACATCCGACGGGGGCCTCCGATAACTCACGTGATCCCATTTAAGCCCGAAGTCCATCACTTGTGTCCAAATTGTACACCAACACCACCGACACACCACGTAGGTCTCCGTAAGCTGCCAATCAACCAGTAATCTCATCGTGGGGATCCGGGTCCAAACAACAACTCCGTCACAGGAGTAAAAAACCACGGGACCGATAACACGGTGAAATCCACTAAGATTAAACACGTACAAGGTGTCACGCCGCGGGGTCGAAACTGCGACCCGGGCTCGCCAACAGATCCGTCGCCTATGCAAAACCCCGCACAGGTGAAGCATCCAACCTGCAAGAAAAGGTACTACAGCTAACAGATATCAGAGCTATAAGTAAAAATCTACTGTAAAACTAAAATCAACCACTGTACAACTGGAAATAATACAATAATGTCCATCTCCCAAAAAGAAAATCACACAATATCCTCATATACAAAACCCAGAACTCAACAGGGAGGTATCTCCAATAAATACACCAGTGTACAGGCTCTCAATACATATCATGTCCTCACTACATCAGTCTCTCAAAAGAGGAAAATAAATAACTAATCTACTAAAGATCTCCTCTGAAGGGTACCGCTACTCTCCAACGACGGGTAGGGATCTAGCTCGCGACTCCCTCGCCTCGATCAACAACCGCAGAATCAACAACACCCGCTAAGACTCTGCAAAACAAAGAAGAGAAAAGAAAGGGGGGGGGGGGGAAACCCCCAATGGGTGTGAGAACTACACCAAAAAGGGAGTTCTCAGTTCGTACCACCGCCAGGCCCGACGATCTGCCCACTAAGTCCACTAGAGGCATAAGATAACCAATGTAGTGAAAACTGAACAAGAAAGCTGGAGACCCCTCAACAGCTACCATGCCTCTTCTAAATGCTCAAAATGGGAGAACCAAAGAATGGTATGCAACCACTAGCACATGAAGTGCACAATCGACCCAATCGAGCAGACTGCAACATCTGGTCCAGTCAAACCTGCGCCCACCTACAACCACCTCCCACTGCCGGGCAGGAATTACGTAGGGTGTCCAAAGAGACTAACTCGCTATCGAGTAGTGGCTCATGCAGGCTATAGTCGAAATCCACGCTCTCTCTCTCAGAACGGGTAGATTCAAGATGCTCAACCTCTCACACAACGGTCAAAGTACTCACAACGACACGGGACCACCGTCAAACCAAACGACTCCCAACGACACTAGCACTGGTCTAAACACAGCTACTAGACTCCACTCAATCCCCCTGACACGAGTGCAACAATAAAGCAAATGCCTGTAATAAACCCAATCTAGTGCCACCAGTAAAACTGGTACTGCCTGCTGTGCCTGCCTGTATCGGGTATGCTGGCCGATGCATAGCACCAATGAAAAGGAGTCTCAAGGACTCAAGTATGTATATCACACACTCCGGAGTGGCACTCGAGGGGAGCGACCCACACGAGTAAAGTGCCTGAGTAATAAGTATAATAGTAGTATAAATCAGCAAGACTGGATCATGACTCTGATCAACCCCGGTCCTCAATCAGATGCAAAGTACTCAATAAGTGGGAAACTCCGTCCACTAGAGAAATCTGGTCCCCAATCTGATGCATAAATAAATATCCGGTCAACCGCCCAATATCCGCGGTTGCCGCAATGCCCCACAAACCATAATCTAAAACCGACCTCCGGTCGACCGCCCAAAGTCCGCGATCACCGCAAAACCCTGCCAGCCTCAATCCAGCACAACCCATCCCTGACACCAATGTCCCGGCTACACTACCCCAAACCCCTGCTCGCACCCGAGCAACACAGACTGCCTGACTAACAAAGAAGGAGAAATGAATAACATGGTTTCTCCTAAGTCAAGTTCTAAAAAGTAGTGTAGTAGTAAAAGATGGCCTAACTATATGTCCATACAGTCATGCAAATATCCTCAAGAAAATGAAATGAGTAAAGCATATAATAGATCCACTACTATAGTATATCAATCTGCATGATCTAGGCCATTCCTCAAGCTTCCGTCTCGATACTAAATGTTGTACAATTAAACAACCATGCTAACAATCACGTAGGGTAAATCCCTTAGGTACGCATTTACTATCCATCATCATGAATATCTAAATCCTGCAAGTCCTCGATAATATTTAACGTGAACATTAATCTTGCAATTCCCTTATACAATCATCCTTCCTAGCTTACCTCACAATAACATACAATTATTGTACCCTAAACATGCATGCATTCTAATATAAGAATTAGAGAACCGTCCACCGGTTCTGGAGATGAAGCAACCCACCTGAAACGCTTTCCGCAGGCAAAGCTGAAGTCGGTGAAGGGAGTGGCCACTTGCTAACAAAATCCGCTGAACCCGCATCCTTGATACAAGTCACGCAAGCTTCAGCTCTAACAACACAATCCCAACATCGCAACACAAACAATAACAACATCACAACACACTCCCAAACAGCACATGCTGTTAGAACAAACCAGCAGGGGAGATAGGGGATTTCACCTACGTACAGTGCTCCAAAAATTCCAGAAAATTCACAGTTGCGATCCTCGCGACGAGTAGCCCCAAAATGAGTATTTATGCGCCCCGTTCCGACACCTGTAGGCCAAGATACATCCGAAACAACACGGTAACATCCAAAATTCCGGCATAATGTTCGCAGATTTTTAGGAATTAATCTAGCAGGAATTACACTTAAGTATCAACATGAGAAATATTCCTCTTAACCTTGTTAACAGATCCATACAAAGAAATCCCCCAAAAACATGCTGAACTCAAAGATATCACTATACAAACATGCTATTCCAACAAAAATCTGCTCTGTAAAAGCAAGCACTACACTGCTGGAAATATTGAGAGTTTTACCTATCCAAACGGGCTCCAAATACAATGAGGAAGGAGGCAATGGATTCCTTGTTGAGAGTAGATAAAGATCGAGCTAAAGAACATCTAATTCTGAGCTCGTATGAGAGAGAAAACCCAAAATTACTCCAAGGTGTCCAATACAAAAATCTGTGCATGAAGGTTGTAGAAAACCCAAATATTCTCCAAGAAATCTCATGATCCAAGTAGAACACTGAATATCAAAGTTGTAGATTTACCTGTCTTGGAGATCCCCTCCAAATTTCAGCTCGAAAATCTAAGAAACGAAGCCTGGGTAAATTTTGCACTAAACTGCGACGATGGAGCTCCGAAAATCCAGCAATAGTGGTTGTGCTCCAACATGGCGAAGATGATGATCAAGGGAGCTCTCATGGCCAACCAAGGTGATGAACATGAAGAAGGGTTGGTGGTGAAGCTCTGCATAAGGTCCCTAGAAAAATCTCAATGTCCAAAGAAGGAAGGAGGAAGGAGGAAGAAGAAAAGGAAGAAGAAGTAGAATAAAAGGAGAAAAAATCTCCAAAATCCCTCTCTCCCTCTAAAGGCCCACGTGCCTGTACGGCTGGCCCATCATGGCCAGCCACATGGCAGCCTGGCGCGCCCCATGGACCGCGACCTTGCACCGGTCCAATGGAGTGCCGCCTCGTGGCACCTCCGGTCCACGGCCAATCCACGCACCCGAAAGTCCTCCAAAACTTCCGGTTGTCCGTGTTCGCTCATCCGGACTCCGAAAAAAACAAGTAAATAGTCCATTTCCATCGTTTTCGCGCGCTGAATCCAAATCCGCTATCTGTTTTGCCAAATTCTATTTCTAAAATTTCTAGAAGGCATCCAAATAAGTAAATCTTGATCCAGATTTCGCGCTGAGTCTAATTTTTGTGTCCAATTTGTGCACAAACACTCCCAATACTCAACATAAGCCTCCAGAAGCTGTTGATCCAACAGTAATCCTTACGAGGGAATTTCGGGTGCTCACATCCTCCCCCACTAAAAGAAAGTTTCGTCCTCGAAACTGACACAACTCAAAAGGAGTCTCAAAAACCAAGGGAAGGTACCCATCAACACCGTCACCAGCTCCCAAGTCGCCACTCACTCTGTCATGCCCCGAGTCCGCCAATTTGTACGGTTCGGGCACGCAACAGACCCGCCAATCTGGTATGACCTTTCACTACCCGAAAGGAACGGTAATATCCATAATCATACAACAAGTATATGCGGAAGCTCAATATCAAAGTACTAAAAATCACTATAAATTTGAAACTTTCATTTTATAAACAAACAATTTAAGCGATAATGAAAGCATATAAGAGTGAACCATAACTTAAATTTATTACACTTTACATTTCTGAACTTGCAAATAAATTTATTACAATTCCTTCACTTTAATTCCTCACCATACAAAGTTCACTCAAGAAATAAATAAAAGGGATACCTCTGCTAGACCCTCTAGGTCTCTATGCTGCTGGGCCCTTGCCCCTGTCGTATGCCTCGCCGTCTGCATCTGAACCGTCTCGTCCGCTGTATCCATACCCGAACCTATGGGGGGGGGGGGTCACCCAAGGGGTGTGAGAACTCCGACAGAGTTCCCAGTGGGTTCAACCACCGAGAAAAAAATGTCCTACACCACTTGGTCCAATGGAAGCAATAACAATAGTATGCTAGGAAATCTAAAATCCTCAATATCAAAATGCGGCTAAGCTATATATATATCACTACACTATCTGTATACTCATCGACCCAGCACTACTCTGTCTAGCCATACTAGGCTACTTAGCACCAACTCGGCCACTATGCCACTGTATATAGGGTCAAACTAACCCGGCCACCTTGGCCACTCTATTTTTCTTTATTCTTTAAATTCTGGTGCTTTAGTTCAAGTTAACCCTCATAAATTCTTATCCAACGGGCCCCAGCCCGGTAGTCCTGCTACCATAAGATAAGATTTCTAAGGTTGCCGATAACACCCGCAAGTGTTACCCCGTCCTACGGAAGAAACGTCCCGAACGGGTCTCTACCCGGGAGAGGGGCACTGCCTGCAACTCCAACATGGGCCGCGTTTCACTCCGTTGTTCCGCCCGTTTTATCTTTATATTTTCTTTCTTTTCTTATCTTTTATTTTCTTTCCTCTTGGCTCTTAGCCCTTTTTGCACTTTATGCATTTGTCTTTGGTTCTTAGCCTCTTTGCTTTTATACACTTGCTTTTCCTTCATATTCGAGCTTATAGCTCCCCTTTTTGCCACTGGCAAAACTTATTCTCTTTCTTTGAGCATTTAGCTCCTTGCTTTCACTTTTAGCCTTTCAAAAGTACCTCGTCCGACGGGTCACTGCCCAGGGAGTCCTACTCCACAATGACGAGTCTCAATTTCGAAGGCGCCATTTACATTCTTGTTATGCTCTTTTAGCCGCTTTTAGCTTGCTATTAAGCTTTACCCTTTTTGCATTAATTACCTCTTATCCTAGGTCTCGCCGTCAGGATAACTAGAGGGTCTCTTGGACTCTTATCATTTCTCTTTCTTTTAACTCAAATTGAAGTTAAAGTGATTGTCCATTTGCCCAGACACCCTATGACCCACTCTAGGGTTGTATTATTTAGCTTTTTGACTTTGTGATTACACAAACTTTTCCTTAGAGTTTGACTCTAAGTTGATCACTTTGCTATCAGTTTAATTCTTTAAACTTTGTGGCCACATACTCTTTTCTTTGCCGAACCTGGAGTTACATTATCTCTATTTACCTGTTGCACTTTGCATTTAGAGTTATCTCGACTCTAATCCATTTTCTGTGAGTATAAACTCCACTAGTTCACCTTAGGTTCTCTTACCTAAGTTTCATATCATGTTTAACCTAGAGTTCCTTGACTCTATGTTAACTAGTCTATTCTCAACCCACTAACTTACCTTAGGTTTCCTTTACCTAAGTCTTATATCATGCTCACCTTAGAGTCCTTGACTCTATGTTGATCACTCTATCCAATGTTCTTAGGTTATCTCCTAAGATAATGCCACTCATTCAATCCTAGGATATACTCCTAAGTTTGATGCCACTCATTAACCCTGAGTCTAGGTTTTCTCCTAGTCTTACTACCAGCATGTCCTTTTCCTTATGCTTTCACATGATTCCTAGGGCTATACCCTAACATGATCACCGATAACAAGTAATTGATTCCCTTTTTTACGCATGCCATTATTTCCATATTTAGCAATTCAGAAAAAAAAATCCACTTTTCTATCTGTATCCTTCTACACATGCAAGTTTATCTCTTATTCTAATAATTAGAAAAGTTTACTTCTCTTCTATATCCATCTACACATGCAAAATTCAATCATAATTACCCAACGCCTCTAACAGGCTACTATCATGCTTCAATATCAAAAGCATAGGAAAAAGTGGAGAAGTCACCCATTTTCGGTAGAATCCCCCACCTCGGTGTATTCTTTTGGTCCTTGAAGGAGACAATTTCAACTCCTTGGGTCCGTGAGGCTTCCCTACATTGTAAGGAAGGCAAAAGATAAAGCAATTGCTTTTACATGATTCACTAAAATTCATAAGGCGGTAAAACTAACCCCTTTTTGACAACTAAAAGGGGAAAATTTCTTATTTGATCATTTTCCCCACCAAAAGGCTAATTCTTGATTGGTTCATAAAAATGGGAGGAGAATAATCCTCCCATGGCATGTTGCCAAAAAGAAACTTGCTCAACTCGACCCTGGGTCAAAATGCTCCCAGAAATTTGAGAAAAGCTCAATTTGAGCAATTTCTCCCAATTTACCAATTTTGCATCTGGCAAAATCGAGAAATTGCATTTTTCTCATCGGAGAAAAGAGAAGAGAAGAAATTTTCTCTTCTTTCTTCTTTTCTTCTTTTCTTTTCTATCTTTTTCCTTCTCTTTTCTTCTTTTCTTCCTTTCTTTTTTCTTTCTTTTTTTTTGTAAGGTCTCCTGCTGCTGGGCAGCAGCATGCATAGCTGCTGCCCAGGCAGCAGCTTCTGCTGCAGCTGCTGGCCTGTTGGCAGCAGCAGCTGCAGCAGCAACCATCCCTGCAGCTGCACAAGGCAGCTGCATGAGCAGCTGCCAAGGCAGCTGCCGATGCAGCTGCCCTGCAGCCTGCACATTGCAGCTGCCAAGGCAGCTGCAAGTGCAGCTGCCTGGCAGCTGCCCTCCCTCTCTTTTTCTTTTTTTTTTTTCTTTTTGGCTGCTGGCTGCACATGGCAGCAGCAGCTTAGGCTGCTGCTGCCAAGCCTGCTGGCAGCAGCAGCCTCAGCTGCTGCTGCTGGCCTGTTGGCAGCAGCAGCTCATGCTGCTGCTGCACCTTCTCGTGCTGGCAGCAGCAGCTTGAGCTGCTGCTGAAGGCAGAGAAGAAAGTGAGAAAGAGAGAGAGAGAGAGAGAGAGAGAGAGAGAGAGAGAGAGAGAGAGAGAGAGAATCACCTTTTTTTTTCGGAGAGAAACAACAAAAAAAAACTGAGAGGGGAGGTATTATTCTTCTTCTTCTTCTTCTTCTTCTTCTTCTTCTTCTTCTTCTTCTTCTTCTTCTTCTTCTTTTCTTCTTTCTTTCTCTCTTTCGTTTCCTTTCTTGCTCCAGTAGAAAAGAGAGAGGGAGAGAGAGAGAGAGTGAGGGTTCAAGTGGGAGAGAGAGAGCATTTAATCTCTGCAGGTGGTGGTTGGGGGGAGAGGTAATTTTACCAAAATGCCCCAACTTACAAAAGAAAATCCCAAAACTGCCCTCAATCCTGCAGTTTTGCACCTGCAGAGAACAATTTCGAATACCCCTCTTTCTCCGCGTTTTTGCCGTCAACTGGTAAATCGAAACAGCAATTTTTCTTCTCCCTTTTAATCTACAAATTTTTCTTAAACTCTCCACAATTTTGTTTAAATTTTTGGGCTAATCTAAGCCCTCGAAAGAGAGCCCTGAAAAAGCTTCGCGATCAACTGCACTGTTAAAAACTGCAGTTTCAGAATTCACCAAGGATTTTTCTTCGCTTCGTTCTCCCATTTTCCTTTAATCGCTCACCTTGGAACTTCACCCCTTTTAATCAGAAAACTTTTCTGAGACACCCCGCGATTTCTTTTAAATTTTTCGATTACTCTAAGTCCTCGAAACAGGGCTCCTAAAAGGCTTCGCGATAACAAAATTCAGAATCTCTAAATTTTGCCAAGTCCTCGGGGTTCAAGTCACTTTTCGACCCAATGCCCTTCGCGCCAGCCCGAAACGCACCGAACTCGACTGTAATAATATTTAAAACATGTTACAAGTCTTCTCGCCGCATTTCGCCATTTTGCGAATTCGGCGAACGTGGGCTTAAATTTTACAAGCTTGAAGCTTCGATTTTCAACTACAACTCACTTTTCGACTCAACGGCTTTTTCGTCGATTCGAAATGCTTCCAACCCACTTGTAATTACATTTGAAATGTATTACAAGCATTTTTGCTGAGTTTCGCCACTTTCCAGAAATCGGCGAACTTAAGCTTTAGAATTTGAAACTTCAAATTCTCAACTTACAACTCACTTTTCGACTCAACGGCCTCTGCGTCGATTCGAAATGCTTACAACTCACTTGTAATTACATTTGAAATATGTTACAAGTATTTTTGTTGAGTTTGGCCATTTCTGGGTCACCAAAAGCCTCGCTGTATCAAAAATCGCTGGCGGACCCCGTTCTCGCAATCCGGGTGTCCGATCAACGCGAAATTTTTACTGTGGCCTTAAAACAATATTACGGAGCTCCTAGAATTTTTCTCAGAATTTTCTGACACTGTGAATTTCCACTAAAAATCTGGGCCCCCTTTTTCAATTAAAATTCTAAATCTCTCATTTTTAATCCGATTTCGGCAAATTCGTTTCCACATCATCCTCACTTCTCTAACTTTCATAAAAATAGTATTTCATACCATTTTTATTTAGATTTATTATATGTGCCGAAAATTCGGTACATTACACACTCCCCGTGATTACTCCTCCACAACAACAACAACTACCACAACCAGTATGGCATGGCCCAATTGCGCAATCCTCTCATCTCACGAGCCAGAATTCGCAACGGGCGTCCCTCGTACTCCAAACACACACAGATCTCAAACAGAGCGAGTCAATCACCGGCGAGGGATCCAAAAGTGTAACACTCCCGAGCTGAGATGCGGAAAACCTCAGGGACTCCAAAAAACTAGGGAAAAGAAAGAACAACCAGTGCCACATGCACCAACACCACACCCTAGTGTCCACTCAACTAGGGCGACCAGGAACACACCCACACGATCATCCAAGAGGGAAAGAATCCAACAAACTGGGGTCCTCACTCGGTCACTTCCAGATCCAAACCACCTGAGTGGACTACTCAATCGCAGGCTACCATAAAAAGGGACCCCCAGAGATACAATCTGTCACACCCGGGGGTCGAAACTGCGACCCGGGCTCGCCAACAGATCCGCCACCTACGCCAAACCCGCATAGGCGAAGCGTCCTACCTGCAAGAAAGTACTACAGCTAACAGATATCAGAGCTATAAATAAAAATCTACTGTATAACTAAAATCAATCACTGTACAACTGGAAATAATACAACAATGTCCGCCTCCAAAAAAGAATAATAATAATACAATATCCTCAAATACAAGCTCTGAACCCAACCGGGAGGTAACTCCAATAAATACATCAGTGTACAGTCTCTCAATACATTATGTCCTCACTACATCAGTCTCTCAAAAGAGGAAAAGTAAAACAACTAATCTGCTGTAGATCTCCTCTGAAGGGGTACTGCTACTCTCCAACGATGGGTAGGGATCTATCTCGCAACTCTCTCGCCTCGATCAACAATCGCAGAATCAGCAACATCCGCTAGGACTCTGCAAAACAGAGGAGAGGAAAGAAAATGAGGGGGAAAACCCCCAGAGGGTGTGAGAACTACACCAAAAAGGGAGTTCTCAGTAGGTACCACCGCCAGACCCGACGGTCTGCCCACGAAGTCCTCAAAATACAAAAAGCTAACCAAAACCGTAAAGACTGAAAAAGAAGGAAGCTGGAGACTCTCAACAGCTATCAAGCCCCTATGCCTGCTAAGCCTGCCTATGCCTGCCATGCCTGCCTATGCCTGCCTATGCCTGCCATGCCTGCCATGCCTGCCTATGCCTGCCATGCCTGCCATGCCTGCCTATGCCTGCCTATGCCTGCTGTGCCTGCCATGCCAGCCTGTGCCTGCCTATGCCTGCCATGCCTGCCATGCCTGCCTATGCCTGCCATGCCTGCCATGCCTGCCTATGCCTGCTATGCCTGCCATGCCTGCCTATGCCTGCCTACGCCTGCTATGCCTGCCATGCCTGCCTATGCCTGCCTATGCCTGCTATGCCTGCTATGCCTGCCATGCCTGCCTATGCCTGCCTACGCCTGCCATGCCTGCCTATGCCTGCCATGCCTGCCATGCCTGCCAATGCCTGCCATGCCTGCCTATGCCTGCCATGCCTGCCATGCCTGCCTATGCCTGCTATGCCTGCCATGCTTGCCATGCCTGCCTATGCCTGCCATGCCTGCCATGCCTGCCATGCCTGCCTATGCCTGCTATGCCTGCCATGCCTGCCATGCCTGCCTTTGCCTGCCATGCCTGCCATGCCTGCCATGCCTGCCTATGCCACGGTCAACAACTCACAATGACCCTGGGACCACCGTAACCCCAGACGGTTCCCTACAACACTAGCACTGGTCTAAACACAGCTACTAGACTCCACTCGGTCCCCCTGACACGAGTGCAACTATAAGGCAAATGTCTGTAATAACCCCTAATCTAATGCCACCAGTAGAACTGGTACTGCCCGCTGTGCCTGCCAAATCGGGTATGCCAGCCTACGCATAACACCGATAGGGGATGGGAGTCTCAAGGACTCGAAGTCTGAAAATCGCACACTCCGGAGTGGCACTCGAGGGGAGCGACCCACACGAGTAAAGTGCCTCCGTAACAAGTATCATAAATCAGCAGGACTGGATCATGACTCCGATCAAAGTGGGAAAGCCCAACCACTAAAGAAAGCCTCGGTCCTCAATCAGATGCAAAAATACTCAAATAGTGGAAAACTCTGTCCACTAGAGAAATCAGATACCCAATTTGGGGCATAAATAAATGTCCGGTCAACCACCCAATATCCGCGGTTGCCACAAGCCCCACAACTAATCCAATCTGTCCCAGACACCAAGTCCCGACTACACTACCCAGAACCCCTGCTCGAACCCGAGCCACACAGACCACCTGACTAACAAAGAAGGAGAAAAGAAATACATGGTTTCTCCTAAGTCAAGTTCCAATAGTAGTGTAGCAGTAAAAGATGGCCTAACTACATGTCCATGCACGCATGCTTTGTCCTCAGAAACAATAAAAGTGGGTGAAACATATATTAGTAAAGCATGCTGAAATATTCCTACTATGGTATACCAATCTCACCCAAGTAGGTCATTCCTTGCTTACCTCTCGCTCATATCGGTTGTGCAACAATATGCCTGTTATCAATCATATAGGGGTGATATCCCCACATGTGCACTTGCATTTACCATGATATAAACCTTATATAGTTACCAAAATTAAGCTTACCCACCTGAAGTGCTCAATCCAAGGCAAACCTGGGGTCGGCGAAGAGTGTAGACGCTCTCAGTCCAAAATATGCTAAAACTGCTTCCTCGGTATATGTTGCACGAGCCTCGGCTCCAAACAGCTGAAAACACCCAGAATTCACTATCTCCAATTTTCCCCAGTTCCAACAGGTTCAGAAACGGTCGCTAACCTTCCAGGGTACAACAATAAGGTTCAAGATTACATTTTTATTCCAAAATATCCAAGTACGTACAATTCTGTTGGAATAGTCCCAAAGATGCGGATTTTTCACCTGCAGCAAAAACCCAGAAAAATCCAACAAAAATAGTATCGCGTTCCTCGCGTCGATACCTTCGAAACGAGTACCTGCACGCCAAATTCCGAGCCCCGTAGGCCGAGTTATAAATTCCACAGTACAGGTGCGCAAACTCTCAGATCCACATAACTGTAAGCTCTAGCACAGATAAGAAGAAAAAGGTATACCTCCGGGGAGGTCTCTGAAAAATCCAAGAAAAATATGGTGACGATCCTCGCGTCGAGTAAATGAAAAAAGTGTAGAGGCACGTTGCCATACGATGCCCGGTTGCGGAGATATCGCCGAAAAACCACGCCGCTGTCCAAAACTCCAACACAGAAATGGGGTCACAGTAAGCTCGAACAAACACCTCCAAAAGCGTGAAATGAGGGAAAGCCGAAAATACCTAGATCGTAGATCTGTCCGTCGCGGATCCAGCGGCGAAGAAATCGCTCGAAAAGGTGGTCGGAGTAGGCCGGGGGAGCTTGCGCACCGAAACGCGACGAAGGGGAACCCAAAAGGACGAGCGTCGCACCGCGCCGTAAAAATGGAAACCTTGATAATTGTGCCGCCAAATATCTCAAAACTTTGCAAATGGATGCAGCATAGCTCGGGGATCATCTTTGCTGAAGGCGCCATGGCGAGAGGAGGCTCGGAAATGCCGGAAAAAGGGGAAAGAAAGAAGCTTGGATCGCTTTTATAGGCTCCAGGAAACAATTCGGAAAATACCGAACGTGTCCTAATTTCCGGGCGCAAGGAACTTTCGGGCGCGCACTGTAGCAGCCCGAATCTCCCCAGGGCGCGCACTGTAGCAGCCCGAAACTCCCGCGGGCCTCCACGTCGCCCGCCAAACAGGCGACAGCCAAAACCGGCCTCCCGCCAAACGACACGTGGACCAACGAGGGCTCGACACGTGGCAGGCACTTGGTCAACACCTCGCTGCCGCGCCCACGTGCGCGCTGCCAGCGCCGCCTGCGCCCCCTGCTAGGCACGCGCCCTGAGGCGGCCGCACCTGCTCCGTGGACCGAGTGCACGCGGACCGGCCAACCGGTGTGCGCCACGTGTCCCCCCACAGGTCCACCGTACACCCGCTTTTCCCCGTGGACCGCACCCGCTGCGCCGGCGCAACCGGGAGCCGCCACGTGGCCCGCGTTCGGTGCACGCCTCCGCGGTGGACCGCGCACCTGCCCGCGCCTGCCCCGCCGCGCTCCGCCGCTGCCCGCCGCCGCCGCCGGTGCCGGAACAGTACCAAGAAGCCTCAAAAATTGCACGCGTCATCCGGGCTCCGAAAAATACAAGTGAATAGTCCATTTTCATCGTTTTCGCGCGCTGAATCCAAATCCGAAGTCCATTTTGCCAAATTCCAACTCTAAAAATTGCCGAAGGCATCCGGAAAGGTGTCCCTTGATCCAAACTTCGTGCTGGGTCCAATTTTAATATCCATTGCGTGCGAAACCACTTCTAAAGCTTTGACGGAGTCCACCGATCACCCACGTGATCCATCTTAAGCCCGAAGTCCATCACTTGCGTCCAAATTGTGCACAAACCCCGCCGACGAACCATATAGGCCTCCAGGAGCTGCTGGTCAACCAGTAATCTCGTCGTGGGGATCCGGGTCCTCACATCCTCCCCACTAAAGAAAGTTTCATCCTCGAAACTAGCTCAATTCCACCAGGAGTCACAAACAACAAGGGTAAGTACTCAACATCAACATCATCAGCTCCTAAGTCATCACTCACTCCCCGTGATTACTCCTCAACAACAACAATACGCAGTACGGCATGGCCCGATTGTGCAATTCCCTCAACTCTCGAGCCAGAATTCGCAACGGGCGTCCCTCGTACTCCAAACACTCTTAGCGCTCAAATGGTGCGAGTCAATCACGGGCGAGGGATCTAAAAGCAAACACTCCTGAGCTGAGACGTGAAACAATACAGGGGCTCCATCAAAAGCTGGGGCAAACAAAATAACCACCAGTGCAACACGCACCAAACCACATCCTGGTGCCAATCTCAACAAGGCGACCCGAAGCTTAACCACACATTCATCCAATAAGCTGGGGTCTTCACTCGGTTACTCCCGAATCCTGACCATCCGAGTGAACTACTCAGCCACGGTCTACCATAAAAGGAACCCTCAGGGACACAACCGCAAGCCATGTTTGGCGCAACAGCCCACACAGCGCCAGCTGTGGAATCATCCAACTCAACCCCAGCCAGCTCTCCTGTTCCAGGTATCTGCCATCACAGTGGCCCTGTCGGGGTAATCCAGAATGCTCACTAATAACCCAACGGTAATTCCACAGTCACTATGGGAGGTATCACTCAAACTCGCAGATCTCTCTCCCCAACACTGGAAATGCTAGTATTGGCGCGGTATCAGTCTCATCAACCGATTGCCAAGCTCTCCTAGCATAGCCCAGTCCAAAAAGCTCCTTACCTTGACCATAAATATTGATCTCGGCCAATTCCCAATTAGTATCCATATTGGCCGGATTTCCACTGCCGCCCCTACGGCTAGCACAAAGCGACCCAAGAAGGCATGCACTTGGAGCTAGAACTTGTATCACAATAACTTGGCATACAGCTTCATCCACAAGTGCTCCAAGTCGCTCTAGGAGTAAATCAAAATATCCTCGGGGAACACCACTCCCAATCCGTCCAAGTACAACTAGGACGCACAATTCCTCAAATCTTGAAGCCATAGTGCATTAGTCATTCCATTTGGCCTCACCATGCTCTCATATTGCCCTTACCGGACCCTGAATGCCATCCAGGCACAGCCCTCGGCTGTCAAATCCCAAGTAAGTACTCGCATCATATAATAATTGCCGGAGTAGAACTCCAACAAAAGGTCCCTGATAATACCTGAACCTGCCTGTGCTCAAATCGTAATGAACCCTCATCATCGTCTATCCAAGACGTGGCACTAGGCCAAACAGACCCCTTGATCCCTCAGATCCTGCGACTGTGCCATCAGCTCTCTCAGCTCTACATGCGATATCCAATGAGGTGCTGTCAAGGGTGACGCGGTCCCTCGAACCACGTCAAACGCAATCTCTATCTCCCTACCCGGCGGCATCGACAACAGCTCAGGTGGAATCACTCTCGGGATCTCGTGGGCAACCGAGATATCCTTGAGTCCCGGTGCAGCCGTAAGCACCTCTCATACTGTCGCTATAACATGCGTGCTCTAATAATCTCAACAAGCAAGCGTCATCTTGTCCGCTTTGCCGAAGGTCCAAGTCCTCTCTCGCCGCAGTCAAACATTCTGTGGCATTGTGCCAATCAATCTCAAGCACATGGTCCAAATACCGAGCTGCCACAATTACCAATAAATCTGTCGGTAACTCGCAGCCTCAGCTGCACTGGACATGATCCAAGAGCCTGTTCCACATGTACAACAACAACGGAAACCTGCACCTCCAGTGCACATGGTAACAAATCTGCCTCTAGTCCATGCAGGAAAACAACATGCTCAAACTCCGACTGCTGTGATGAAATCACACCTGTGACAACTTAATCCACTACCATGGCGCCCTCCAACCGGGCGGCACAGATTCATCCGCACGATGCAAAGGGTTGTCGCTCAATCAATAAAGAAAATCAGAACTATCCACATAGGGAGCACGACCTCTGTCTTTGTTCCTACTGAGGTGACGAACAAGGTCCTCCGCAGATAACAAATCCCCGCTACCGCTGCGCCACTCTGATATAAATACTGATGCTGCCATCGGGGTCCACCCGACCTCTGATATCTCGGGAACTCGTTATCTAGGAAAAGAAATCGGAATGCCCCTGCCGGCCGATCTGTCCTCCATCACCCGGTGCCAAGCGCCAAAATCCAGAACTCGCCTCTGGCGGCAGATCCCTATCCAAAGGAACTGCAACGCTACGCTCCAAACACAACACCTACTCCAACGAGGCGTCCAAAACCTATAACGGAGGGACTAAATAAACTGAAAGGTATCCTGGCGCAATCCACTCCCAGTCTCACATATCCTATGCGCCTCGTCCCTCGAAACCTGGAGCGCGCAGTTCAACAACTGCATACACTCTCTGCACAGGGAGGCCCTCAATTAATCACTCCATCACCACCAACCACGACTCTGCCTCTAAAGGCTCCAAACTCAATCTTACGAGTCGGGGTGGATCATCTGCCAAATCTGGCTCAATAGATCGATCATGTCCCACAGCTCCTCTGCTGTCAGCTATCCACCCTGCCTCGGTGCCTCGGCACTAAACATTGGCAAGAGGGGGCTACTCAGTGCTCCGACAACTGTGTCACCAAGACCAGCTGCTCACTCTGTCGCTGATAAGCCTCTAACAATCCTGTCATCTGGGTCCAGAGTTCTCTGACCTCAATCCAGGTATCCGGCCCAAAACCAACTGCTCAAGCTCAACTACTATGACAGGATGCACACGGGTCAAAAACCCAGCGTCGGGGAGACACCGCTTGCCACGACGGAACCACAAAACAACACAAAACAGCGCTCGACCCAATCCAGCGAAAGTCTAAAGCATGTCACCCGTTCCACAGCATTATGTTGTCTGCAGCCAACATAATCACTTAGGAGAATAAACATGCCAATCACTCCTCCCGTCCCTTGGAGAGGTATAAAACTCAATCAGGACTCTCGCTAAAAATCACGACTCTCACGAAGTCAACAAAGGGTCAAACCATAAGCCTAGGGTTTCTAAGTCCACCATGACCTACAACCTAGGCTCTGTACCACTCTAATCCGTCACGCCCCGGGGTCGAAACTGCGACCCGGGCTCGCCAACAGATCCGCCACCTGTGCCAAACCCGCATAGGCGAAGCGTCCTACCTGCAAAAAAGTACTACAGCTAACAGATATCAGAGCTATAAATAAAAATCTGCTGTATAACTAAAATCAATCACTGTACAACTGGAAATAATACAATAATGTCCGCCTCCCAAAAAGAATAATAATAATATAATATCCTCAAATACAAGCTCTGAACCCAACCGGGAGGTAACTCCAATAAATACATCAGTGTACAGTCTCTCAATACATAATGTTCTCACTACATCAGTCTCTCAAAAGAGGAAAAGTAAAACAACTAATCTGCTGTAGATCTCCTCTGAAGGGGTACTGCTACTCTCCAACGACGGGTAGGGATCTATCTCGCAACTCTCTCGCCTCGATCAACAATCGCAGAATCAGCAACATCTGCTAGGACTCTGCAAAACAGAGGAGAGGAAAGAAAATGAGGGGGAAAACCCCCAGAGGGTGTGAGAACTACACCAAAAAGGGAGTTCTCAGTGGGTACCACCGCGAGACCCGACGGTCTGCCCACGAAGTCCTCAAAATACAAAAAGTTAACCAAAACCATAAAGACTGAAAAAGAAGGAAGCTGGAGACTCTCAACAGCTATCAAGCCTCTATGCCTGCTAAGCCTGCCTATGCCTGCAATGCCTGCCATGCCTGCTATGCCTGCCTATGCCTGCCATGCCTGCCTATGCCTGCCTATGCCTGCTGTGCCTGCCATGCCTGCATGTGCCTGCCTATGCCTGCCATGCCTGCCATTCCTGCCTATGCCTGCCATGCCTGCCTATGCCTGCTATGCCTGCTATGCCTGCCATGCCTGCCTATGCCTGCCTACGCCTGCTATGCCTGCCATGCCTGCCATACCTGCCTATGCCTGCCTATGCCTGCTATGCCTGCCTATGCCTGCCTATGCCTGCCTATGCCTAACCATGCCTGCATATGCCTGCCATGCCTGCCATGCCTGCCTATGCCTGCCATGCCTGCCATGCCCGCCATGCCTGCCTATGCCTGCCTATGCCTGCTATGCCTGCCATGCCTGCCATGCCTGCCTATGCCTGCCATGCCTGCCATGCCTGCTTATGCCTGTAGAGTTATGAATCCCAAAGGATCTAAATAGGTACTATCAAACAACTAGAGGGGGGGTGAATAGGTGTAATACTTAAAAACTCAATCTCAGTGCAAAATAAAAACCAATGCGGAAAATAAAAATAACACACCGAGATTTACGTGGAAACTCCAATCCAGGAGAAAAACCACGGGACCAACACGCAATAACAATCCAATAAGAATAGAAGAATAACAAGGTGATTACCGACTCCACGGACTCAAACCCCTCCTTCAGCTTCTTCGGACCTTGCGCTGACCGGTTGGATATCCACGCAATAACAATCCCTAAGAAAAGAAGAATAACAGGTGATTACCGTCTCCACGGATTTAACCCCTCCTTCAATTTCTTGGACCTCGCGCTCCACCGATTTTGCACGCCCACTGCACACGTTCGAATCCACGAACGCCACTCGCATCCACGAGCACACGTTTCGAATCCACGAAACGCCTTTAGCACACCGAATCCACGATGCCACGCGAATCCACGACGCAACTCAGTCGATAAAATATGACTTCGATGGTGATCCTTTGCTTAGATTACAATGAAGATCCTGGGAAGAAATCTCTAAGCAAAGATTTAGATCAATTCGACAAAAGATATGTTCGTGAAAGGAAACCTCGAATTGACCTAAAGAGGCTATACAGAAGATCGATAAAAACCTAGCCTCTAGGGTTGCTCTCAAGAGTTTTATGAAAAAGATGCGGCCGTAGCTACCCACGTTTTTTGAGAAACCCTAAGTGGTCTATTATAAGTTTAGAAACCTTTGGAAAGATATAAGAATCAAAAACATACCTTATCTGGAAATTTTCAGGACGGCGATCCGGATCGGATATTACTGCGATCCGGATCGTCGTAACGAAGATTGACGATTCCAGAAAACCAAGGGTTCGGGATCCGGATTGCATTGCCCGATCCGGATCGTTCGATACAAATCAGAAAACTTAACATTCGGGATCCGATCGGAAATTGCATGGATCCGGATCGAAGTCTTGTATGAAGCAACAAACCTTCGGGATCCGGATCGTGGCTCATGATCCGGATTCCTAACAGTCCGAACAACCAGTTTTTGATTATTATGCAATTAAAAGTTCATCCAAGTGTTTTCTACACTATAGAGAAAGGTATTCGGATCACCACAATTATTTAGTTAAACATACCTGGATCCTCTTGAATACTTTCTTCTTGAGATTGATGTAACTGATCCACAATTCTTCAACTTCAATCTTCAAGACTCAACACTGAGTGTCAACTGAGCTCTTGTTGAATCTTCTCAAGTCTTTGATTGCTGTTGACATTTGATCCTTAAGACTCCGACTCAACTCACTGACTTGACTCACGAATATGCAATCCAAAATGCCGTAACAATCTCCCCCTTTGGCAATTCGTGACAAACCCAAAATCCATACAAAAAAGCTCAAGTCACTCATCTTAAACCAAAAATCAAATTCAATGTCATCACCAAAACATGATTTTCTTGCGTGAAAGATCCAATAAATACAAAATTACATTTGAACCAAACAGTCCTAGAACATACTCTATGACTTAGGACTTGGAGTCTTAAAGTGATTTAATTCCTGCAAAACAAAACTCCAAACAAAATCAAACGTTAGTCGTTAGAAATTAAAATCCTACATTTTTCCGTCTCCTTTTGGTTCTTTTGTTTTTCTGCTCTTTCAATTTTTTTCTTTGTCTCCCCCTATCTTGAGCATCTCTAACATGTTTTCCAGTGCTCCATGTTCTTGAGCATCTATGTTCTCCCCCTTTGTGGTACGATCATCATTTTTTGTTCTCCCCCATTTTTCCATTTTCGTTTGTATCTCTTGATGAGCTCATCTCCGTCATTTCTCTTCTCCCCCTTTTTGTCACAAATTGTCAAACAGTGAACATAAGGAGACAAAAACACATTAGTTCAGAGAAGAGAGATAAAAGCTCATTCTGGTATATTAAAACCAAAATGCAGATTGCGTACCGGTACGCAAGCAAAAACAAA
>CM055063.1:39094813-39134386 GCA_029204045.2 Tillandsia leiboldiana | reverse complement strand
ACTCCTTTGCTTCGTGTTTATTCGTAGGCTGGCATACCCTTCGCGGCAGGCAGAGCAGGCATACCAGTGTCTACTTGTGGCATAGATTGGGCTGATTTCTGGCTTTTGCTTTTTAGTTGCGCTCGTGTCAGGGGACCGAGTAGTCTAGTGGCGGTGTTTGGAACAGTGCTAGTGTGGTTGGGAACCGTTTGGGGTACGGTGGTCCCAAGGTCATTGTGAGTTGTTGACCCGTTGTAGGCGGCAGCGAGGCATAGCAGTATAGGCAGCAGAGCAGGCATAGGCAGCATGGCAGGCATAGTAGGCCAGGCAGGCAGGGCAAGGCATAGTAGGAAGGCAGGCATGGCAGGCATAGTAGGCATAGGCAGGCAGAGCAGCATGGCAGGCTTGGCAGGCATAGCATGCGAGCAGGCATGGCAGGCTTAGCAGGTATAGCAGGCAGAGAGAGCATGGCAGGCTTGGCAGGCATAGGCATGCAGAGCAGGCTGGCAGCGTAGCAGGCATGGCAGTCACAGCAAGCTAGTGGTTTGTTAGCTGTTGAGAGGGTCCAGCTTCTTTTATCAGTCTTTACGGCTTTGGTTAGTTTTTGGTCTTTTGAGGACTTGGTGGGCAGACCGTCGGTCTTGGCGGTGGTACCCACTGAGAACTCCCTCCTTTGGTGTAGTTCTCACACCCTTTGGGGTTTTTTTTCCCCTTTTTTTCTCCTCTCCTTTGTTTTGCAGAGTCTTAGCAGGTGTTGCCGACTCTGCGGTTGTTGATCGTGGCGAGGGAGTCGCGAGCTAGATCCCTACCCCCGTTGGAGAGTAGCGGTACCCTTCTGAGGAAGATCATCAGTAGATTAGCTGTTTCTTTTCCTCTTTTGAGAGACTTGTAGTGAGGATATTTTGTATTGGGAGACTGTACACTGTTGTATATATATTGGAGTTACCTCCCCGTTGGGTTTTGAGCTTGTACTCGAGATTTGTATTTTATTATTTTGGGAGGCAGACAGTGTTGTTTATTTCCTGTTGTACAGTGATTGATTTTAGTTACAGCAGATATTTTATCTTTATAGCTCTGATATCTGTTTAGTTATAGAACTTTTCTTGCAGTAGGACGCTTCGCCTATGCAGGTTGGCATAGGTGGCGGATCTGTTTGACGGGCCCGGGTCGCAGTTTCGACCCCGGGGCGTGACAGATTAGAGTGGTATCAGAGCCTAGGTTTGTATGTCAATGGTGGACTTAGAAACCCTAGCTTATGGTTGAACCCTTGGTTGACTTTGTGAGAGTCGTGATTTGCGAGAGTCCTGATTGAGTTTTATACCTCTCCCAAGGGACGGGAGGAGTGATTGGCATGTTTAGGCTCCTAAGTAATTATGTTGGCTGCAGACAACATAATGCTGTGGAACGGGTTACATGCTTTAGACGTTCGCTGGATTGGGTCGAGTGTTGTATGTGTGCTGTTTTGTTGTTCGTCGTGGCGAGCGGTGTCTCCCCGACGTTGGGTTTTGACCCGGTTCATCCTGTCATGGCAGTTGAGCTTGAGCAGTTGGTTTTGGGCCGGATACCTGGATTGAGGTCAGAGAACCCCGGACCCAGATGACAGGATTGTCAGAGGCTTATCAGCGGCTGTGGGAGCGGCTGGTCTGGTGACACAGTTGTCGGAGCACTTGGGTAGCCCCCTCTGTGCCAAGGTTTAGTGTCGAGGCAACCGAGGCAGGTGGATGGTTTGACAGCTGTGAGCGGAAGGACATGATCGACTTTTGGAGCCATGATTGGCAGAGCGAACCACCCCGACTCGTAGATTGAGTTGGGAGCCTTTGGAGGCAGAGTCGTGGTTGGTGGTGGAAGAGCCTCCTTGTGCTAGAGAGTGTATGCAGGCTGTTGAACCCGCGCGCATCCGGATTCGAGGGACGAGGCGCATAGGTATATGAGATTGGGAGTGGATTGCGCCAGGATACCTTCCTGTTATTCATTCCCTTCATTGTGGATTTAGACCGCCTCGCGGAAGCAGGCACCGTGTAATGGAGCGCGGCATTTGCAGTTCCTTTTGGTTATGGATCTGCTGCCAGAGGGGAGTTCTGGATTTTGGCGCTTGGCGCCGGACGATGGAGGACAGATCGAGCCGGCAGAGGCACTTCTGATTTCCTTTCCGGATGACGGGTTTCCCGAGAGGCCAGAGATCGAGTGGACCCCGATGGTAGCATCAGTATTTTAATCAGAGTGACGCAGCGGTACGTGGATTTGTTATCTGCGGAGGACCTTATTCGTCGCCTCAGTGTGAGCAGAGACAGAGGTCGTACTCCCTATGTGTATAGCCCTAATTTTCAGGCAGATTGAGCGACAACCACTTGCATCGAGTGGATGAATCTGTGCCGCCCGGTTGGAGGGCGCCACGGTAGTGGATTGAGTGTCGCAGGTGGGATTTCACCACGGTAGTCGGAGTTAGAGCATGCTCCACTCTTACATGGGTTAGAGGCAGATTTGTTATCGCATGCACTTGAGGTGCAGGTTCCTGTTGATGTTTTGCACGTGGAGGAGGCTTTGGATCATGTCCAGTGCGGCCGAGACCGCGAGATGCCGGCAGAATTATTGGTAATTGTGGCAGTTCGGTTTTGACCATGTGCTCGAGATTGATGGCACGATGCAACAAGATGTTTGACTGCGGAAAAAGAGGACGTCGATTTTCTGCGAGGCGGACGAGAGGAGGTTTGGTTGTAAAGACTGTTAGAGCGCACAGGCTTTAGCGACAGTGTGAGAGGTGCTTTTGGCGGCACCGGATTCAAGGACATCTCAGTTGCCCGCGAGATCCCGGGTGCGATTTCACCTGAGCTGTTGACGACGCCGCCCGGTTGGGAGATAGAGATTGCGTTTGACGTGGTTCGGGAACCACGCACCCTTGATAGCACCTCATTGATATCGCCAGTAGAGCTGAGAGAGCTGATGGCGCAGTTGTAGGATCCGATGGATCGCGGGGTCTGTTTGACCTAGTGCCACGCCGTTGGTATACGGTGGTGATGCCACATCGTGTGATACACGAATGTGAGGGTCCTTTACGGTATTTAGGACCTTATGATGGAGTTGTACTCAGGCATTATAGTATGGTGTGAGTACCTACTTGGAATCAGACAGCCGAGGATCTTGCTTAGATGGCGTTCAGGACACGGTAGGGCATCACGAGCTCTTAGTGAGGCCAAGTGGATTGATTAATGCCCTGCCACTTTTATGATTTGAGGAATTGTGCTCCAGCTGTACTTGATTGATTGGTAACAAGATCCTCCGGGGATATTTGGATTTACTCCCAGAGCGATGTGGAGCGCGTGGAGCACTTGTGGATGTGCTACCATGCCCGTGTGGATGAAGTGGTATGCCAAGTTAGGGAGATACAAGTTGTAGCTGCTGAAGCATACCTTCTTGGGTCGCTTTGTTCGAGCCGTAGGGACGGCGGTGGAACCTGACCATGTGGATGTTATTCTAGTTGACCGAGGCCAACTTCATTCTTGAGGTGAGAAGCTTCTAGACTGGCGGTGCCAAGAGAGCATGGCCAATGGTTAATGTGACTGGTCTTAGCGCCAATGCTAGTGTTTCCGGTGTTGGGAGATGGAATTGTGTGTTTTGGTGATGCCTCCCATTGTGGCGGTAGAGTTACCGTGGGTGGATCTTCGTCCACACTTCTTCAGTCCAACCCTGTGAGTGCTGTGGCAGGATGAAACACTGTTTTTGCAGGCAGCTTGGATTCCACAGTTGAGCATTTCAGTACGTCCTTTATTTCCAGCTTGGATTGTTATACCTGGGCGTAGGCCATGCCTGCTTGGCTATCGGTATTGATTACTCAGCATTTCCGTTCTTTACCATGCGATAGATCGGGATTCAGCTTCTGTTTGCAGTATTCGCCATGCGTGCCGACGGAGATTACAGCTTTCAGCTTGTTGAATGGGATTTATGTGGATTGTCGTTGCTGGTTGGGATTTTTGACCGTGAGGTTTGAGCATCAGCATTATGATCGCCTTTTTGCCAGTTTCAGTCCCGTTCACTGACGGTTTGATCCCCGTCAGGGTGTCCTTTATTAGTTGAGAGATCGACTTCGACTCGTGGGTCTGTTGGGGGTTTTGTTGGCATGTTGAGTGACCAACTGTGGCATGAGAGTGTGTCTCTTGAGGACCCTTTGAGGGTAGCCCGTGGGTGAGTAGCCCATTCGGGTGATTTTGGATCGGGAAGCAACCGAGAGAAGACCCCAGCTTATTGGATGAATGCGTGGGTATGCTTCGGTCACCTTGTTGAGATTTACACCAGGATGTGGTTTGGTGCGTGTTGCACCGATGGTTATTCTGTTTTTCCCCCAGCTTTTGATGGAGCCTCTGTGTTGTTTACGTCTCAGCTCATGTATGTTTTACTTTTGGATCCCTCGCCGTGATTGACTTGTCCATTGAGATCTGTGATCGTTGGTGTACGAGGAACGCCCGTTGCGAATTCTGGCTCGAGAGATGAGGGAATCGCGCAATCGGGCCATGCCGTACTCGGTATTGTCGCGCTTGGGGAGTGATCACGGGGAGTGTGTGGTGTGTGGGGAGCTGGAGGCGTGATTGTTGGATACTAACCGTGGTATTTGTGACTCCTGGTGGAGCTGAGCTAGTTTCGAGGACGAAACTTTCCTTAGTGGGGGAGGATGTGAGGACCTGGATCCCCACGACGAGATTACTGGATCATCTACAGCTCCCTGAGGCCTATGTGGCGTGTTGGTGGGATTTGTGCCCCAATTGGACATTAGTGTTGGGCTCAGTGTGTTAAATGGATCACGTGGGTGATTGGCGGACCCCGTCGGAGTTCCAGAAGTGGTTTCGCGCGCCAAGGATATTTAAATTGGACTCAGTGCGAAGTTTGGACCAAGGATTACCTTTCCGGATGCCTTCGGCAAATTTTGGAGTTGGAATTTGGCGAAATGGACATCAAATTCGGATTCAGCGCGCGAAAACGGTTAAAACGGACTACCCACTTGTCATTTTTGAGCTTCGGGTACTGTTCACAGGCAGCCGGAACAGTGTTCCGGCGGCGCGGCAGCGGCGGAGCGGCCGCAGACCAGCGCGGCGGACGGTGGCGCGGGCCGCCCGGTCCACGCGGCAGGCGTGCGCCGGGGGCGGGACGCGTGGCGGCTCGGGAGTGGGCCGGTCCGCGGGGCGCGGTCTACGGGGGAGTGCGGGGCGCACGGTGGACCGGGGGTGACACGTGGCATCACCCTAGAGGTGGGTTCACGGCTGTTGGTCTACGCAGTTTTCGGGATGGCTCATGGTTTACGGTGCACCGGGCTTGGACACGTGGCAGGTTGGCATTGGTTCGGTCCACATGATTGCGTGCACCGGGTTCACTAGGCAGAGGCTTGACACGTGGCATTCTCCTATTGGTGGGGCTACTGTGCGCGGCAGGGTGGCAGGCGGCGGCGTCAGGCGCGGTCGGGCGGCTTCCCGCGCTTGGGGAGGACACGTGTCGGCGTCTGGGTGCGCCACGTGTCGCGCGGGAGCGGCTGTGTTGCTGTCGCCTGTTTGGCGGATGACGTGGAGGCCCAGGGGACTTCCGGGCTGCTACAGTGCGCGCCTTTGGGGATTTTCGGGCTGCTACAGTACGCGCCCGAAAGTGGCATGCGCCCGGAAATGGGGACATGGCCGGTATTTTCCCAATTGTTTCTGCAGCCTATAAATAGCGATCCGAGCTCTCTTCTTCTCCCTTTTTCCACCATTTCCGAGCCTCTTCTCGCCGGGGTGCCTTCAGCAAAGTTGATCCTCGTGTTTGGCTGCATCTTTCTGCAAAGTTTTGGGATTTTTGGTGGCACGCATCCCGAGGTTACCATTTTTACGGCGCGGCGCGACGCTCGTTCGTTTGTGTTCTTCTTCGTCGCATTTCGGTGCGAGGACTCCCCCGGCTTACTCCGACCTCCGAATGCGGCGATTCTTGCGCCGTTGGCTTCACGACTGGTAGGGCTATGTTTCCCATGTTTACTGGTTTTTCCCATTCCGAGTTTTTCATGGGTCTTTCGGATCATCTTGTAACCCCTTTTTCTGGGCGGAGTTTTGGGACAGCGGTGCGGTATTTTGGCGATATCTTCGCGCACAGGCATCGGATTGGGGCGATTCAAGAGGCGATTTGCATCTACACATCACGAGGAATATGCCCAAATTTTCTTGGAATTTTCTGAATATTTCTCGAAGGTGAAGATTATTTGTGAACAGTAATTGTTGCTACAGTTTTTGAGTGTAGTTTGATTCGGGGTGGTTCCCTTGTCCGAATTGTTTCTCCGTGTAGGAAGCTCGGAATTGGACGTGCATGTACTCATTTCGAAGGTATCGACGCGAGGATTACTGTGGTATTTTTATTGGATTTTTCTGGGCACTTGCAGCAGGTGAAGTATGCGCGGCTTTGGGACTGATTTTCAGATGGTGTATGTTTGGTTAATTTTGGGATTAAAAGTGTAATGTTAAGCCTTATTGTTGTACTCAGGGGTGTTTTCAGCTGTTTGAAGCCGAGGCTTTCGCGACTTGTACCGTGGGTGTTATGTTGGCAGATTTTGGACCGCGGGCGTCTACCCTCTTCACCGACTCCAGGTTTGCCTTGGATTGAGCACTTCAGGTGGGTAAGCTTAATTTAGTAACTGTATAAGGTTTTTATATCATGGTGAATGTAAATGCACATGTGGGGTTATCATCCCTCTATGATTGATAACAGGCGGATTTGATGTGCAACCGATATGAGCGAGAGGTAAGCAAGGAATGGCCCACTTGGGTGAGATTGGTATACCATAGTAGGAATGTTTTAGCATGCTTTACTATTATATGCTTCACCCACTTTTATTATTTCTGAGAACAAAGCATGCGTGCATGGACATGTAGTTAGGCCATCTTCTACCGCTGCACTACTTTTGGAACTGGACTTAGGAGAAACCATGTTATCCTTTTCTCCTTCTTTGTTAGTCAGGTGGTCTGTGTTGCTCAGGTTCGAGCAGGGGTTCTGGGTAGTGTAGTTGGGACTTGGTGTCTGGGACAGGTTGGATTAGTTGTGGGGCTTTGCGGCAACCGCGGATATTGGGCGGTTGACCGGATATTTATTTATGCACCAGATTGGGTATCCGATTTCTCTAGTGGATGGGTTTTCCCACTTTGATCAGAGTCATGATCCAGTCCTGCTGATTGAGATACTTTACTCGTGTGGGTCGCTCCCCTCGAGTGCCACTCCGGAGTGCGCGGCAGACAGACTTTGAGTCCTTGAGACTCCTTTGCTTCGGTGTTATGCGTAGGCTGGCATACCCGTCGCGGCAGGCAGAGCAGGCAGTACCAGTGTCTACTGGTGGCATTAGATTGGGCTGATTTCTGGCTTTTGCTTTTTAGTTGCGCTCGTGTCAGGGGGACCGAGTGGAGTCTAGTGGCGGTGTTTGGACCAGTGCTAGTGTGGTTGGGAACCGTTTTGGGGTACGGTGGTCCCAAGGTCATTGTGAGTTGTTGACCGTTGTAGGGCAGGCAGGCAGGCATAGCAGGTATAGGCAGGCAGAGCAGGCATAGGCAGGCAGGGCAGGCATAGTAGGCAGGCAGGCAGGGCAGGCATAGTAGGCAGGCAGGCATGGCAGGCATAGTAGGCATAGGCAGGCAGAGCAGGCATGGCAGGCTTGGCAGGCATAGGCATGCAGAGCAGGCATGGCAGGCTTAGCAGGTATAGCAGGCAGGCAGAGCAGGCATGGCAGGCTTGGCAGGCATAGGCATGCAGAGCAGGCATGGCAGGCGTAGCAGGCATGGCAGTCACAGCAAGCTTAGTGGTTTGTTAGCTGTTGAGAGGGTCCAGCTTCTTTTTATCAGTCTTTACGGCTTTGGTTAGTTTTTGGTCTTTTGAGGACTTGGTGGGCAGACCGTCGGTCTTGGCGGTGGTACCCACTGAGAACTCCCTCCTTTGGTGTAGTTCTCACACCCTTTGGGGGTTTTTTCCCCTTTTTTCTCCTCTCCTTTGTTTTGCAGAGTCTTAGCAGGTGTTGCCGACTCTGCGGTTGTTGATCGTGGCGAGGGAGTCGCGAGCTAGATCCCTACCCGGCGTTGGAGAGTAGCGGTACCCTTCTGAGGAGATCATCAGTAGATTAGCTGTTTCTTTTCCTCTTTTGAGAGACTTGTAGTGAGGATATTTTGTATTGGGAGACTGTACACTGTTGTATATATATTGGAGTTACCTCCCGGTTGGGTTTTGAGCTTGTACTCGAGGATTTGTATTTTTATTATTTTGGGAGGCAGACAGTGTTGTTTATTTCCTGTTGTACAGTGATTGATTTTTAGTTACAGCAGATATTTTATCTTTATAGCTCTGATATCTGTTTAGTTATAGAACTTTTCTTGCAGGTAGGACGCTTCGCCTATGCAGGTTGGCATAGGTGGCGGATCTGTTTGACGGGCCCGGGTCGCAGTTTCGACCCCGGGGCGTGACACAACCTCCGCACACAATGTTGTTTTTAAATAAAAGTTTAGGAACCCCCTTAACCACGTCTTTATTTGAAATCTTTGCTAGTTCTTTAAAATTTATGTGACCTAGTCTTTCATGCCAAAGTGTTTCATTATCCAAAGAAACTAGGTTACATTTTTCTGAAATTTTATTAGGAACAACATAGCAATTGTTTTCAGATCTAACCCCTTTTAAAAAGAAGACATGGTCCTTATCAGTTACAACACATTCAACAGATGAAAAGTTAACTGAAAAACCATTGTCGCAAAGTTGACTTATGCTTATGAGGTTAGTCTTAAGGCCATCAACAAATAACACGTTTTTCAAAATCGGGCCATCTGGAATAGCTACCGTTCCTTTTCCAACAATTTTGGAAGATCGACCGTCTCCGAAAATAATGAGTCCTCCGGAGATTTTCTCAAAGTTTTGAAAACTATTTTTGTCACCGGTCATGTGGCGGGAACAACCGCTATCCAGATACCAAGACGAATTATCATATGCATGCAAGGAAACATTAGTAACAAGACAAGGGAAGATTTCACCTTTGCGCACCCAAAACCTTTTGGAATGCGTCGGTAATGGTCGAGAGGTTATTCTCCTAGGTGAAGGCGTCTTGTTAGATCGATTGCTGCTCCTTGATGATGTCGTCTTGTGCGGTGAACTACCAAGTCTCTTTTCCTTTGTATGATTTGCATTTGATTTCTGAGGAATCACCTTTTTGGTAGTCGTTGCAAGAAATGTCTGAGTTGAGCGTTTGGCTCCTGTCTTACAATACCTCCTTATGTGCCCTGAAATACCACAACGAAAACATACCTTTGCGCTTGACGATCCCGAAGAGAAAGAAGTAGGCTTGTTGTCGTTGTTTGTCGTGAATTCCGGTGTCGGAGGAGGAGATACCGACTGAGGCACAAAAACTGTCCCAACCGAACTAAAATTGTCTCCAGTTCGATTGTATCCGAGGCCGAACTTGTTTGATTGACCAAGACCAAGAAGCTTATCCAACTTACTCCTTCCTGATGAAAATCGCTGTAAGTCAACCTTGAGTTGGAGAATGGTCTCTGTCATTTCCAGTTTTTCCTGTCGAGCCTCGCCGTTGAGCTTCAAGAAGTAATTTGCTTTGTTCACCATATCTACATAATTCTTCTCGAGTTGCTCATTGGACTCTTGAAGGGAAACATTTGCTTTTATCAGATTATCCCTTTCCACTTCAAGATCGGTCGAGAGAGAAGTTACCCTTTTTACTTCTTCTTCGAGATCCTGCAATCTCCCTCTCAACCCCTTGTTTTGCTTAGCCGGTTTCTTTGAATCCCGTAAAAGTCTGTGGTAGGCTAAAGCAAAATCTTCACCTTCTGAATCATCCGATTCATTGTCCGTTGCAGTCTTTTCAACAGTGGAGTTGGACAGCGAGTCGGATGTACTTGCCATTAAGCACATGAAGGGTGAAGATGTGGACGCGTGGAATGGCGTTGCGCTTTCTTCTTCATCACTTGAGGATGACTCATTTGACGTTGAGTTTTCATCCCAAGTGACGGCTTGCATCACTTTCTTCTTCGACGGATTCTTAGTTGGACACTCCGTTGAGATATGGTCGTATCCTCGGCACTTGAAGCATTGGACTTGTCCCTCTGAACTTTTCTTATCCTTTGAAAAGTTCTCTTGCTTTCTTGACTTGTAACTTGAAGTACCCTTGCCTTTCTTCGACTTTCCGAAGGATGGAGTTTTACTTGAATTACCCCTTCGAAAGTTGCGGCGAAACTTCCTTGTCAAGAGAGCGAGCTGCTTCTCAAATTCCTCCATAGATAGGTTCTCGTCATCGTCTGAGGAGGATGAATCCGTGTCTTCTTCCTTTGTAGTTTTCAAAGCATAACCTGAAGACTTAGAAGAGGATGCCTTTCCCGAAGAATAGTTAGTAGTAAATGTCATTTCATAAGTTTGTAATGAACCAACTAGTTCTTCTACACGCATTTCGTCCGGGTGTTTAATAGTTTCAATGGCTGTAACCTTTGGGCGAAATCATTCAGGAAGAGTTCTTAAGATCTTTCTTACAACCTTAAATTCTGGAATCTTCTCTCCCAGGTTAGCACATGAGTTTACGATGTCTTGCAATCGTGTATAGTAGTCCGTGAAAGATTCATTTTCTGCCATGAAAATAGATTCAAATCTGCTCGTAAGCATTTGCAGCTTTTGAATCGTCACGAGGTTAGTTCCCTCATGTGTAACCTGAAGAAATCCCAGATTTCTTTCGCAGTCTCACATGCCGAGACACGAGAGAATTCAGTTTGAGATAAGGCATTAAAAATAGCATTAATTCCCTTGCCATTGTAAGAAAATGAATCTAACTCTTCCTTGGTCCACTTCGACATAGGTTTGATGGTGCGAACATCAGCAATAATTTCAGTTGGATTAGACCTTCCTAATTCAATTGATTGCCACACCCGTTCGTCGATGGAACTTAAAAAGGCTTTCATCCGTACTCTCCAGTACGCATAATTTGTTCCATCAACGAATGGGGGTCTGTTGATGTTTCCACCTTCAACCATTGTTTACAACCCTATTCCCTCTCTGATACCACTTGTTGGGTTATATGTAATAATAGATCTAAATAGGAGAAAAAACACCTAGAGGGGGGTGAATAGGTGTAAACAATAAACACTCAAAAAATCATTGCGCAATAAAAACCCAATGCGGAAATATAAATGAACACGCAAGATTTTTACGTGGAAAACTCCAAACCGGAGTAAAAAACCACGGGACCGATAACACGGTGAAATCCACTAGAATTAAACACGTACAAGGTGATATACCGTACTCATAGACGACTCAACCTTTTCCATACGCTCCTAGTTGATCTTCTCCGCTCGCTCCGCAACGCGTCTCGAATCCACGATCTGCGTCCAACGCCGAATCCACGGCGTCCAACGTCGAGTCCACGACGTCTGACCGAATCCACGGTCTTCACCCAGTAGCACGCTTCGAATCCACGAACGTACCTCGCTCCGAATCCACGAGAGCGGTTGCACCTTGAATCCACATGGCCACGCGAGTCCACGCGCCGATTTTGGGGTAAATCGTTGTTTTTGGGTGGTGATGATCCGCCGAATACTTAGATCAAAGATAGATAGGAAATACCATCTAAGTATTCATTAGTTTGATTCAACTCAAGATGTGAGTATGAAAACCTAGAATCAAACTAATCAATATAGATGAAGAAACATAGAGTAATATCTAATGATTTCCTTTCTTCTCTATATGTGGATCTTAGGCCGTATAAAAGATGACGGCTTTTTGGATTATCGGCTTAACCCTAGAAAAAGAATCATAGGGTCTATTTATAGGTTAGAAACCCTAGGAAGAAGATAAGGATAAAAAACTGTCCGTTTCTGGAAATTTTCACGACGGCGATCCGGATCGGATTAGCTGGGATCCGGATCGTCGTAACGAGTCAGCCAATTCCAGAGAAACAGGGTTCGGGATCCGGATTGTAATCCACGATCCGGATCGTTCATGAATTTCAGCAAATTCCCATGTTTGGGATCCGGATCGAAATGGCTATGATCCGGATTGGATTTGCCAATGAACAAGTACCCTTCGGGATCCGGATTGGACTGTCTGATCCGGATCCTGAACATGTCCCATGTCCAGTTCTTGATTTTTATGCGATAAAAAAATTCTTCCAAGTGTTTCTACACTACAAGAAGTATTCGGATCACCAAAAATATTTAGTTAAACTTACCTGATCCTTTTGAATTCTTCTTTCTTGAGATTGAGGTATATGATCCAAACTTCATTCATCTTCAATCTTCAAGACTTAACACTTTCACGAAATGCGCCAAAACAAAATCCTTAACACCCCACAGAAACCTGACCCCTCGGCCCACTACCCGAGCGAGGCAACACTATGTCTAGGAAAGATGCAAAGTGTGGGATGTCTAATACATAAAGGAACCTAGCCCAAGTAAAGGCTCTCTACTGACTCATCTGTGTCAATAAGCGGCACATGCAGGCTATAATCCACGATCAGACAGATCGGAAACTCAATGCTCAAAAGCACAACTCAGTCGGGAAACCTTCCACGACTCGAACTGATAGGCCCTCACCAACCCCCGAGACACTAGTAAAAACATCCAAAAGTCAAATAAAAATCTCCTCGGCCCCCAGGCACGAGGTTACATGCACCCTGGGACCCTGTCATCTCACTGGCAATCTCGCAGTTTAAAAACCACATTTAAAAAGCCGATTTTTCCTTAAAACGGGTTTCATGATTTTTAAAAATGATCCCGGTGCAAAAGTAATGCTCTCTAATCATGCAATCTAGTGTCATACTGTACCAGGAGTACACCAAAAATAATCTGTGGTTCCAAAGAATTTTTTGTAATTTTCTAGGCAACTATCAGATTTACCAACAGTAAAAATATTACACTAGACATGCTCAAATTTCATTCTGAAGAATTAAAGGGCATTCCATACATTTTGGAAGAAATTCCAACCCACCTGAAACGCTTTCCGTAGGCATCGCTGAAGTCGGTAAAGCGTCGAAACCTCAAACTGACGAAATTCTGAAAACCGCGCCGCGCGCGCACATACTGTCGCGTACTCGGAAAAATCCCCGGATGCTCGAACAAAATTCTTGAGTCTTCTACAAAAATCCCGGCGCACTCTGGCTCACTCCACAGCCAACCCACAACACCAACAGCACACTAAAAATCCAAAAATCCACACACAAACATGACCATCACAATATCTGCACTCCAAATAAATGCTCACATACACTCACTCTACTAGCTCCAAAGCAAACTCACACAAGTGCCCACAGCTCACCCAAGTCCACCACACCAACAGCTCACATTAAACAAAATCACATGTTCACATAAACACCAAATACTTAAATCACTCACACTCTACAGGTAGCCACAACATCTGCCATACCCTCACAGCACACACCAACACTTACAGCAGCAACACAACAAACACACAAATACATCCTCTATTATACCCACAAAACCACAGCACACACTCAAAGCCCTCACTCTGGGGAAATCCGTGCACTCACCCTGGACTCCGCACGGCACCGCGCCGAAAACCGCCTCAGCCGACCGCTGCCTGAGAGAAAAAGAGAGAAAAAACCACGAACTCCGTCAAAACCCGACTCACAACGATCCCGCGACACCCGGGCAACCACAGTCTCGGCGTGCGCGCCGACAGCCCACCGGCACCGCCCCAGCTCGCATTCCGTTCGCATGCTGCAGCCGCGCCAGCAGTGCGCTGCTGACGCAGGCGGCGCCATACCAGGGCCCGCCGCGCGGCGCCTTGGCCCGCCGCACGGTGCCCTGGCCCGTTACGCGCACGCGCAGCGCGTGCCCGCAGCGCCCGCGGCTGCGCGGCGCCCGCTGCGCAGCGACCCTGCTGCGCGGCGCCCGCCGCGCCCTCTACGCGGCGCCCGCCACGCCCTCTGCGCAGCGCCCAGCAGCGCTGTGCCCGCTGCGCAGCGACCCTAAGCCTGCTGCGTGCGGCGCCCATGGGCGCCCGCGCAGCACCAACGCCGGCCGCGCGCGGCGCCCTTGCGCGCCCGCGCGGCTCCCGGCCGTGGACATACAGTCCTCCACAAAACCCAAGCTTCCAAAATCCCAAAAGCCAAAAAAAGAACTCAACCAAGCTTCTCACTCTCTTTCTCTCTCAAAAAAACTGCAACGTACCACTTTGAAGCTCCTCGCGCGCGCTCCGCTCGGCCTCCAACCGGCTACTAGCAGGAGGTCCACCATCACCTCAACCATCCAAAACTTCTCCTTTCCTTCTTTTCTCTCTTCCTCTCTTCCACTGCTTTCCCATCCATTCCTCTGTTTCATTGATGCTAGGGAGAAGAAGGCGATGAGCTGGCCATGGCTAATTAAGGTGAGGGCTAATTAAGGGGGGTGAAAAAGACCAAAATGCCCTCCATCACAAAATATCTAACCCATCAAAATATCAATCCAATTCCATTCCTTTCACTTCTCTTGCTTTCTTTCTTTCTTTCTTTACATCACAGACAATGCAACAATTAATTAAATTACTTAATTAATTAATTAATTCTCTTTTTAGCCCACTCCAACTCACTTTTTGCCCTCGGGGCCTCCGCACCAGTCCGAAACCTCCCGAACCCCGCTATAATATGAAAATACACGTGTCCAAAGCTTTTCCAACTCAAAAAGCTCATCCGTAGAGTCGATGTGCTCAATCCAAAAACCGGCTCCCATAATTGCCAGTTCCAACTCACTTTTCGCCTTCGGGTCCTTCGCGTCAATCCGACTCAACCCGAACTCATCTGTAAACAAAATTTGAACTCGTCCAAAGCAAATCCTCCGCACCACGCCATCTTGCGAGGTCGGTGCACTAACCGAAATCCCGGTATTCTACAGTACCGGTACTGCCTATTGGGTTTCGGTACCCAATCCCCGGTCCCGGAACCAAACTGCCGGTTCCGGAACCAACCAGGCAGTTCCGGAACCAAGCTGCTGGTTCCAGAACCCAGACTCCCAAAATCTCCAAACAGGGTGAACCTTCATTTTTTCGACGCAGCCAACTCACTTTTTGCCCCGGAAGCTCCCGCATCAATCCAAAACCTCCCGAACTCCACTGTAATCGTAGAATACACATGTCCCAAGTAGTCGGTGCTCTATATCCAAACCCGGGACTCTACAAAAGGAGACCACCGGGGCTTGTTAATCTTGTTCGTTTGGGCTCGAAACTAGTTAGAGCGGCCGTGTCTTGTTTCTCACAAGTGTGCGTAAGTGGTGACTTTATGTTGTGGGTTTAGCTTTTGACGCTGGGTGGTGCCGGTTAGCTCTTTTAAGGGGATTGTGGTGGTGTAGCTTTGGTTTGGGTTCTTGTGTTCTGCACAAGAGGGTCGGTTAGGTTGTCTTATGGGTGGGTTGGCGCGTGATCCCTCGAGTGCGCTTAGTAAACCTAGGCAATTTTATGGCAAGGTTTTTCTCGCTGTATTCGTTGCATGTCCTTTTTTTCGACCCGATAGGTTTTGGATGGGTAGTTTATTGTACCTGGAGGCCTTTGTTTTAGTGGACTTTGAGCTCAGAATTCTCCTGGTTGGGAGTGTTACTGTTTGGTCTGGGGGTTTGCAGCTCGGTTCGTTGCCCGGTGCTTGGAGGGGCAACGGATTGGGACCGAGCGTTAGTGGTTAATCAGAGTGTCGCACCCCCTTCGGTGCCAGGATGGAAGTAGGACATATCTCTTGGTTTTTGTCGCCAGGTTCCCATGACCAAGGCATAGTCTTGAGGATTAGCTTGGGTGCGTTTTGGATCGTTGATCAATTGGGGCAAGTGTAGGTCAACGGGTCTGTTGACTACTTGGAGCTGTGGCATTGGTCACTTTCGGCTAGGATGCCCTGCATGCAGCTTTTTCTGTGGGGTCGACCTTGTGGTAGGTCGTAGAGCTGAATCCTAGCCTTAGTTTTGGGTGTCACCTCGGAGGGACGGACAATTGGAGCGGGCGATCCGGGGGGTGGATATGCTCCGAGCTTGTGGCCTCGAGTCGGGTGATAGTTGGTTTCGTTATCTTTCCGGGTAGGATTACTTGTAGTTAGTGACCGGGCATGTTTGTTATAACCTCTTGGAGCTTTGTGAGGGCGTTAGTGTGGTTTTTCCCTTGTTGTTGGGTAATTTTGGGCATGTAAGGGCTTGTCGGTCCAGGTTTGGTGGTAGGACTGGGGTACCTCGACGCATCGTGAGACTTTTGTTGCTGACTGCTCAGCGCCGTCAGAGGTGGTCTGTGGACCGGTGGCGTCATAACGGGAACTCCAAGTCGGGGAGCAGGCTTACTCAGGTTAGTTTCAATCAAGAGGGACCGGACGGTAGGGTTGCAAGGCAGGTTGAGCCCGTGGTTTGCTTGAAATCTTAGGGCAGGTTTTGTCCGGTAGCTTATCATTCTGGGTTACCACCAAATTCCGACAGGATTTATAAAGTGTTTCATGTGTCAATGCATCGGGGGTAGGTTTTTGACCACGATATGGATCTTGGCACGTGAGAGTAGGTAGATACGTACCCGACTTTTCTCTACGTACTGGGTTGGTGAAGTAACCGTGGGGAGCGTGGAACTACGTGAGTTTTACTTTCGGTTTGGTGAGAGCATTTTTTTGATCTACGGGCCGGGAGTAGGAGTTAAGTTTCGGGGACGAAACTTCTTTTAAGGGGGTTGTGACGTAATGACGCTGACTTTTTACTATTTCCTTATCGACATCTTTTGGTTTTAAGCCTATTTTGGTGGATTTTTTCTTGGTGTTGGTTCGCTTGGTTTTTGGGTTGCGGTTTCCATGTCGTGGTAGAGCTCGTAAAATGGAGAAGGACGATGCGACCGGGTCGGAAATCTCACTTATGGATCTTCCGGAGTGGCGGTTTCAGTGTTAGCGGGTCCAAAAAGGTAAGTTCTAACACCCTAGGAACCCGTTATGTGTTTTTGGTGCATCAGGATCCGTGCTAGTGGTTACGGGACGTTTCGGAGGATTGGCACGCTTATCGAGGAATCGGCTAAAAATATCTTTAAAATATCGGATATGGGGATTCTTTTTATACGTACATATGAAAAAGGGAAAAGAAAAAGAAATAAATTAATAATAAAATATAATTATATCCTGATTACCGCAAAACCCTAGTTTTTAAAAGATCGCTTCTTTTCCTCCTCCTCGTCGTGCATGCCGAAGAACGAGACCGGAGACGTCGCCAAGACCTGGAACGGATCCGGAAACACCAGCGATTGCGGAGAGATCGTAATCGCGTCGTCTTCTTCGTCAGAGCTAGGTTAGTTACCATCGTTCTTTTTCGTGTTGTGAATCTCGTCTCCCTGTTATCAATACTTTAGTTTTGCGTTTAGAATCTCGTTCTTGAATGTTTGATCATTGGTTTTGGTTTGACGGTTCCGTTCGTCGGTTTTGTTTGTTGATTTCGATCGTCGGATTCGACGTATGTTTCGTTTGATTTCGCTGAGGATTTGGTTTTGAATTTTTGTTGGTTTTGTTCTTGAACGAATGTTCCCCGATGGTGAAGGTACCGCCGCCGCCGCCGCTCGATGCCCTAGCCGAGCCGCCGTTGCGGCCGCCGCTTGATGCCCTAGCCGAGCCGGCGCCGCCGCTTGATGCCCTAGCCAAGCCGCCGCGGCCACCGCCGCGCGCTGACACCCAGGCCGCGCGCCGCCGAGGCACTACAACCGCGCGCAGGCAGGCGGGCTGCCGCCCGTGCGTAGCCAGGCGAGCTGTCGTCCACACGCAGCCATGCGGGCTGCTGCCCGTGTGCAGCCGGGAACGTTGCCGCCAATGCGCCGCCCTTGCGCTGTTAGGGCATGCCGCATAGGGCCGCGCCCTGCCGGGCCGCCGCCGCGTGGTGCTGCTGCACACGCGCGCCGCGCCCTGCCAGGCCGCTGCTGCTGGATGCCCTAGCCGCCGCGATCGTTGGATCCTCTGGCCGCCGCCACCGCGCACTACTTTCATGTCGCACAGGGCCGCGCCCTGCCAGGCCGCCGCCGCGTGGTGCTGCCGCACGCGCGCGCAGCGCCCTTCCAGGCCGCCGCCGCTGGATGCCCTAGCCACCGCCGCTGCTTGCGCCCGCGCGCGCTGCGGGGTTGGGCCCGCGCGGGGCTGGGCCAGCGCGGGGTTGCCATGCCGCTACTGTGCCTGCGCGGGGCTGGGCCCTCGCGGGGCTGCCGCGCCGCCGCCATGCCCGCGCGGGGCTGCCGCGCCGCCGCTATGTCCGCATGGGTCGAGCCGCTGCCGTCAACGGTTTTGCTCGACGGTTTTGGCTTAACAGTTTTTGTTTGACGGTTTACTTGGTTTTTTCGTCGACGATTTTGCTCTATGGTTTTTGCTTGACAGATTTTGTTTGACGATTTACTTGGCGTTTTCGTCGACGGTTTTGCTCAATGGTTTTTGGCTTGATAGTTTTTGTTTGACGGTTTACTCAGCGTTTTCGTCGACGGTTTTGCTCGACGGTTTTGGCTTAACAGATTTTTCCTTGATGGTTTTACTTGGCATTTTCATCGACGGTTTTTGGCTTGACGGTGCAGTCCGCCTGACGATGCAGTCCGCCAGGCGGTGCAGTGCGCAAGACGGTGCAGTCTGCTTGACGGTGCAGTCCGCTTAATGGCGCAGTCCGCTTGACGGTGCAGTCCGCTTGACGGTGCTGTTCGCTCGACGCAGTTGTTTTCTTTTTTCATCAGATGAGCCTCCGCTCGGTTGTTTTTCATCGCGGACTTCGTCAAGGCAATGATTGGAACCCGTTTTCTATCAATTGCCTCGTCGACAGTCGTATCGCGTCGGAAGTTCGGTTTTTGCAACCGGAGGGATTTTTGGAGTCTTTCGTTAGTTTCTGTTTTGGGGATAGAAGAGGTTTTTTTTGGCTCAATAGTCGGGACCACTGAATTTGCCAGCTTGGGGGGTAAATTGTTGATTTGTGTTTTTGGATATTTTATTACGCCCGCGTGTGGTGTTGATTGCTTAGGAGGGTCATGAGCGCAGTCGTTTATCTTCATTTCAGGTGGGTACACCCTTAGAACCTCTATGCGCGTAATTTCATTATTGTTATGTTTATAATTTTAAGGGGTAATGTGGGTGACGTGGACCTCCGGATGAATGAATGTCGCGGTTGGAGATTGGACGGGTATCGGCACTTATACTGTTTGGAGAAACGAGTGTCGAAGGTGGACACTCGTCACGGGTATCGGCACTTATAGTGGTTGGAGCAACGAGTGTCGCAGGTGGACACTCGTTTTATTATGGTTACTATGCTCATGGCGCTTGCATGCACACCAGCGGTTTGGCCACCGCGTTGGTGTATTTTTTCGGAAAGGTGGTCTGCGGACCCGTGAACCCTACGAGGTGACTTAGCATGGGCCCCTCGCGGTGATTTATGGGGGGTTTACATGCACCAACGGTGAGAGCGGTGTGGTTTTCTTTTGCCTGAGGTCCTCGGAACGACATGGCAAGGTGCTCAGTTCGCTTCCTCGGGGATGATATGATATGATATGATTGATTGCAGGATGGGGTTATGGATGCTCTGGTTTTACGGTTTGACTTATTATCCTCATCTTTTTGGCATCGTACTTGTAGTTGTGTTTTATCTCTACTCTTCATGTCACTGACTCCCACTGTGTGGCAGGTTTGGTCGGGTTTGGGGATCAGGACGATGGTGAGGACGCTACCCGGTGAGGTGTGAGGTTTCCTCGGTCAGGTTCCTTTTCCTCTTTCGTTTTTAGTTGGTTATTTTCCTTTATGGTCTATTACGGTGCATGTGAATGGGTATTCTGCGCATGTAGACGTGTAGAATGTGGATGGTGTGGATGTTGAGAGAGGCCTTACGTTTTTGTCAAGTGAATATACTTTATAGAACTATGCTTTCAATATAGGGTTTATGGACGCGTCGTGTGGATGCAGGTTTTCAAACTTAAAAAGGAATTGCGAAAATGGCTTTAGAAAATTAAGTGTCGTGTGGGCACTATTTTCAAAACTTGTGGATTTATCCTTTCAAGCCTATTGATGCGTCGGGTGTGCGCCGTTTAATTAAATAAGGTGATAGCGTTTTCAAATTCATACTAGGGTAGTTTGTAACTAATAAGGTTTGGTGGTTGATGTTTTTATTCGGGCTTTGGGACGCCGTGCATATGCGTGGGAGATCTTGTATATGTGGCGGGTCTATGCACGTGCCATGCGGGAGCCTGTTTCAAAAAAAAAAAATAGGGATGCTTTCCGCTTTAAAATTGCTCCCGGGGCGTGACAGACGCACTTGGTGCTTTTAGCAGTCAAACACCGCCTAATGATTGGTAAGCCAGTCTACCCCGAGTACTACGCCAAAAACCCTCAGCGGGATTTCCACCTATTCCAAGGGCATACCAACCTGCCCAACCTCACCGGGCAGGAAGGAACATAGCTACCTGCCTCAAGGGGTTACCTAGGGGTCTGAACGAGCCTATTTCTACGAAGGGGGGTCTCTTCTAATAACTATGGGTATGGGCAAAAAATGCGAGATATGAAAGAGTGGGATGCTCCGGGGTCAAACAAGGTCCTATCTCGATAAGAGAACTACGAATAGAGTATTACCTGCTACTACTTCCTCTGGGGGCAGTGCGTCCTCTGCCGAGCCGTCGCGTAAAGCCTCTCGCGGGGCTATAGCGGCACCCCTCTCCTCGTGTCGTGATGCTGAAGGTGCTGTTCCCGGGTTTAGGGGGCAGTTAGAGCGGAAGTGCCTCGGCCTGCCACAACGGGAACCATGGTCGTGCCTCCAAGAACATTTGATCACCCAGTGTGCTCCTCCGCACAAGATGCAAGGCCGGTCCCCCGGCTCCTGTCCCCTCGTTGGCGTGCTCCTAGTTCCTTGCTGAGTCCTTGGATGCTTGGGTGGTCGGCTCCCATTGGAAAAGCCATCCCCAGGATGAAACCGAGGTCGTTTCTTGTCCCGGTTACGCTCATAGCCCTCCTGCCGGGCACGAGTGACAGCCAATTCCCACTCCACTAAGGTGGCCATGTCGACCACCTCTTGAAAGGTATGCTGACCTGCCGCTTGTGCTATCCGAAAGATGTCGCTCTGTAGACCATCCACGAAAAGGTGGGCCATATGGGATTCGTCCCTTATGACAACAGGGGACGCGATCAGTCGCACCGGCGCTTTGCGTTAACCGGTACATTTTTTCCACGAGTGTGATAGTTGCCAGGCCATAATCTGTAACTATTGCCGAAGTAGCCGGTTCTCCGCAGCTGTCGACGTCGTCCCATCTACTCCTGTGCCATCGATTGATGACCTAGTCCGAGTCATAGAGTGAGCATGCATAGAAGCCAAGTCAAAACTAGACTTAACTGATTTAAGAACTGTTCCATACTATCAGTTAAGTACCTCCCCCCTCCCGACACTCGCGCTCTGACGCACCTAACCTTTGGTTATTTCATAGGTTAGCCGCAAGTGATATTGTGTTCAGTGGATGTTGGATGTTAACTACCGTGGTTAAAGTCGTTTTACTCTGATACCATATTAATCTGTCACGCCCCGGGAGAAGATAAACAGCGAAAAATACAGTACATTTTTTTTTTTTTTTTAAGGGAACTTCCGCCGGTCACGTGCCCAGACTCGCCATATACACCAGTTCTCTCCGTATGATAGACAGAGTCTCACTTGCATATGCACGGCGTAGCTATCACCACTATACTTTAACCACAACAACCGAGTAGTGAAGTAGGAAGATGCTTATGTTGTAAAACGACGTTAATTTAGCGCGGCATAAGTTTGAAAGGATAAATCCACGGGTTTTAAATATTGTGCCTATGCGACACCTGATTTTTGAAATATTTTTCGCAACCCTTTTTATGTTGTTGAAAACCGCATTTGAAATGCATAAGGAAAATGAAAAGTCCTATCATACAGTTGTCCAAACACCAGTCATCCATCTCAACATCCACATCCACCACCATAACTAAATCACATGCGAAATAGACTAACCGACTGAAATAATCAATAAAGAAAATGTAAGATATCACCAACCAGAAGATTGGCTAAGACTCTCTAGTCGCAACCTCACCGCCGTCCCAGATCCCACCCCTGATCGAACCTATCATAGTGTGGGAAGTCAGTGAAACGAAGAGTACAGATGTAATAAAACGACAAGTATGATGCTAAAAGGTACTGATAATAAATAAAACCGTAAAACCAGAGCATCCACAATCCCCATCCTGCACTCAATCATATTCCCCTTCGAGAAAACTAAACTACGCACCTGCCATGTCGGTCTGGGGACCTCAGGCAAAAGAAATCCGCCACGCTCTCACCTTGGTGCCTTTAAACCCCCAACTGCACAAGTACAGCATCGCAAATAACCGCAAGGGACCCCTACTAACGTCATCTCGTAGGGTTCATGGGTCCGCAGACCACCTCTCCGGAAAAGTACATCGGCACGATGGCCAAACCGCTGGTGTGCGTGCAAGTGCCATGAGCATAATAATAATAATAAAATGAGTGTCATGAACACCTGCGACACTCAGTTGCTCCGGAAGTAACAGAACAGATACGCGTGCATAAAATAGGGTTAGTCATCAACTCATAATATTGTAATTTAACCAAAAAACATCATTAACGAGGAAAGGGAAAACTCGGTATGCCTCAACCGACGACATCCCCATTTTCGAATGAGAGAACCCACCTCAGAAAGCGTCGACCGAAACACCTGAAATCGTCCCACGCCTTCGCACGACTCCTGAACCTAAAACGTCCCCAAAAAGCATAAATAAAACTAAACCATTCCCCGTGAAAACAGTGGACCCGTCCTCTGTCCGGAAAAAGACAGACAACACTAAAACCCAACCTGACGCGGCGCAAAAACAACGCGGCGGGGGCGGCAGCACATGCGACTTCCCCGCGCGGGCACCTCTCCCGCGCGGTGGAAGCGGCATGGCGCAGGCAACAGCCCCGCGCGAGTGCCTCCCCCGCGCGGGCGCGCGCGGCGCAAGCAGCGCGGTGCAAGGTCCTTCAGCGGCGCGCGGGTAGCGTGCGTCCTGTCCGCGCGGCGCAAGGTCCTTCAGCGGCGCGCGGGTAGCGCGCACCCTGTCCGCGCGGCGGCAGTGGG
The DNA here is from genome assembly GCA_029204045.2 of Tillandsia leiboldiana. Lineage (NCBI taxonomy): Eukaryota > Viridiplantae > Streptophyta > Magnoliopsida > Poales > Bromeliaceae > Tillandsia > Tillandsia leiboldiana. The sequence continues at coordinate 39,111,367 of CM055063.1, read as the reverse complement.
ACGACGACACGGTGCAAGGTCCCTCAGCGGCGCGCGTGTAGCGCGCGCCCTGTCCGCGCGGCGGCAGCGAGGCGGCGGCGCGGTGCAAGGTACAAGCGGGAGCCCCGCGCGGGCACCCTCCCCCCGCGGGCGCGCGCGGTGCAAGCAGCATTCCCGCGCGGGCGCACGGTCCTTCAGCGGCGCGCAGGTAGTGCGCCCCCTGTCCGCGTGCGGCAGCAAGGCGGCTGCGCGGTGGCAGCGCGGTGGCAGCGCGGCGGCGACGCGGTGGCGACTAGGGCATCCTACCATCGTCTGGCAACAAAAGCGCAAAAACACGAAACCCTAGACGGCCGAAAACCCAAACGAAACAACGGAAAAGAGAGAGAGATTGAGCCGCTAACCTTGCTCTAACACGGACGAAGAAGACGAAGAAGAAGAATAAGAAGAAGAAGAAAAAGAAGAACCGATCTCTTTCCTCGCAGGTAGTGGGAAACCGGATATGTTCCCCGTTGACGGTGATGTTTCCGTTACGGCCTCCAGCACGTTTGATCGAAGAAGATGAAAGGAATCGATCTCTTCTCCCTGAACTAGGGTTAGCCGATTCTTCAAAAAATGATTAATTAAATAAAATATTATTTCTCTTTTACGTAAGAAAAACCCTTATTCGGTATATATAAAGAAAGATTCCAATCTTCTCGAAAAGCGTACCGATCATCGAAATGTTCCTTAACAGTTAGCACGGATCCCGATGCACACTACGGACGCCGAGACCTAGAAAACCCAATTCCGGGATATCCGTAAGTCGGATTTGAAATCCGATTGATTCGTCATTCTCCGTTTTCCGAGTTCTATCACAGAAGAAAACTTGCAAGCGCAGAAGTTCTACCCTAAGGAGTCGATAATTCAAATCTCCTAACAACTAATTTAATTCAAAAGGAAATATAAAAAGGCAAGAACGATCGAGATACTACAGCACGAGTGGTGCATGTTTTTATCTTGGCCATTGTCTTGTTGCATGGCATAGTAAAAAGCAAAACTGCATTGCTCTCTCGACTGCCGAGGTGGAATACATTTCAGCGGGAAGTTGCTCAACTCAATTGATTTGGATGAAGAGTGTATTGAGTGACTTCCGCATCCCTGCGTCCTCGGTAACTATTTTTTGTGACAACACCAGTGCCATTAATATTTCTAAAAACCCTGTGTTGCACTCTAGAACAAAACACATTGAACTTAGATATCATTTCTTAAGAGAGCTAGTTGAATCAAGTACTTTACAAATTTCTTGTGTTTCAACTGAAGATCAATTAGCCGATATTTTAATAAAACCTTTGGATCAAAAATGTTTTATTCATTTGCAAAAAACAATTGGTATGTTTTCTTTGAAATAACCAACTTTTGAACCATTGCTTAGGTTAGGTTTTGTTTTGTGTTTTTGTTCTTTTTGTTGGTAATATAGAACATTAAATGAGCATTTGTTAAATTGACTTTAATTGTATCTTTTTATTTCTTGAGAAATTTATTATGATTTGGATATCATTATAACTCTTTTGATGCAATGATCATTCATATCAATTATTTCATCTTTAATTGATCAAAGTCAATCCCTCATTCAATGATCTCTTGGTATTGAATTTATCTTATTTGATATTGAAATAAGTATGAACACGAGATCAATTTTTGGTTGAATACTTAATATCTTTTATAATTGATAGCCAATTGAGGGGGAGTTTTTAATGTTTCATGCTCAAAAAGATGTGGAAAGAGTTACATCCTTTAGTGGAGTGTGAAAACTACCACCACATGGAGGAAAGAGCTATCACCTCGGTCGTCCGAGTACTGTGTGCAGCTACCACATGTTTTACCATGGTGTTCTCGTTTATTTGATAAAATGCTTTTTGGAATACTTGACTTTGTCAAATTCCAAGATTGGTATAAGGTGGGATTTTATATTAAAAGATGCTCAAAGAGCCATTCCCTAAATAAATTGACTAGATATATTATTTGACTTATTTGGGATTTCAAACATTTATCGAACTTGGTAATTCATTTTCTTTGCACAATTGATGATTTGATAAATTCATTACTCATAAGATGGTGTTTGATGTTTTGAACTTACTCAACTTTAGATGTTATAAATTTTATAAATTTTCGTTTCTTTATTTGGGATATATTGATAGATTTATCATAATCTATTTCTTTTCATTTGAAATAATATTTTTTTTGTATAAAGTTGATATGCAATAATGCTTACATACTTTTTCTGAATTTTCTAGAATTTTTCAAAAAAATTTTGAAGAAAAAATTACAGGCAGTCCGGACTGGATGATTCAGTCCGGATCCCGAACGATGGGATTTCCTGCGCCAAGCCGATCCGGACTGAACTCATGATCCTATCCGTACCGCGGCTAGGTTTTATATCAAAACGAATGGTTTTTAATTTCTCATTCACTCCAAACTTTCGTTTTTGATTTCCTGAGTTTCTCTCTCTAGAACCAAGGGCTAGTGGATTTCTCTTGACTCGATTTCTCTCAGATTAAGTAAGTATTTGCATCAAAATCTTGGTTTATTCTCAGTTCATGTTATTTTCTTCAAAATGAGATAGAAATCATGCCCCGAATTCAATTTTTGATGTTTTTTTCTAAAATTTCTTGCATAATTTGAACTTTGGATGCCTAAGAAACCTTTCTATGATTGTTTGTCAAGTTCTAAACGGATTTTTAGGCTTTGATTTCTAAAATTTCGGTTTTAGGGAAAAATTTTGAAATTTTCGAAAATCATGAGATTGATCTATTTTTAAAATTCATTTTGCAAATCCTTCTTGATTCCTAGCTTCTACGTGTGATAAGGATTGCTTGGATATAATTTTTCAAATTTTTGAAATTAAACAATTTTTTCATGGTTGTTGAGTTCTTGCTCACAGGACTACAATGGTGTTTGGTTGGATAATCATCTTTGTCACAACATTGGTGAGCACAAGGATTACAAACAAAATGAAGCAAGATCAAGAAGAACCTCAGCCCATCCTCTCAAATAATTCCGAGACTAAAACAGAAGATTGGGAGACGATAGTAAAGGAAGCAAAACAGGTTGCCGCAGCTAACGATAGGTCCACACTAAAAAACAAAGCACCTATGAAATCTTGCTCGACGATAAGAAAATATGCGAGAAGGAAACAAAGAAGGGGTGGTGGACTTTATATTAATGAGTCACTTGCAGGAATACAATCTCCAACTAGAGAAAACATCATTCAGATGAAGGAGTCTAAATGGATTGAAGGTAAACTTGCTTCATCGATTCTAGTACCATCTGCAACCTCGCTACCTGCCTCAACTCCAATGAGAGACACGTCAAAGGATGATGTGTTTGTGTCCTCCATATTTCACAAGCAACGACGACTGTGTTTAGAACAAGAAAGAATGTCACTTGATTTACAGCATATCTCTACCGATCAACGTAAGATTCGAAAGAAATGTTTGAAAGTCTCAAAGCTGCTCAAGGCAATTTTTAACAAATTGGGTTGCAGCAGTTCTGAAGACTCTGATTCTGGATAAATTTTTCCAACTTTGTTTTGCAAGTTTTTTCATTTTTGTTTCTTTACCTTAAAGTTGTCATTACTTTTGAACTTTTTTCCTCCTTTTTATTTTGTTTTGCCGATTGTGACAAAACGGGGGAGAGAACTTGGAATTTTTTAGAACGTGGAACTTGAAGGTAAGTAGGACTAAACCTGTGATAGCATGCCATATGACTAACTATTAGACTAACTATTTGGGCATATAATATTTTTAACAAGTGATTTGAGACAACTGGCACAACTTAACTTTGAACTTGTTAATTGTTTGTAAACTTTGAACTATGACATTTGGAACGTTATGGATATATGATGATATGTGAATCTTTAATTGTCTACTTTCATACACATCTAATTAAACAATGTTATAAGTTACATGAGTATAAACTCTATCTCTCTGACTGCATATTGAATTTTTAAATTCTTGAGGTATCTAATGATTTCTTTTGTCAAGAATCGTTTCTTTTGCAGGAGTACAAGCGTTTAAGTCTAGAGTTTGTAATATGAGTTTATCCCTTGTATTTACACTTTATTTCGACTGTTCATGTAAATTTTTTTTGTGTGGTGATAGCAACAAAAATATCTTTTTGTTTTTTTTTGTGGATTACATGTTTTGTCACGAAACCGCCAAAGGGGGAGATTGTTAAGGATCTTTGTATTGGCGTATTTCGTGAAGTGTTTTGAGCCTTGAAGATTGAAGATGAAGAATTGTGGATCACATACATCAATCTAAAAAAGAATGGATTCAAAAGGATTAGGCCAAATCCAGTCCGGACCCCAAACTATTTTTTCAGGAAATTCTCTGAAAAAATATAACAGTCCGGATCAGCCGAAATCCAGTCCGGACCGCCGTGCGGAAAAAATTCTGTTAAGTCAGTTTTTGATTCTTATCTCTTTCCAAACGGTTTCTAACCTATAAATAGAGCCAAAAGTTCATCTTTTAGGGTATCCCAAGGGGGATCAAAGGTATTCCCATTATTCTGAAGGTTCTTAAATTTCCTATATTCAAGGAATAAAAGGTAATCCACGTATAGAGAAGAAAAGGTAAACACCGATTTATTTCTAGGTTTTCTATCTCTATATTTATCGATTTGATTTGAGGTTTTCCAATCTTTTCTTTTAAAGAATCAAATCGATGAATACTTAGATGGTGTTTTCCTTATCTATCTATATGATCTAAGTATTTGATTATCACCACCAATAAACAAAACGACGATTCGCGTGGCCTCGTGGATTCAAGGTGCTACCGCTTTCGTGGATTCGGAGCGAGGTACGTTCGTGTGATCGATACGTGCTATATTGGTGAAGACCGTAGATTCGGTTGGACGTCGTGGATTCGACGTTGGACGCAAATCGTGGATTTGAGGTGCGTTGTGGAGCGAGCGGAGAAGATCTACTTGGAGCGTATGGAAAAGGTTGAGTCGTAGTGTTACGGTATATCACCTTGTGTGAGGACCCAAAATTCCCTCGTAAGGATTACTGTTGGATCAACAGCTTTTGGAGGCTTATGTTGAGTATTGGGAGTGTTGTGCACAAATTGGACACAAAAATTAGACTTAGCGCGAAATCTGGATCAAGATTTACTTATTTGGATGCCTTCGACAAATTTTAGAAATGGAATTTGGCAAAACGGATAGCGGATTTAGATTCGGCGCGCGAAAACGATGGAAATGGACTATTTACTTGTTTTTTTCAGTGTCCGGATGAGCGAACACGGACAACCGGAAGTTTTGGAGGACTTTCGGGTGCGTGGATTGGCCGTGGACCGGAGGTGCCACGTGGTGGCACCCTGTGAGGACCTGGATCCCCACGAGGTGATTACCGGCTGACCAGCAGCTTTTGGAAGCCTATGTGGTGTGTCGGTGGCGTTTGTACACCAATTGGACACTTTTGATAGACTCGGTGTGTTAAATGGATCACGAGAATAGTCAGATGGCCCCGACGAATGCTTAGAAGTGATTTCGCGCGCAATGGATATTAAATTGGACTCGGGGCGATGTTTGGATAAAGGATCACCTCTCCGGATGCCTTCGGGAATCTTTAGAGTTGGAATTTGGTAAATCAGGCTTTAGAAATGGACTCAGCGTGAAAATCGGATCAGGTGGGCTTTCCGGGGACTTTCGGCAAATTTTCGGATAAGAATTTGGAGGATCGGACACCATATTTCGATTCAGCGCGCGAAATCGTTGAGAATGGACTATTTACTTGCTTTTTTCGGAGCCCGGTTGACGCGTTCATTTTTCGAGGCGTGCACGAATCTCGAGACGTCGCGGCACGAATCCCGAGGTGCGCGCGAATCCCGAGGTGCGCTCGGGTGTACTGCGCGAGCGGGGAGCGCAGACAGGCGCTTTGGGAAAACGCGCCTGACTGCGCGGGTGACACGGGGGGCCGCCACGTGGAGTGCCCCCATTCGCGCCCGTGCGGACGCGGGGGGCACGCGTCCGCTCGGTGTCCCGCGCTGGGTGTGGCGCGGTGTCACGCGCCCGTGTGGCGCGTGCCGCGTGGCACAGGGGGCGCGCGCCTGCGCCTGGCGCACGCGCCCCTGTGCGGTGGACGGGCAGACTGTTGGCCTTTGGGGTGGTGCACCGTGGACCCGGTCCACGGGAGCCCTCCCTCCTCTCTTTCTTCTCTTCTTCTTCTTTCTTCCCCGCACACCATTCCTCCTCCATTTTCTTTTCTTTCTTCTCCAACCGAGCGAGAGAGGGAGTGAGGAGGGGATTTTTGTGGGGTGCGGCGGAGCGTGCGGACCCCGACGGCGTGCTACGTTTTGCGTGCGGATTTCGGCACCATGCTTTGTTTTGCGTGCGGATTCCAGCACCATGCTCCGTTTTGCGTGCGGACTCCGGCGGCGTGCACCGTTTCGTGTGCAACTTGGTGTACGAGACTCGGATTGAGGCGTGCCTTTATAGTTTTTGCATCTACTCGACGCGAGGATTATCACCGTATTTTCCGGGAATTGCCCGAAGGTATACTTTTCCCGTTCTCCTATGCAATGCAATACAGATGTGTATATTGTGGATTTTTGCGCTCACCGCGTTGTGGAATTGGTAACTTGGCCTCCGGGACTCGGATTTTGGCGTGCAGGTACTCGTTATGAAGGGCTCGATGCGACGATCGCGTCCTTATTTTTGGTGGATTTTTCAGAGTCCGTTCTGCAGGAGGGTTCGCGAGTGTTTTTGGAACACTGCAAGGAGCCGAGGTGGCGCGACATGTACCGTGGATACGGGTTCAGCGGATTGTGCGAGCAAGTGGCCACGCTCTTCACCGACCCCAGGTTTGCCTTGGATTGAACACTTCAGGTGGGTAAGCTTAATATCAGTAACTGTATAAGGCAATGATTATGTTATGGCAAATATAAGTGCACTTGTGGGGATGTCACCCCTCGATGACTGACAGTAGGGATATTTGATGTACAACCGATATGAGCGAAAGGTAAGCAAGGAATGGCCTACTTGGGTAAGATTGGTATACCATAGTAGGAATACTTTAGCATGCTTTGCTAATATATGTTTCACCCACTTTTATCGTTTCTGAGGACAAAAATATGCTTGTATGGACATGTAGTAAGGCCATCTTTTACTGCTACACTACTTATTGGAACTTGACTTAGGAGAAACCATGCTTTTCCCTTTCTCCTCCTTTGTTTGTCAGGCGGTCTGTGATGGCCTGGATCTCTGCAGAGCTATGGTAGAGTCATTGGTGACATCTGGGGAGCCTGTACTGTGTGTTGGAGGTGTTTGTGCACCAATTGGACACAAGTGGCGGACTTCGGGCTTATTGGATCACGTGGGTGATCAGTGGACTCCGTCGGATCTTTAGAAGTGGTTTCGCGCGAAGCGGATATTAAAAATGGACTCAGCGCGAAGTTTGGACCAAAGAACACCTTTCCGGGTGCCTTCGGCAATTTTTAGAGTTGGAATTTGGCAAAATGGACATCAAATTCGGATTTAGCGCGCGAAAACGGTCAAAATGGACTACCTACTTGTTATTTTTGCGCATGGGTTACTGTTCACGCCGGAACAGTAACTCCGGCCGCCGGCGGGCAGCGGCGGCGGCGGCGGGCAGCGGCGGAGCACGGCGGACGGGCTCGGGTAGGCGGCGGAGCGGCCGCGGGCAGCGCGCGGGCAGGCGCGCGGTCCACGGGCCGTCGTGCACCAGGGGTTGGACACGTGGCTTGTTGGGGTTGGTCGGTGCAGTGGACTTGGACCACGGAGCAGGCGGGCGTGGTGCATTGACCGGCGGGACACGTGGCGTCTTGCGGTTGGTGGGCTCATGGAGGCTGGGTCCACGGAGGTGCACCGGGGTGCCTCGGGTTCCGTGCCTGACAGTGGCGCCAGGCGGCGCGTCAGGCGAGCACGTGGCCGCGGCAGGCGGGCGCTGACCGGGTGCGCGCCACGTGTCGACGTCCGCTGGTGGCCATGCGGCGCAGCGGGAGTGGTGGCTCCCTGTGATGATCCGGAATTCTACAGGGCTGTTACAGTGTGATCGGCAGCTTCTGGAGGCCTACGGGGCATGTCGGCGGTGTTCGTGCGCCAATTTGGACTCAAGTGATGAACTTCGGGCTTAAAATGGATCACGTGGGTGATTGGGGGACCCCGTCGGATGTTTAGAAGTGCTTTCGCGCAAATCGGATATCAAATTTGGACTCGGCGCGAAATTCGGATTGAAAATACCTTTCCGGGAGCCTCCGGCGAATTATCGGGTTGGAATTTGGCGAAATGGACGTCGTATTTGGAATCAGCGCGCGAAAACGGTCAAAATGGACTACCCACTTGTATTTTTGGTGCTCGGGTACTGTTCACTGCCGGAACAGTAACTCCGGCGATCGCCGGCGGCAGGCGGCGGCGGCGGGCAGCGCCGGCGGGCGGCGGCGCGGCCTCGGGCAGGCGGCAAGCGGCGGCGCGCGGCACGGGCAGGGCGCGGGCAGCGCGCGGGCGCGCGAGCAGGCGGGCGGTCCACGCGGCGGGCGTGCACCGAGGCGGGTGGACACGTGGCATCACCCGATAAGTCGGCTCATGGGAGTTGGTCCACGGGGTATTCAGGATGGCTCATGGTTTATGGTGCACCGGGCTTGGACACGTGGTAGGTTTCTATTGGTTCGGTCCACAGAATTTCGTGCACCGGGTTCACTAGGCAGAGGCATGACACGTGGCATTCCCCTATTGGTTGGTCAACTGTGCGGGCAGGCCGGTCAGAGGCGTCTGGGCGCGCGGGCAGTCGTGGTCGGGCCACGTGGCGCAGTTCCATTGGTTGAGGTTGGTGTTTTGTGTTCTGTGGACACGTGGCGACATTTTATTGGCCGTTTTTGGTGTTTCCTGTTCGGCAGGACACAGAGGGAATTATTGGAAATGATTTTTTGGTTTTCTCCGTTCCTTTCCATCCGAGAGTCATTCAAGAGCAGTTTTCACCATTTTTGAGGCTTCATCTTCTCAAGGAGTGAGAAGATGAAATCTTCATCTTGAAGAGAGGGAGCATATGGTGGAGTTTTGGATTTTTCGGCGGCACGGATTACGAGATTTCCATTTCTCCGGCACGGCGCGATGTTTCTTCATCGGTGTATCCCTTTCGTCGCATTTCAATGCGAGAGCTCTCCCGACCTACCCCGATCACATTTTCCGGCGATTCTTGCGCCATTGGAATGGCGACTGAAAGAGCTTTAATGTTGGTATTTCCTGTTTCCCCTCATTTCACGTTTTTCGAGGAGTTTTCCTGAGTTTACTGTGACACCATTTGCTGTGATGGAGTTTTGGACAGCGGTTCGATCTTTCAGCAATATCTCCGCAACCGGACATCGGATTGAGGTGATTCAAAAGGCATTTTGTATCTAGACATCGCAAGGAACATCCTCAAATTTTCCTGGATTTTTATGGATTTTCCCCGAAGGTGAAAAAGGCATTATTTTCAGTATTTGGTTCTGAAATTTACAGTACAGAGTTCTTTGGGATAGTCCCCTTGCCGAATTTATATCTCAGTGTAGGAAACTCGGATTTGAACGTGCAGGTACTCGTTTCGACCGGCTCGTCGCGAGGATCACGACGGTATATTTTTGGGAATTTTCTGTGCACAACTCGTAGGTGAAAAAGGCTCAACTCTGGACTGATTACTGGAATAGCATGTTTTGAGGATAATTGTATGTTTAATTGCATGTTTTGGGGTAATTGTGAACAGTGATCGCGGCGGCTTATCTGTTTGGACTTGTGGCGTGAAAAAGAGATATTTGACAGGCTTGGGTTGCGCAATTCCAGGTGGGTGGTTGCTTTACTCCTCTTTTCTGATGTACCCACTAGGAATATTAGAGTGATCCCCTTTATTGAACATGTTGAATGGTCACCTAATGGACATGCATGCTTAACTGGATAATTGTGAGCCTATCATATGGAAAATATTATATTGGAAACTTGACATGTTGGAACTTATACATGCTTCATGGACATCGTTTTAGCATTTAACCTTGCATGAGGGAGGGGGATGTACTTTCATATTGTGATATTGTGAGGCGTCTTGTGGGAGGGTACCACTTGAGGATTTTTGGACAGGCATAGGTGGATGATTCATGTGAGGGTGATTAGCAGGTTATGGACATGTGTGGTTGGATTATGGTTTAGCATGATGATTACACCCAGGTGGAGTTATTACTTGGTACACATGGTGAACCACTATTTGTCACTCCCCTTCTTTCTTCCATGAGGAGATAGGCTTGATTTCAGGGATATCTAGTTAGACCATTTCTGATCGCTACACTATATGTTGGGACTGACTTAGGAGGAACCCTATTGTCTCTTCTTCCCCTATTCCTTAGGCAGGCGGCTATTTGTTGCTCGGGTTTGAGCAGGGATCGGCATAGTGTAGCCGGGGCTTGGATTTTAGCTTTTGGGGTATTGCGGCTATTGCGGATAGTAGGCGATTGACCGGATGTCGGATCTGGGTCAGGATTGTCATTATGGGTGTGGTTGTTAACCCTTCTTCTTTTGATTACCCGCTAGGCATTTGAGTAGCTTCTTTGATTAAAAGGATAAATGCACTTTATGTGTGGCAATGGCAGGCTTATTGTGATTAAACAGATATTGTTAGAATTTGCTTGATTGGGGATTATGATTGTAGAACAACAGCGTCAAGTTAAAGGATAAGGCTAATCAATGCTTTGTGGGCTTTGGGTATGTGGCATAGGCAGGCACAGGCTATCTCATATTTACTATTCTCATACTGTTCTCTACATGCTCTAACATTATGAAGGTTATCGACATCTGTTTATCTTTATATCATCTTGGGACATTTGCATGCTTGTATGGTCACCTAGATAGGCCACCTTTTTCTGCTACACTATCATGCTGGAATTGACATAGGAGAAACCATTTTATTATTCTTTTCTCCTTTCATTTGAGGCTCAGGGTATTTGTAGCTCGTGCGCGAGCAGGGGGTTTGGGGATAGTGTAGTCAGGATCTTGGGTTTTGGGACAGGCAGGCTTGATGGCAGGGTATTGCGGCAACCGCGGACCTTGGGCGATTGACCGGAGGTTGCTTATGCATCAGATTGGGTATCAGGTCTCTAGTGGATGGAGTTTCCCACTATTTGTTATATTGCATCAGGTTGAGATCGGGTCTCCCTTTAGTGGATGGGTTTTCCCACTTTGGTCATAGTCATGATCCAGTCCTGCTGACTTTGATACTTGTTACCGAGGCACTTGACTCGTGTGGGTCGCTCCCCTCGAGTGCCACTCCGGAGTGTGCGGTTTTCAGACCTCGAGTCTTCGAGACTCTCATCCCCTATCGGTGTTATGCGTAGGGTGGCATACCCGATTTGGCAGGCAGAGCAGGCAGTACCAGTGTTTACTGGTGGTCAGATTGGGTTTATTCAGGCAGGCATTTGTATTCTGATGCATACTACATTCAGCTATTCTTTTAGCTCAGTTTTTAGAGGCATTCTAGTGGTAGCTTTTCATCAGGAGTCATACTCATTGCATACCACCTTTATTCCTTTTGCCTCTGGTAGACCTAGTGGGCGTGTCAGAGTTGAGGTTTTACCCACTAGGGGAGGCTACTAGTTTACTAGTAGTTCTCACCCCCATTCTTCTTTCCTCTTTTTCTTCTCTCTTGTTTTGCAGTGTCTTCTGCGGGTGCTACTGGGCTTTCAGTGGCGGGTCGAGGAGAGAGGACGGCTGAGTAGGTAGATCTCGAGGCAGGGTGAGCGTGTTAGCTGGACTGTTGGTGTACCCATGTTTCCTCAGACGGTAGTACTTTCACTTTTGGGACTGGCTTTCGCCAGCAGGTTGTATTTATTTTGTGAGCTGGGAGAGACTGCTGTATCATTTATATACATATGTATTGTATTTTATTTCCAGCTTCAGTCTGAGATGCATTAGTTTTAGTTCAGCTCTGTTTTTATTGCTCTTTTATTATATCTCTTATATCTGAGCAGGTTACTGGCGCTTCGTGTACACGGGAAATACCGTGTGCACGGCGGATCTGTGGACGAGCCCGGGTTCTGGTTTACACCCAGGGCGTGACAGATTAAGTTGGTATCAGAGCTTAGGGATAGGTCAGTTGGGACTTAGGAAACCCTAGGCTTTTAGCAGACCCTAGGATGATAGGGCGCGAGAGACGCGACACTTTGCGAAAGTCGGCGATTTATTTGTTTGACTCTTCCAGTGTGTGAAGAGGGATCAACATATTCTATTTCTGTGTGACAGTATGTTGGCTGCAGACAACATAAGGTTACCGAAATAGAAGGATGTCTTTGACTTTCGCTAGATTGGGTCGAGTGTTTGGGGTGTGCTGATTTGCGGTTTGTCGTGGCGAGCGGTGTCTCCCCGACGTTGGGCCTTGACCCGGGCGCACCTTGGTGCAGCAGTTGGGTCTGAGCTAGTTGTTTCAGGCCGGATACCGGATTAGAGTCAGAGGACTCCGGACCCAGATGACAGGTTTGTCAGAGGCCTATCAGCGGCAGAGTGAGCGAGCATCTGGTTTTAGCGACACAGTTGTCGGAGCAGCGGGCAGCTCGACAGTGCTTCTTTCTGAGACCACCCGGTTGTAGTATCCTCAGGGGCGAGGATTTCTGTAGTACTGAGGGAGTGAGTAGCCCCTCCGTGCCAATGGTTAGTGTCGAGGCGCCGAGGCAGGGTGGATTGTTGACAGCGGATGAGCTATGGGACACCATTGATCAGTTGAGCCAGTTTCGGCAGTTAAACCACCCCGATTCATAGGATTAAGTTTGGAGCCTCTTGGGGTAGAATCGTGGTTGGTGGTGATGGAAAGACTGCTTGAGAGCCTCCTGGTGTCAAAAAGGGTTTATGCAGTTATCGAACTGCGCGCTCTATGACTTGGGGGACATGGCGCATAGGATATGCTTGACTGTGAGTGGATTGCATCAGGATACCTTTCAGGTTATTTGTTTCCCCGTTTGGATTTTGGATGCCTCGATGGAGTAGGCATTGTGTATGGGGCGTAGCGTTGCAGCTCCTTTGTATAGGGGTCTGCCGCCAGAGGCGAGTCTTGGATAGAGGCGCTTGGCACTAGGTGTTGGAGGACAGATCGGCCGGCGGAGACATTTTCGTTTTCCCTTCCAGGATGGTGGATAGCCTTGTGGATGGATTATGCAAAGCTTACCCAAGGGGGATGTTACCCTGTGTGATTGATAACAGGCATGTTTGGGGTGCAATATATGTTATTGAGGTCGAGCTTAGTAAGGATAATTATATAAGGAATTGCATGAATCAATTGTGCTTGGTCGTATGACGATGATATCCAGGTGGATTTCTGAGACGTCAGAGGTTGGGTGGACCCCGATGACAGCATCAGCCCTTTTATCAGAGTGGCGCAGCGGTAGCGTGGATTGGCTGCCTGCGAGAGACCACATTCGTCACCTTAGTGTGAGCATGGACAGAGGTCGTGCTCCCTTTGTGATTGGTCTAGATATTTTGGTAGGCTGAGCGACGACCACTTGCATCGAGTGGATGAATCTGTGCCGCCCGGTTGGAGGGCGCCCCGGTAGTGGATTGAGTTGTCGCAAGTGTGATTTCGTCACAGCAGTCGGAGTTAGTGCACTTTGCATTCCTGCATGGACTAGAGGCAGAGTTGTTGCCCCGCGCACTAGGGGTACAGGTTACTGTTGGTATTATGCAGGTGGGGAAGGCTTGTGGATCATATCCAGTGCAGTAGAGGCCATAAGTTATGCCGGCAGACTTATTGGTATTTGTGGCCGTTCGGTGTTTAGACCCAGTGCTTGGGACTGGTTGGCATAGTGCCACAGGATGTTTGACTGCTGAGAGAAAGGACCTTGTTTTCTGCGAGGCAGACAATGGAAGGCTCGTTTGTTATGACTGCTTGGGTACTCAGGTTACAGCAACAGTGTGAGAGGTGCCTACGGCGGCACCGGGACGTAAAAGGATATTCCTGTTGCTCGTGAGGTCCCGGTTGTGATTCCACCTGAGCTGATGATGATGCCGCCGGTTAGGGAAATTGTGATTTCGATTGACGTGGTTCTGGTAACCACGCCTACCTCGATAGTACCTCGTTGTATATCATTTGTAGTGCTGTGAGAGTTGTGGGCATAGGTGCGTGGACCTGATGGATAGAGGGTTTGTTTGACCTAGTGCCGCGTCGTTGATACACGACTGTGAGAGCCCTTTGTGATTGGAGCCCTGGCAGGTCCAGGTATTATTTAGGACCTTTTGATGGAGTTATGCTCCGGCAGTGTATCGATTATGATGCCTGCACCAGTTTGGATTTACAGCTGAGTATTTCGCCAAGATGGCGTTCAAGACACGCTAGGGGCATTATGAGTACAGTGAGGCCAATGGAATGACTAATGCCTTGTTGCCTTTAAGATTGAGGAATTTTGTGTTCCAGTTGGGCTTGAACGGATTGATAGTGACATTTTTAGGGATATCTTGGCTTTTACCCCCTCCCTGAGTGATCTTGAGTTTGTGGAGCAATTGTAGATGCTGTGGCAAGGTCTGTGAGGATGAAGTTTTATGCCAAATGGTTTTGGTACAAGTTTTAGCTTTGAGAGCACATCTTCCGGGATTACGTATTTTAGCCGCAGGGGCGGCGGTGGAAGTCCGGTCAAAATAGATGCTATTTGAGATGGGCCGAGATCGGCAGTTACTATTGAGGTGAGGGGCTTTTGGACCGGATGGTGCCAGCAGAGTTTGACAAGCGGATGGTAAGATTGGTACCAGCGCCGATTTTAGTATGGTCAGCGGAGGAAGATGGACTTGCGAGTGATAGTGATACCTCCCATAGTGGCTATGGAGCTACCATTGGATTTTGATGAGCATCCAGGATCACCCCGACCGGGCCACTGTGGTGGCGGATACCTAAAGCAGAAGATCTAAATTGGGAGTTGAGTTTGACGGTTCCATAGCTGGCGCTGTGTGGGACCATGGTGGTGTACAAGGCTTGAGATTGTGTCCCAGGGGATCCCTTTTGAGGATAGGCTGCGGCTGAGCAATCTACTCGTGTGGTCTGGTTTTGACAGATTAAGTTGGTATCAGAGAGTGACCGAGTGAGAACCCCTGCTTGTTAGGGCCCCTTTCCTGTGCGGGTGCTTGTGTAGAGGTGTTTCGGGTCGCCCTGGTCGAGTTGGCTCTAGAGGGTGATTTTAGTGCGTGTTGCACTGGCTGTTCGTTCTTTTCCCCAGGCTTTTGATGGAGTCCCTGAGGTTTTCCTGCGTCTCAGCTCAGAGTGTTATGTTTTGGACTCCTCACCCGTGATTGACTCACTTCTTTGGAGCCCTGCGAGAGTTTGGAGTACGAGGGACGCTCGTTGCGAATTCCGGCTCGTGAGATGAGGGAATTGCGCAATCGGGCTATGCCGTACTGGTTGTTGCTGTTGTTGTTGCTGAGGAGTAATCACGGGGAGTGATAGGTGACTGGAGAGCGGGAGACGGCGGTGTTGAGTACTTACCCCTGGTTTCTGAGACTCCTTGAGAGTTGCTTTAGTTTCGAGGACGAAACTTTCTTTTAGTGGGGGAGGATGTGATGATCCGAAATTCTACAGGGCTGTTACAGTGTGATCGGCAGCTTCTGGAGGCCTACGGGGCATGTCGGCGGTGTTCGTGCGCCAATTTGGACTCAAGTGATGAACTTCGGGCTTAAAATGGATCACGTGGGTGATTGGGGGACCCCGTCGGATGTTTAGAAGTGCTTTCGCGCAAATCGGATATCAAATTTGGACTCGGCGCGAAATTCGGATTGAAAATACCTTTCCGGGAGCCTCCGGCGAATTATCGGGTTGGAATTTGGCGAAATGGACGTCGTATTTGGATCAGCGCGCGGGGGGGGGGGAAAAACGGTCAAGCAAACGGACTACCCACGTGTATTTTGGTGCTCGGGTACTGTTCACATGCCGGACAGTAACTCCGGCGATCGCCGGCGGAAGGCGGGCTGGCGTGCGGGCAGCCCGCGGGCGGCGGGCGCGGCCTCGGGCAGCGGCAATCGGGCGGCGGGCACGGGCGGGCGCGGGCAGCGCGCTTGCCGCGCAGGCGGGCGGCGTTCCACACGGCGGGCGGGCACCGAGGCGGGTGGACACGTGGGCATCACCCGATAGGTCAGCGCTCATGGGAGGTCCACGGGGTATTCATGATGGCTCATGTTTAGGTGCACCGGGCTTGGACACGTGGCAGGTTCCTATTGTTTCGGTCCACAGGATTTCGTGCACCGGTTCACTAGGCAGAGGCATGACACTGGCATTCCCCTATGGTTGGTCAACTGTGCGGGCAGGGGGCAGAGGCGTCTGTGTGCTCGCGGCATGGGTCGGCCCCGGCGCAGTTCCATTGGTTAGTTGTTGTTTTGTGTTTTGGACACATGGCGACATTTTTTTGGCCGTTTTTTTTGGTGTTCCTGTTCGGCAGGACACAGAGGGAATTATTGGAAAGGATTTTTTGGTTTTCTCCATCTTTCCATCCGAGAGTCATTCAAGAGCATTTTTCACCATTTTTGAGGCTTCATCTTCTCGAGGAGTGAGAAGATGAATCTTCATCTGAAGAGAGGGAGCATATGGTGGAGTTT
>CM055063.1:38916837-39094713 GCA_029204045.2 Tillandsia leiboldiana | reverse complement strand
TCAATACCGATAGCCAAGCAGCATGGCCTAGCCCAGGTTATAACATACACCAAAGCTGGAAATAAAGGACGCTACTGAAATGCTCAACTGTGGAAATCCAAGCTGCCTGGCAAAAAACAGTTGTTTCATCCTGCCACAAGCACTCACGGGTGGACTGAAGAAGTGTGGACCGAAGATCCACCACGGTAATCTACCGCCACAATGGGCGGCATTCACCCAAACACTACAATTCCATCTCCAACACGGAAACACTAGCATTGGCGCTAAAGACCCGTCACATTAACCATTGGCCATGCTATCTTGCACCGCCCAAGTTAGGAAGCTTTCACCTCAAGAATGAAAAGTTGGCCCTCGGTCAACTAGATAACATCCACAGGTCAGGTTCCACCGCCGTCCCTACGGCTCGAACCAACGGACCCAAGAAGGTATGCTTCAGAGCTACAATTGTATATCCCTAACTTGCCTACCACTTCATCCACCACGGCCGGTAGCAATTCACAAGTGCTCCACGCGTTCCACATCGCTCTGGGTTAAATCCCAAATATCCCGGAGGATTTGTTACAATCCGAATCATGTACAGCTGTAAGACAATTCCCTCACATCTAAAAGTGGCAGGGCATAATCAATCCACTTGGCCTCATCAGAGCTCGTGGATGCATACGTGTCCTGAACGCCATCTAAGGCAAGACCTCGGCTGTCTGATTTACACGTAGGTACTCACACATACTTATAACTGCTGAGTACAATCCATCATAAGGTCAGAAATAAGTTAAAAGGAGTACTACCTCACATTCGTGTATCAACGAGGTGGCATCACACGTTTATACAACGGAGTGGACTAGGTCAAACAGGACCCCTCGATTACATCGGATCCAAACTGCGCCCTCAGCTCTCTCAGCGTCTACTGAGCGTATCCAAGCGGTGCTATCAAGGGTGGCCGTGGTTCCCGAACCACGTCAAACGCACCTCTCTAATCTCCAACCGGCGGCGTCTTCCAAAACAGCTCAGGTGAAATAGCACACGGGATCTCGCGGGCAAATGAGAGCCTTGAATCAGGGCACGCCAAAAAACGCATCTCACACTTGTCGCTAAAGCCGTGCGCTCTCACAGTCTTTACAACCAAACTCCCTCTCGTCGCCTCGCAGAAAATCGACGTCCTCTTTTTCCGCAGTCAAACATCTTGTTGCATCGTGCCAATCAATCTCGAGCACATGGTCAAACACCGAACTGCCACAATTACCAATAATTCTGCCGGCATCTCGCGGTCTCGGCCGCACTGGACATGATCAAAAGCCTCCTCCACGTGCAAAACATCAACAGGAACCTGCACCTCAAGTGCATGCGATAACAAATCTGCCTCTAACCCATGTAAGAGTGGAGCATGCTCTAACTCCGACTACCGTGGTGAAATCCCACCTGCGACACTCAATCCACTACCGTGGCGCCCTCCAACCGGGCGGCACAGATTCATCCACTCGATGCAAGTGGTTGTCGCTCAATCTGCCTGAAAATTAGGGCTATACACATAGGGAGTACGACCTCTGTCTCTGCTCACACTGAGGCGACGAATAAGGTCCTCCGCAGATAACAAATCCACGCTACCGCTGCGTCACTCTGATAAAATACTGATGCTACCATCGGGGTCCACTCGATCTCTGGCCTCTCGGGAACCCGTCATCCGGAAAGGAAATCAGAAGTGCCTCTGCCGGCCGATCTGTCCTCCATCGTCCGGCGCCAAGCGCCAAAATCCAGAACTCCCCTCTGGCAGCAGATCCATAACCAAAGGAACTGCAATGCCGCGCTCCATACACGGTGCCTGCTTCCGCGAGGCGTCTAAATCCACAATGAAGGGACTGATAACAGGAAGGTATCCTGGCGCAATCCACTCCCAATCTCATATATCCTATGCGCCTCGTCCCTCGAATCCGGAGCGCGCGGTTCAACAGCTGCATACACTCTCTAGCACAAGGAGGCTCTCACCACCAACCACGACTCTGCCTCCAAAGGCTCCAAACTCAATCTTACGAGTCGGGGTGGTTCGTCTGCCAATCATGGCTCCAAAAGTCGATCATGTCCTTCCGCTCATCAGCTGTCAACCATCCACCCTGCCTCGGTGCCTCGACACTAAACCTTGGCACAGAGGGGGCTACCCAGTGCTCCGACAACTGTGTCACCAAGACCAGCCGCTCCCACAGCCGCTGATAAGCCTCTGACAATCCTGTCATCTGGGTCCGGGGTTCTCTGACCTCAATCCAGGTATCCGGCCCAAAACCAACTGCTCAAGCTCAACTGCCATGACAGGATGCACACGGGTCAAAACCCAACGTCGGGGAGACACCGCTCGCCACGACGAAACAACAAAACAGCACACAACAACACTCGACCCAATCCAGCGAAAGTCTAAAGCATGTCACCCGTTCCACAGCATTATGTTGTCTGCAGCCAACATAATTACTTAGGAGAATAAACATGCCAATCACTCCTCCCGTCCCTTGGGAGAGGTATAAAACTCAATCAGGACTCTCGCAAAATCACGACTCTCACAAAGTCAACCAAGGGTCAAACCATAAGCCTAGGGTTTCTAAGTCCACCATGACCTACAACCTAGGCTCTGATACCACTCTAATCTGTCACGCCCCGGGGTCGAAACTGCGACCCGGGCCCGTCAAACAGATCCGCCACCTATGCCAACCTGCATAGGCGAAGCGTCCTACCTGCAAGAAAAGTTCTATAACTAAACAGATATCAGAGCTATAAAGATAAAATATCTGCTGTAACTAAAAATCAATCACTGTACAACAGGAAATAAACAACACTGTCTGCCTCCCAAAATAATAAAAATACAAATCCTCGAGTACAAGCTCAAAACCCAACCGGGAGGTAACTCCAATATATATACAACAGTGTACAGTCTCCCAATACAAAATATCCTCACTACAAGTCTCTCAAAAGAGGAAAAGAAACAGCTAATCTACTGATGATCTCCTCAGAAGGGTACCGCTACTCTCCAACGCCGGGTAGGGATCTAGCTCGCGACTCCCTCGCCACGATCAACAACCGCAGAGTCGGCAACACCTGCTAAGACTCTGCAAAACAAAGGAGAGGAGAAAAAAGGGGAAAAAAACCCCCAAAGGGTGTGAGAACTACACCAAAGGAGGGAGTTCTCAGTGGGTACCACCGCCAAGACCGACGGTCTGCCCACCAAGTCCTCAAAAGACCAAAAACTAACCAAAGCCGTAAAGACTGATAAAAAGAAGCTGGACCCTCTCAACAGCTAACAAACCACTAAGCTTGCTGTGACTGCCATGCCTGCTACGCCTGCCATGCCTGCTCTGCATGCCTATGCCTGCCAAGCCTGCCATGCCTGCTCTGCCTGCCTGCTATACCTGCTAAGCCTGCCATGCCTGCTCTGCATGCCTATGCCTGCCAAGCCTGCCATGCCTGCTCTGCCTGCCTATGCCTACTATGCCTGCCATGCCTGCCTGCCTACTATGCCTGCCCTGCCTGCCTGCCTACTATGCCTGCCCTGCCTGCCTATGCCTGCTCTGCCTGCCTATACCTGCTATGCCTGCCTGCCTGCCCTACAACGGTCAACAACTCACAATGACCTTGGGACCACCGTACCCCAAAACGGTTCCCAACCACACTAGCACTGGTCCAAACACCGCCACTAGACTCCACTCGGTCCCCCTGACACGAGCGCAACTAAAAAGCAAAAGCCAGAAATCAGCCCAATCTAATGCCACCAGTAGACACTGGTACTGCCTGCTCTGCCTGCCGCGACGGGTATGCCAGCCTACGCATAACACCGAAGCAAAGGAGTCTCAAGGACTCAAAGTCTGTCTGCCGCGCACTCCGGAGTGGCACTCGAGGGGAGCGACCCACACGAGTAAAGTATCTCAATCAGCAGGACTGGATCATGACTCTGATCAAAGTGGGAAAAACCCATCCACTAGAGAAATCGGATACCCAATCTGGTGCATAAATAAATATCCGGTCAACCGCCCAATATCCGCGGTTGCCGCAAAGCCCCACAACTAATCCAACCTGTCCCAGACACCAAGTCCCAACTACACTACCCAGAACCCCTGCTCGAACCTGAGCAACACAGACCACCTGACTAACAAAGAAGGAGAAAAGGATAACATGGTTTCTCCTAAGTCCAGTTCCAAAAGTAGTGCAGCGGTAGAAGATGGCCTAACTACATGTCCATGCACGCATGCTTTGTTCTCAGAAATAATAAAAGTGGGTGAAGCATATAATAGTAAAGCATGCTAAAACATTCCTACTATGGTATACCAATCTCACCCAAGTGGGCCATTCCTTGCTTACCTCTCGCTCATATCGGTTGCACATCAAATCCGCCTGTTATCAATCATAGAGGGATGATAACCCCACATGTGCATTTACATTCACCATGATATAAAAACCTTATACAGTTACTAAATTAAGCTTACCCACCTGAAGTGCTCAATCCAAGGCAAACCTGGAGTCGGTGAAGAGGGTAGACGCCCGCGGTCCAAAATCTGCCAACATAACACCCACGGTACAAGTCGCGAAAGCCTCGGCTTCAAACAGCTGAAAACACCCCTGAGTACAACAATAAGGCTTAACATTACACTTTTAATCCCAAAATTAACCAAACATACACCATCTGAAAATCAGTCCCAAAGCCGCGCATACTTCACCTGCTGCAAGTGCCCAGAAAAATCCAATAAAAATACCACAGTAATCCTCGCGTCGATACCTTCGAAACGAGTACATGCACGTCCAATTCCGAGCTTCCTACACGGAGAAACAATTCGGACAAGGGAACCACCCCGAATCAAACTACACTCAAAAACTGTAGCAACAATTACTGTTCACAAATAATCTTCACCTTCGAGAAATATTCAGAAAATTCCAAGAAAATTTGGGCATATTCCTCGTGATGTGTAGATGCAAATCGCCTCGTGAATCGCCCCAATCCGATGCCTGTGCGCGAAGATATCGCCAAAATACCGCACCGCTGTCCCAAAACTCCGCCCAGAAAAAGGGGTTACAAGATGATCCGAAAGACCCATGAAAAACTCGGAATGGGAAAAACCAGTAAACATGGGAAACATAGCCCTACCAGTCGTGAAGCCAACGGCGCAAGAATCGCCTCATTCGGAGGTCGGAGTAAGCCGGGGGAGTCCTCGCACCGAAATGCGACGAAGAAGAACACAAACGAACGAGCGTCGCGCCGCGCCGTAAAAATGGTAACCTCGGGATGTGTGCCACCAAAAATCCCAAAACTTTGCAGAAAGATGCAGCCAAACACGAGGATCAACTTTGCTGAAGGCACCCCGGCGAGAAGAGGCTCGGAAATGGTGGAAAAAGGGAGAAGAAGAGAGCTCGGATCGCTATTTATAGGCTGCAGAAACAATTGGGAAAATACCGGCCATGTCCCCATTTCCGGGCGCATGCCACTTTCGGGCGCGTACTGTAGCAGCCCGAAAATCCCCAAAGGCGCGCACTGTAGCAGCCCGGAAGTCCCCTGGGCCTCCACGTCATCCGCCAAACAGGCGACAGCAACACCAGCCGCTCCCCGCGCGACACGTGGCGCCCCCAGACGCCGACACGTGTCCTCCCCAAGCGCGGGAAGCCGCCCGACCGCGCCTGACGCCGCCGCCTGCCACCCTGCCGCGCACAGTAGCCCCACCAATAGGAGAATGCCACGTGTCAAGCCTCTGCCTAGTGAACCCGGTGCACGCAATCATGTGGACCGAACCAATGCCAACCTGCCACGTGTCCAAGCCCGGTGCACCGTAAACCATGAGCCATCCCGAAAACTGCGTAGACCAACAGCCGTGAACCCACCTCTAGGGTGATGCCACGTGTCACCCCCGGTCCACCGTGCGCCCCGCACTCCCCCGTAGACCGCGCCCCGCGGACCGGCCCACTCCCGAGCCGCCACGCGTCCCGCCCCCGGCGCACGCCTGCCGCGTGGACCGGGCGGCCCGCGCCACCGTCCGCCGCGCTGTCTGCGGCCGCTCCGCCGCTGCCGCCGCCGCCGGAAACACTGTTCCGGCGTGAACAGTACCCGAAGCTCAAAAATGACAAGTGGGTAGTCCGTTTTAACCGTTTTCGCGCGCTGAATCCGAATTTGATGTCCATTTCGCCAAATTCCAACTCCAAAATTTGCCGAAGGCATCCGCAAAGGTAATCCTTGGTCCAAACTTCGCACTGAGTCCAATTTAAATATCCTTGGCGCGCGAAACCACTTCTGGAACTCCGACGGGGTCCGCCAATCACCCACGTGATCCATTTAACACACTGAGCCCAACACTAATGTCCAATTGGGGCACAAATCCCACCAACACGCCACATAGGCCTCAGGGAGCTGTAGATGATCCAGTAATCTCGTCGTGGGGATCCAGGTCCTCACAGGTTGTCTTAAGGGAAAACAATCTAGGGCTGCACACAAGAACCTGAACCACGTTGGTACCAAACGGCCCTTGGAATTACTGCACATGGATTTAATGGGGCCGACCCGTCAACCATCTTTGGGAGGAAAATGATATATTTTCTTATTGGTTGATGATTTCTCTAGGTTTTCATGGGTAGCATTTTTAAAAGAGAAAGCTGATACGTTTGATTCTTTTCATGAGATTTGCCATCGTATTATGATTGAAAAGAATGAAAAGATCATTCGTGTTAGAAGTGATAGAGGTGGAGAATTCATTAATTCCAAATTCATTGATTTTTGCACTTCCAACGGCATAAAACATGAATTCTCGGCACCCTATACACCTCAGCAGAATGGTGTTGTTGAGCGCAAAAACAGGGTTGTTCAGGAAATGGCGCGTGTGATGCTTCATAGCCGGAATTTACCGCTACATTTTTGGGCTGAAGCTGTGAACACCGCTGTCTATGTCTTTAATCGAGTGTATTTGCGCCCAGGAACTTTAAATACACCATATGAGCTGTGGTTTAGTAGAAAACCGGATATCAAATACTTTCGTATCTTTGGGAGTCGATGTTTTATTTTGCGTGATCGCGAAAATCTTGGTAAGTTCGATTCTCGAAGTGACGAAGGGATCTTTTTGGGTTATTCTACGAATAGCAGAGCATATCGGGTATTTAACATGAAATCTAAAACGATTGTAGAATCTATAAATGTTAAAGTAGATGAAGCTTTTCACTTTGCATCTGAAAAATCTACCCTCGATATCTCTCTTGATGATGATACTCCTGTTAGTGCATCTTCTCATGATAATACTTCAAATATTAATGATGCATCCAATGGTTCTTCAAGTTTATATGATGTGCAGGAATCATCTCATGTACCTCCGAGTACTCCGTTACAACAAACGTTACGAATCTCCAAGGATCATCCTGAATCAAACATCATTGGAGACCCACAAGAAGGAGTCAAAACTCGGAGACAGTTGGTTTGCGGATTCGCTTGCTACGTTTCCTTGATCGAACCAAAGAACATCGATGAAGCACTTCAGGATGACTACTGGATTAAAGCAATGCAGGAAGAGCTCCATCAGTTTGAGCGAAACAAAGTCTGGGAATTAACAAAGCCTCCAAAGCAACACAATGTGATAGGTACCAAATGGATTTTCAAGAATAAGAAAAATGAAGATGGTACCATCATCAGGAACAAAGCACGTTTAGTTGCTCAAGGCTACTCTCAAGTAGAAGGTATAGACTTTGATGAAACTTTCGCCCCTGTAGCTAGACTCGAGTCCATTCGTATCTTATTCGCGATAGCTTGTCATTTTAAAATAAAATTATTTCAAATGGACGTTAAGAGCGCGTTTTTAAATGGGTTTTTAAATGAGGAAGTTTATGTGGCTCAACCGAAAGGTTTTGTGGACTGTAAACTACCTAACCATGTTTTTCATTTGAAAAAGGCTCTTTACGGTTTAAAACAAGCACCGCGAGCATGGTACGAAAGGCTAACAAAGCACCTATTGGATAAGGGCTATACTCGAGGGGGAGCTGACAGGACTCTCTTTGTGAAGCATTATCAAAATAACTTCATTGTTGCACAAATCTATGTCGATGACATTGTTTTTGGAGCAATGAAGGATAATGATGCTTCTAAATTCGCTGAAACCATGGAAAGCGAATTTGAGATGTCAATGATGGACGAATTGACTTATTTCCTTGGATTGCAAGTGAAACAGAGTGACGAAGGCATCCATTTGTGTCAATCCAAGTATGCTTTGGAGTTGGTCAAAAAGTTTGATCTAGAAAATTGTAAAGATTTTCCAACTCCAATGGGAACTAGCAATAAAGGATTAGGAAGTGAATCTTTTAGTGAGAATGTAGACGAGAAACTTTATCGGAGTATGATTGGAAGTCTACTTTACCTCACGGCTAGTCGCCCGGATATATCTTTTGGTGTTGGGATCTGCGCGAGATATCAGTCTGCACCAAAGGAGGTTCACCTGAAAGCGGTGAAACGGATCATCCGATACATTAAAGGAACCATAAATTTCGGAATTTGGTATCCTATGGGAACAAGTTTAGATATTATTGGATACTCAGATGCCGATTGGGCAGGATCTGTGGATGATCGGAAAAGTACGAGTGGTGCATGTTTTTATCTTGGTCATTGCCTTGTTGCATGGCATAGTAAAAAGCAAAACTGCATTGCACTCTCGACTGCCGAAGCGGAATATATTTCAGCGGGTAGTTGTTCAACCCAACTCATTTGGATGAAAAGTGTGTTGAGCGACTTCCGGATTTCAGCAACTTCGGTAGAAATTCTTTGTGACAACACTAGTGCTATAAACATTTCCAAAAACCCTGTGTTGCACTCTAGAACAAAACACATTGAACTTAGATATCATTTTCTTAGAGAGCTAGTTGAATCAAATACTCTTCAACTGTCATATATTTCAACTGAAGATCAATTAGCTGATATTTTAACAAAACCTTTGGATCAAAAATGTTTTATTCATTTGCGTAAAGCAATTGGAATGCTTTCCTTGAAATAAACTTCTTCTTGAAACTTTTGCTTAGGTTAGGTTTTGTTTTTGTGTTTTTGTTCATTACCTATGCTTAAACATAGAGTATTAATTGAGCATTAGTTTGATTGACTTTAACTGCATCCTTTTATATATTTAGAAATCTATTATGCTTTAGATATCATAATATTTCATTTGATGCAATGATCATTTATGTCAATTAACTCATCTTTGTTTTGATCAAAGTCAAATCCTCTCTCGATGATCTCTTGGTATAGTTTTTATCTTATTTGACTGTTTAGTCGAGTATGAAATCGAGATCAATATTTGGCTAAATACTTTATATCTTAAATAATTGATAGCCAATTGAGGGGGAGTCAAAGAAAAAGTATTATGCTCAAAAGATGTGGAAAGAGTTACATCCCAATGAGGAGTGTGAAAACTACCACCACATGGAGGAAAGAGCTACCACCTCGGTCGTCCGAGTACTGTGTGCAGCTACCACATGTATACCAAGCAAGGTTTTTCAAGTTTGATTAAATAAAATGCATATTGAAATACTTGACTCTGTCAAAATTTCAAGGTTGGTATAAGGTGGGATTTTTAATGAAAGATGCTCAAAGAGCCACTCTCTTCAATAAATTGACTAGATATATTATCTAACTTATCGGGGATGTTAGACATCTATTGATCTTTGTATTTCATTTTCTTTACCGAATTGATGATTTGATAAAGGCATTACTCATAAGATCAAGTTAGATGTAATTGAAGTTGTTCAACTTTAAGGGATTTAATTTTTATAAATTTTCGTTTCATTTGTTGGATGTTATTGATAGATTTGGTATAATCTATTTCTTGTTGTATGAAACGATGATTTTTGTTTAAAGTTGATACACAAAAGTGCTTACAATCTTTTTCTGGTTTTTCTTGAATTTCTCTGAAATTTTCTAAAGAAAAAGTTGGAGCCGATCCGGATTGGACCTGCCGATCCGGATCCCGAACGCAGATATTCTTCTGCGGGCAGACGATCCGGATTGGACCTGCCGATCCGGATCCCGAACGCAGTTTTTCACTGCGGGTAGCCGATCCGGATCGCAATCATGAACTGATCCGGATCGCGGCTAGGGTTTTATATAGAACAAAAGGGTTTTGATTTCTTTTACTCCAATCTTTTGTTCCAAAGTTTCCAGAGCTTCTCTCTCTAGATTTCATCCATCTTGGAAGCTTTCAAACTCAAGTTCTTCAACTCCAAGTAAGTTTTATTGATCAAAATCTCGGTTTTTCATAGTTTTTCTTATTCCTCCTCAAAACGTGATGAATTTCTTGTATCAATTTCGTTTGTGGATGGTTTTTGATCAAATTTCTTTTGAAATAAGAACTCTGGGTAGATTAGTTTTGATTATATGCTAGGTATTCTCAAGATAAACGGATTTTTGGTCTTCAATTTCAAAGAATTCGGTTTTAGGGCATATAATGGGAATTTCCCAAAATCATGCAATTGATCTATTTTTAAATTTCCTTTTGCAAAACTAATTTGATTCCTAGTCTCTCTACACGATAATGATTGTTTGGGTACAATTTTTCTAATTTTTGAAAATTAACAATTTTTCGTGTTCTTGAGTTGTTGCTCACAGGATTTTCTTTACACAAGAAACCAATAGCTATGGTGATCACGTGGATCATTCTCCTTCTAGCAGCTATGGTACATACGAGAGACACTGTCAAGCCCAAGAGGGCCAAGAAAGCGCAGAAAACTAAGCATGATTCTGACACTGAATCAGAGACGGAGTCGATTGACTGGGATAACATCGAAATCGAGGGAACTATTCCAATTGTTTCCAAAGGGAAAGCAACTGCAGAAACATCAAAGGCTCCACCTACTGCAGCTGAAAAAGGGAAAGCTCCTATGGAACCAAGTCAACTTGGAACAAAAAGAAAAACCGGTGCAAGAAAAAGAGGCAGTGCTCAAGGAATCTCCATTGAGCAACCAGTTGCTAGCCAGCCTCCTCCACAAGACTTCATCAGCTCCGCAAGAATCAAAGATTTTGAGAAGAGGGAATGCATTGGCGAAAGACATGTCAATGTCAATGCAATGAAGGAACGGTCTACACTCTTTGGGACTTTGTTTGACCAGGTCGGTCTTGGTCCCATATGCAACTTCACTGAGAATACTGGGTACTGTCCTCACTCAGTACGGATGTTCTATCAGAACGCTTCAAGTCTAGTTAATCAGGACCAAGGACGTCGAGAATTTCACACATTGGTCAAGAATATCAAGATCAAAGGCACACCTCAATTGATTGGAGAGGTGTTAGGGATGAAGGCCAGAGTTGATGGAGCTCATTATCTGAAAACTCAAGTCTTCAACGAAAACTCTTGGAGAGTGGTGGTTGATGGAATATGTCTTCCAGATACTCGGTCGATAGGAAACTCTGTTTTCTCAAAAGAACTTCGAACAGAGTATCGCTATATAAACTTCATTGTCTGCTACAATATCCTTCCAAACATGAATACGAAGGTTCTTCGATGGGACAGGATGTTATTTCTTTATCTTCTTGGACACCCCACAGCATCAATGGGAGCGAACTTAAACATTCCTTACCTCATTTGGACAAGGATGGCGCGTTATGTGGAACACTCTCATCCCACAGAGAGACTCCCGTATCCAATGATAATCATGCGCATCCTTAGAAAGTTTAAAGTCGACACAAGTACAAGCTCATATATGTACAGTTTGGGGACAATCAATGAGACGACAATTGTGAAGTCTCTCTCGACGAAGCCATATGATCCCATAATACCTCCTCACCGCCAACGAGCACAACAACAACAAGCAACAACCTCTACACCAGCAGCACAACCAGCACCTCCATCAACGTCTGATGATGATGCGTCGGTTAGCTCAATCTTTAAGGAACAACAGCGACTCTCAAACGAGCATGAACGCATGTCTAGTGAGTTCGCTGAAATGAAAGAGGATCTCAAAGAAGTTAAGAAAGAACAAGCTTTGATGGTCCAAGATCTTAGAGAAGTTAAGAAGGAACAAGCTTCTATGAACAAACGGATCAAGAAAATGTTTCAGAAGCTTGGGTGTATCAGCTCAGACGACTCTGCATAAAGTTTTTGTTTCTAATCTTTTTTTTACAGGTTTTTACAGTTCTTGCATTTATGTTATTTTATTCAGCTTTCAAGTTCCGTTATTTTGAACTATTTAACTCTCCTTAAATTTTGAATTTTTGGCTTCGTTTGTGACAAAAAGGGGGAGAGAGTTTAGTGTGAACTCTGTGAGAACTTTGACTTTGGTGAAAGGTAAGTATCACAACTTCTGATTTTATCTTGTGATTTGTTGCATGTCCCTACTAACTATTCGACTAACTATTTGGACATGTATTATAACTAACAAGTTGTTTGATTACTAACAAAGCAAAGTTAGTTTAGTGTGAACTCTGTGAGAACTTTGACTTTGGTGAAAGGTAAGTATCACAACTTCTGGTTTTATCTTGTGATTTGTTGCATGTCCCTACTAACTATTCAACTAACTATTTGGACATGTATTATAACTAACAAGTTGTTTGATTACTAACAAAGCAAAGTTATGACATTTGAAATCTTATTGCTTAGAAGATATGTCAATGTTTGATTGTTATCTTATTACATATCTGAATTTCTCAATGTCATGGTGACCATAAACTCTATCTCTGTTAGGTTTTGAATGCTAAATATTCTTGAGGTATCTAACGATCTCTTTTTGTCAAGAATGATTTCTTTTTGCAGAGAGTACAGATGTCTAAGTCTAGAGTCTGTTTTAGGAGTTTATCTCTTGTATTGGATCTCCATTGTAAATTTTTGTTGTATGGTGATAGCAACAAAAATATCTTTTTTTTTGAATTCTCTTTAGTGGATCTGTGTTTTGTCACGAAACCGCCAAAGGGGGAGATTGTTAAGGATTTTGTTTTGGCGCATTTCGTGAAAGTGTTAAGTCTTGAAGATTGAAGATGAATGAAGTTTGGATCATATACCTCAATCTCAAGAAAGAAGAATTCAAAAGGATCAGGTAAGTTTAACTAAATATTTTTGGTGATCCGGATACTTCTTGTAGTGTAGAAACACTTGGAAGAATTTTTTTATCGCATAAAAATTAAGAACTGGACATGGGACATGTTCAGGATCCGGATCAAACAGTCCAATCCGGATCCCGAAGGGTACTTGTTCATTGGCAAATCCGATCCGGATCATAGCCATTTCGATCCGGATCCCGAACATAGGAATTTGCTGAAATTCATGAACGATCCGGATCGTGGATTACAATCCGGATCCCGAACCCTGTTTCTCAGGAATTGGCTGACTCGTTATGACGATCCGGATCACAGCTAATCCGATCCGGATCGCCGTCGTGAAAATTTCCAGAAACGGACAGTTTTTTATCCTTATCTTCTTCCTAGGGTTTCTAACCTATAAATAGACCCTATGATTCTTTTTCTAGGGTTAAGCCGATAATCCAAAAAGCCGTCATCTTTTATACGGCCTAAGATCCACATATAGAGAAGAAAGGAAATCATTAGATATTACTCTATGTTTCTTCATCTATATTGATTAGTTTGATTCTAGGTTTTCATACTCACATCTTGAGTTGAATCAAACTAATGAATACTTAGATGGTATTTCCTATCTATCTTTGATCTAAGTATTCGGCGGATCATCACCACCCAAAAACAACGATTTACCCCAAAATCGGCGCGTGGACTCGCGTGGCCTTGTGGATTCAAGGTGCAACCGCTCTCGTGGATTCGGAGCGAGGTACGTTCGTGGATTCGAAGCGTGCTACTGGGTGAAGACCGTGGATTCGGTCAGACGTCGTGGACTCGACGTTGGACGCCGTGGATTCGGCGTTGGACGCAGATCGTGGATTCGAGACGCGTTGCGGAGCGAGCGGAGAAGATCAACTAGGAGCGTATGGAAAAGGTTGAGTCGTCTGTGAGTACAGTATATCACCTTGTACGTGTTTAATTCTAGTGGATTTCACCGTGTTATCGGTCCCGTGGTTTTTTACTCGGGTTTGGAGTTTTCCACGTAAAAATCTTACGTGTTCATTTATATTTCCGCATTGGGTTTTTATTGCGTAATGATTTTTTGAGTGTTTATTGTTTACACCTATTCACCCCCCTCTAGGTGTTTTTTCCCCTATTTAGATCTATTATTACATATAACCCAACATGGGGCATTGTTGCACTCGTGCCTGGGGGCTGAGTGGAGTCCGTTAGCTGAGTTTAGACTGTGCTAGTGTCGTTGGGAACCGTTGGGGTTGACGGTGGTCCCGGGTCGTTGTGTGTTGTCCGACCAGTTTTATTAGCCCTGAGTTGTGAGTCGATCCCGGCTGTGGGGTATCTCCAGCCAGTGTGTTTTGTGCCACGAGTTGGTAGAGTTTGCTAGTGTCTCGTGATTCGAGAGAGCTGATCAGCTGAGTCATCGAGAGTGCTCCGACCGTTGTGCGAGATGTTTGAGGATCCTGAGTCTTTCCGTTCTGAGAGTGAGCGTGGATTTTGGACTATAGCCTTTAGTGCCACATTGAGCTCGACAGAGTGCGCGGATACCTTTTCCTCGGTGGGGTCGCGCCCCTCGAGTGCCACGTCCGGAGTGGAGCTGTTACTTTTGTATCGCGACTAGTCGACGCAGTCCCTCTGGCTGGGCCAGTTTTGGCAGTTACGGACGCGGTCCCTCTGGCTGGGCCAGTTTTGGCAGTCACGGACGCCCTACGTCAATCCGGTCCTACGTGGATTTAACGACAGTAGGTAGGCGCAGGTTTGACTGGACCCGAGGAGGCAGTCAGTTCGATTGGGTCGATTGGGCACCTCGTGTGCGAGTGGTGTATGCATATTATGTTCTTAGATGAGTTTCTTTCCTTTGAGCATTGATACTGAGGCATTTTAGCAGTAGCGAGGGTATGCATAGCATGTTTATAGTGGAGTTTCCTTTTGAGCAAGATGGTTGACACATATTAGTTGTAGTTTTCATTCAGCTTACCTTTTAGCTATTTATCTGCATACCTATTTGTTTGCCTCCAGTAGACTTAGTGGGCATACCGTGGATATTGGTGACGGTACCCACTGGGATCTACCTTCTGTAGTAGATCTCACACCCGCTGCGGTGACAGGTTACTGAGGTTGCTATTCCGGTTAGCACGTGCGGAGACAGCTGATCGAGGTGAGGACGTGGCCGAGTAGTTCCTTACCAGCATTGAGAGTCAGAGGTAGATGTACCCGGTATATTTTATGTTTCCACTTTTGTACTGGACATTCTGAGAGATCTGTGAGACTGTATTTACTTTTTTTTTCTTGAGAGACTTGTATTGAGGATTTGTTTTTATTCAGATGTTCAGTGTTTTACATTCTGTAGCTATTAGTTCTTTTTCAGCTCTGATACATGTTTAGCTATAGATCTTATGCAGTTCGTCTGTGCGGCAGTTTCCGCACAGACGGCGGATCTGTTGGCGAGCCCGGGTCGCAGTTCGACCCCGGGGCGTGACAGGTACCCCAGCCTCCAAAAACCGTTTTTTTATTGCAGATTTGGATTTTTAGTGAGGGGTCTTTTGGTCTTTTCACCTCCCAGCTGCCCTGTACACCACGCCACCTTCTATATAGGGTCAGCCAACTCTCTTTCTTCTCCACTACAACCAGAAGAAGAGAATAGAAGAAGAAGAAGAAGAGAAGAGTACAGAGTGCAAGTTTAGGAGCTTGTTCTGCTGAGTGGAAGCCAAGTGGAGTCGTGCGCGCGTCGAGCTACATACGAGGTATGTTGGCAGTTTCTCCATGTTGGATTTTTTTTGGATTTCTTTTATGGATTTGGAGTAAGGTTTTGAGCTTAGTTTGGTTATTTTCCTTCTCTCTTTTCCATTTTCACCTTGAGGAGCAGCTTGTTGTGCTGCTTGGCTGAGAGTACTTGGAGTTGCACTGCGCGGAGCCGAGGTGCTTACATGCATGTGCACGTGCTGTGAGCTGACAGTGGAGTGGGCCGGAGCGCGCAGGAATTTTTACGAGGACTCGGTAGAATTGTTTGAGCTTCTGGGGATTTTTCCGTTGCACTTGGCAGTGTGCGCGCGCGCGCGGCGCGTTTTCGGAGTTTCGGCAGTTTGAGGGTTCGGCGCTTCCTCGACTTCGGCTTTACCTACGGAAAGCATTTTAGGTGGGTTGGAAACTCTTTCAAACTATATGGAATGCCCTCTAATGCTTCTGTATGCATATTGATCATGTCTAGTATATTATTTTTACAGTTTATACATCTGATAGTTGCCTAGAGAATTACAGAAAATTCATCGGAACCCCAAATTATTTTTAGTATATTCCCGGTATTATATGACACTAGATTTCATGGTTAGTTGGCATCATGTTTGCTCCTGGACCGTTTTAAAAATCATGAAAACCGTTTTAAGGAAAAATCGGCATTTTAAAAGTGGTTTTTAAATTATAAGATCGCCATAGGGATGGCATGGGTTCATGGTGCTTATGTCCTCGTGCCTGGGGGCCGAGTGGATTTTATTTGATTTAGTGGATGTGTTGCTAGTGTCTTGGGGTTTGTGGGGGCTTATCAGATTGAGTCGTGGAGTGTTCTCCGACCTAGACATGAGTGTGGGATGTTGGTATTCGAGTTTTTCGATCTGTTTGATCGTGGATTGTAGCCTGCAGATGCCGCTTTTTATGCATGATGAGGCACGCTTGAGCTCGGTGGGGCCGCTCCCCTCGAGTTACACTCCGGATGCGATGATGATGATGATGATGCGCCTAGTTGATACACTAGAGGTCGCTTTGCGTGATACTGAGATAGTCCGATGGGACGCCCTGGTTGATACACTAGGGGGCGCAGGCTTGACTGGACACGATGTGGCAGCCACTGAGATTGGGTTATGTGAGCGAGTGGATGCATAGCATGTTCTTAGATGAGTTTTTCCTTTGAGCATGATACTTGAGGCATATTAGCTGTAGTTTATTTCCAGCTTTCTTTTATCTATCTTCATATCTTTCTGTTTTTGCCTCGAGTAGACTTAGTGGGCATACCGTGGATATTGGTGATGGTACCCACTGAGAACTACCTTTTGCAGTAGTTCTTACACCCGCTGTG
The DNA here is from genome assembly GCA_029204045.2 of Tillandsia leiboldiana. Taxonomy (NCBI): domain Eukaryota; kingdom Viridiplantae; phylum Streptophyta; class Magnoliopsida; order Poales; family Bromeliaceae; genus Tillandsia; species Tillandsia leiboldiana. The sequence continues at coordinate 39,077,653 of CM055063.1, read as the reverse complement.
GTGACAGGTTTTCCTGAGGCGGCTATTCCGGGTTCAGCACGTGCGGAGACAGCAGACCGAGGTAAGGGCGTGGCCGACTAGATTCTTACCCGAGTCTGTCTGAGTCAGAGGTAGAGGTACCCTGTATTTTGAGTTTTCACTTTTGTACTGGACAGTCTGTGATTGTATCTATGTTCATAGTGTGAGGACTATGTATTTCGGATCTTGGTTGTATATTGATTTCAGATGTTCAGTTTTGATTCTATAGCTTAGTATCTATTCAGCTCTGATATTTGTTTTGTCACGCCCCGGGGTCGAAACTGCGACCCGGGCTCGCCAACAGATCCGCCGCCCATATGAGAAGCCCCGTATAGACGTAGCGACTAACCTGCAAAAGATTATCTACACTAAACAAATATCAGAGCTGAAAAGTAAATGCTGAAATAAAATAAAAACTACTCCAAAATATACAACCCAAGTCCTCACCAAAATACACAAGTCTCTCAGCAATAAAAGAAAAGTACAACTCTATACCTCACTACAAAGGTCTCTCAACATGTAACTCTCAAAATAGTAAGGGGGTACATCTACTCTCTGGACGACGACTGGTAGGGATCTATCTCGCGACTCCCTTACCTCGATCTGAAGAAGCAGCAGTTGGAGCAGCAGGAACAGGAGTAGAAGTCCCTGGGGAAAAGACACCACGGCGGGTGTGAGAACTACATCCCACAGTAGTTCTCAGTGGGTGCCGCCAACAAGCCCGACGGTCTGCCCACTAAGTCTACTAGAGGCATAAAGTAACAAATGCAGTGCTGGAAGGAAAAGCCGGAAAAATAAACTCTACAGCTACTATGCCTCTATCTATATGCTCAAGAAGTGGAACAGAAAGAAACATGGTGCAACTACTATCCCTCAACTCAGATCACCCAATCTACACTGACTGCCTCCTCGGGTCCAGTCAAACCTGCGCCTACCTACTGCCGTTACATCCACGGAGGACCGGACTTACATAGGGCGTCCGTGACTGCCAAAACTGGCCCAGCCAGAGTGACTGCGTCGACAAGTCGCGATAGCAAGAACAAACCCAACTCCGGAGTGGCACTCGAGGGGCGCGACCCCACCAAGGAAAGTATCCGCGCATCTCTGTCGAGCTCAAATGTGGCTCATGCAGGCTATAATCCAAATCCTCGATCAATAAGATCGACAGTAACCAACAAAACACTATCTCACTCACAGGCTGGAAAACTACACAGCCGAGACCCACTGTCTCTCAGACGGCTCCCAAAAGAAACACTGATCTACGGACTGCTATCAGACTCCACTCGGTCCCCAGACACGAGTGTAAAATGCATCCCACAACAACCCGACCTCATGGCCCACTACCCGGGCGAGGAAAACTCTAAGTCCAAGGTGAAACAATAAATAGTGGTGTGGGAAAGTCTAGAGCAATAATAACCTAGCCCAAGTTGGAGTTTTCTTCTAGTCTGGTTGGACATGCTGCATATGATGCGGGTGCTAGGTCAAGTTCCAAGATAATAAATAATTAACATCATGAAGAAAGAGAAAGGATCATATGATCACCAATATAACAATAGGAAGTGTCAACTCTCACATTCTATCATGCTACATAACACAATCACAACATGCAAGTTCCTATACATATAGAATTAATGCACAGTCTGAAGATCTTGAAGACGAGGCAACCCACCTGAAGAGCTGAACTGTCCAAAGTCCCACAGCTGAAAATACCCAGAAATCACTATCTCCAGATCCAACGGGTCCAGCAATACCCGCAAACCCTCCTGGGTACAACACAAGGCTTACAGTTACAATTTATTCCCAAAATTTAACCAAGTATACACAACCTGCAGATCAGTCCCAAAGATGCTAATTATTCACCAGCAGAAAGGGCTCCGAAAAAGTCCGATAAAAATACTGTCGCGATCGTCGCATCAAGACCTTCGAAACGGGTACCTGCACGTCCAATTCCGAGCCCCGTAGGACGAGTTACAAATTCCACAACACAGGGCGCACAAAACTCACAACAGCACAACTGTAATCCCATGCACAGATAAAGGGAGAAAAATATACCTCCGGGCAAGCCTCAGAAAAATCCCAGAAAAATACTATGATAATCCTTGCGACGAGTAGATGCAAAAAGTGTATAAGCACGCCTCGATCCGATGCTCGAGCACAGAGAACTCCACGCAACAATCCTGCTGTCCCCGAAATCCTCACAACAACAAAGGGTCCCAGTAAGCATGGAAAAACTCCAAGGAAAACCAGAAACTAGGAGATGCTGAAAATACCAAGATCGTAGCCCAACCTGTCGTGGATCCAACGGCGAAAGAATCGCTAAAAAAGGTGGTCGGAGTAGGCCGGGGGAGCTCATGTACTGAAATGCGACGGGAGGAAACACCGAAGAAGGAACATCGCGACGCACCAAATAAAAGGAAATCTCGAAAAGCGTGCCACGTAAAATGCCCGAAATCCACAGATGGAGCAGCAATGCACGGGGATCTACTCCTCTGAAGAAACCGAAGCGAGAAAAGGCTCGGAAATGCAAAAAAGCCCAAGGTGAATGCGGCTCGGGCTTTAAATAGGCCCACTAAACAAAATCGGAAATGACCATTGTGTCCCCGGTTTCGGGCGCTGGACAATGATTCCGGTGCCCGAAACCGGCAGAACAGTGTACCGAGGAGAAGCGCCCAAATCGTCCTCGGGCCGCCACGTGTCCCGCACAGCAAACAGCTGTGCGGGGCGCGCCTGGAGTTGCCACGTGGCCCTCCCGGAGACCGACACGTGTCCCGCACAGCAAATAGCTGTGCGGGGCGCGTGTGGTGCCGCCGCGTGGTGCCTCCCCGGTCAAACGGGTAGGTGGCGCCCGCGAATGGCGGGGCCCCACCTGTCCCGCACTACTGTCGCGGTCACACGTGCGGGCAGGCGCCGCCTAGCCGCCTGCCACGCACGCGCCCCTAGGCGCTCGCCCGCGTCCCGTGCGCCGCGCCTCGTGAGCCCGCGAATGGCACGCCGACACGTGTCCCCTGCACCCGGTCCACGCACCCTACTTCGAGTTCCGTGGACCGCGCCGCGTGCACCGTCTAACCGGGGACTGCCACGTGTCCCCGCCCTGGTCCATGCACCGCCGCGCCAACTCTGTAGATCGCGCGCCATGAGCCCGCCAACCAGGCGGCGCCACGTGTCCCTGCGCCAGGTCTGTGCACCCAGCCGCGACGCTCTGTGGACCGAGCGCTGTAAACCGGCCAATCAGAGGCCGCCACGTGGCATGCCGGCGGTCCACGGCCCCTCCCATCCACCGAAATCCAATAAAAACTGTCGGGAGTCCGTTTTTGGGCCTCCAGACTCAGAATCAAACAAGCAAATAGCCGTTTTCAAACATTTTTCCGCGCTAAATCTAAATCCAACCTCTGTTTGGCCAAAAACCTTTTCAAAATTTTGGCAAATGTAGCCGAATGCCAATACAGCTAAAGATACCTCACAGGGTCCATCTGTGGCATCCCTTTGATGCACTATGGGCCAGTTACACCAACACTAGGTGTTCTAAATAGTAGATTCACCGGAAAAAGGTTGCATGGGAACCTGGTCCACTACATCCTCCCCCACTAAAAGGAAGTTTCGTTCCCGAAACAAAGAAAACAAAACAGACGTACCTCAACCGGAAGCCTCGAACAGAAAGGGGTAAGTATCTCTCATCACCGTCTCTAGTTCCCAAGTAGCCTCCCGCTCCTCGTGATTGCTCCACAAGATCTTCACATACGGAATGGCCCTGTTGCGCAATTCCCTCACCTCACGAGCAAGAATTCGCAACGGGCGCTCCTCATATTCCAAGTCATCGCCGATCTCCAAAGAAGTGAAGTCAATCACGTGCGAAGGGTCGAAAACATATCTCCTCACAGCCGAGACGTGTAAGACATCATGAACTCCGGCCAGGCGTGGAGGAAGGGCAACTCTGTAAGCCACAGGGCCTACTCTCTCAAGTACCTCAAAGGGTCCAATAAAGCGGGGACTGAGCTTCCCACGAACTCCAAATCTCCGGACCCCTTTCGAAGGCGAGACCTTCAAAAAGAGATAATCACCTATCTGAAACTCTAGGTCTCGCCGTCGAGTATCAGCGTAGCTCCTCTGACGACTCTGGGCTATCTCAAGATGTCGGCGAACTAATCTAACTTTCTCCTCAGCCTCCAATAGTAAATCCGATCCCAAAGTCCTCCTCTCACCCACGTCACTCCAATTCAAGGGTGACCGACACTTGCGTCCATACAACGCCTCAAACGGAGCCATCTGAATGCTCGCCTGATAGCTGTTGTTGTACGCAAACTCAACCAATGCTAAGTGCCGGTACCACCCCCCTCCAAAATCCATAACGCACGCTCTCAACATGTCCTCGAGGGTCTGTATGGTGCGGTCGGACTGGCCATCAGTCTGTGGGTGGAATGCAGTGCTAAACCTGAGCTGGGTCCCCAAGGCTGACTGTAGACTCCCCCAAAAGTGTGATACAAACCTTGGGTCCCTATCTGATACAATCGAGGTGGGTACATCGTGTAGCCTCACCATCTCATCCAAATATAACTGCGCAAGTCGCTCCAACGGCCAAGTCATCTGTACAGGCAAGAAGTGAGCAGACTTGGTGAGTCTATCCACGATAACCCAAATCGCGTCGGCCCAACTCTGCGCCCTCGGCAGTCCAGTGACGAAATCCATAGTGATGTGGTCCCACTTCCACTCGCGAATTGGAAGACTCTGCAACTTGCCAGCAGGAACCCGGTGCTCTGCCTTCACTTGCTGACAAGTTAAACAGTGAGCCACAAATCTTCCAATGTCCCGCTTCATTCTGGACCACCAAAAGTGTGCCTTGAGGTCCTTATACATCTTAGTACCACCTGGATGAATGGTATATGGTGTATAATGGGCCTCCCTCAAAATCTGGTCTCTGATCTCAGGATCCGTAGGCACACACACTCGGTCCCTGTACCGCAGTACTCCCGAGCTATCCACTGCAAAATCCCCTATCTGATCTGCCTGAATCTGTGATCTAATCCTCGTCAAGTGGGGGTCCTCACTCTGTGCCTCTCTAATCCTGTCCAACAAAGTGGGCTGCAAGACCATAGACATGAGTCTAGCAGAGACCCCAGGGGATACTACCTCAATCTGTAATCGCCTCAACAGCTCCACTAGCGGTGCCTGCTGCGTGATCAACATGCTCAGGCTCTGAATTGACCTTCTGCTCAAAGCATCTGCTACAACATTGGCCTTACCGGGATGATAAAGGATGCTCACATCATAGTCCTTTAGTAACTCCAACCACCGGCGTTGCCTCAAATTCAGCTCCTTTTGAGTAAACAAATACTTCAAGCTCTTATGATCAGTGTAAATCTCGCAGTGCTCTCCGTAGAGGTAATGCCGCCACAACTTCAACGCGAACACCACAGCTGCAAGCTCCAAATCATGAGTAGGGTAATTCTTCTCATAATCCTTTAATTGCCGTGAAGCATAAGCAATTACCCAACCATGCTGCATCAAAACACATCCTAAACCGCGGTGAGAGGCGTCACTATAGATCACGAATCCATCTCCCATCTCTGGCAATGCAAGAACTGGTGCTGAAATCAATCTCCTCTTCAGCTCCTCAAAACTCTGTTGGCACCGCTCAGTCCAAACAAACCTTGCCCCCTTCCTAGTCAAACTAGTCAGGGGGTAGAGAGCTTTGCAAAGCCCTCTACAAACCGACGGTAATAGCCTGCCATGCCCAAAAAGCTCCGAACCTTGGTAACCGTCGTCGGTCTCGGCCAATCCCGAACAGCAGCAATCTTCGTCGGGTCGACTGCCACTCCTGCGACTTATACGACATGGCCCAAAAATGTAACCTCCCGGAGCTAGAACTCGCACTTTTTAAACTTGGCATACAGTTTCTTCTCTCACAGAAGCTGCAGTACTAACCTCAGGTGCTCCTCATGCTCCATATCACTCCGGGAGTAAATCAAAATGTCGTCGATGAATACAACCACAAACTGGTCCAAGTACGGCTGGAATACCCGGTTCATTAAATCCATAAATGCAGCAGGGGCATTAGTCAAACCAAAAGGCATAACAGTGAACTCATAATGCCCGTACCGAGATCTAAAAGCCGTCTTGGGGATGTCCTCGGCCCTCACCCTCAGCTGGTGGTAACCTGACTGGAGATCAATCTTCGAGAACACTGACGCTCCCTGCAACTGATTGAACAAATCATCTATCCGTGGTAGAGGATACTTGTTCCGGATGGTCACTTTATTCAGCTCCCTGTAATCCACACACAATCGAAGCGACCCATCCTTCTTCTTCACAAATAACGCCGGCGCTCCCCACGGAGAAACACTGGGCCTAACAAAGCCCCTGTCCATTAAATCCTGAAGCTTGGCCTTCAACTCCCTCAACTCGGCAGGTTCCATCCTATAAGGTGCCTTTGAGATTGGTGCGGTTCCTGGAACCACATCAATCACAAACTCTATCTCCCTATCCGGCGGCATAGTCGTCAACTCTGGGGGAAACAATCTGGGAACTCGCGGACAACAGAAATATCCTCGAGCCCCAGTGCCGCCGTAGGCACCTCCACAATCATCACCAAGAAAGCGATGCAGCCTCTGCCCATCATCCGCCTAGCCCTCGCCGAAGAAATCGTCACAGCAAACAAGGAACTCTAGCAGCCTCTGAAGACAAACTCCTCCTGTCCAGGCTCGCGGAGGGTCACGGTCCTCTCTCTGCAGTCTATGGTGGCAAAATACCGCGACAACCAATCCATGCCAAGTACAATATCGAAATCCTGGAGCTGCCGCAAGACAAGCAAGCCTGCCGGCAAGATCCAGGGTCCCAACTGTACAGGGCAATCCCTACAATACTCCTCGACATGCAAGACATGATCTGGAATTTGAACCTCTAATGCATGCGATAAAGAAACTACCTCTATACCATGTAGGGATTCAAATGCTCTACTAATGAATGAATGCGATGCACCGGTATAAAAAAGAGCACGAGTACGAACTGCAGAAATCAAAATGATACCTGCGACGACATGGTCCGCTGCTGAAGCATCCTCAACCTGAGTGGCATAAACTCGCCCGCTCGGCGTTGGGGGTCTTCGCTCTGGCTGTCTCGAGGAAAAATAAGCATGATCGGGCCTACCGTAGGCCGTAGAAGGTCCTGCCGTCTGATGAGGACAGAGGGTGCTGAAGCCGAGGAAGGAACTGGATGACCTGCTCTGAGGCATGAACTCTGAAAGTGGCCAGTCAGCCCGCAACGGAAGCAACGGCCCTGCCTCTGAGGGCACTGGATCGGTGAATGCGGCCCTCCACAAATAACACATCGGTCCGGACGTGGCTGCCGCGAGGTCTGCTGCTGCTCCGAAGGCTGCTGCTGCCGAGGCGGTCGACGCTGCTGCTGCTGCTGCTGAGACTGACGAGATGCTCCTGATCTCTGGCGCCCCTGAAATCCACGACCCTGAGGATGGAATCGTGGAGGTCTCGGGGGTCCCTGCCGACTCGACTGCACCTCATCCAACGGTGTTGGGCGCTTCGCCCCTGGAATCACTACGGGGGCTGGAGCCACCTCCTCCATCACCGCCTCTCCGCGCTCAACATTGAGTGCCTGCTCCATAGAGGCCTCCAAAGTCTGCAATCTGAGTGAGCGAACAAACTGATAAATGTCCCGGCACAACCCACGCACAAACATGTATATCCGGTGAGCCTCATTCCTGGCCGCGTGCGGTACACAAGCCAACAGCTGGTTGAAATCTGCAATATACTCATGCATGGGCCGATCTCCCTGGCGGAGATTCTTTAGCTGCTCCTCCAACCTCTGGCGAACGCTCTCCGGAAAGAAAGCCCCAAGAAGAAGACTGCGGAACTCTGCCCAAGTAAGAAGCTACATCCCAGGCGGACCAGCAGGCCGCACACGCCGCCAACAAGCCTCGGCGTTGCGCTCCAAGAAGTTTGTCGCTAAAAGGACCCGAAACCTCTCCTCAATGAACAAGCTCTCAAAATGTCGCTCCATTGCCGTGATCCACGACTCAACCTCCCACGGCTCCGCACTCAGTCCCGAAAAATGAGGCGGATCGAACTGACGGAATCTCATCAACATATCAACCACCTCACGCTGCTCAGCTGGGGTCAAAGGTCTCGTCGACCCCGACTGTGGTCTGCTGGAGGCCGGCTCAACAGGAACTGTCGGTGCTGCCAGAACAATAGGGGGTGCCACAACTGGCGAAGAAGGTACAGGTGAACTCTCAGTGGGTGCTACAACTGGCTGCACCCTCTGGTCCATCATGAGCATCATCCGACCCATGGCCTCCTCCTGGCGCCGTGAAGCCTCCTCCTGGCGCCGTAAAGTCTCCTCCTGGTGTCGAACAGCCTCCTCCTGGCGCTGTGAAGTCTCCTCCTGGCGCCGAATAGCCTCTGACATCAGTGTCATCTGGGTACGAAGCTCCTGCACCTCACTCTGCTGTCCCTGTCCCGAGTCCTCCTGCTCGGGCTCAGAGGAAGAAGGCTGTGAACGCGCCGACATCCTGCGTCGCGGAGGCATCACTCACCTGAGGGAAAAGAAGAGCAATCAGAACCCAAAACAACACTCGACCCAATCTAGCGAAAGTCAAAGGCATGTCCCCCTTCCCGTAGTACTATGTTGTCTGCAGCCAACATAGTTGCCACCGAAGGAAGACATGTCGATCACTCATCCCATCCCTTGGGAGAGTTTGGAACCCAATCAGGACTCTCGCTAAAAATTACGGCTCTCACGTTGTAGTGGTCCACTTTCCCATGCAACCTTTCTGGTGAATCCACTGTGTAGAACACCTAGTGTTGGTGTGTCTGGCCCATAGTGCATCAAAGGGATGCCACAGATGGACCCTGTGAGACATCTTTAGCTGATTTGGCCTTCGGCTGCATTTGCCGAATTTTAGAAAAGGTTTTGGGCCAAACTGAGGTTGGATTTGGATTCAGCGCGGAAAAACGCTTGAAAACGGCTATTTGCTTGTTAAATTCGGAGTCCGGATGACCAAAAAGGGGCTTCCGGAAGTTTTCGGGGATTTTCGGTGCATGGGAGGTGACCGTGGACCGGCCTGAGCCACGTGGCGGCTTGTCATTGGCCAGCTCACGCAGCTCCGTCCACGGGGAGGCACGGCGGGTGCATGGACCGCCGTGCGGGGCACGTGGCGCGCCCGGAATGGCGGGTGCACGCGGCGCGGTCCAGGGGAAACTGCGCGGCTTCGGTGGACCGGGTGCTTGACACGTGGCAGCCTGGCATTGGCTGGCTCACGAAGGCGCAGTCCACGGAGTGGACGAGCGGCGCCTCGGGGGACGTGCGCGCAGAGGCGCCAGGCGTGCTGTCGGCCGCGCTCGAGTGCGGCCACGCGTCAGCCCGGGAGTGGCGGGCCGTACCTACCCCCGCTGACCGGGGGTGGACACGCAGCCGGTTCCCAGTCGCCCATTCACGCTATCCGCTGTTTGGGGACACGTGGCGGGTGCAGGGACTTTCGGGCGCTTGGTCGGACGGGGGAAATCCGACTTTTCGGATTCGGGCGCCCGGATTGGAGTGCCCGAATCCGATATTTCATGGGCTGCCTATAAATAGCAACTTTGAGGCCCTATAACTCTTTTTCTGGGCTTCTTTTTGCAGAGGGTGCTTAAGGAGACTTCTCCCTCTCACAGTCCTCTGTACTTTGGTGGATCCCTGGGATTTTGGAAGGCACGGATCCCGAGGTTCTCATTTTTGCGGCGCGGCGCGACGCTCGTTCACCGGCGACCCGTTTCGTCCCTTCTCAGTGAGCGGACTCCCCCAGCTTACCCCGACCTCCGATTCAGGCGATTCTCACGCCGTTGGACTTACAACAGGTAGGGCTCCAACTTCTGTGTTTTGAGCTTCCTCTCTTTCCGTGTTGATCTTGGAGTTTTCTGAGCTTCCTTTTGAACCATTTTTCCTCGCGGAGTTTTGGACAGCACTCGGGTGTTTTGGTGTTATCTTCGCGCACAGGCGTCGGATTGAGGCATGCCAATAGGCGTTTTTCATCTACACAGCGCAAGGAACACCCTCGAATTTTCTAGGAATTTTCTGAAAATTTCTCGAAGGTGAAAATCCTCTTCTCCCTGAGTTCTTGGATGCTAAAATTCTGTACAGATTTCTTTGGGGTGTTTCCCTTGCAAAATTTGTATCTCTGCGTAGAAAACTCGGATTTGAACGTGCAGGTACTCGTTTCGACCGGTTCGTTGCGAGGATCGTGATAGTATTTTTCTAGGAATTTTTCGAGCAGAACTCGCAGGTGAAAATTGCACAAATCTGGACTATGGTATTGGGACACACTACAAGAATATTGTATATCGGTGGCGAATAATGTCGCCACTATATGTATAAAAAGTTACCACCTTTTGAAAGCGTGGCGATTTTTAAAGTCGCCACAAGCCGCCACCAAAAACCTTGCCACTAAATAAAATTGTGGCGAAGAATAAAAAGTCGCCACTTTATTAAAGATAGCGTGGCGATATTTTTTTGCTAACAAATATAATTTTTTGTGGCTACTATAAGTCGCCACCTTTTATGGTGATAAGGTGGCAATATATTTTTGCCACCAAATATATGCTTTAAGTGGCAACCATCACGGTCGCCATCTTAACTGAAGATAAAGTGGCAACTTCGAGATAAAGTGGCAATACATTTTCGCCACCAAATATATACTTTAAGTGGCAACCGCCACGGCGGCCACCTTAATTGAAAATAAAGTGGCGACTTTTTGTTGTCACCAACTGTGCGAGTAAAATAGCCACCAATAATGATTAATGTTGTCAACAACAACAAACAAGCAATAAAACAAAATATACACAAAGTAACAAACAATACATTTAAGCAAATAAAATTATTCTTTTAACAAAAATTTTACACAAAGTAACAAACAAGTAACCTAACTAGATTCTAAAAATTCCGCTAAGCCTGTACCACGATGTTGTGTTGACAAGTTGTACCACTCGCTGCTTGTAATTGCAGCACTGTTCTACAGGGTCAACTATCACATCTTGCCTAAGTCCCTGCGAATCAAAAAAATAAATAAGCAGTTGTTAGTTTGGGAAGGGTTAGCTTCGAAATAAGTTTCTTAAACAAGGTCAGCTTCCAAATAAATTTAATCTATCAATGTGTTTCTTAAAGAAGCCAGATAATTATAAGGATGAAATGAGATACCTCCTTGTTTCCGGGATCCAAGACATTCAACATCTCAGAAAGCACATCCATGATGCCACGTGCATTCTGAATCTCCGTCAAGCTAAGAAGATAAGTGGAATTACTTTTCAAGTCAACATTCAGGGATGGAGATTATTCCTAAAAACAGATGATAGAGGCAATAGAACACGGTCATTATTCACCTATTATATGCTTCTAAAATTGAGAAAGGAGTCCCACAAGTATCACCAGAGAAGATGTGGTGACCCTAATCCCCGTGTGGCTTCTCCCATGAACCGTGGTGTAGAACACCTAATGTTGGCGTATCTGGTCCATAGTGCGTCAAAGGGATGCCACAGATGGACCCTGTGTGATATCCAAACCCGGATTGGCCTTCGCCTGCATTTGCCGAAGTTTCGAAGTTATTTTGGGCCAATCAGAGGTTGGATTGGGATTCAGCGCGGAAAAACGCTTGAAAACGGCTATTTGCTTGTTAAATTTGGAGTCCGGATGCCCAAAAACGGACCCCCGGAAGTTTTCGCTGAATTTCGGTGCATGGGAGGGGCCGTGGACCGCCGGCTACCACGTGGCGGCTTGTGATTGGGCCGGTCCGCAGCGCTCGGTCCACAGAGGGGAGCGGCTGGGTGCACGGACCCGGCGCATGGACACGTGGCGCCGCCTGATTGGCGGGCTCGTGAGGCGCGGTCTACAGAATTGCGCGGCGGTGCATGGACCGGGACGGGGGACACGTGGCGGCCCCCGGTTGGTTGGTGCACGCGGCGCGGTCCACGAAACCGAATCTGGGTGCGTGGACCGGGTGCACGGGACACGTGTCGTCACGCCATTCGCGGACTCACGAGGCGCGGCGCACGGGGTCGCGGGAGGGCGCCTCGGGGCGCGTGCGTGGCAGGAGGCCAGAGCGGCGCCCTGCCCGCACGTGTGACCGCGACAGTGGCAGGGCCACGTGTCCCCTGCCACTGGCGGGCGCCACCTACCCGGTTTGACCGGGTAGGTGCCACGTGGCGGCAGCACGCGTGCCCCGTGTTGGGTTATATGTAATATAGATCTAAATAGGGGAAAAAACACCTAGAGGGGGGTGAATAGGTGTAAACAATAAACACTCAAAAAATCATTGCGCAATAAAACCCAATGCGGAAAAATAAATGAACACGCAAGATTTTTACATGGAAAAACTCCAAACCGGAGTAAAAAAAGCACGGGACCGATAACACGGTGAAATCCACTAGAATTGAAACACGTACAAGGTGATTTAACGTACTCACAGACGACTCAACCTTTTACCATACGCTCCTAGTTGATCTTCTCCGCTCGTTCCGCAACGCGTCTCGAATCCACGATCTGCGTCCAACGCCGAATCCACGGCGTCCAACGTCGAGTCCACGACGTCCGACCGAATCCACGGTCTTCACCCAGTAGCACGCTTCGAATCCACGAACGTACCTCGCTCCGAATCCACGAGAGCGGTTGAACCTTGAATCCACAAGGACACGCGAGTCCACGCGCCGATTTTTGGGGAAATCGTTGTTTTTGGGTGGTGATGATCCGCCGAATACTTAGATTAGAAATACATCGGAAATACCATCTAAGTATTCATTGATTTGATTCTACTCAAAATCTGAGTATGAAAACCTAGAATCAAATCAATCAATTATAGATGAAGAAACATAGAGTAATATCTAATGATTTCCTTTCTTCTCTATATGTGGATCTAGAGCCGTATAAAAGATGACGGCTTTTTGGATTATCGGCTTACCCTAGAAAATTGAATCATAGGGTCTATTTATAGGTTAGAAACCCTAGGAAGGAGATAAGAATCAAAAACCTACCATTTCTGGAAATTTTACGGACGGCGATCCGGATCGGATTTCGGCGATCCGGATTGCAGTAGCAAGAAAGACGGTTTCCAGAAAATCAATAGTTCGGGATCCGGATCGAAATGGCTGATCCGGATCGTTCATACAGTTTCACCAAACATCACCGTTCGGGATCCGGATTGCAAATCCTGATCCGGATCGTGCAAGTAAAAAGGTAAAACTAGTGTTCGGGATCCGGATCATGAGATGCTGCGATCCGGATAGAACCAGTGTATGAACGAACACCCTTCGGGATCCGGATTGGAATGTCTGATTCGGATCCTGAACATGTCCCAAGTCCAGTTTTTGATTTTTATGCAATGAAAAATTCTTCCAGGTGTTTCTACACTACAAGAAGTATTCGGATCACCAAAAATCTTTAATTAAACATACCTGATCCTTTTGAATTCTTCTTTCTTGAGATTGAATTAAATGATCCAACCTTCTTCACCTTCAATCTTCAAGACTTGAACCTTTCACGAAATTACGCCAACTCAAATTCCGTAACAATCTCCCCCTTTGGCGGTTTCGTGACAAAACACAGATCGACTAAAGAAAATTCAAAATGATATTTTTGTTGCTATCACCATACAACAAAAATTTACAATAGAGATCCAAAAATTTTAAAAACATGAGATAAACTCCTAAAACAGACTCTAGACTTAAACATCTGTACTCTCTGCACAAAGAAATCATTCTTGACAAAAAGAATCGTTAGATACCTCAAGAATTGAAACATACAAAACCAAGTACAGAGATAGAGTTTATCTGATCATCATGACATTTGAGAATTCAGATATGTAAGAGAATCATAGTCAAAAACCAACATATCTTCTATGCATTCAAAAACCAAATGTCACAAAGTGTTAGTCCAACATCAACTTGTTAGTCATATTACATGCCCAAATAGTTAGTCGAATAGTTAGTAGAGACATGCAACAAATCACAAGATAAAAAAAAAAAAAAAAAAGTTGAAGTTGAAATGATACTTACCTTGATGTTCACACATTCACACAGTTTTCACATCATCATTGTTCAAGTTCACTCTAAACTCTCTCCCCCTTTTTGTCACAAAAGTTAGCCAAAAAATTACCAAAATGGAGAGAATAGTTAACAGTTCAAGTACCAAAAGTTTGAGAACAAAAAAAAGTAAAAAAAAATTGAAGTTCCTGCACAAGAGAATTAGTGGACAAACGATTCAAGCATCTGAATCTGAGTCATTCGAGGCGGAGTCCTCAGAGCTCGTGCAACCCAGCTTTTTCAAAATTCCTTTAAGCAATCCCGAAATCGTAGAACACTCTTGTTTCATCTGATGTATGTCCTTGGACATCTTTCTGAGTCCTAGAGCCATTTTGTCTTGCTCTTGTTTGATGGAAGACTCCAGGTTTTCCTTTTGGTCAATTCTTCTGGAATTTGAAGAACGTTGTGTGACAATTGACGGAGCAGTCTGTCCTTCATTCCGAGGAGATCTTCTTGGCAAAGAGTGTGAATTGTCAACAGGTTCATTGCTTGGCACATTCTTTTCCCTTGTGGAAGACTTTGTCAGCTTCTTGCTCTTTAGGTAGACCTTGTTTTTGCTTGACCTGTTTCATTTATTTCAATGCCCTGAGCTCGTCCAAGTCGTCGAGCAAGTCTTTTTCTTTTTGTCTTCCCAGAAGTTTCTTCCATGGGAGCTTTGCCCTTTTCAGCAGTAGTAGGAGGAGCCTTTGACGTTTCCGCAGGCGCCTTTCCCTTTGAAACAGTAGGAACAGTTGTTGCTTCAACTTGAAGCTCATCCCAATCAATTGATTCCGTTTCCGACTCTGTGTCGGAATCATCCTTAGTCTTCTTCGCTTTCTTGGCCCTCTTGGGCTTGCCAGTATCCTTGACATGAACCATGGCAGCAAGTAGGAAAATAATCCATGTGATCACCATTTTTATCGCTAGTGAAAAATGTATCCTGTGAAGACCAACTCAAGAACACATGAAAAAATTGTTAATTTTCAAAAATTTGAAAAATTGTACCCAAACAATCATAATCATGTAGAGAGACTAAAAATCAAATTAGTTTTGCAAAAAGAATTTTAAAAATAGATCAATTGCATGTTTTTCAAAAATTCCTATTATATGCCCTAAAACAGAATTTTCAGAAATCGAAGCCCAAAAATTCGTTAATCAGGAGAATACCTAGCATATAATCAAAACTAATCTACCCAGAGTTCTTATTTCAAAAGAGATTTGACCAAAAACCATTCACAACTGAAAAAGATAGAAAAATCTCATCACGTTTTGAAGAAAATAGAGAAAACCTGTGAAAAACGAGATTTTGATCAATAAAACTTACTTGGATTCGAAGAACTTGGGTTAGGAAAGCTCCAAGGTGCAAGAATTCTAGAGAGAGAAGCTCTAGAGACTTGAGAACAAAAGATTAAGGTTAAAGAAATCAAACCCCTTTCGTTCTATTAAAAACCCTAGCCGTGATCCGGATCGGATCGAGATTTCGATCCGGATCGGCTAGCCGCAGGAAGAAGCCTTCGTTCGGGATCCGGATCACTTATCCCGATCCGGATCAGCTGCAACTTTTTCTTCAGAAAAATTTAGAAAAAATCCATAAAATCCAGAAAAAGTATGTAAGCATTTTAGCACATCAACTTTAAACAAAAATCATCGTTTCGTGTCAAGAGAAATAAATTATGTTAAATCTATCAATAACATTCAAATAATGACATGACAATTTATAGAAATTAAAACTTTTAAAGTTGATCAAGTTCAAACACATCCATCATGATCTTATGAGTACGGCGTTTATCAAATCATCAATTTGGTAAAGAAAATGAAATACCAAGATCAATAGATGTTTGAAATCCCAAATAAGTTAGATAATGTATTTAGACAATCTGTTGACGGAGTGGCTCTTTGAGCATCTTTCCTTAAAATCCCACCTTATACCAACCTTGAAATTTGACAGAGTCAAGTATCTCAATATGCATTTTACTTAATTAAAAAAAAATGAACAACCATGCTTGGTATACATGTGGTAGCTGCACACAGTACTCGGACGACCGAGGTGGTAGCTCTTTCCTCCATGTGGTGGTAGTTTTCACACTCCTCATTGGGATGTAACTCTTTCCACATCTTTTGAGCATTTTACTTTTCTTTGACTCCCCCTCAATTGTCTATCAATTATTTAATATATAAAGTATTCAACCAAGGATTGATCTCGAATTCATACTCAACTAAATAGTCAAATAAGATAAAAACAATACCAAGAGATCATTGAGAGAGAAATTGACTTTGATCAATTAAAAATGGTTTAATTTAAATAAATGATCAATGCATCAACTGAGTTATTACGATATCCAAAGCATAATAAAATTCTAATTATATGAAAGGATACAAGTAAAGTCAATAATACACATGCTCAATTAGTGTACTATGTATAAACATAGATAAAGAACAAAAACACAAAAACAAAACCTAACCTAAGCAAAAGTTTCAAAAAGAAGTTTATTTCAAGGAAAGCATTCCAATTGCTTTACGCAAATGAATAAAACGTTTTTGATCCAAAGGTTTTGTTAAAATGTCAGCTAATTGATCTTCAGTTGAAATATATGAAAGTTGAAGAGTATTTGATTCAACTAGCTCTCTAAGAAAATGATATCTAAGTTCAATGTGTTTTGTTCTAGAGTGCAACACAGGGTTTTTAGAAATGTTAATTGCACTTGTGTTGTCACAAAGAATTATTACTGAAGTTGCTGAAATCCGGAAGTCGCTCAACACACTTTTCATCCAAATGAGTTGGGTTGAACAACTACCCGCTGAAATGTATTCCGCTTCGGCAGTCGAGAGTGCTATGCAATTCTGCTTTTTACTGTGCCATGCAACAAGGCAATGGCCAAGATAGAAGCATGCACCACTCGTGCTTTTCCGATCATCCACTGATCCTTCCCAATCGGCATCTGAGTATCTAATAATATCCGAACTAGTTCCCATAGGATACCAAATTCCGAAATTAATTGATCCTTTGATGTACCGGATGATCCTTTTCACTGCTTTCAGGTGAACCTCCTTTGGTGCTGATTGATATCTCGCGCAAATCCCAACACTAAAGGATATATCCGGGCGACTAGCCGTGAGGTAAAGTAGACTTCCAATCATACTTCGATACAGTTTCTCGTCTACATTCTCACTATGTGATCCACTTCCAAGTCCCTTGTGGCTAGTTCCCATTGGAGTCGAAAAATCCTTCGAATTTTCTAAGTCAAACTTTTTAACCAACTCCATTGCATACTTGGATTGACACAAGTGAATACCTTCATCATTTTGTTTAATTTGCAATCCAAGAAAATAAGTCAATTCGCCCATCATGGACATCTCAAATTCGCTTTCCATGGTCTCTGCGAATTTAGAAGCATCATTATCTCTTGTTGCGCCAAATACAATGTCATCGACATAGATTTGTGCTACAATGAAATTGTTTTGATAATGCTTTACAAAGAGAGTCCTGTCAGCTCCCCCTCGAGTATAGCCCTTCTCCAAAAGGTGCTTTGTCAACCTTTCGTACCATGCTCGCGGTGCTTGTTTCAGACCGTATAGAGCCCTTTTCAAACGAATAACATGGTTAGGTTGTTTATGGTCTACAAAACCTTTCGGTTGAGCCACATAAACTTCCTCATTTAAAAACCCATTTAGAAATGCGCTCTTAATGTCCATTTGAAATAATTTGATTTTAAAATGACAAGCAATAGCAAATAGTATACGAATGGACTCGAGTCTAGCTACAGGGGCGAAAGTTTCATCAAAGTCTATACCTTCTACTTGAGAGTAGCCTTGAGCAACTAATCGTGCCTTGTTCCTGATGATAGTACCATCCTCATTTTTCTTGTTCTTGAAAATCCATTTGGTACCTATCACATTATGTTGCTTTGGAGGCTTCGTTAATTCCCAGACTTTGTTTCGCTCAAATTGATGGAGCTCTTCCTGCATTGCTTTAATCCAGTAGTCATCCTGAAGAGCTTCATCTATATTCTTTGGTTCGATTAAAGATACGTAGCAAGCGAATCCACAAACCAACTGTCTCCGAGTTCTAACTCCTTCTTGTGGATTCTTGTGGATCTCCAATAATATTCGATTCCGGATGATCCTTGGAGATTCGTAATGTTTGAGGTAACGGAGTACTCGGAGGTACATGAGACGATTCCTGCACATCAGATAAACTTGAAGAACCATTAGATGCATCATTAATATTGGAAGTATTATCATGAGAAGATGCAATGGCAGGTGTATCATCATCTAGAGAGATATCGAGGGTAGATTTTTCAGATGCAAAGTGAAAAGCTTCATCTACTTTAACATTTATAGATTCTACAATCGTCTTAGATTCCAAGTTAAATACCCGATATGCTCTACTATTTGTAGAATACCCCAAGAAAATCCCTTCGTCACTTCGAGAGTCAAACTTTCCAAGATTTTCACGGTCACGTAAAATGTAACACCGACTCCCGAAGATGCGAAAATATTTGATGTTGGGTTTTCTACCACACCATAGTTCATATGGTGTATTTAACGTTCCGGGGCGCAAATAAACACGGTTAATAACATAGACTGCAGTGTTCACAGCTTCAGCCCAAAAATGTAGCGGTAAATTCCAGCTGTGAAGCATAACACGTGCCATCTCTTGAACAACCCGATTTTTGCGCTCGACTACACCATTCTGTTGAGGTGTATAGGGTGCCGAGAATTCATGCTTAATACCGTTTGAAGTGCAAAAATCAATGAATTTTGAATTTATGAATTCTCCACCTCTATCACTTCTAACACGAATGATCTTTTCATTCTTTTCAATCATAATACGATGGCAAATCTCGTGAAAAGAATCAAAAGTATCAGCTTTCTCTTTTAAAAATGCTACCCAAGAATATCGAGAGAAATCATCAACCAATAAGAAAATATACCATTTACCTCCCAAAGATGGTTGACGAGTAGGCTCCATTAAATCCATGTGTAAAAGTTCCAAAGGCCGTTTTGTACCAACGTGGTTCAAGTTCTTGTGTGCAGTCCTGGACTGTTTTCCCTTTTGGCAACCACCACACACAATGTTTTGTTTAAGTAAAAGTTTTGGAACCCCCTTGACCACGTCCTTGTTTGAAATTCTAGCAAGTTCCTTAAAATTTATGTGACCTAGCCTTTCATGCCAAAGTGTTTCATTATTCAAAGAAGCTAAGTTACAGTTTTCAGAAATTTTATTTGGAACAACATAACAATTGTTTTCAGATCTAACCCCTTTTAAAAAGAAGACATGGTCCTTATCAGTTACAACGCATTCAACAGATGAAAAGTTAACTAAAAAACCATTGTCGCAAAGTTGACTTATGCTTATGAGGTTAGTCTTAAGGCCATCAACAAATAAGACGTTTTTCAAAATCGGGCCATCTGGAATAGCTACCGTTCCTTTTCCAACAATTTTGGAAGACCGACCGTCTCCGAAAACAACAAGTCCTCCGGAGATTTTCTCAAAGTTTTGAAAACTATTTTTGTCACCGGTCATGTGACGGAAACACCCGCTATCCAGATACCAAGACGAACTATCATATGATGCAAGGAAACATTGGTAACAAGACAAGGGAAAATTTCACCTTTGCGCACCCAAACCTTTTTGGAATGCGTCGGTAATGGTCGTGAAGTTATATGCCTAGGTGAAAGCGTCTTGTTAAAGCGATTGCTGCTCCTTGATGAAGTCGTCTTGCGCGGTGAACTACCAAGGTTCTTTTCCTTCAATTGATTTGCAATTGATTTCCGAGGAATCACCTTTGTGGTAGTCATTGCAAGAGGTGTTTGAGGTGAGCGTTTGACTCCCGTCTTGCAATATCTTCTTATGTGCCCTGAAACACCACAACGAAAACATACCTTAGATCTTGACGATCCCAAAGAGGATGAAGTAGGTTTGTTGTCGTTGTTTGTCTTGAATTCCGGTGTCGGAGGAGAAGATACCGACTGAGGCACAAAAACTGTCCCACTCGAACTTGGACTGTTTCCAGTTTGAGTGTACCCGAGGCCGAACCGATTTGTTTGACCAAGACCAAGAAGCCTATCCAACTTACTCCTTCCTAAAGAGAATCGCTGCAAGTCATCCTTGAGTTGGAAAATGGTCTTTGTCATTTCCAGGTTATCCTGTCGAGCCTCGTTGTAGAGCTTTGAGAAGTGATCCGCTTTATCCACCAGTTTTGTATGTTCCTTCTCAAAAAGCTCATTGGACTCTTGAAGGGAAACATTTACTTTTATCAGATTTTCCCTTTCCACTTCAAGAGCGTTTGAGAGAGAAGTTGCCCTTTTTGCTTCTTCTTCGAGATCATGCAATCTCCCTCTCAAACTCTTGTTTTGCTTAGCCAGTTTCTTTGAATCCCTCAAAAGTCTGTGGTAGGCTAAAACAAAATTTTCACCTTCCGAATCATCCGATTCATTGTCCGTTGCATTCTTTTCAACAGTGGAGTTGGACAATGACTCGGATGTACTTGCCATTAAGCACATGAAGGGAGAAGATGTGGACGCGTGGAATGCCGTGGTGCTCTTTTCTTCATCACTTGAAGACGACTCATTTGACGTTGAGTTGTCATCCCAAGTGACGACTTGTATCGCCTTCTTCTTTGCCGGATACTTGTTGGGACACTCCGTTGCAATGTGGCCGTAGCCTCGACATTTGAAGCATTGTAGTTGTCCCTCTGAACTTTTCTTATCCTTTGAGAAGTTCTCTTGCTTTCTTGACTTGTAACTTGAAGTACCCTTGCCTTTCTTCGACTTTCCGAAGGATGGAGATTTACTTGAATTACCCCTTCGAAAGTTGCGGCGAA
Organism: Tillandsia leiboldiana; assembly: GCA_029204045.2. Lineage (NCBI taxonomy): Eukaryota > Viridiplantae > Streptophyta > Magnoliopsida > Poales > Bromeliaceae > Tillandsia > Tillandsia leiboldiana. The sequence goes on along the minus strand of CM055063.1, from coordinate 39,056,778 downwards.
ACTTCCTTGTCAAGAGAGCGAGTTGCTTCTCAAAGTCCTCCATAGAAAGGTTCTCGTCATCGTCTGAGGAGGATGTATCCGCGTCTTCTTCCTTAGTTGTTTTCAACGCATAACCTGAAGACTTAGAAGAGGATGCTTTTCCCGAAGAATAGTTAGTAGTAAATGTCATTTCATAAGTTTGTAATGAACCAACTAATTCTTCTACACGCATTTCGTCCGGGTGTTTAATAGTTTCAATGGCTGTAACCTTTGGGCGAAATCGTTCAGGAAGAGTTCTTAAGATCTTTCTTACAACCTTAAATTCTGGAATCTTCTGTCCCAGGTTAGCACATGAGTTTACGATGTCTTGCAATCGTGTATAGTAGTCCGTGAAAGATTCATTTTCTGCCATAAAAATGGAGTCAAATCTGCTCATAAGCATTTGCAGCTTTTGAATCTTCACGAGGTTAGTTCCCTCATGTGTAACCTGAAGAACATCCCAGATTTCTTTCGCAGTCTCACATGCCGAGACGCGAGAGAATTCAGTTTGAGATAAGGCATTAAAAATAGCATTAATTCTTTTGCCATTGTAAGAAGATGAATCTAACTCTTCCTTGGTCCATTTCGACCTAGGTTTTAAGGTGCGAACATCAGAAATAATCTCAGTTGGATTAGACCATCCTAATTCAATTGATTGCCACACCCTTTCGTCGATGGAAATTAAAAAGGCTTTCATCCGTACTTTCCAGTACGCATAATTTGTTCAATCAAAGAAAGGGGGTCGATTGATGTTTCCACCTTCAACCATTGTTTACAACTCTATTCCCGCTCTGATACCACTTGTTGGGTTATATGTAATATAGATCTAAATAGGGGAAAAAACACCTAGAGGGGGGTGAATAGGTGTAAACAATAAACACTCAAAAAATCATTGCGCAATAAAACCCAATGCGGAAAAATAAATGAACACGCAAGATTTTTACGTGGAAAAACTCCAAACCGGAGTAAAAAAACCACGGGACCGATAACACGGTGAAATCCACTAGAATTGAAACACGTACAAGGTGATTTAACGTACTCACGGACGACTCAACCTTTTACCATACGCTCCTAGTTGATCTTCTCCGCTCGTTCCGCAACGCGTCTCGAATCCACGATCTGCGTCCAACGCCGAATCCACGGCGTCCAACGTCGAGTCCACGACGTCCGACCGAATCCACGGTCTTCACCCAGTAGCACGCTTCGAATCCACGAACGTACCTCGCTCCGAATCCACGAGAGCGGTTGAACCTTGAATCCACAAGGACACGCGAGTCCACGCGCCGATTTTTGGGGAAATCGTTGTTTTTGGGTGGTGATGATCCGCCGAATACTTAGATTAGAAATAGATCGGAAATACCATCTAAGTATTCATTGATTTGATTCTACTCAAAATCTGAGTATGAAAACCTAGAATCAAATCAATCAATTATAGATGAAGAAACATAGAGTAATATCTAATGATTTCCTTTCTTCTCTATATGTGGATCTAGAGCCGTATAAAAGATGACGGCTTTTTGGATTATCGGCTTACCCTAGAAAAATGAATCATAGGGTCTATTTATAGGTTAGAAACCCTAGGAAGGAGATAAGAATCAAAAACCTACCATTTCTGGAAATTTTACGGACGGCGATCCGGATCGGATTTCGGCGATCCGGATTGCAGTAGCAAGAAAGACGGTTTCCAGAAAATCAATAGTTCGGGATCCGGATCGAAATGGCTGATCCGGATCGTTCATACAGTTTCACCAAACATCATCGTTCGGGATCCGGATTGCAAATCCTGATCCGGATCGTGCAAGCAAAAAGGTAAAACTAGTGTTCGGGATCCGGATCATGAGATGCTGCGATCCGGATTGAACCAGTGTATGAACGAACACCCTTCGGGATCCGGATTGGAATGTCTGATCCGGATCCTGAACACGTCCCAAGTCCAGTTTTTGATTTTTATGCAATGAAAAATTCTTCCAGGAGTTTCTACACTACAAGAAGTATTCGGATCACCAAAAATCTTTAATTAAACATACCTGATCCTTTTGAATTCTTCTTTCTTGAGATTGAGTTAAATGATCCAACCTTCTTCACCTTCAATCTTCAAGACTTGAACCTTTCACGAAATTACGCCAACTAAAATTCCGTAACACCCCGCACAGCTGTTTGCTGTGCGGGACACGCGTCGGGCCCCGGGAGTGCCTCGTGGCCGCTCCCGGCGCGCCCCGCACAGCTGTTTGCTGTGCGGGTGACGTGGCCGCACCAGGAATTTTCGGGCGGCTACAGTAAATGGGCCTTGCGCACGGATTCGGGCGCCCGAAAGTTCGGGTGCGCCCGAATCTTGGGACTTAATGGGAATTTCCCCATTTGTTTTCTGCGGCCTATTTAAAGCCCGAGCCGCGTTCTTTTGCATCTTTTTGGCACTTTTGAGCTTCAAACCGAGGAGAGTCCCTCACCAAAGTTGATCCTCACACTGTGAAGCTTCCATCTGCAGAGTTTGGGGATTTTTGGGGGCACACTTTTCGAAATTCTCATTTTCTTGGCGCGGCGCGACGCTCTTTCTTCGGTGTTTCTTCCGTCGCTCTTCAGTGCACGGGCTCCCCCGACCTACTCCGACCATATTTTCGAGCGATTCCTTCGCTGCTGGATCCGCGATAGGTGAGGCTACATTTTTGGTTTCTTCTACATTTTCTGGTTGTGCATTTTTCGAGGAGTTTTCTCATGCTCACTGGGACCCTTTTTGCTGTGAGATTTTGGTGAGGGCAGCACCTTCTTTTGAGGAGATCTCCGCGCACGAGTCTCGGTTCAGGACGTGCTTGGAGACTTTTTTCATCTACTCGACGCGAGGATCATCGTGGTATTTTTCTTGGAATTTTTGGAGACCTTCCCGAAGGTATACACTTTTCCTTTTATCTGTACAAGAGTTTACAGTTGAATGGTTTTGGGATTTTGCGCACCGATACTGTGGAATTTGTAACTTGGCCTAGGGTGCTCGGAATTGGGCGTACAGGTACTTGTTTCGAAGCTATCGACACGAAGATCGCAGGGAAATTTTATTTGGAATTTTTCGTGCACACTCAGCAGGTGGAATAATTGCATCTTTGCGGCTGTAATTTCAGTGTTGTTTTTCTTGGTAGATTTTGAGATTAAAGTATAACTGTAGCCTTATGTTGTACCCAGGAGGGATTGTGGACTGTGCAGGACATGTTGGACATAGAGTTGTTATTTTTCCTGGTTTTCTCAGCTGTACGACTCCGGACAGTTAGCGTTTTCAGGTGGGTGGCTTGCTTTTCAAGATCTATGGACTATGCTCTAATTCTATTGATATAGAATCATGCATGATAGTGATTGGACTTGGGTAGCATGCTAGAGTGTAGGAAATGTTGTTCCTAGTTTTATCTGTCGATCTTGTGATCTCTTGCTTCCTTCTATCATGTTAAATATTTGTTATCTTGGAACCTGACCTAGCACCCCCGTCATATGTTGCATGTGTAACCAGACCAGTAGAAAACCCTCACTTGGGCTAGGGTTATTTATGTTTAGACATCCACACTTTATGTTTCATTCCTGGACTTAGTGTTATCCTCGCCCGGGTAGTGGGCCGAGCGGTCGGGACTTCTTTTTAGTGTGGGATGCATTTGCACTGGTGCTTGGGAGCAGAGTGGAGTCTGGTAGATGTAGTGGATCGTTTGTCTGTACGGGGAACCGTTTGGGGTAAACGGTGGGCCCGGGAGATCTTGTTTTCCCCTGTGTTGGTTGTCGCCACTGTGTTAGTGGCAGTAGTTTACTAGTGATAGCCGGACCTAGAACCCTGAACCCTTTTCGACATACACATGATTTTAGTCTACCAATGTTTTCTTCCAAGCATCGACGGGCCGCTGGAGTCTGTTCTTGTTTGATTGGACAAAGGCATCAGCCTTCGGGGCTTGGGTAAAACACTTATTTTTCTAACTGTGAACTAAAATCATTAAATATGGATTTCTTCTAGATCAAAATGCTTTTCAATAACAAATGTCACCTTTTCTTGTAAATCTCCCCACTCGAAAGGATTCGAGTGATCCGGGTTCTAGGGGCCGTTCCTTTGTCGGGACGTAAGCCACGGGGGCCGAGCCTGGAACCTGTTCTTGTTTGATAGGGTTGTAGGTGTAGGTCTCCCGGGACTTTCGGGCCCTGTTGGTGTCTTCTGCGTGTTGTACTGTGATTATTGCTTTCCCGAATTGTAAGGGGATCGGGAACTTCGATAGGCGGAGCCTAGAGTCTGTTCTTGTTTGATAGGGTTCTTAGCACCGGTCTATCGGGTTTCCGAACCCTTATGGTGTCGGTCTTTCCTGTGAGTTTAGTGTTCTGTTGTGGGAGCCGTCTGGTGGACGGTGGCCCCAGCTGTGTGGTTTATCAGCCTGTGGTTGAGAGTTGGTGTTGTTGGTCGATCTTGTTGATCGTGGTTTGGACTATAGCCTGCATGAGCCATGTTTGAGCTAGACAGAGATACGCTGATACTTTCCTCGTTGGGGTCGCGCCCCTCGAGTGCCACTCCGGAGTTGGGCCTGTTACTTGCTATCGCGACTTGTCGATGCCGTCCCTCTGACTGGGCCAGTTAGTGGCAGTCACGGACACCCTACGGTAGACCCGTCCTGTTGAGGATGTGCGGTAGTAGGTGGGCGCAGGTTTGACTGGACCCTTTGAGGCAGTCAGTTTAGATTTGGTGAATTTACTGTGTGTGTTAGTAGATGCATCATGTTCCATCTGTTCCATTTTCTTGAGCATCTAGATAGAGGCATAGTAGCTGTAGAGTTACTTTTCCAGCCCTTTCATTTCAATTTTATATTGTTACTTTATGCCTCTAGTAGACTTAGTGGGCAGACCGTCGGGCTTGTTGGCGGCACCCACTGAGAACTACTTGGGACGTAGTTCTCACAACCGTCGTGGTGTCTTTTCCCACAGGGACTTCTACTCCTGTTCCAGTTGCTCCTGTTGCTGCTTCTGCTGATCGAGGTAAGGGAGTCGCGCGCTAGATCCCTACCAGTCGTCGTCCTGAGAGTAGATGTACCCTTATTACTTTTGAGAGTTCATGTTGAGAGATCTTGTAGTGAGGTATAGAGTTGTACTTTTATTTTACTGCTTGAGAGACTTATGTACTTTTGGTGAGGGCTTCGTGTTGTATATATTTTCTCTTTTCTAGCAGTTTACTTCCATCTCTGATATCTGTATAGTATAGTTGATCTTTTGCAGGTTAGTCGCTTCGTCTATATGGGGCTTCCCGTATGGGCGGCGGATCTGTTGGCGAGCCCGGGTCGCAGTTTCGACGCCGGGGCGTGACAGATTAGGTGGTATCAGAGCCTAGGAAGTAGGTCATTGTGGACTTAGAAACCCTAGGCTTGTGGTTGGACATTAGGATGACTACGTGAGAGTCGTGACTGTTAGCGAGAGTCCTGATTGAGTTTTATACCTCTCCCAAGGGATGGGATGAGTGACTGGCATGTTTATTCTCCTAAGCGATTATGTTGGCTGCAGACAACATAATGCTAGGGAATGGATGACATGTCTTAGACTTTCGCTAGATTGGGTCGAGTGTTGTTTGGTACTGTCCTGATGTTTGCATGTGGATTGCAGGTGGGCACGATGCCTTCCCGACGCAGGGTACAGACGCGTTCTCAGCCTTCCCCCTCCGATGAGCCTGGGCAGGAGGAGCCAGCACAGGGTCAGCAGAGCGAGGTGCAGGAGCTTCGGGCTCTGATGGCTCAGTTGTCAAAGGCTGTTCAGCGCCAGGAGGAGACCTTACGACGCCAGGAGGATGCCTCGCAGCGCCAGGAGGATGCCTCGCAGCGCCAGGAGGAGGCTTCTCGGCGCCAGGAGGAGGCCATGGGTCGGATGATGCTTTTGTTGGAGCAGAGGGTACAGCCAGTTGTAGCACCCCCAGGGAGTTTCCCCGCACCTTCTTCGCCAGCGGTGGCACCCCCAGTTGTACCAGCAGTGCAGGTAGCCCCTATTGCACCAGATACGGGTAGACAGCCGTTCGGGACGGCAGGACAGTTGACCCGGGCAGAGCAGCGGGAGGTGGTGGATTTGTTGTTGAGATTCTGTTAGTTTAACCCACCTCGTTTTTCGGGGCAGAGTTCAGAGCCGTGGGAGGCAGAGTCGTGGATCACGGCTATAGAGCGCCATTTCGAGAGCTTATTTATCGAGGAGCGGTTTCAGGTCCTATTGGCGACTCACTTTTTGGAGCGCAACGCCGATGCCTGGTGGCGGCGTGTTCGACCAGTTGGTCCACCTGGGACCCAGCTGCTTACTTGGGCGGAGTTCCGGGGTCTACTTCTTGGAGCCTTTTTCCCGGAGAGCGTCAGGCAGAGGTTGGAGGAGCAGCTGAGGAACCTCCGACAGGGAGATCGGCCCGTGCATGAGTACATCGCAGAGTTCAACCAGTTGTTGGCTTGTGTACCCCACGCGGCTAGGGATGAGGCGCACCGGATCTACATGTTTGAGCGAGGACTGCGCCGTGATATCTACCAGTTTGTCCACTCGCAGAGATTGCAGACTCTGGATGCCTCTATGGAGCAGGCCCTCTATGTGGAGCACGGAGAGGCGGTTATGGTCGAGGTGGTCCCAGCTTCCGCAGGGATTTCGGGGGCGAAGCGCTCAGCACCGGAGGATGAGGGTCAAACGAGCCGGCAGGAACCTCCGAGACCTCGACGATCTCATCCTGAGGGTCGTGGGTTTCGTAGGCGCCGGAGATCAGGTGGGCCCCAATAGCAGCAGCAGTATCGGCAGCAGCGACAGGAGCAGTGTGTCATTTGTGGCGGGCCTCATCCACCGTCGTAGTGTGATCAGAGACAGGGGCGGTGTTTCCTCTGTGGAGAGTTGGGACATTTCCGCGCAGCTTGCCCCCAGGTCATTTTGTCAGTTTGGCCGATTGCGACAGCACCCCCCTTGCCTATCCATGCAGCGGAAACCCCTCCGGCACACCGTCAGACAGAGTGGGCCACGACGTCGGGACAGACGGGACGACGACCTGCAGCACCCAGTGGACGGGTTTATGCAGCCCTGGTGGAGGACACCCCGGCAGCGGATCATGCCGCGGCAGGTATGATCTTATTTCAGTTAGCTGAGTTGAGCATTTCGTTATCGCTGCATCCTTCTGCATTATTAGTTGAGCATCTGCATCTGCATCTTTGCATGGGAGTGGGTTAGGAATGTATGCTACATGTTTTAGCAATTGGATTCTTCCCAGTATCCTACGAGTAGAGGAGGTTCGCGGTGTATGATCAGTGCAGTTGAGACTTGGGACTTCACCGGCTGATGTGACGATTCAAGGACAGCTCCAGGACTTGGATTGAGCACACATGTTGGACTGGTTGGTGCGGTGCAGTGCTACGACTGATAATGGAATGAGAGCAGTTATCCTTCTGCGAGTTGGACTGGAGGAGTTCGTTTTCTCGGATTGTCGGCGTATCCTTCCAGCAGCAGCAGCTTCAGCGGCTTTGGACAGACGCCACCTCAGGAGCTGTTGTGACGTTTAGGACTAGGGGTTGCGTCCTTAGGAGTCTCGTTAGTGGTAGCTTTCTTTTTGTTGCCACAGCAGGAACGACACCAACACTTCTCTCCCTTTTCTCGCCTTTGTATTGAAATTTACGAACAGGACAAAAATTTCGAAGGATTGCTCCAGAAATGGAGACAGTGCCCGAACCTGTTCTTGTTTGATTGGGGCGAAGGCACTGATTTTTTGAAATTTTTAGACTTTTCGCTAATTTCAACTATTTTCTAAATCGAGGGTTGGGGTTGATGACTTTCCTTGTCACGCCCCGGGGTCGAAACTGCGACCCGGGCCCGCCAAACAGATCCGCCACCTATGCCAACCTGCATAGGCGAAGCGTCCTACCTGCAAGAAAAGTACTATAACTAAACAGATATCAGAGCTATAAATAAAAATCTGCTGTAACTAAAATCAATCACTGTACAACTGGAAATAAACAACACTGTCTGCCTCCCAAAATAATAATAATACAAATCCTCGAGTACAAGCTCTAAACCCAACCGGGAGGTAACTCCAATATATATACAACAGTGTACAGTCTCTCAATACAAAATATCCTCACTACAAGTCTCTCAAAAGAGGAAAAGAAACCGCTAATCTACTGATGATCTCCTCAGAAGGGTACCGCTACTCTCCAACGCCGGGTAGGGATCTAGCTCGCGACTCCCTCGCCACGATCAACAACCGCAGAGTCGGCAACACCTGCTAAGACTCTGCAAAACAAAGAAGAGGAGAGAAAAGGGGGGAAAACCCCCAAAGGGTGTGAGAACTACTCCAAAAAGGGAGTTCTCAGTGGGTACCACCGCCAGACCCGACGGTCTGCCCACCAAGTCCTCAAGAGACAAAAACTAACCCAAGTCATAAGACTGAAATGAGTAAGCTGGAAACTCTCAACAGCTACCCTGCCCCTAACTAAAGGCTAAAAGGGGGAGAACCAAACAGTGGTATGCAACCACTAGCACATGAAGTGCACCACCGACCCAATCGAACTGACTGCCACATCTGGTCCAGTCAAACCTGCGCCCACCTACAACCACCTCCCGATGACGGACAGGAATTACGTAGGGCGTCCAAACGGACAAGCTCGCTATCGAGGAGAGAAACATGCAGGCTATGGTCAAAATCCACGCTCTCTCTCAGAACGGATAGAATCAAGATGCTCGACCTCTCACACAGCGGTCAAAGTACTCGCAACAACACGGGACCACCGTCAACCAGACGGCTCTCAACAATACTAGCACTGATCTAAACTCAACTACCAGTCTGCACTCGGCCCCCAGGCACGAGTGTAACAATAAAAGTATCTGACCGAAATAAACCCAATCAAATGAACCGGTATGACACCCGGTACTGCCTGCTCTGCTGTCGAACTCAGTAACTGATCGGCACACGGCTCGATCTCAAGATAGGTAACGGACCGGCACACGGCTCGGTCAAAAATATAAGTAACAGACCGGCACACGGCTCGGTCAAGCCTACCTCCGGAGTGGCACTCGAGGGGAGCGACCCACACGAGTAAAGTACATCTCAGTAACAAGTATCTCTGTCAAGTGTCTCAATGTAGCAGGACTGGATCACGACTCTGATCAAAGTGGGAAAGCTCAACCACTAAGGAAAGACCCGACCTCAATCGGATGCACTAAACGATAAGTGGGAAACTCCATCCACTAAAGAAACTGATACCCAATCCGGTGCATAGAGAAACACCCGGTCAACCGCCCAATATCCGCGGTTGCCGCAAAGCCCCACAACTAAACCAACCTGCCCAGACACGATGTCCCGACTATACACTACCCAGACCCCCTGCTCGAACCCGAGCAACACTGACCACCTGACTAACAAGAAGGAGAAAAGAAAAGCATGGTTTCTCCTAAGTCAAGTTCCAATAAGTAGTGCAGCAGTAAAAGATGGCCTAACTACATGACCATACAAGCATGCAATTGTCCTCAAGGAAATAAAAGGGGGCTAAAGCATAATAATAGTTCCTTTAGGAATAAACAACATGCCGGAATCCCAAAACTAGACCTGTCCACAATTCCGGGTTCATCAATAGAATGATCATAATAACTCCTCAGAGTACAAATCCGCACATAGCTACGAAATCCTGTCCCAAGCATAATCCATCACAAGAAAGGCTATGTGCTAACATGGCATGTTACATAATTTCATAGGGTAACATTATCCTAGGTAAGCTTACACTAGTCATCACATAGATGCCCAAGTCATGCAAGTCCTCAGCATACCTCATAAATACTATTCTTGCAATCATTTATACCGATATCATTAACAAGCTTACCTACTTACTAATATAAACTATGTACCCTACACATGCATGCATCAGTCATAGAGGGGTGACATCCCCACAAGTGGACTTATACTTGCCACGACATAAACATTGCCTTAAACAATTACTGATAATAAGCTTACCCACCTGAAGCGCTTAACCCAAGGCAAACCTGAAGTCGGTGAAGTGGGTAGACGCCCACGGTCCAAAATCTGCCAACATAACACCCTCGGTACAAGTCGCGCAAGCCTCGGCCTCAAACAGCTGAAAACACCCCTGAGTACAACAATAAGGCTTAACATTACACTTTTATTCCAAAATCAACCAAACATACACAATCTGAAAATCAGTCCCAAAGCCGTGCATATTTCACCTGCTGCAAGTGCCCAGAAAAATCCAATAAAAATACCACCGTAATCCTCGCGTCGATACCTTCGAAACGAGTACCTGCACGTCCAATTCCGAGCTCCCTACACTGAGAAACAATTCCGACAAGGGAATCACCCCGAATTGAACTACTCTCAAAAACTGTAGCAACAATTACTGTTCACAGATAAACTTCACCTTCGAGAAATATACAGAAAATTCCAAGAAAATTTGGGCATATTCCTCGTGATGTGTAGATGCAAATCGCCTCTTGAATCGCCCCAATCCGATGCCTGTGCGCGAAGATATCACCAAAACACTACTCCGCTGTCCCAGAACTCCGCCCCAGAAAAGAGGTTACAAGATGATCCGAAAAACCCATGAAAAGCTCGGAATGGGAAAGGCCAGTAAACATGGGAAACATAGCCCTACCTGTCGTGAAGCCAACGGCGCAAGAATCACAGAAAAAGGTGCTCGGGGTAAGCCGGGGGAGTCCTCGCACCAAAACGCGACGAAGAAGACCACAAACGAACGAGCGTCGCGCCGCGCCGTAAAAATAGAAACCTCGATAAGCGTGCCACCAAAAATCCCAAAACTTTGCAGAAAGATGCAGCCAAACTAGGGGATCAACTTTGCTGAAGGCACCCCGGCGAGAAGAGGCTCGGAAATGGCGGAAAAGGGAGAAGAAGAGGGCTCGGATCGCCTTTTATAGGCTGCAGAAACAAATGGGAAAATACCGGATAAGTCCCGATTTCCGGGCGCTGGGAGTTTTCGGGCGCGCACTGTAGCAGCCCGAAATCCCCGCGCCCGAACACTGTAGCCGCCCGAAATCGTCCTGGGCCTCCACGTCGCCCGCCAAACAGGCGACAGCCGAACCCGCCGCACGCGTCGCGCCACGTGGCCACCCGCGGACGACGACACGTGGCACGCACCCCGGTCAACGCCCGCCTGCCGCGCCCACGTGCCCGCCTGACGCCGCCGCCTGCCACCCTGCCGCGCACAGTAGACCCACCAATAGGGGAATGCCACGTGTCAAGCCTCTGCCTAGTGAACCCGGTGCACGAAATCATGTGGACCGAACCAATACAAACCTGCCACGTGTCCAAGCCCGGTGCACCGTAAACCATGAGCCATCCCGAATACCGCGTAGACCAACCGCCGTGAACCCTCCTCTAGGATGATGCCACGTGTCCACCCCCCGGTGCACCATGCGCCCCGCACTCTCCGTAGACCGCGCCCTGCGGACCGGCCCACTCCTGAGCTGCCACGCGTCCAGCCCCCGGTGCACGCCTGCCGCGTGGACCGGGCGGCCCGCGCCTCCGTCCGCCGCGCTGCCTGCGGCCGCTCTGCCGCTGCCGCCGCCGCCGGAAACACTGTTCCGGCGTGAACAGTGTCCGGTGCTCAAAAATGACAAGTGGGTAGTCCGTTTTAACCGTTTTCGCGCGCTGAATCCGAATTTGATGTCCATTTCGACAAATTCCAACTCCAAAATTTGCCGAAGGCATCCGGAAAGGTAATCCTTGGTCCAAACTTCGCGCTGAGTCCAACTTTAATATCCACTTCGCGCGAAACCACTTCTAACGATCCGACGGAGTCCAATGATCACCCACGTGATCCATTAAACACACTGAGCCCAACACTAATGTCCAATTGGGGCACCAATCCCACCAACACGCCACATAGGCCTCCGGGAGCTGTAGATGATCCAGTAATCTCGACGTGGGGATCCAGGTCCTCACATTCCTGCTGGTGGAGCCGTAACTTCCTTGTTAGTTTAGTGTTTGCGTACTTTGGTTGGTTTGGATTGTTTTGGTTTTGTTGTTGTGGTGTGTTTTTGTTTCGGGGACGAAACTTCCTTTAAGTGGGGGAGGATGTGGCGACCCTGATCCCCGTGTGGCTTCTCCCATGAACCGTGGTGTAGAACACCTAGTGTTGGTGTATCTGGTCCATAGTGCGTCAAAGGGATGCCACAGATGGACCCTGTGTGATATCCACAGACGGATTGGCCTTCGGCTGCATTTGCCAAAGTTTTGGAGTTGTTTTGGGCCAATCAGAGGTTGGATTTGGATTCAGCGCGGAAAAACGCTTGAAAACGACTGTTTGCTTGTTAAATTTGGAGTCCGGATGCCCAAAAACGGACCCCCGGAAGTTTTCGCTGAATTTCGGTGCATGGGAGGGGCCGTGGACCGCCGGCTGCCACGTGGCGGCTTGTGATTGGGCCGGTCCGCAGCGCTCGGTCCACAGAGGGGAGTGGCTGGGTGCACGGACCCGGCGCATGAACACGTGGCGCCGCCTGATTGGCGGGCTCGTCAGGCGCGGTCTACAGAATTGCGCGGCGGTGCATGGACCGGGGCGGGGGACACGTGGCGGCCCCCGGTTGGTCTGTGCACGCGGCGCGGTCCACGGAACCGAATCTGGGTGCGTGGACCGGGTGCACGGGACACGTGTCGTCACGCCATTCGCGGGCTCACGAGGCGTGGCGCACGGGGTCGCGGGAGGGCGCCTCGGGGCGCGTGCGTGGCAGGCGGCCAGAGCGGCGCCCTGCCCGCACGTGTGACCGCGACAGTGGCAGGGCCACGTGTCGCCCTGCCACTGGCAGGCGCCACCTACCCGGTTTGACCGGGTAGGTGCCACGTGGCGGCAGCTCGCGCGCCCCGCACAACTGTTTGCTGTGCGGGACACGCGTCGGGCCCCGGGAGGGCCACGTGGCCGCTCCCGGCGCGCCCCGCACAGCTGTTTGCTGTGCGGGTGACGTGGCCGCACCAGGAATTTCCAGGCGGCTACAGTAAATGGGCCTTGCGCCCGGATTCGGGCGCCCGAAAGTTCGGGTGCGCCCGAATCTTGGTACTTAATGAGAATTTCCCCATTTGTTTTCTGCGACCTATTTAAAGCCCGAGCCGCGTTCTTTTGCATCTTTTTGGCACTTCTGAGCTTCAAACCAAGGGGAGTCCTTCACCAAAGTTGATCCTCACACTGTGAAACTTCCATCTGCAGAGTTTGGGGATTTTTGGGGGCACGCTTTTCGAGATTCTCATTTTCTTGGCGCGGCGCAACGCTCTTTCTTCGGTGTTTCTTCCGTCGCTCTTCGGTACACGGGCTCCCACGACCTACTCCGACCATATTTTCGAGCGATTCCTTCGCTGCTGGATCCGCGATAGGTGAGGCTACATTTTTGGTTCCAAATTTTCTGGTTGGCCGTTTTTCGAGGAGTTTTTTCGTGCTCACTGGGACCCTTTTTGCTGTGAGATTTTGGTGAGGGCAGCACCTTCTTTTGAGGAGATCTCCGCGCACGAGTCTCGGTTCAGGACGTGCTTATAGACTTTTTTCATCTACTCGACGCGACGATCATCGTGGTATTTTTCTTGGAATTTTTGGAGACCTTCCTGAAGGTATACACTTTTCCTTTTATCTGTACAAGAGTTTACAGTTGAATGGTTTTGGGATTTTGCGCACCGATACTGTGGAATTTGTAACTTGGCCTACGGTGCTCTGAATTGGGCGTGCAGGTACTTGTTTCGAAGCTATCGACACGAAGATCGCAGGGAAATTTTATTTGGAATTTTTAGAGCACATTCAGCAGGTGGAATAATCGCATCTTTGTGGCTGGAATTTCAGTGTTGTTTTTCTTGGCAGATTTTGGGATTAAAGTATAACTGTAGCCTTATGTTGTACCCAGGAGGGATTGTGGACTGTGCAGGACCTGTTGGACATAGAGTTGTTATTTTTCCTGGTTTTCTCAGCTGTACCACTCCGGACAGTTAGCGTTTTCAGGTGGGTGGCTTGCTTTTCAAGATCTATGGACTATGCTCTAATTATATTGATACAGAATCATGCATGATAGTGATTGGACTTGGGTAGCATGCTAGAGTGTAGGAATTGTTGTTCCTAGTTTTATCTGTCGATCTTGTGATCTCTTGCTTCCTTCTATCATGTTAAATATTTGTTATCTTGGAACCTGACCTAGCACCCCCGTCATATGTTGCATGTGTAACCAGACCAGTAGAAAACCCTCACTTGGGCTAGGGTTATTTATGTTTAGACATCCACACTTTATGTTTCATTCCTGGACTTAGTGTTATCCTCGACCGGGTAGTGGGCCGAGCAGTCGGGACTTCTTTTTAGTGTGGGATGCATTTGCAGTCGTGCTTGGGAGCAGAGTGGAGTCTGGTAGATGTAGTGGATCGTTTGTCTGTACCGAGAACCGTTTGGGGTAAACGGTGGACCCGGGAGATCTTGTTTTCCCCTGTGTTGGTTGTCGCCACTGTGTTAGTGGCAGTAGTTTACTAGTGATAGCCGGACCTAGAACCCTGAACCCTTTTCGACATACACATGATTTTAGTCTACCAATATTTTCTTCCAAGCATCGAAGGGCCGCTGGAGTCTGTTCTTGTTTGATTGGACAAAGGCATCAGCCTTCGGGGCTTGGGTAAAACACTTATTTTTCTAACTGTTTTTCTAAAAAGAACTAAAATCATTAAATATGGATTTCTTCTAGATCAAAATTCTTTTCAATAACAAATGTCACCATTTCTTGTAAATCTCCCCACTCGAAAGGATTCGAGTGATCCGGGTTCTAGGGGCCATTCCTTTGTCGGGACGAAAGCCACGGGGGCCGAGCCTGGAACCTGTTCTTGTTTGATAGGGTTGTAGGTGTCGGTCTCCCGGGACTATCGGGCCCTGTTGGTGTCTTCTGCGTGTTGTACTGTGATTATTGCTTTCCTGAACTGTAAGGGGATCGGGAACTTCGATAGGCGGAGCCTAGAGTCTGTTCTTGTTTGATAGGGTTCTTAGCACCGGTCTATCGGGTTTCCGAACCCTTATGGTGTCGGTCTTTCCTGTGAGTTTAGTGTTCTGTTGTGGGAGCCGTCTGGTGGACGGTGGCCCCAGCTGTGTGGTTTATCAGCCTGTGGTTGAGAGTTGGTGTTGTTGGTCGATCTTGTTGATCGTGGTTTGGACTATAGCCTGCATGAGCCATGTTTGAGCTAGATAGAGATACGCTGATACTTTCCTCGTTGGGGTCGCGCCCCTCGAGTGCCACTCCGGAGTTGGGTCTGTTACTTGCTATCGCGACTTGTCGATGCCGTCCCTCTGACTGGGCCAGTTAGTGGCAGTCACGGACACCCTACGGTAGACCCGTCCTGTTGAGGATGTGCGGCAGTAGGTGGGTGCAGGTTTGACTGGACCCTTTGAGGCAGTCAGTTTAGATTTGGTGAGTTTACTGTGTGTGTTAGTAGATGCATCATGTTCCATCTGTTCCGTTTTCTTGAGCATCTAGATAGAGGCATAGTAGCTGTAGAGTTACTTTTCCAGCCCTTTCATTTCAGTTTTATATTGTTACTTTATGCCTCTAGTAGACTTAGTGGGCAGACCGTCGGGCTTGTTGGCGGCACCCACTGAGAACTACTTGGGACGTAGTTCTCACACCCGTGGTGGTGTCTTTTCCCATAGGGACTTCTACTCCTGTTCCAGTTGCTCCTGTTGCTGCTTCTGCTGATCGAGGTAAGGGAGTCGCACGCTAGATCCCTACCAGTCGTCATCCTGAGTGTAGATGTACCCTTATTACTTTTGAGAGTTCATGTTGAGAGATCTTGTAGTGAGGTATAGAGTTGTACTTTTATTTTACTGCTTGAGAGACTTATGTACTTTTGGTGAGGGCTTCGTGTTGTATATATTTTCTCTTTTCTAGCAGTTTACTTCCATCTCTGATATCTGTATAGTATAGTTGATCTTTTGCAGGTTAGTCGCTTCGTCTATACGGGGCTTCCCGTATGGGCGGCGGATCTGTTGGCGAGCCCGGGTCACAGTTTTGACGCCGGGGCATGACAGAAAACATAAGTTAAAACTATTGAAATGCGTCATATCATTTGGTGTGAGCCTGTGAGGGTATTAAACATGAAACTAAAAGAACATAGAAATTGTCCTGTCCAATGACTTATTTTTCACCTAAAAATTAGTTTTTAATTGCTGATTCTCAGGTGTTCGAAAACATTTGGATGATAATCTTTTATCACTAGTTTTATTTCCCAAATAAATTGAGGTACCAGCTCGCTGATTAATATATCGAAAGACATAAAAGAAGTATCAAGCATACCTCAAAGCAGGAAGTATCTACGCCCCCGTCGACTGTCGAAGTCCTGTTTCCAACCTCTTCCTGAAAATTCGTCTTCCAATCTAGCAGACCACAAACATATGCTGGGCAACTAACAAAATATACTTGTTTCACAACATTTCAAAGATCCAAAAAAAAAAAAAAAAAACCAAAAAAAAAATCTTGAGCTGAAGTGTGAACATCATCTCCTTAAAAAAAATCTTGATCTCATAGCTTTAGCAGATTTCTCCCCGTGTTTGTAGGCTACTACATCATCCGCTGTAAAATTTGAAGTATGATGGCATGATGAGTTATTATGATGCACAAGAATGTCAAAGAAAGGCAAAATATTTTGACAAATAAATGAAAATCTAAGACAGTAGCAAAATATTATCAACTTGATCCACCCATTTTTTCCTTCCTAATGTTGGAAATCAATATTCACGATTAACTGCTTTCATGTTTCTTTGAAATTTACGAGAAAAGCATCACATATCCATAGTATATATAGATAACAGTATTTACACTGTTCTTGCTACTCTATCATCATAAAACATTTTCTCCAGCAATGCTAGAGCATGACTTGATTAAAGTGCTTTATAGAACCTCATGTGCCATATATAATCAATAAATGTATGATAGTGTATTAGTTAAAAATTCTACAGCTAGAAAAACTAAAAGAAATACTATAGTGGAGAGTGCCTTTCAGCTTTCAAAAAATAGTGCACCTTAAAAGCATTCTCTTACACAGAGTAGCTGTCTACTGTACTTCCATGTTTAGTATTGATACATCATCATACATATGTTCATTTATTCATGGACAACATATTTACTGATGTTTAAATACAGTTGGTTGGGTGTTGTGACAGAGAGAAAAGGTTTTCTTAGGAAACATGAATCAGATTCTTCTGATTGCTAGATGGGATCATAATAGTGCATCTTCTATACCCTCTCTAAATTTAGTGATAAAAACCTACTAAACACTTATTATAGTACAAATTGGATGCCAAACAACATAGGATAGGATTAAGATTACAAGCATAAGATATGTACCTTTTCCATGGCAAAGCAAAATTGGCAAGGAGGAAGCCCTTCTTGCAGCCTCTTGTGAGCTTTCCAACTTACTCTTCAAGCTCCTAAAGAAATAAAAATGACATAGTAAAGGGTAGGCTCAGTAATAGATCTATCGTGATAATATAAAGAATTCATAGCTCAACATGATAGAACAAACCAGGCACATGGGAGCCAACCACTCAGACCAACAACTGTGCTTAGGTTAAGAGGATACGAATTGCCATTTCCATATTTTCCAAGAGCAAAACAAGCTGCAGAATGCAAGGCAGTAGCAGCACACATGCTAAAGCCCCCAATAGCAAGTTTTACTGCAAAAATAAAAAAAAAGCAGTGCAAAAGTTATCAATCCAAATGCAGAGAAGCATGCAACGAATAACCATTTATGAAACCCAAAGTACTTGATGCAGGTACTACATTTAGAGTGAAAAATCACATATTAAAGAGTATACATCAAAATTTAATTTAAAAATGTTGAGTAGGCTCTCCATAGTCCATCTATTTAATAGCCAGAAGGCTCAATAAAGGTAAAGAAGAATGCTTAAGAAAAGTGTTTTCAATAAGAAAAGTGTTTTCAATAAGAAAATTAAGTATTGATGCTCATTTGATGTATAGTTTGCTAATTATTTGCATTTTGCGCAAGTAATAAAGAACACTAAAAGAGAAGTCACTGCAGAAAGGATATACACAGAAGGAACTTATCCATGCTTGCTAATTATTTACATTTTGTGTAAGTAATAAAAGAACACCAAAAGAGAAGTCACCACCAAAAGGATATATACGGAAGGAACTTATCCATGCAATTTCTTACGAAATTATATAATATTTCTCAGAACATACTATCAGCAGGTTCTGTTGATAAGAGATTTGCTACATGTGTAGCTGAAGAATCCATTCCCTCAACATCAGAAGGACCATCTTCCGAAAGATCTCCGACATCAAACCCTAAAAAGGAGAGAAGAAGTAAGGAAAATAAAGGATAAAAGGTATAGAGGGGGAGGAAAAAAAAGGAAAGAGAATTCCCAATTTGGAGCTTGAAAAACTCTGAAATGAATTTTGTTTCAAATGAGAGGTGGGAAGTGTAAGAATCAAAATGAAATTGGAATACCCAGGAAATCGACGAATACTATGTAACCGTAGTGAAACTTACATGCAGTAGCAGGGAATCCATCGAAAACTGTTACAGACCGTGTTGGGGCAGTTGGGCAAATCCATTTAATCTGCACAAGATACCTTAAGATATAAATGTTCCATCATGAAAATAAAGAATGGCAAACTACCCAAAGATCGCAGAATACAGGGCACAATGAAGATAAAAAAAGCTACAAATGCCACGTAGCATAATATGTAGATATAAAAGCAACTCAATTTGTTGAAATAACATGGCGATAGGCCATCCGCATCAGAGAACGAAGGCCGCCCAACAACAGAAGCAACCATCAGAAGTTCTGATCCACAAGAGCTTAAAAAACAAATTAATAGCAACATCAGTTTAATGACAAAAGAGTTATAATATCCGATATACAGTTTAACATCATTCCTGACTCTTTATAGTTGAAAAATAGAAAACACTTAAAAACGACGAAAAAAAGCTTCAGCTCCTAACTCAACAGCCATTCATTTCCTGCAACAGTAAAAGCATTGTTTATTCAAATTTGTGTGAGAATTCAGGGTTTTTTAAATAGATTTGTTTCTTTCAACAGTAAAAGCAATACTCGTTGGACCTAACAATTCGTATCTGAATGTACTTCCCTGCAGTCACAATCTAAATGTACTTCTCTGCAGGATTCCACATGCTAGCTGAAGGATTCACTACCCTCAGTTGATTCAGATGCACAACCACCTGCACACTCGGATAGGAAAGAAACTCAAAAACAGTACTGACACAAACGTAATGGAAATGAGATTTGTTTGTGCATTGCCAAGACAAATAAAGAGCAGAAATACTGGCCTTATGGTATCACAAATGAATAATTTGCATCATTTCATGTTTTCTACCTAATATGAACAACTATTCAATTGTGTTATAATAGATAGTAAATATCAAGCAATTGATATCCACAACAAGGGCTTAATGGTGGTACTGATATGCATCTGAAGCAATAATTTAAGGGTAGGTATTCTTCTCTCAACTTCTTCCTGCATAAGGTAAAGAAATGACTTATTTTCATAGTAAATATCAATCAATAGAAGCAACAGCAAAGACTGACCTTCAAGACGTAATAATACTAGGCGTTTTATGCACAACATCTACCAAGCTGGTCAAATCGTTCGTTTAGACTAGATATGGTAAAAGCCTGCCAACCTGGCAGTTTAACTGCTAAACCAGATAAGTTAATAAGGTCGAATGCACTAGGCCACCTCCATTTCCACTGCTCATCTCTAGCATACTACTACTCAAATTTTGCTTTCACTTCCACAATCTTCTCAGGGAAGTTTACTCTCCAGTTTTTTGCTTCCATAGGTTCCTTATGAAACAGTACAAAAACAGAATTGGGGAAAAAAATAATTGGAGATGGTGGGATTTGAACATTTGACTTTTCTACCACATTATCTTTTGGGGCCTACATTTTATGAGAAAATACGGAAAAAAAACAAAAGAAGATAATTTATTTGCAAAGATAATTGAACAACTATTCAATTGTGTTATAATAGATAGTAAATATCAAGCAATTGATATCCACAACAAGGGCTTAATGGTGGTACTGATATGCATCTGAAGCAATAATTTAAGGGTAGGTATTCTTCTCTCAACTTCTTCCTGCATAAGGTAAAGAAATGACTTATTTTCATAGTAAATATCAATCAATAGAAGCAACAGCAAAGACTGACCTTCAAGACGTAATAATACTAGGCGTTTTATGCACAACATCTACCAAGCTGGTCAAATCGTTCGTTTAGACTAGATATGGTAAAAGCCTGCCAACCTGGCAGTTTAACTGCTAAACCAGATAAGTTAATAAGGTCGAATGCACTAGGCCACCTCCATTTCCACTGCTCATCTCTAGCATACTACTACTCAAATTTTGCTTTCACTTCCACAATCTTCTCAGGGAAGTTTACTCTCCAGTTTTTTGCTTCCATAGGTTCCTTATGAAACAGTACAAAAACAGAATTGGGGAAAAAAATAATTGGAGATGGTGGGATTTGAACATTTGACTTTTCTACCACATTATCTTTTGGGGCCTACATTTTATGAGAAAATACGGAAAAAAAACAAAAGAAGATAATTTATTTGCAAAGACTCCAGTTTTGATTCTATGGCCATGTGGGCTTTCCAATGGAAAGGCCTTTCCTTCTTCCTCTTCTTTGCAGGTTAGGCTTTGGGTCCCAAGGTTTTTGTGCATGTAATTGTCTGGTTTCTAATTCAGCTTCCTATTTTTAAGAATTTGAAGTCAAAATTTAACCACTAATATTTACCTCATCTTCACTCTATTCTTTTGATTTGCATCACTTTTTTTTTAATCTACTTCATTTTATCAAAAAACTCTTTTTGTCTCTTTGGTAGTATAGAGGTAATCTCCCAAATAAATGCAACAAGACTTTCGTCTTGAATGATATGCTGCAAATTTTTCTAACATTTACTTCCTTTCCCATTTACAACCAGATCTTGTTACGGAATTTGAGTTGGCGTATTTCGTGAATTCGGTTAAGTCTTGAAGATTGAAGATAAAGAAAGTTGGATCATTTAACTCAATCTCAAGAAAGAAGAATTCAGAAGGATCAGGGATGTTTAACTAATTATTTTTGGTGATCCGAATACTTCTTATAGTGTAGAAACACTTGGATGAATTTCTAATTGCATAAAAATCAAAAACTGGACATGGGACATGTTCAGGATCCGGATCAGACTTTCCAATCCGGATCCCGAAGGGTGTTCGTTCATACACCAGTTCAATCCGGATCGTAGCCTCCTTTGATCCGGATCCCGAACACTGGTTTTACCATGTTTTATGAACGATCCGGATCAGGCTTTGCAATCCGGATCCCGAACGTTGGTGTTTGGTGAAATTGTATGAACGATCCGGATCAGGCACTTCGATCCGGATCCCGAACCTTGGTTTTTCTGGAAACTGTTTGTCTCGCTACTGCAATCCGGATCGCCGAAGTCCGATCCAGATCGCCGTCCTGAAAAATTCCAGAAAATGTTAGTTTTTGATTCTTATCCTCTTCCAATGGTTTCTAACCTATATATAGACCCTTTAATTCATCTTTTAGGGCAACCCACGATAAAGGGAAAAAGACGACCGAATTATATAGATCCACAAATAGAGAAAAAAGGAAATCAATAGATTAAATCTTTTGTTTCTTCATCTATATTGATTGATTTGATTCTAGGTTTTCATACTCACATTTTGAGTAGAATCAAATCAATGAATACTTAGATGGTACTTCCTATCTATTTCTAATCTAAGTATTCGGCGGATCATCACCACCCAAAAACAACAATTTTCCCAAAATCGGCGCGTGGACTCGCGTGGACTCGCGTGGCCTTGTGGATTCAAGGTGCTACCGCTCTCGTGGATTCGGAGCGAGGTACGTTCGTGGATTCGAAGCGTGCTACTGGGTGAAGACCGTGGATTCGGTCGGACGTCGTGGATTCGGCGTTGGACGCAGATCGTGGATTCGAGAAGCGTCGTGGAGCGAGCGGAGAAGATCAACTAGGAGCGTATGGAAAAGGTTGAGTCGTCTGTGAGTACGGTATATCACCTTGTACGTGTTTAATTCTAGTGGATTTCACCGTGTTATCGGTCCCGTGGTTTTTTACTCCGGTTTGGAGTTTTTCACGTAAAAATCTCTGCATGTTATTTATTTTTCCGCATTGGGTTTTATATCGCAATGATTTTTGAGTGTTTATTGTTTACACCTATTCACCCCCCTCTAGGTGTTTTTTTCTCCTATTTAGATCCAATTATACATAACCCCAACAAGTGGTATCAGAGCGGGAATAGGGTTGTAAACAATGGTTGAAGGTGGAAACATCAACATACCTCCATTCTTCGATGGAACAAATTATGCGTACTGGAAAGTACGGATGAAAGCCTTTTTAATTTCTATCGACGAACGGGTGTGGCAATCAATTGAATTAGGATGGACTAATCCAACTGAAATTATTGCTGATGTTCGCACCATCAAACCTAGGTCGAAATGGACCAAGGAAGAGATAGATTTTTCTTCTTACAATGGCAAAGGGATTAATGCTCTATTTAATGCTTTGTCTCAAACAGAGTTCTCTCGCGTCTCGGCATGTGAGACTGCAAAAGAAATCTGGGATGTTCTTCAAGTTACGCATGAGGGAACTAACCTTGTGAAGATTCAGAAACTGCAAATGCTTACGAGCAAGTTTGACTCTATTTTTATGGCAGAAAACGAATCTTTCACAGACTATTACACACGATTGCAAGACATCGTAAACTCATGTGCTAACTTGGGAGAGAAGATTCCAGAATTTAAAGTTGTAAGAAAAATATTAAGAACTCTTCCTAAGAGATTTCGATCCAAGGTTACGGCCATTGAAACTATTAAACACCCGGACGAAATCCGTGTAGAAGAATTAGTTGGTTCATTACAAACTTATGAAATGACATTTCCTACTAACTATTCTTCTGGAAAAGCATCATCTTCTAAGTCTTCAGGTTATGCGTTGAAAACAACAAAAGAAGAAGACGCGGATTCATCCTCCTCAGACGATGACGTAAACCTATCTATGGAGGACTTTGAGAAGCAGCTTGCTCTCTTGACAAGAAGATTTCGCCAAAACTTTCGAAGGGGTAACTCAAGCAAAACTCCATCCTTCGTAAAGTCGAAGAAAGGCAAAGGTTCTTCAAGTTTCAAACCAAGAAAGCAAGAGGGTTTTTCTAAGGATAAGAAAAGCTCAGAAGGACAAGTACAATGCTTCAAGTGCCGAGGGTACGGCCATATCTCAACGGAGTGTCCTAATAAGAATCCGTCAAAGAAGAAAGCGATGCAAGCCGTCACTTGGGATGACACCTCATCGTCAAATGAGTCATCGTCAAGTGATGAAGAAGATAACGCAACAGCGTTCCACGCGTCCACATCTTCACCCTTCATGTGCTTAATGGCTAGTACATCCGAGTCATTGTCCTCCTCCCAAGTTGGAAAGAATGCAACGGACGATGAATCAGATGATTCGGAAGGTGAAGATTTTGCTCTAGCCTATCACAGACTTTTGAGGGATTCAAAGAAACTGGCTAAGAAAAATAAGGGGTTGAGAGGGAGATTGCAGGATCTCGAAGAAGAAGTAAAAAGGGTAACTTCTCTCTCGACCGATCTTGAAGTGGAAAGGGATGATCTGATTAAAATAAATGTTTCCCTTCAAGAGTCCAATGAGCAACTCGAGAAGAATTATATAGATATGGTGAACAAAGTGAATTACTTCTTGAAGCTCAACGGTGAGGCTCGACAGGAAAAATTGGAAATGACAGAGACCATTCTCCAACTCAAGGATGACTTACAGCGATTTTCATCAGGAAGGAGTAAGTTGGATAAGCTTCTTGGTCTTGGTCAATCAAACAAGTTCGGCCTCGGATACAATCGAACTAACGACAATTTTAGTTCGGTTGGGACAGTCTTTGTGCCCCAGTCGGTATCTCCTCCTCCGACACCGGAATTGACGACAAACAACGACAACAAACCTACTTCCCCCTCTTCGGAATCGTCAAGCATCAAGGTATGTTTTCGTTGTGGTATTGCAGGGCACATAAGGAGAAATTGCAAGATGGGAGCCAAACGCTCAACTCAAGCACTTCTTGCAACGACTACCAAAAGGGTGATTCCTCGGAAATCAAATGCAAATTTTTCAAAGGAAAAGAGCCTCTGTAGTTCATCAAACAAGACGACGACGTCAAGGAAAAGCGACGGATCAAACAAGACGCTTTCACCAAAGGTATCAACCTCACAATCATTTCCGACGTACACCAAAACTCGAAAGGTTTGGGTACGCAAAGGTGAAGTTTTCCCTTGTCTTGTTACAAATATTTCCTTGCATGCTTATGATAATTCGTCTTGGTATCTGGATAGCGGTTGTTCTCGTCACATGACCGGTGACAAAAAAAAAAAAATTGTTTTCAAAATTTTGAGAAAATCTCCGGAGGACTTGTAGTTTTCGGAGACGGTCAGTCTTCCAAAATTGTTGGAAAAGGAACAGTAGCTATTCCAGATGGCCCGATTCTAAATAATGTGTTATTTGTTGATGGCCTTGAGACTAACCTCATAAGTATCAGTCAACTTTGTGACAATGGTTTTTCAGTTAATTTTTCATCTGTCGAATGCATTGTAACTGATAAGGACCATGTTTTCTTTTTAAAAGGGGTTAGATCTGAAAACAATTGTTATGTTGTTCCCAATAAATTTTCTGAAAATTGTAACTTAGCCTCTTTGAATAATGAAACACTTTGGCATGAAAGGCTAGGTCACATAAATTTTAAGGAACTTGCTAGAATTTCAAACAAAGACGTGGTCAAGGGGGTTCCTAAACTTTCACTTAAACAAAATATTGTGTGTGGTGGTTGTCAAAAGGGAAAACAATCTAGGACTGCACACAAGAACTTGAATCACGTTGGTACCAAACGACCCTTGGAATTATTGCATATGGATCTTATGGGGCCGACACGTCAACCATCCTTGGGAGGTAAATGGTATATTTTCTTATTGGTTGATGATTTCTCTAGATACTCATGGGTAGCATTTTTAAAAGAGAAAGCTGATACTTTTGATTCTTTTCACGAGATTTGCCTTCGTATTATGATTGAAAAGAATGAAAAGATCATTCGTGTTAGAAGTGATAGAGGTGGAGAATTCATAAATTCAAAATTCATTGACTTTTGCACTTCCAATGGCATTAAACATGAATTCTCAGCACCCTATACACCTCAACAGAATGGTGTTGTAGTAACCATGATTTTTAAAATCCAGAATTCAGGTTTAAATAATTTCCAGAATTATTTAAATAGCAAAAATTGGTAGATAGTAGTGCAACAGTGGCCCTAAAATATCGACTTTTGATCGGGGTCTGATCTGGAAAATCCGAGATCATCATTGCGATCGTCTCGTCGAAACATAGAAGTTTCATATTCATATGTTTTCGATCCGACGGTCGGATCTTCCAGAAATCAGAAAAGAAGCGGGCAGGCCCCACAACTTAAGTGAATAGTAAACACTATAATTTAATTTCCCTTAGAACACTAAAGGCCGATTCACTGTTTTAGAATATGAACATAGGAGTATTAGTAATGGATCCTAACTAATTTTGACATTCTGAGAGCAATGGCACCGACGGATTTCGCGTTTGGCGACCCGGGTGCATCGAAGTGCGTGCCACGCGCGATAATTCGACGAACTTTATGGAACGACTTTTAATCCGAGCGTCGAACAAACCAAACAAACACGCTACCTGACAGGTCTCGACGAGCCGGACGTCGTGGCGAAGTTCACTTCGCAATTCGGCGAACAGTTTGTCTCGAAATGCGTGAAAAGTGCCGAAAATTGGACTAAATTGTGTAAGAACCTAATATTTTATGTGCCTAAATGTTAGGGCTTCATACCATAAAGGGTTTGGTGTGAACCCGTTTGAGGAAGAAATTGTAACCTTTGGCTCTTGGGCTACTCGTGGGAGGTTACACGAGGTGCTCTTGGGATTCATAACTCCCAAGAGTTAATCCTCACAACCTTGGGTGCTGGGGTGGCCGAGGGACAACTCCATTAGAGGAACTCGAGAGAGAGAGAGAGAGAGAGAGAGAGAGAGAGAGAGAGAGAAAGAAGAAGTTGGAACCAACTTTGCTCAAGTTTGGATCTGGAATACTCTGAGGATTCTCTGGTGCCTGTGGAGTGTTACTGGAGCTTGCCGAGGTTGCGCGTGGAGGAGGGACCAAGAACCGGCTTCTTCCTCTCTTCCACAACTCCGGCTAAGGTAAGGACTCCAAACCAATGGTTGTTTGCACCCTAGACCCATAGCAGAAGCCTAATTTGGCTCTTAGGATTCTCCCTGCACAAGCCCGAGCCCCCATGCATGTTGGTTGGCCGGCGGGAGCAAGGTCTCGCCGGAAACCTAGAATAGCTCCGCCTCGGAAGAACTCCGCAACCAATGAACCAAAGTGAGAAATAAAATGATGGGCTTGGACTGTAGGAGCCAGTGATCATCTCCACGAAAATTGGTGAAGTTTGATCAAGTAAGGAAGTCGCAGAATGGAACCCTAGTTTTTGAGTTTTATGCATGTTGGCCGAGCTTCGTGCTCCGGCGCCGTCAAGCTTCTCCGACGCCGGCCACCTGCCCAGAACTCTTCTAGGGACCGAGGGGAGTCCATCCATGCACTTGCATGGCAACCATGCAGCGCGGTTGAAGCGCGACCAAGATGGGTTCGAAATGGGATCAAATCTCGGCCGCCGGCGTTCCGGCCAACTTCGGCCGGCGAGGGTTAGTCGGGAAGCTTTTTATGGACCAGAGGAAGCTTCCATGCAATTTAGAAGGCTTCCTATAGCCTCTGTAAAAATCCGCCATTAACGGGCTTGAGCTCCAAAATAGAGCTTTGCTCTCCGCCGCCGCCGCCGCACCCCAACGCCGGGCTCGGGTCCAGGTATATTTTGGAAGTGCATAGCATCAATTGGGTGCAAGTATTTTGGTCCCAGAGCTTCTGGTTGAAGCATCACGATTTTCAAAGCATGTTGCATCTTCTTCAACCTCGGGTTATAATAATCCATGGGTGCAAGGTGAAAATTAAATTGCTGGGATTAATGCCTGAACTTAGTAGAGTAAGTTGATCCATGTTATTTTGCTCCAGGTGCTGTGATTGCAGAGAACCAACTTACTTGTTGGCTTGTGTGCTTGTGTATATATTGTGCCCCTTTGGTGTTTGATAAAATGCCACAAAGAAGTTTTAAATAGAATTAGACTTTGATTTAAATATGAAACTTGCTCTAAATAGTTCCCTGAGCTTGATGCTCACTTCAGATCAAGTTAGATCTGTGTGGACTGAGGGTTGGAACATTGTGCTTAATGTTAGTGAGCAAGGTTGTTGGATCTTTAGATCCAGCCACTTCTGTGCTGCACTAGGGCAAGCACAGTGATTTATAAGGTATTTTAAGCATACCTCTGAAACAGATTTGAAATTAGTTGAGTATAGGTTGAGTTCTTGGGTTGTCATGCTCTAGAAATAATGTTTGGCCAAAGTCCTGTTTTTGGACTGTTTGAAAAACCGCAACAGTGAGTTCTTGACTAATTTGGGGTCACTAAACGCGATGCTCGCGTTTAAATTAGGTTTTGTTGATCCAAAGAAACAAAATGGCTTTTAGGCTATGTTAGTGCATGTATTATGGGCCAAAATTTGCCTCGGGACCCGTGCTGCCACAAATGAGTGAGCACGATGTCCAGCAAGACATAAGTAACCTGTTGGAAGTGACGGAATGTTAAAATGAATCTCCAGTTGAAAGAACGAGCGAAAACAGTGCCCAAACTGGCACTAAAAGTGAAAATTTAAAAGCCCTAGGGGTCTAGATGCAAAAGTCACATCATATACTGGTTAGTAAGTTGTTTCCTGAACCTTAATTCACATTCAGGGTTATTCGGTAGCATCTGGTGTGCTGAGCGTACAGTTGGTTCAGTTTTGCCGCCTGCGTTATATCAGGTGGGTTATCTTCGGTCCGGGCTTTATCAGTTCGGCCCTCGGTGTACGGTATTGGTTGGACTCCTGTTTTTGGTAACCTAGTTTATCTTGA
The DNA here is from genome assembly GCA_029204045.2 of Tillandsia leiboldiana. Taxonomy (NCBI): domain Eukaryota; kingdom Viridiplantae; phylum Streptophyta; class Magnoliopsida; order Poales; family Bromeliaceae; genus Tillandsia; species Tillandsia leiboldiana. The sequence goes on along the minus strand of CM055063.1, from coordinate 39,028,701 downwards.
GGCTGTCTGCCTTTGGTTGCAATATATATTACTGTTAGTTGCTTTGACTGATTGGCCATTTCGTAGTTGTACTCCTATGCTTGATTATTATATTGATCTACCAATGCTTGAGCCTGCCCTTCCTTTGATTCAGTTATTTGCTACGTTATACCTGCTTTATGCCTGATTATGATCTTCTTTAGTGATCTTTACCATATCTGCTGATTAGTTGTTTCCAGTGGTTATATTATTGCTCTACATATTGCCATGCCTGTTTGGTCATCTGATAGTTGAGCTTGCTTCCTTGTTGTTCGCCTGTTATGCTGCTAAATACTTGATCTTCTAAAATAAATATTTTTACCAAGCCTTGTAGGGTAGCCTGAGTCTGTTCTTGTTTGATAGGACAAGGGCAACGCTCTACGAGGTTTGGGACCCAAAAACCTATTGTTTTCAAAGGTTTTCTTAAAAACATGTGTTTAGTTGCATAAGGGGTTAGTCTGCCTAATTGGTTGTTAGATGTTGAGCTACGCCTGTTATCAGTTCTATTCTGCCTTACATGATTATTCATTGTACCTCTGGTATTTATATCTTATCTTGGAACATTTCCATGTTGGATTGGTGAGCTTGCTTGTCCTGCTGATCAAATGATACACTGCTGAACACATAGATTTATTTAACTGATGTTTTACCGAACTTCGTAGAGTCGCCGGAGTCTGTTCTTGTTTGATAGGACAAAGGCACTACTCTGCGAGGTTTAGACCTAAAACCCAAGCTTCGTTGTGTCGCCTGAGTCTGTTCTTGTTTGATAGGATGAGGGCAATGCTCTTCGGGGTTTGGACTTTTCAAAACAGTTTTCTTAAAAATATGTGTTTAAGTTTTGTATCATTTGGTTGGTCTGCATGATTGAGTTGAGTTTTTCGGTTGAGCTTATGCTGAGTTGAGATTTGCCTTGGTCTTGCATATGAGTTGAGATTCAGTTGATTTTGCCCTTGCATCCCAGTGGGGATTTCCCGGCTTGTTGCCGATTACCCGGTCAGTGGACCGAGAGCTTGAGCATTTGCATTATGATCGCCCGCACCGTTGTTCTTCACGTACACTAGAGGGCTGATCCCCCGTAGCGGTGTACTTTACCGGTAAAGTGGTTAGCTGTGGCAACCCGTGACCCTTGTGAAGGGAATGTCAACCAGGTGGTGCCAAGTGGGCAGCCTTGCCTGAGGTCTTGTGTGTTACGGAATTTGAGTTGGCGTAGTTTCGTGAAAGTCTCAAGTCTTGAAGATTGAAGGTGAAGAAAGTTGGATCATTTAACTCAATCTCATGTAAGAAGAATTCAAAAGGATCAGGTATGTTTAACTAAAGAATTTGTGTGATCCGAATACTTCTTGTAGTGTAGAAACACTTGGAAGAATCTTTCATTGCATAAAAATCAAAAACTGGACTTGGGACATGTTCAGGATCCGGATCAGGTTGTTCGATCCGGATCCCGAAGGTGGTTCGTTCATACATCGTCGCAATCCGGATCGTAGTCTCTTGATCCGGATCCCGAACGTTGAGTTTACCATCTACCTTGAACGATCCGGATCTTGCTTCGCAATCCGGATCCCGAACGTTGATGTTTGGTAAACTGTATGAACGATCCGGATCGTAGTCACATGATCCGGATCCCGAACCTTCGTTTTTCTGGAATTGGCTGTTTCGTTATGACGATCCGGATCCTAGTTATCACGATCCGGATCGCCGTCCGTAAATATCCAGAAATGGTTGGTTTTTGATTCTTATCTCCTTCCTAGGGTTTCTAACCTATAAATACACCCTATGTCTTTCTTTCTAGGGGGAATCCACATAGCCGTCATTTTCTTGTATCATCTTATACGGCTATAGATCCACATATAGAGAAGAAAGGAAATCATTAGAGAATACTCTATGTTTCTTCATCTATATTGATTAGTTTGATTCTAGGTTTTCATACTCACATCTTGAGTTGAATCAAACTAATGAATACTTAGATGGTATTTCCGATCTATCTTTGATCTAAGTATTCGGCGGATCATCACCACCCAAAAAACAACGATTTTCCCCAAAAATCGGCGCGTGGATTCGCGTGTCCTTGTGGATTCAAGGTTCAATCGCTCTCGTGGATTCGGAGCGAGGCACGTTCGTGGATTCGAACGGTGCTATTGGGTGAAGACCGTGGATTCGGTCGGACGTCGTGGATTCGACGTTGGACGCCGTGGATTCGGCGTTGGGCGCAGATCGTGGATTCGAGAAGCGTCGGAGCGAGCGGAGAAGATCCTCTAGGAGCGTATGAAAAGGTTGAGTCGTAAGTGTGTACGGTAAATCACCTTGTACGTGTTTTAATTCTAGTGGATTTCTGCCGTGTTATCGGTCCCGTGGTTTTTTACTCCGGTGATGGAGTTTTCCACGTAAAAATCTTGCGTGTTATTTTATTTTCCGCATTGGGTTTTATCGCAACGATTTTTGGAGTGTTTATACGTTTACACCTATTCACCCCCCTCTAGGTGTTTCTTCCCCTATTTAGATCCGTATTATATACGACCCAACAAGTGGTATCAGAGCGGGAATAGGGTTGTGAACAATGGTTGAAGGTGGAAACATCAATCGACCCCCTTTCTTTGATGGAACAAATTATGCGTACTGGAAAGTACGGATGAAAGCCTTTTTATCTTCCATCGACGAAAGGGTGTGGCATTCAATTGAATCAGGATGGACTAATCCAACTGAACTTATCTCTGATGTTCACACCTTAAAACCTAGGTCGAAATGGACCAAGGAAGAGTTTGAGTTATCTTCTTACAATGGCAAGGGAATTAATGCTATTTTTAATGCCTTATCTCAAACTGAATTCTCTCGCGTCTCGGCATGTGAGACTGCGAAAGAAATCTGGGATGTTCTCCAGGTTACACATGAGGGAACTAACCTCGTGAAGATTCAGAAACTGCAGATGCTTACGAGCAAGTTTGACTCCATCTTGATGGCAGAAAATGAATCTTTCACGGACTACTATACACGATTGCAAGACATCGTAAACTCATGTGCTAATCTGGGAGAGAAGATTCCAGAATTTAAGATTGTAAGAAAAATCTTAAGAACTCTTCCTGAACGATTTCGCCCAAAGGTTACTGCCATTGAAACTATTAAACACCCGGACGAAATACGTGTAGAAGAATTAGTTGGTTCATTACAAACTTATGAAATGACTTTTAATACTAACAATTCTTCTGGAAAAGCATCCACTTCTAAGTCTTCAGGTTATGCGTTGAAAACAACTAAGGAAGAAGACGCGGATACATCCTCCTCGGACGATGACGAGAACCTTTCTATGGAGGAATTTGAGAAGCAGCTCGCTCTCTTGACAAGGAAGTTTCGCCGCAACTTCCGAAGGGGTAATTCAAGCAAATCTCCATCCTTCGGAAAGTGGAACAAAGGCAAGGGTACTCCAAGTCACAAGTCAAGAAAGCAGGAGAACTTCTCAAAGGATAAGAAAAGCTCAGAAGGACAACTGCAATGCTTCAAATGTCGAGGCTACGGCCACATTGCAACGGAGTGTCCTAACAAGTATCCGGCAAAGAAGAAGGCGATGCAAGTCGTCACTTGGGATGACAACTCAACGTCAAATGAGTCGTCTTCAAGTGATGAAGAAAAGAGCTCCACGGCATTCCACGCGTCCACATCTTCACCATTCATGTGCTTCATGGCAAATACATCTGAGTCGTTGTCCAACTCCACTGTTGAAAAGAACGCAACGGACAACGAATCGGATGATTCGGAAGGTGAAGATTTTGCTCTAGCCTACCACAGACTTTTGAGGGACTCAAAGAAAGTGGCTAAGCAAAACAAGAGTTTGAGAGGGAGAGTGCATGATCTCGAAGAAGAAGCAAAAAGAGCGACTTCTCTCTCAAACGCTCTTGAAGTGGAAAGGGAAAACCTGATAAAAGAAAATGCTTCCCTTCAAGAGTCCAATGAGCAACTTGAGAAGGAACATACAAATCTGGTGGATAACGCGAATCACTTCTCAAAGCTCTACAACGAGGCTCGACAGGATAACCTGGAAATGACAAAGACCATTTTCCAACTCAAGAATGACTTACAGCGATTCTCTTCAGGAAGGAGTAAGTTGGATAGACTTCTTGGTCTTGGTCAATCAAATAGGTTCGGCCTCGGATACACTCAAACTGGAAACAGTCCAAGTTTGAGTGGGACAGTTTTTGTGCCTCAGTCGGTATCTCCTCCTCCGACACCGGAATTCAAGACAAACAACGACAACCAACCTACTTCATCCTCTTTGGGATCGTCAAGATCTAAGGTATGTTTTCGTTGTGGTGTTTCAGGGCACATAAGAAGATATTGCAAGACGGGAGTCGAACGCTCATCTCAAGCACCTCTTGCATCAACTACCAAAAAGGCTCCTTTCCGGAAATCAAAGCAAAACTTTTCAAATGAAAAGAGACTTGGTAGTTCACCGCACAAGACGACTTCATCAAGGAGCAACAATCGTTTTAACAAGACGCTTTCACCTAGGCACAAAACTTCACGACCATTACAGACGCATTCCAAAAAGGCTTGGGTGCGCAAAGGTGAAATTTTCCCTTGTTTTGTTTCCAATATTTCCTTGCATGCATATGATAGCTCGTCTTGGTATCTGGATAGCGGGTGTTCCCGTCACATGACCGGTGACAAAAATAGTTTTCAAAATCTTGAGAAAATCTCCGGAGGACACGTTGTTTTCGGAGACGGTCGATCTTCCAAAATTGTTGGAAAAGGGACGGTAGCTATTCCAGATGGCCCGATTTTGAAAAACGTCTTATTTGTTGATGGCCTTAAGACTAACCTCATAAGCATAAGTCAACTTTGCGACAATGGTTTTTCAGTTAACTTTTCATCGGTTGAATGCGTTGTAACTGATAAGGACCATGTCTTCTTTCTAAAAGGGGTTAGATCTGAAAACAATTGTTATGTTGTTCCTAACAAATTTTCTGAAAATTGTAACTTAGCCGCTTTGAATAATGAAACTCTTTGGCACGAAAGGCTAGGTCACTTAAATTTTAAGGAACTTACTAGAATTTCAAACAAGGACGTGGTCAAGGGGATTCCAAAGCTTTTATTTAAACAAAACGTTGTGTGTGGTGGTTGCCAAAAGGGAAAACAGTCTAGGACTGCACACAAAAACTTGAACCACGTTGGTACAAAACGGCCCTTGGAACTTTTGCACATGGACTTAATGGGGCCGACCCGTCAACCATCCTTGGGAGGTAAATGGTACATCTTTTTATTGGTTGATGATTTCTCTCGGTTTTCATGGGTAGCATTTTTGAGAGAGAAAGCTGATACGTTTGACTCTTTTCATGAGATTTGCCATCGTATTATGATTGAAAAGAATGAAAAGATCATTCGTGTTAGAAGTGATAGGGGTGGAGAATTCATAAATTCAAAATTCATTGATTTTTGTACTTCAAATGGCATTAAACATGAATTCTCGGCACCCTATACACCTCAGCAGAATGGTGTTGTTGAGCGCAAAAACAGGGTTGTTCAAGAGATGGCGCGTGTGATGCTTCATAGCCGGAAATTACCGCTACATTTTTGGGCTGAAGCTGTGAACACCGCTGTCTATGTCATTAACAGAGTGTATTTGCGCCCAGGAACCTTGAATACACCATATGAGCTGTGGTTTAGTAGAAAACCGGATATCAAGTACTTTCGTATCTTCGGGAGTCGATGTTACATCTTACGTGACCGTGAAAATCTTGGAAAGTTTGACTCTCGAAGTGATGAAGGGATCTTTTTGGGTTATTCTACGAATAGCAGAGCATATCGAGTATTTAACATTGAATCTAAGACGATCGTAGAATCTATAAATGTTAAAGTAGATGAAGCTTCTCATTTTGAATCTGAAAAATCTACCCTCGATATCTCTCTAGATGATGATTCTCCTGCTAGTGCATCTTCTCATAATAATACTTCCAATATTAATGATGCATCTAATGGTTCTTCTAGTTTATCTGATATGCAGGAATCATCTCGTGTACCTCCGAGTACTCCGTTTCAACAAACGCTACGAATCTCCAAGGATCATCCGGAATCGAACATCATTGGAGATCCACAAGAAGGAGTTAGAACTCGAAGGCAGTTGGTTTGCGGACTTGCTTGCTATGTATCTTTAATCGAACCAAAGACAATAGATGAAGCTCTTCAGGATGACTACTGGATTAAAGCAATGCAGGAAGAGCTCCATCAATTTGAGCGAAACAAAGTCTGGGAATTAACGAAGCCTCCAAAGCAACATAATGTGATAGGTACCAAATGGATCTTCAAGAACAAGAAAGATGAAGATGGTACTATCATCAGGAACAAGGCACGACTAGTTGCTCAAGGCTACTCTCAAGTAGAAGGTATAGACTTTGACGAAACTTTCGCCCCTGTAGCTAGACTCGAGTCCATTCGTATATTGTTTGCTATTGCTTGTCATTTTAAAATCAAATTATTTCAAATGGACGTCAAGAGCGCATTTCTAAATGGGTTTTTAAATGAGGAAGTTTATGTAGCTCAACCGAAAGGTTTTGTAGATCATAAACAACCTAACCATGTTTTTCGTTTGAAAAAGGCTCTTTACGGTCTGAAACAAGCACCGCGAGCATGGTACGAAAGGTTAACAAAGCACCTTTTGGAGAAGGGCTATACTCGAGGGGGAGCTGACAGGACTCTCTTTGTGAAGCATTATCAAAATAATTTCATTGTAGCACAAATCTATGTCGATGACATTGTATTTGGTGCAACAAAAGATAATGATGCTTCTAAATTCGCGGAGACCATGGAAAGCGAATTTGAGATGTCCATGATGGGCGAATTGTCTTATTTTCTTGGATTGCAAATTAAACAAAATGATGAAGGTATTCACTTGAGTCAATCCAAGTATGCACTGGAGTTGGTCAAAAAGTTTGATCTAGAAAATTGTAAAGATTTTCCAACTCCAATGGGAACTAGCCACAAGGGACTTGGAAGTGAATCACATAGTGAGGATGTAGACGAGAAACTGTATAGAAGTATGATTGGAAGTCTACTTTACCTCACGGCTAGTCGCCCGGATATATCCTTTAGTGTTGGGATTTGCGCGAGATATCAATCAGCACCAAAGGAGGTTCACCTGAAAGCGGTGAAACGGATCATCCGGTACATCAAAGGATCAATTAATTTCGGAATTTGGTATCCTATGGGAACAAGTCTGGACATTGTTGGATACTCAGATGCCGATTGGGCAGGATCAGTGGATGATCGGAAAAGCACGAGTGGTGCATGCTTCTATCTTGGCCATTGCCTTGTTGCATGGCACAGTAAAAAGCAGAATTGCATAGCACTCTCGACTGCCGAAGCGGAATACATTTCAGCTGGAAGTTGCTCAACTCAACTCATTTGGATGAAAAGCGTATTGAGTGACTTCCGCATTTCAGCATCTTCGGTAACAATTCTTTGTGACAACACAAGTGCAATTAACATTTCTAAAAACCCTGTGTTGCACTCTAGAACAAAACATATTGAACTTAGATATCATTTTCTTAGAGAGCTAGTTGAATCAAATACTCTTCAACTTTCATATATTTCAACTGAAGATCAATTAGCTGACTTTCTAACAAAACCTTTGGATCAAAAACGTTTTATTCATTTACGAAAAGCAATTGGGATGCTTTCCTTGAAATAATCTTCTTTTTGAAATCTTTGCTTAGGATAGGTTTTGTATTTGTATTTGTTTTGTTCTATTCAATATCTATGTTTGTACATAGGACATTAATTGAGCATAGATCATAATTGACTTTAATTGCATCTGTTCGCACATTTAGAAATTTATTATACTTTTGCCATCATAATATTTCACTGTTGCAATGATCATTTATGTTAATTAAATCATCTTCTAAAGTGATCAAAGTCAATTTCTCTCTCAATGATCTCTTGGTATAGTCATTATCTTATTTGACTGTTTAGTCGAGTATGAAATCGAGATCAATTTTTGGTTGAATACTTTATATCTTAAATAATTGATAGCCAATTGAGGGGGGGTCAAAGATAATGTAAAATGCTCAAAAGATGTGGAAAGAGTTACATCCCAATGAGGAGTGTGAAAACTACCACCACATGGAGGAAAGAGCTACCACCTCGGTCGTCCGAGTATTGTGTGCAGCTACCACATGTATACCAAGCATGGTTGTTCAAATTTTTGATTAAGTAAAATGCATATTGAAATACTTGACTCTGTCAAATTTCAAGGTTGGTATAAGGTGGGATTTTAAAGAAAGATGCTCAAAGAGCCACTCTCTTCAACAGATTGTCTAGAAATATTATCTACTATATTTGGGATTTCAAACATCTATTGATCTTTGTATTTCATTTTCTTTACTGAATTGATGATTTGATAAAGGCATTACTCATAAGATCAAGTTAGATGTGATTGAAGGTGTTCAACTTTAAGGGATTTAATTCTTGTAAATTTTCGTTTCATTTTTGGATATTATTGATAGATTTGGCATAATCTAATTCTTGTTGTATGAAACGATGATTTTTGTTTAAAGTTGATACACATTTGTGCTTACAATCTTTTTCTGGATTTTCCTGAATTTCTCTGAAATTTTCTAAAGAAAAAGTTGGGGCCGATCCGGATCGGGCAAGGTGATCCGGATCCCGAACGCAGGTTTTCTCCTGCGGGCTGACGATCCGGATTGGACCTGCCGATCCGGATCCCGAACGCAGTTTTCTCACTGCGGGTAGCCGATCCGGATCGCAAGCTCGGGAGGATCCGGATCGCGGCTAGGTTTTTATAAAGAACAAAAGGGTTTTGATTTCTTTTACTCCAATCTTTTGTTCAAAAGTTTCCAGAGCGCTTCTCTCTAGATTTCATCCTTCTTGGAAGCTTTCAAACTCAAGTTCTTCAATTCCAAGTAAGTTTTATTGATCAAAATCTCGGTTTTTCACCGTTTTTCTTTTTTCCTCCTCAAACGCACGATTTTCTTGGATCAACTTTGTTTGTGGATGGTTTTTGATCAAATTTCTTTTGAAATAAGAACTCTGGGTAGATTAGTTTTGATTATATGCAAGGCTTTCTCCTGATTAACGGATTTTTAGGCTTCGATTTCTAAAATTTCGGTTTTAGGGCATATAATAAGGTTTTTCGAAATTCATGCAATTGATCTACTTTTAAAAGTCCTTTTGCAAAACTAATTTGATTCTTGGCTTCTCTACATGATTATGATTGTTTGGGTACAATTTTTCAAATTTTTGAAAATTAACAATTTTTCATGTGTTCTTGAGTTCGTCTTCACAGGATACTTTTTTTTTCACTAGCACTCAAAATGGTGATCACTTGGATTATTTTCCTACTTGCTGCCATGGTACATGTCAAGGATACTGCCAAGCCTAAGAAGGCTAAGAAAGCAAAGAAGACTAAGGTTGATTCCGACACTGAATCAGAGACAGAGTCGATTGACTGGGATAACATCGAAATTGAGCAAGCTGCTCCCATTGTCTCCAAAGGGAAAACAACTGCTGAAGCTTCAAAACCTACTGCTGCTGAAAAAGGGAAAGCTCCAATGGAAGAAACTTCTGGGAAAACAAGAAGAAAAAGTGTTGCTCGCAAGAGAGGAAGTGCTCGAGGAATCACCATTGAGCAACCAGCTGCTGGCCAAGCACCTGCACAAGACTTTGTCAGCTCGGCTAGAATAAAGGATTTTGAAAACAGAGAATGCATTGGAGAAAGGCATGTTGATGTAAAAGCCTTAACGCAACGTTCTCAGACGTTCGGGACTTTGTTTGACCAGAGAGGTCTTGCTCCCATTTGCGATTTCCCGGAGACCACTGGGTATTGTCTTCACTCAGTGAGGATGTTTTATCAGAATGCCTGCTATCTAGTTGATCAGGAAAGCGGGCGTCGGGATTTTCAAACTTTAGTCAAGAATGTCAGAATCAAAGTAACGCCTCAGCTAATTGGTGAAGTACTTGGGATGGACGCCCGAGCCGATGGCACTCATTACCTGAAGAATCAAGTCTTCAACACCTTCTCCTGGAGAGTGGTAGTTGATGGAATCTGTGTTCCAAATACTCGGTCGACAGGAAACTCCGTGTTCTCGAAAGAACTACGACCAGAGTACCGAATCTTAAATCTCATTGTTTGTTACAATATTATTCCAAACATGAACACAAAGGTTCTTCGGTGGGAAAGAATGATATTTCTTTATCTACTTGGAAACCCCGCAGCAGCAATGGGAGCTAACTTAAACATTCCCTACATCATCTGGTCAAGGATGGCACGATATGTGGAGCAAGCTCATCCGTCAGAGAGACTACCTTTTCCAATGATCATCATGCGCATTCTTCGCAAATTTAAAGCTGACACAAATGCGAGTTCCTATCTGCACAGTCTAGGAACAATCAATGACACGACAATTGTAAAGTCTCTTTCGACGAAGCCAGATGAACCATTCATACCTCTTCACCGGCAACGAGAACAACGACAACAAGCAACAACCTCTGCACCGGCAGAAGCTCCTCCAGTTCAACCAGCACCTCCGGCACAAGAAGCACCACAATCAACTTCTGATGATGATGCTTCTGTTACCTCAATCTATAGAGAACAGCAAAGGCTCTCAAACGAGCAAGAACGTATATCAAATGAACTGATTGAGGTAAAGGAAGAAATAAAGAAGGTAAATAAAAAGCAATCAGCAATGAACAAGCGAATAAAGAAGATTTTCCAAATCCTTGGCTGTATCAGTTCAGACGAGTCTGAATGATCCGTATCCTTCTAATTTCTATTTTTATGCATATGTGCAAGTATTGTTTTATTTGAGATTTTAGTTCTCGAACTTAAACTGTTAATCATTCTCTCCACTTCTGTAATTTTTGGCTTTGTTTTGTGACAAAAAGGGGGAGAGAGTTTATAGAGAACTTGAACAATGATTGATTGAACATGATGATGTGTTGGAACATCAAAGGTAAGTTGAAACACAAAGGTAAGTAGAACTTCAACTTTTGGTTTTTCCATTTGTTTGAATGCATGCCTCGACTAACTATTTGCTAACTATTTGGGCATGTAATATAACTAACAAGTTGATGTTTCACTAACAAGTTTGTGACACTTGGTTTTTGATTGCATAGAAGATATGTTGGTTCTTAACTCTGATCAATTACATATCTATATATATATAAGTTTGTCACAAACATGTTCATGACATTTGGTTTTTACGTGCAAAGAAGATATGTTGGTGTTTATTTAACTATGATCAGTTTACATATCTGAATATAAATGTCATGGTAAGTATAAATGAGTTTAAACTTCATCTCTGCTTGTGGTTTTTGAATAATACAAAATTCTTGAGGTATCTAACGATTTCTTTTGTCAAGAATGATTTCTTTTTGCAGAGAGTACAGATGTCTAAGTCTAGAGTCTGTTTTAGGGTTTTAACTCATGTATTGTATTTTGGATCTCCATTGTAAATTTTTGTTGTATGGTGATAGCAACAAAAATATCTTTTTGAATTTTCTTTAGTGGATCTATGTTTTGTCACGAAACCGCCAAAGGGGGAGATTGTTACGGAATTTGAGTTGGCGTAGTTTCGTGAAAGTCTCAAGTCTTGAAGATTGAAGGTGAAGAAAGTTGGATCATTTAACTCAATCTCAAGTAAGAAGAATTCAAAAGGATCAGGTATGTTTAACTAAAGAATTTGTGTGATCCGAATACTTCTTGTAGTGTAGAAACACTTGGAAGAATCTTTCATTGCATAAAAATCAAAAACTGGACTTGGGACATGTTCAGGATCCGGATCAGGTTGTTCGATCCGGATCCCGAAGGTGGTTCGTTCATACATCGTCGCAATCCGGATCGTAGTCTCTTGATCCGGATCCCGAACGTTGAGTTTACCATCTACCTTGAACGATCCGGATCTTGCTTCGCAATCCGGATCCCGAACGTTGATGTTTGGTAAACTGTATGAACGATCCGGATCGTAGTCACATGATCCGGATCCCGAACCTTCGTTTTTCTGGAATTGGCTGTTTCGTTATGACGATCCGGATCCTAGTTATCACGATCCGGATCGCCGTCCGTAAATATCCAGAAATGGTTGGTTTTTGATTCTTATCTCCTTCCTAGGATTTCTAACCTATAAATACACCCTATGTCTTTCTTTCTAGGGGGAATCCACATAGCCGTCATTTTCTTGTATCATCTTATACAGCTATAGATCCACATATAGAGAAGAAAGGAAATCATTAGAGAATACTCTATGTTTCTTCATCTATATTGATTAGTTTGATTCTAGGTTTTCATACTCACATCTTGAGTTGAATCAAACTAATGAATACTTAGATGGTATTTCCGATCTATCTTTGATCTAAGTATTCGGCGGATCATCACCACCCAAAAAACAACGATTTTCCCCAAAAATCGGCGCGTGGATTCGCGTGTCCTTGTGGATTCAAGGTTCAATCGCTCTCGTGGATTCGGAGCGAGGCACGTTCGTGGATTCGAACGGTGCTATTGGGTGAAGACCGTGGATTCGGTCGGACGTCGTGGATTCGACGTTGGACGCCGTGGATTCGGCGTTGGGCGCAGATCGTGGATTCGAGAAGCGTCGGAGCGAGCGGAGAAGATCCTCTAGGAGCGTATGAAAAGGTTGAGTCGTAAGTGTGTACGGTAAATCACCTTGTACGTGTTTTAATTCTAGTGGATTTCTGCCGTGTTATCGGTCCCGTGGTTTTTTACTCCGGTGATGGAGTTTTCCACGTAAAAATCTTGCGTGTTATTTTATTTTCCGCATTGGGTTTTATCGCAACGATTTTTGGAGTGTTTATACGTTTACACCTATTCACCCCCCTCTAGGTGTTTCTTCCCCTATTTAGATCCGTATTATATACGACCCAACATTGTGAAGGCCAATATGGTAGCTTGTGATTGGGTCTTTGTGTTTTCATTTATTTGATGCATGTGTTGTTAAGTTGCTTTAACATGCCTCCTTGATTCTTTGATCTGGCTTCTAGTTATCTACCTGTATATGATTCTTTGTGATGCCTTTGATTATAGTTTCATTGTTATCTTGCTGATTGTCCTACTCCTTGATGCGTTGATTATCCTGATACATGTTTGTCCTATTTTAAATTCTGCTAAAAGTATCTCCTATGCTTGTACCCAGATTATAAGTTTTGCTTTCTTTACAGCACCAGTTATATATCTGCATATCCTAACTGTGATTATATATCTGTTGATCTTCATGATTGCCTATCTGATTATTCTAACCCCTGATTATTACTATCCTCTAGTATTGTATACCAGTAGGTACGATCTGCTATTTCTCGGCTCGTCGTGCCCACTGGGATACACTCCGGTGTATCTCACACCCTCGGGTGACTGTTTTTCAGGCCGAGCGGGTGCTGGGATGTCGGGACGTGTTGGTGAGATTCCGTGTTAGATGTTGACCCTGGACAGCCGAAAGTTCATGTATTATTTGATGTTAAAGGAAAGAGTTGTAATTCAGATGTAAATAATTGTAAAGTTAATTGTAACTTTTGCTTGTAGTTGTACGTAGTTAGTACTCTGATGTTGTTGCCGAGCTAGCCGTGCATATATAGAAAAGGCTCAATTCCAAAGGGGATTGGGACTCTTCTATATATGTGGCGGTCTGTCATTGCCCTGGCTGTTTTTGCAACTCTGATTTTTTTTTTTAAAAAAAAAAAAAAAAAAAAAAAAAATTTATACACTGATTTTTGAACTCGGGGCGTGACAGGTGTAGTCGAGCGCAAAAACAGGGTTGTTCAAGAGATGGCACGTGTTATGCTTCATAGCCGGAATTTACCGTTATATTTTTGGGCTGAAGCTGTGAACACTGCAATCTATGTTATTAATCGAGTTTTTTGCGCCCGGGAACGTTAAATACACCATATGAACTATGGTGTTGTAGAAAACCCAACATCAAATATTTTCGCATCTTTGGGAGTCGGTGTTACATTTTACGTGACCGCGAAAATCTTGGAAAATTTGACTCTCGAAGTGACGAAGGAATTTTTATGGGTTATTCTACAAATAGTAGAGCATATCGGGTATTTAACTTGGAATCTAAAACGATTGTAGAATCCATAAATGTTAAAGTAGATGAAGCTTTTCACTTTGCATCTGATAAATCTACCCCTGATATCTCTCTTGATGATGATACTCCTGTAAATGCATCTTCTCATGATAATACTTCCAATATTAATGATGCATCTAATGGTTCTCCAAGTTTATCTGATGTGCAGGAATCATCTCATATACCTCCGAGTACTCCATTACATCAAACGTTACGCATCTCCAAGGATCATCCTGAATCAAACATCATTGGAGACCCACAAGAAGGAGTCAAAACTCGGAGACAGTTGGTTTGTGGATTCGCTTGTTACGTTTCCATGATCGAACCAAAGAATGTCGATGAAGATCTTCAGGATGACTACTGGATTGAAGCAATGCAGGAAGAGCTCCATCAGTTTGAACGAAACAAAGTTTGGGAATTAACGACGCCTTCGAAGCAACACAATGTGATCGGTACTAAATGGATTTTCAAGAACAAGAAAAATGAGGATGGTACCATCATCAGGAATAAAGCACGTTTAGTTGCTCAAGGCTACTCTCAAATAGAAGGTATAGACTTTGATGAAACGTTCGCCCCTGTAGCTAGACTCGAGTCCATTCGTATCTTATTCGCTATTGCTTGTCACTTTAAAATAAAACTCTTTCAAATGGATGTTAAGAGCGCGTTTTTAAATGGGTTTTTAAATGAGGAAGTTTATGTGGCTCAACCGAAAGGTTTTGTAGACTGTAAACTACCTAACCATGTTTTTCGTTTGAAAAAGGCTCTTTACGGTTTAAAACAAGCACCGCGAGCGTGGTACGAAAGGTTGACAAAGCACCTTTTGGAGAAGGGCTATACTCGAGGGGGAGCAGACAGGACTCTCTTTGTGAAGCATTATCAAAATAACTTCATTGTTGCACAAATCTATGTCGATGACATTGTATTTGGAGCAACAAAGGATAATGATGCTTCTAAATTTGCTGAAACCATGGAAAGCGAATTTGAGATGTCTATGATGGGCGAACTGACATACTTTCTTGGATTGCAAGTGAAACAAAATGGTGAAGGCATCCATCTGTGTCAATCCAAGTATGCAAAGGAGTTGGTAAAGAAATTCGGATTAGAAGATTCTAAAGATTTTCCTACTCCTATGGGAACTAGCAATAAGGGATTAGGAAGTGAATCTCTTAGTGAGAATGTAGACGAGAAACTTTATCGCAGCATGATTGGAAGTCTACTTTACCTCACGGCTAGTCGCCCGGATATATCCTTTAGTGTTGGGATTTGCGCGAGATATCAATCAGCACCAAAGGAGGTTCACCTAAAAGCGGTGAAACGGATCATCCGGTACATCAAAGGAACCATTAATGTCGGAATTTGGTATCCTATGGGAACAAGTCTAGATTTTATTGGATACTCAGATGCCGATTGGGCAGGATCTGTGGATGATCAGAAAAGTACGAGTGGTGCATGTTTTTATCTTGGTCATTGCCTTGTTGCATGGCATAGTAAAAAGCAAAACTGCATTGCACTCTCGACTGCCGAAGCAGAATACATCTCAGCGGGTAGTTGTTCAACTCAACTCATTTGGATGAAAAGCGTGTTGAGCGACTTCCGGATTTCAGCAACTTCGGTAACTGTTTTATGTGACAACAGTAGTGCTATAAACATTTCAAAAAACCCTGTGTTGCACTCTAGAACAAAACACATTGAACTTAGATATCATTTTCTTAGAGAGCTAGTTGAATCAAATATTCTTCAAATTTCCTACATTTCAACTGAATATCAATTAGCTGACTTTTTAACAAAACCTTTGGATCAAAAACGTTTTATTCATTTGCGTAAAGCAATTGGAATGCTTTCCTTGAAATAACCTCTTTTTGAAACTTTTGTTTAGGTTAGGTTTTGTTTTTGTGTTTTTGTTCATTATCTATGCTTAGACATAGAACATTAATTGAGCATTAGTTTTTATTGACTTTAACTGCATCCTTTTATATGTTTAGAAATTTATTATGCTTTGGATATCATAATAATTCATTTGATGCAATGATCATTTATGTGAATTAAATCATCTTTGTTTTGATCAAAGTCAATTTCTCTCTCGATAATCTCTTGGTATAGTTTTTATCTTATTTGACTGTTTAGTCGAGTATGAAATCGAGATCAATATTTGGCTGAATACTTTATATCTTAAATAATTGATAGCCAATTGAGGGGGAGTCAAAGAAAAAGTGTTATGCTCAAAAGATGTGGAAAGAGTTACATCCCAATGAGGAGTGTGAAAACTACCACCACATGGAGGAAAGAGCTACCACCTCGGTCGTCCGAGTACTGTGTGCAGCTACCACATGTATACCAAGCAAGGTTTTTCAAGTTTGATTAAATAAAATGCATGTTGAAATACTTGACTCTGTCAAAATTTCAAGGTTAGTATAAGGTGGGAATTTTAATGAAAGATGCTCAAAGAGCCACTCTCTTCAATAAATTGACTAGATATATTATCTAACTTATCTGGGATTTCAGACATCTATTGATCTTTGTATTTCATTTTCTTTACCGAATTGATGATTTGATAAAGGCATTACTCATAAGATCAAGTTAGATGTAATTGAAGTTGTTCAACTTTAAGGGATTTAATTTGTATAAATTTTCGTTTCATTTGTTGGATGTTATTGATAGATTTGGCATAATCTATTTCTTGTTGTATGAAACGATGATTTTCATTTAAAGTTGATACACAAAAGTGCTTACAATCTTTTTCTGGATTTTCTAAAAATTTTTTGAATTTTTCTGAAGAAAAAGTTGGAGCCGATCCGGATTGGACAAGCCGATCCGGATCCCGAACGTAGGTATTCTCTGCGGGTAGCCGATCCGGATCGTGGCTAGGGTTTTATATAGAACAAAAGGGTTTTGATTTCTTTTACTTCAATCTTTTGTTCAAAAGTCTCCAGAGCTTCTCTCTCTAGAATTCATCGATCTTGGAAGCTTTCAAACTCAAGTTCTTCGATTCCAAGTAAGTCTTATTGATCAAAATCTCGGTATTTCACAGTTTTTCATATCTTTCTTCAAAACGTGATGGAATTTCCGTATCTTTTTCGTTTGTGGATGGTTTTTGATCAAATTTCTTTTGAAATAAGAACTCTGGGTAGATTAGTTTTGATTGTATGCTAGGTATTCTAATGATAAACGGATTTTTGGCCTTCGATTTCAAAAATTTCGGTTTTAGGGCATATAATGGGAATTTTCCAAAATCATGCGATTAATCTATTTTTAAAATTCTTTTGGCAAAACTAATTTGATTCTTAGTCTCTCTACACGATAATGATTGTTTGGGTACAATTTTTCAAATTTTTGAAAATTAACAATTTTTTCGTGTTCTTGAGTTGTTGCTCACAGGATTTTCTTTTCACAAGAAATAGCAACAATGACGTTTTCATGGACCATCTTCCTGCTAGTTGCCATGGTACACACTCGAGCAACAAACTGAAACTGAATCTGAAGACGAAGAAGATTGGGACACATTTCTTAATGAAGTACAACAAGGTATTGATGAAGAAAATAAGGTTTACCTAAAGAACAAGAAGCTAGTGAAGTCTTCCTTAATAATTAAGCAGCACGCAAGGAAAAAGAATTCGCCAAGCAATGAACCTCTTGACAATTCACATTCTCTGCCAAGAAGATCTCCTCGCAATGAAGGTCAGACTGCTCCGTCAGTTGTCACACAACGTTCTTCAACTTCCAGAAGAATTGACCAAAAGGCAAACTTAGTGTCTTCCATCAACCAAGAACAAGATAAAATGGCTCTAGAACTCAGAAAGATGTCCAAGGACATACATAAGATGAAACAAGAATGTTCTACGATTTCGGGAATGCTTAAAGGAATTTTGAACAAACTGGGCTGCACGAGCTCTGAAGACTCTGACTCAGATGCTTGATTTGTACTCAAACTTTTTAATCTTTTCTTGTGCAGATTTTTAATCTTTTTCTTGTGCAGGTTTTAAGTTTTAGTTTTTAGTTTTAATTCTCAAACTTTTGGTTCTTGAACTTGTTAACTTTTCTCTCCGTTTTGGTAATTTTGGCTAACTTTGTGACAAAAAGGGGGAGAGAGTATTAGAACAGTTTGAACAATATTGATTGTTGTCCAGTTGAACCATGAAGGTAAGTAAGGTAAGTAGAACTTCAACTTTTGGTTTTCATTGGTGATTGCACGCATGCCTCGACTAACTATTTGCTAACTATTTGGGCATGTAATATAACTAACAAGTTGATGTTCACTAACAATTTTTGTGACATTTGGATTTTGATTGCATAGGAGATATGTTGGTTTTTAACTATGATCAAATTACATATCTGAATGTATAAATGTCATGGTAAGTATAAATGAGTATAAACTTCATCTCTGTATGTGGTTTTTGAATGATATAAAATTCTTGAGGTATCTAACGATTTCTTTTGTCAAGAATGATCTCTTTTGCAGAGAGTACAGATGTCTAAGTCTAGAGTCTGTTTTAGGAGTTTAACTCATGTATCTATTTTATTTTGGATCTCCATTGTAAATTTTTGTTGTATGGTGATAGCAACAAAAATATCTTTTTGAATTTTCTTGAGTGGATTTATGTTTTGTCACGAAACCGCCAAAGGGGGAGATTGTTACGGAATTTGAGTTGGCGTATTTAGTGAATTCGGTTAAGACTTGAAGATTGAAGATAAAGAAAGTTGGATCATTTAACTCAATCTCAAGAAAGAAGAATTCAAAAGGATCAGGTATGTTTAACGAATTTTTTTTGGTGATCCGAATACTTCTTATAGTGTAGAAACACTTGGATGAATTTCTAATTCCATAAAAATAAAAAACTGGACATGGGACATGTTCAGGATCCGGATCAGACTTTCCAATCCGGATGGTGGGATTTGAACATTTGACTTTTCTACCACATTATCTTTTGGGGCCTACATTTTATGAGAAAATACGGAAAAAAAACAAAAGAAGATAATTTATTTGCAAAGACTCCAGTTTTGATGCTATGGCGATGTGGGCTTTCCAATGGAAAGGCCTTTCCTTCTTCCTCTTCTTTGCAGGTTAGGCTTTGGGTCCCAAGGTTTTTGTGCATGTAATTGTCTGGTTTCTAATTCAGCTTCCTATTTTTAAGAATTTGAAGTCAAAATTTAACCACTAATATTTACCTCATCTTCACTCTATTCTTTTGATTTGCATCACTTTTTTTTTTAATCTACTTCATTTTATCAAAAAACTCTTTTTGTCTCTTTGGTAGTATAGAGGTAATCTCCCAAATAAATGCAACAAGACTTTCGTCTTGAATGATATGCTGCAAATTTTTCTAACATTTACTTCCTTTCCCATTTACAACCAGATCTTGTTACGGAATTTGAGTTGGCGTATTTCGTGAATTCGGTTAAGTCTTGAAGATTGAAGATAAAGAAAGTTGGATCATTTAACTCAATCTCAAGAAAGAAGAATTCAGAAGGATCAGGGATGTTTAACTAATTATTTTTGGTGATCCGAATACTTCTTATAGTGTAGAAACACTTGGATGAATTTCTAATTGCATAAAAATCAAAAACTGGACATGGGACATGTTCAGGATCCGGATCAGACTTTCCAATCCGGATCCCGAAGGGTGTTCGTTCATACACCAGTTCAATCCGGATCGTAGCCTCCTTTGATCCGGATCCCAAACACTGGTTTTACCATGTTTTATGAACGATCCGGATCAGGCTTTGCAATCCGGATCCCGAACGTTGGTGTTCGGTGAAATTGTATGAACGATCCGGATCAGGCACTTTGATCCGGATCCCGAACCTTGGTTTTTCTGGAAACTGTTTGTCTCGCTACTGCAAATCCGGATCGCCGAAGTCCGATCCGGATCGCCGTCCTGAAAAATTCCAGAAAAGGTTAGTTTTTGATTCTTATCCTCTTCCAATGGTTTCTAACCTATATATAGACCCTTTAATTCATCTTTTAGGGCAACCCACGATAAAGGGAAAAAGACGACCGAATTATATAGATCCACAAATAGAGAAGAAAGGAAATCAATAGATTAAATCTTATATTTCTTCATCTATATTGATTGATTTGATTCTAAGTTTTCATACTCATATTTTGAGTAGAATCAAATCAATGAATACTTAGATGGTATTTCCGATCTATTTCTAATCTAAGTATTCGGCGGATCATCACCACCCAAAAACAACGATTTTCCCAAAATCGGCGCGTGGACTCGCGTGGCCTTGTGGATTCAAGGTGCTACCGCTCTCGTGGATTCGGAGCGAGGTACGTTCGTGGATTCGAAGCGTGCTACTGGGTGAAGACCGTGGATTCGGTCGGACGTCGTGGATTCGGCGTTGGACGCAGATCGTGGATTCGAGAAGCGTCGTGGAGCGAGCGGAGAAGATCAACTAGGAGCGTATGGAAAAGGTTGAGTCGTCTGTGAGTACGGTATATCACCTTGTACGTGTTTAATTCTAGTGGATTTCACCGTGTTATCGGTCCCGTGGTTTTTTACTCCGGTTTGGAGTTTTCCACGTAAAAATCTCTGCGTGTTATTTATTTTTCCGCATTGGGTTTTATATCGCAAAGATTTTTGAGTGTTTATTGTTTACACCTATTCACCCCCCTCTAGGTATTTTTTTTCCCTATTTAGATCCAATTATACATAACCCCAACAGATCTGAAATAAGACATGTTCTAAAGTATTTTGTATTAGATGTAAAACATCAGTCATACAATGATAATTGTCTAATTGATGTTAGCTTCAGACCTATGAATCTCTTAATTGAAAGTGTTTTCTTATCAATTAGGAAGGGCCTTATGTGGAAATGTTAAGATGTTTGGTAGAGAGGAAAGAGCCCCCAATCTAATTCCTTATTCTTGAACTAGATATGATCAAGAAGCCTCCCTGATGACAGCATAACAATCTAAAAACACTTGCGACAAAATTTTCCTGCCCATGCTTGCTGTGCAATTGAGACTTATACTGGACTACATCATAGAAAAAACTAAAAAGGATAGCTCAGACATACCAATGTTGTTTAGGAGCTAGTCGAGGCCCTCTCCCCGCTTAGTATACCTACAACCAATTAAGATAGAGATTTCAACAGTCGATGATCTAAACAAAAGTTAAATTTAGTGGACTAAAATAAAGTATAGAGTATTTATACTTATAGGATGGCCATCTGATGATGATGCAGAATGCATATTCTGCAATCCAGGAATATGTGCCATGATCAACTGCAACTGAGCTTAAAATTCTGCACAAATTTCTAAGCGAATTTCTGAGCGTATCCGCTGCTCCCTCTCCTCTGCCTCTAACCGTAAGCAGCATTCTCTCTCCTCTGCCTCGATCCTCAAGCGATGCTCACGCTCCTCCGCCTCAAGCCTTAAACGATGTTCGCGCTCCTCTGCTTCAAGCCTTAAACGTTGCTCTTGCTTCTCCGCCTCTTGTTGTTGACGCTCTAATGCACCCCTCAAATCCTCAACCTCTCGCTGATAAGCCTCTCTAAATTCTGCACCTCTACGTGAACTAGGACGAGGTCCACACCCTAATCCCCGAATATACCCAGAACGCGTCCCACAAGCTTTAGACATTTGCTCCTCGGGGGTTAGTAGAGGTCCCCCACTTTCCGACTGCTCATTCTCAATATTCTCGAGTACCTTCTGCATTTATTATAATATATTTAGTATCAATATAAATATAAGCCAACTAAGCAAGTAATAACATTAGTATAATCACCATGACATCCTTTGATCGATCATCCATCCCATCTCTGCTATGCCGTAAATGTGTTGCTTTCCAATAATCTGTCATTTTTGGCTCCGCATGAGTTACGGGGTCTCTCTATCAAAGTATATGATTAGTTAAAAAATAGCATAATGAATTAATTAAACAAAATGAATAATAAAAGTAATAGATCATACCATATTATATCTAATCCTAACAAATGATGTTCTACCCTTGATGGTAGAAATTCCTTGCTTGGCCCGATTTTTTTTATTACGAGCTGATATATACAACAAAAGAAATATATACTAATTAAAAGTATAGTATAATTAAAAAAAATTGTTTAGTACATTAATTTTTTTGAAATATACCTTAAACTCCTCCGAACCGAAATATTTGACTAAATATCTCCAATCACTATCCGTGACATTTTTCGGAACCCTACTTAGTCTTTCCTCGTCACTGTTAAAACGTAAGTAATATAAATGCAGACGATGTCGCCATTCTCTGTACATCTTCTTGAGGTGATCTAATACATTCACTTTTTCCTCTTCAATGCCAGCAAACTTTCCCTATTTCGCATTTTGATGTCATAAGAAAGTTAGAATTTGTATAATAAAAAATTGAATAGTAGACAACTAATATTAACTTGTACTAGTTTTACATACAAGTAAATCATCAAACATCTTTTGCTTTATATGATTTGGCACCTCCTTCCACTTTTTATTTGACAATACTGCATATTGTCGAAGAACTACTCCCATTTCAGTAATAAAAGGTACAACATCATCCGCCACTGCTCTTCTTAAACCCGTATCGATGGTTACTACACTCTTTTCCCCCGGCTTAAACTTTTTAAGCCACTTTAGATTTTTAGTCACCCCCCTACCCTTCTTCCTCACCATTGTAGAATCTGTAGAGATTTATTGAAAAATACAAATGAGTCACTTATGATTACAACTTAACAAACAAGCACTCATTCTCTTATACAACACATTTAAATACCAAATAGAAACAAATATCATAGACAAAGCAATCTCAAATACCAAATCAAAGTATGAAATGAAGCAAAACCCACTTCACAAAGTAATAAAAATATAAACATTTGTAGAGGGGACCTCATACAGAATGAAAAATATATATATAAACATTTACTAAAATAATAATTTTAAACCACATTATCTTGAACTAGGATTGGAGTTAAAAAGAAAAACTTTAGGGTAAAGTTAATCTTACCTGCTGTATCAAGAGAGGAGGAAGGTAAATCAGACCTAATTGAAGACGGCCCAACATGACTTGGTGTTGTCGTTGCTGATGGCGAAGAGGCACTGGAGTAACGTAATGTTGAAGCTCTCACCATCACCTTGAAAAAATAAAAATGCAATATATTATTCTAATCAAAATAGATATGTTAAGTATCAACAATTCATATATTTTAAATTAGAAACGAAGTACAAATTAACTAATGAAAATACTAAGCAAACTAAGCCTTACCATGATAATAAGCCTATCACTTATTAGTAGCATCAATTCATATCATTGTCGACGAACAAACTAATGTCTAACTCGGTAGCATCAATAGTAATCCCTTCTGCATCATTTCTTGCTAATTCAAGTTCATCGTCATCATCCTCAATGTTCGTGAATCCACAAGACGTCCCAATTCTATCATTTTCTTGAATGGCCTCCAATATTAGACTACTTATTTCATTAGCCATCTCTTGCTCCACCACAGGAATATCATACAAATCACGTGGTTTTATCTTTATCACAAAATGCCATTTTGGATTGTTAATGCCCTCCACGTAGTAAACTTGTTGTGCTTGTGATGCCAACACATAAGGATCAGTCGCATTAGTAGATAACTCACGTTCATCATTTACAGCAAAAAAACCATGATCATCTTCTTTGTAACCTCGACCACTTGTGCATACATCCCACCAATGGCACTTAAATAAAACTACTTTATTGGATCCTTGATATTGTAGTTCAATTATATCAAGAAGTTTTCCAAAATAGTCTCTACTATAATAACCATCATCTCCTTGTACGCATACTCCACTATTCTGAATCTTTAATGTTTCTTCACGTTCCGTTGTATGGAATTTGAAGCCATTTATTAAATAACCAGAATAACGATATACTCGTCTATCCGGTCCCCTTGCTAATTGTAGAAGATCCATCGAGACCCTACTGTCTTTATTACTATACATCTTTGATACTTCTTCTTCGAACCATTTTAAAAATTGCTCTTCGTGTCTCTCATCAACATTTCTACTACTTTGACTTTCAATCAATTCTCTATGTTCCCTGTTCCAAATTTGAGACTTGTGTAGGTAAGATATACCAATGACTGTTATGAAATAAATTTATTCGAAACTATAGTTTTAGGAAAAGAAAATTACCTTATAAAAGGTGTAACTTCCACACAATTCTTCAACACGTACATACTTGCCCGGCTAAAATCACTTATGCTCATTTGTTCAAGCCTATGCCCACCTAGTGGAGACCCGCTTTGCTTAAAAACTGATAAGGTCGATCTACTATTTGCTGATTCACCTTCATAATTTCTTCCAACCCGGTTCAACCTCGTCTCGAATCCCTTCAAGTAACCAGAACAAAATATAAGACATTCTTGTTCGATTACTCCTTCAGCTATCGATCCCTCAGGACGAGCTCTGTTCCGAACATATGATTTTAACCTACGAAAATCCCTGTTACAGAGATCACTGTTAATCTTGATTGTTCAATTTACACAAATAAAAATAATATTTAATTTGTATGAGTTCACCTTTCAAATGGATACATCCATCGATAGTGCACTGGGCCAGCAATTTTTGCCTCGCTAGCAAGGTGAATCGCCAAATGAACCATTACATCGAAAAATGAAGGAGGAAATATCTTTTCTAATTTACATAATGTGATAACTATTGAGTGCTCAAGTCTCTCCTAGTCCTCTATTATCAATAACTTTGAGCATAACTCTCTAAAAAAAGCACTTAATTCAATCAAAACATCGCAAACATCCTTTCTTAACAATCCATGGATGCCTAATGGGAGGTGGCGATGCAAAATACAATGAGAATCATAAGTTTTCATGTTTTGGAGCTTAGCATCATTCATATTAATACATCTAGAAATATTTGAAGAAAATCCATCAGGAAGCTTCAAATTCTTCAAGAAATTACAAAAACGTAGCCTCTCATGCTTAGACATAGTGTAGCATGCCATCGGAATTTTGTACTTACTTGCAATGCTAGCATCATTCTCATTAATAGGAATCGGGTGAAGCTCTTTTCTAATTCCTAGTTCCATCAAATCCATACGAGAATTCAAGTTATCCTTATTTTTTCCATCAATAACCATTAATGTACCAACAATATTATCAGACATATTCTTTTCAATATGCATAACATCCAAGTTGTGGCGAATTAATAAAGACCGCCAGTATGGCAAATCGAAGAAAATACTGTGCTTCCTCAAATTTAAAAAGCACTCATTTTTTTGTGCTCGTTTTCTCTTTTTAGATCCTTTTCCAAATATTACTTGCTGAAATTGATTCAATTGCTCAATCACTTCATCACCTGATAAGGTCTTGGGTGCGCATCGTTTTTCCTCTTTTCCATCAAATGATTTGATATCATCTCGCCATTTATGATTAGATGGCAAAAAACACCGATGACCCATATAAGAAAATTTTTTTCCATACTTTAATCTTAAGGAAACTGTGTTCTTGTTACAACAAGGACATGCTAATCCCCCTTTTGTGCTCCAACCGGACAAGTTGGCATACGCAGGAAAGTCATTTATCGTCCAAAGTATAGCAGCATGCATTTTAAAATTCTCATTCTTTGATGAATCATATGTCTCAACACCTATCTCCCACAACTTTTTCAATTCGTCGATTAAAGGAGCCATGTACACATCTATATCATTACCAGGAGCTCTTGGACCAGGAATGATCAAGGTAGTTATAAAATAATGACCCTTCATACACATCCATGGAGGCAAATTATATGGAACTACAACAACAGGCCAAACACTGTGTGAAGTACTCATATTCCCAAAGGGATTGAACCCGTCACTTGCTAAACCCAATCGAACATTACGTGACTCTTTACCAAACTCTGGATGATTGTGATCAAAAGACTTCCAAACCATTGAATCGGCAGGATGTCTTAAAACACCATCATCAGGTCGAAGGTCACTATGCCACCTCATAGCTTTTGATGTCTCTACATTTGTGTATAATCTTTGTAGTCGAGGTGTTAGAGGAAAATATCGAAGAACCTTATGCGGTGTCTTCTTCCTCCTCCTTAATGTAGCATCTTCTTTTTCCGAACTTGTTGTCCATCTAGACTCACCACAAGTTGGGCATTCACTAGCATCCGTAAGGTCCTTCCAATATAGGACACAATCATTTTTGCATGCATCAATCTTAATATAGTCAAACCCTAAGTCCTTGATAATTTTTCTCATTTCATAGTAAGATTTAGGAATATCTGCACCATCTGGTAAGAAGTCGCATAAAAACTCTAATAACATTGTGACTGATTTATCTGTCCATCCATTAAGACATTTCAAATTCAATAAAGTCACCAAAAATTTTAATTTAGAATACCGCTTACAACCTGGATAGGCATCTTGTTCGCATTCTTGTGCAAGACGAAAATATTTTTGTGCATCACTATTAGGCTCCTCAGGTTGATGAGACGTTGTTGCTTCATTATGTCCAAATAAGTCATCTACCATTCTATTCATGTTTTCACACCCATAATCACTTCTTGTGTCCTCGTCTGCCGATTCACTACTACAATCAGATTCATCCAACGATTCACCATGATGATTCCACGTGGTATAATGTTGAATCACTCCATTAAAGAATAAGTCAGCTTTAACATCATCCCTTGTCTTAAGTATCACATTGTTACATCTAGTGCAAGGACAACGAATTCTCCTTACATCCCCCAATCGCTGAAAAGCATAATCTAAGAACTCATCGACACCTTTCTCAAATTCAGGAAGAGTTCTATCTTGAAGAAATATCCAGCTTTTGTCTATACCCATTATCGTGTATTAGTAAAAGTAACTGAAAAGTAGTCGACAAAAATTGTTAGAGATTTCTTAAGTAACTACAACTATTGCCCATCCTACATTAAAGAAAGTTATTTTCAGTAACTAAAAAGAGAACCATATTCTATCTAATTTACACAAACTCTCCAAGCTAAGAGCAAAAATACACAATTCCACTTACTCTAATTCCACTAACTCTCAAGTATATATATTGTAGGTTAGATTACAACCTAGTTGAAATCAAATAAGAGTATGATGACAATCCCACTTATTACAACCAAATAATCCCACTGATTCTCACGCATAAGATTAGATTACAACCAAAAAATCCCACTTATTCTCAAGCATAAGATTATGACCATGATATGATGCTTCCTAACAAAAGTGTGTGTGTGTGTGTGTGTGTGTGTGTGTGTGTGTGTGTGTGAGAGAGAGAGAGAGAGAGAGAGAATCTAATAATTAGTATTTGGATAAATTTGCATCTAAAAGTTGACCATGAATGGGGCTGAATACTCAAATTAATAATATCACCAACTTTGACTCAAAATCTAACACTGTGGGACCTGTGTTATTTTGCATTGGATTCATAGGAAAGGATTGGGCTATTTGAGCAACAACATCTACAATCCATTTATCAACCATATACGAGCATAAAGAACTAAAAAATAGAAAACAATAAAGAATAGAATAAACACTAATTATACCTTCAATTCAGCTAAAATTTCCGGCGTGCCCCTCCCAGATGCGCATATAAGAAACACAAATAAACCCGAACTTCTCCCTGTATCTCTCGTTCCACGCCACCAATTCCTACCAAAACATCACAAATAGAACACAGAACACAACCAAATCGCACCAAATTCCCAAAAATCTAAAAGGAGTGATGCGCACCCGCACAGTGGAATCCGTTGCAGTCGCTGCAGCCGCGGACTGCTCCTCCTTGCTCCACCTAGAAAATCACCGAATCAAAACCCTAATTCTCGGGGAGACAAACAGGGAAACGGATCGAAAACGAAGGGAGAGGTCGAGGGGAGGAAATCAAACTGGGAGATGGTGGTGGAAGAGAGAGTGTTGAGAGAGATCGGTGGAGAGGGAGAGAGATCGGTGGAGAGGGATCGAAGAGGGGATTTGTTGGTGAGTGAGGGGCGAAGTGAAAGAGGAGTGTGGCGGGGTGAGGCGCGGTGAGGCGCGCACGAGGTGGGGAGGGGGGAAAGAAATTTGATCATTCTTTCTTCTTCTTTTTTTCCTTTTTTTTTTTTTTTTTTTTTTTTGGTTTTTTTTTTTTTTGGTTATTCGGGCTGGGCTTTTAGTGATTTTTATTGGACTAAATTTTAGGTCGAATTTTTTGGGCCGAATTTTTTTTATTCTTGTCTTCTAAGAATATGGTGGCCATAAATTATGGCCATCAAATAAAAATAAAAAAATTATTTGGTGGCCAAAAATTTTTGCCACAAAAACTTAATTATAAAAAAGATTGAAAACTATATAGTGGCCATAAATTCTTGCCACCAAATGAAAAAAAATATTATTTGATGGCAAAATTTTTTTTGCCACAATAGAACTAATTGAAAAAAAAATAATTAGAGATTCTATGGTGACTATAAATTATGGCCACAAAAAAAAAAGAATATATATATATATATATATATATATATATATATATATATATATATATATATATATATATATATATATATATATATATATATATATATATTTGGTGGCGACAAGTTTTCGCCACTAAAAATTAAATGTAAAAAATTATATGGTGACAATAATATGTCACCACCGAAACTAATAAATTTTGATTTGAAAATAATAATTATAATTATTATTTTTATTTGGTGGCGATAATGTTTGGCCACCAAAAAGTAATAATATCAGTGGCAATATTTATATAATTGCCATTAATTATGAAAATTTAGTGGCAATAATTTATGTGGCCATAATATATTTGCCACTAATTTTTATTACTGATGTAGTGACAGCATATACTTGAATGTAATTGTATGTTTAATTGTATGTTTGGGGTAATTGTGAACAGTGTTGTGATGATTGTTTGGACCGAGCGTGGACTTCACTTCTGGGACAGGGATTTAGCGCTCGAGGTGGGTACCGTTGTCACCTCCTACTTTTGATCACCCACTAGGCATACTAAGAGATGTTCCTATATCATGATTGATAGTTGTATCAGTGGATGAACCTAGCATGCTTGTATGGAATTATTGGGTTGTTGTTAACACTTGCATCCTTAGAGGACTAGATGTTAGTGAATTAGTGTTCCTTGCAAAAGATAAGTTGTTTAAACCTTTTGGTAATAGTATGCTAAAACCATATCATGTTTTATGTATGTTGGAAGGCTTATGCATGTGTATAGACTAGCTTGTGGCATATTAGCATATCAGATATTCAATCAATTGCATACTTTAATTCTTGTAAGAATTGGAATACCTGAAATTATTTTGTTAAGTAAAGGACTTTGCATGCTTGTATGGTCACCTAGTTAGGCCACTATTTTCTGCTACACTATCATGCTAGAACTGACTTAGGAGAAACCATGCTTTTTATTCTTTCTCCTGTTGTCTAGTCTTAGGGGATAGTGTGCTCGGGTTCGAGCGGGGTCTGGGATAGTGTAGTCAGATATTTAGTGTTTGGGACAGATGGGGATTGATGGTTGGGTATTGCGGCAACCGCGGACTGTGGGCGGTTGACCGGATTATTATTATTATTATTATTGCGTCAGATTGGAGGTGAGGGATCAGGCTTCCTTAGTGGATGGTTTTACCCACTTATTTAGAGTCATGATCTAGTCCTGCTATATCAGATACTTTTGGTTACATACTTTACTCGTGTGGGTCGCTCCCCTCGAGTGCCACTCCGGAGTAGGCTTAGGACCGAGCCGTGTGCCGGTCGATTGGATACTTTGGGATCATGCCGTGTGCCGATCGGATACTGGGTTCTTGAGTTTGACAGTAGAGCAGGCAGTGCCAGTGATTACTGGTCTATTGATTGGGTATTATTTGAGGCATTCATGCACCGTTATATACATTTAGCTATTCTTTTAGCTCGGTATTATTTGAGGCATATTAGTGGTAGCTTTTCAGCAGTAGTTATTTTTATAGCTTACCACCCTTATTTCTTTTTCACCTCTGGTAGACCTAGTGGGCATGTCTGAGTTTGAGGTTTAACACACTAGGGGAGGCTACTGTTTTTATAGTAGTTCTCACCCCCCACTATTTTTTCCCTTTTCTTTTCCCCTTTGTTTTGTAGAGTCCTCTGCTGGAGTTGCGGGACCCTCTTCCCAGGATCGAGGTAAGAGGATCGCTGATTAGATAGCTACTTCCCCGATCTCGAGTTTAGCAGTTTTGATGTATCCCCTGTACACTCAGACGGTTGTATTTTTCCTTTCTTTTGGGTCTGGCTACGGCCAGCTGGTTGTATTTATTTCGTGAGCTGGGAGAGACACATGTATATTTGAGAGTTATGTTGTACTTTTATTTCCAGCTTTTGTCTGAGATGTATTAGTTTTAGTTTAGCTCTATTTTTATGCTCCTTTATTATATCTTTATATTTGAGCAGGTTACCAGCGCTTCGTGTACACGAAAAATTCCGTGTACACGGAAAATTCCGTGTGCACCGCGGATATGTGGACGAGCCCCGGGTTTTGGTTTACACCCGAGGCGTGACACACGTAAGTCATCCTAGGGTCCAACCACAAGCCTAGGGTTTCTAAGTCATTAATGACCTACATCCTAGGCTCTGATACCACTCTAATCTGTCACGCCCCGGGGTCGAAACTACGACCCGGGCTCGCCAACAGATCCGCCGCCTATACGGGAAGCCCCGTATAGACGTAGCGACTAACCTGCAAAAGATCATCTACACTAAACAGATATCAGAGCTGAAAAGTAAATGCGAAAATAAAATAAAAACTACTCCAAAATATACAACCCAAGTCCCCACCAAAATACACAAGTCTCTCAGCAATAAAAAAAAAGTACAACTCTATACCTCACTACAAAGGTCTCTCAACATGTAACTCTCAAAATAGTAAGGGGGTACATCTACTCTCTGGACGACGACTGGAAGGGATCTATCTCGCGACTCCCTTACCTCGATCTGAAGAAGCAGCAGCTGGAGCAGCAGGAACAGGAGTAGAAGTCCTTGGGGAAAAGACACCACGGCGGGTGTGAGAACTACATCCCACAGTAGTTCTCAGTGGGTGCCGCCAACAAGCCCGACGGTCTGCCCTCTAAGTCTACTAGAGGAATAAAGTAACAAATGCAGTGCTGGAAGGAAAAGCTGGAAAAATAAACTCTACAGCTACTATGCCTCTATCTAGATGCTCAAGGAGTGGAACAGAAAGAAACATGGTGCAACTACTATCCCTCAACTCAGATCACCAAATCTACACTGACTGCCTCCTCGTATCCAGTCAAACCTGCGCCTACCTACTGCCATTACATCCACGGAGGACCGGACTTACGTAGGGTGTCCGTGACTGCCAAAACTGGCCCAGCCAGAGGGACTGCGTCGACAAGTCGCGATAGCAAGAACAAACCCAACTCCGGAGTGGCACTCGAGGGGCGCGACCCCACCAAGGAAAGTATCTGCGCATCTCTGTCGAGCTCAAATGTGGCTCATGCAGGCTATAATCCAAATCCTCGATCAACAAGATCGACAGTAACCAACAAAACACTATCTCACTCACAGGCTGGAAAACTACACAGCCGAGACCCACTGTCTCTCAGAAGGCTCCCAAAAGAAACACTGATCTACAGACTGCTATCAGACTCCACTCGGTCCCCAGACACGAGTGTAAAATGCATCCCACAACAACCCGACCTCACGGCCCACTACCCAGGCGAGGAAAACTCTAAGTCCAAGGTGAAACAATAAATAGTGGTGTGGGAAAGTCTACAGCAATAATAATGTTAAGGAATTTATTTTGGCGTATTTCGTGAATGAGTTAAGCCTTGAAGATTGAAGATTAAGAAGTTTGGATCATATACCTCAATCTCAAGAAAGAAGAATTCAAAAGGATTAGGTACGTTTAACTAATTAATTTTGATGATCTGAATACTTCTTATAATGTAGAAACACATGGATGAATTTTTAATTGTATAAAAATCAAAAACTGGACATGGGACATGTTCAGGATCCGGATCAGGCACTGCAGTCCGGACCCCGAACGTTGTTTGTTCATGCGCAAATCCAGTCCGGATCAAAGCCAATTCTGATCCGGACCCCGAACATGGGTTTTGCTGAAAAGTATGAACAGTCCGAATCGTGAACTTCAGTCCGGACCCCGAACGTATGTTTTTCTGGAAATTGTCTGTTTAGCCACGACAGTCCGGACCGCCTATTCCAGTCCGGACCGTCGTCCTGAAAAATTCCAGAAAAGGTTAGTTTTTTATTCTTATCCTCTTCCAACGGTTTCTAACCTATAAATAAACTCTACGATTCTTTTTTTAGGGTAATCCAAAATACGGTCAAAAAGAGAAATCCACATATAGAGAAGAAAGGAAATAACTAGATTTAATTATATGTTTCTTCATCTATATTGATTAATTTGATTCTAGGTTTTCATACTCAGATTTTGAGTAGAATCAAATTAATGAATACTTAGATGGTATTTCCAATCTATCTTTGATCTAAGTATTCGGTGGATCATCACCACCCAAAAACAATAATTTTCCCAAAATCGGCGCGTGGACTCGCGTGGCCTTGTGGATTCAAGGTGCTACCGCTCTCGTGGATTCAGAGCGAGGTACGTTCATGGATTCGAGACGTGCTACTGGGTGAAGACCGTGGATTCGGTTGGACGTCGTGGATTCGACGTTGGACGCCGTGGATTCGGCGTTGGACGCTAATCGTGGATTCGAGGAGCGTTGCGGAGCGAGCGGAGAAGATCTACTAGGAGCGTATGGAAAAAGGTCGAGTTGTCTGTGAGTACGGTATATCACCTTTGTACGTGTTATAATTCTAGTGGATTTCGCCGTGTTATCGGTGCCGTGGTTTTTTACTCCGGTTTTGGAGTTTTCCACGTAAAAATCTTGTGTGTTATATTTTCATTTCCGCATTGGGTTTTATTGCGCAACGATTTTTGAGTGTTTATTGTTTACACCTATTCACCCCCCCTCTAGGTGGTTTTTCCCCTATTTAGATCCATATTTTATCATAACCCAACAATTGGTATCAGAGCGGGAATAGGGTTGTAAACAATGGCTGAAGGTGGAAACATCAACATACCCCCGTTCTTCGATGGAACAAACTATGCCTACTGGAAAGTACGGATGAAAGCATTTCTTATTTCCATCGACGGATGGGTGTGGCAATCAATTGAGTTAGGATGGTTTAATCCAACTGAAATTATTGTTGATGTTCACACCATCAAACCTGGGTCGAAATGGACCAAGGAAGAGATAGACTTATCTTCTTACAATGGCAAAAGAATTAACGCTTTATTTAATGCCTTGTCACAAACAGAATTCTCTCGCGTCTCGGCATGTGAGACTGCGAAAGAAATCTGGGATGTTCTTCAAGTTACACATGAGGGAACTAACCTTGTGAAGATTCAAAAGCTGCAAATGCTTACGAGCAGATTTGACTCTATTTTCATGGCATAAAATGAATCACTCACAAACTACTATACACGATTGCAAGACATCGTGAACACATGTGCTAACTTGGGAGAGAAAATTCCAGAATTTAAAATTGTAAGAAAGATTCTAAGAACTCTTCCTGAAAGATTTCGTTCCAAGATTATGGCCATTGAAACTATTAAACACCCGGACGAAATCCGTGTAGAAGAATTAGTTGGTTCATTACAAACATATGAAATGACATTTCCTACTAACTATTCTTCTGGAAAAGCATCTACTTCTAAGTTTTCAGGTTATGCGTTGAAAACAACAAAAGAAGAAGACGCGGATTCATCCTCCTTAGACGATGACGAGAACCTATTTATGGAGGACTTTGAGAAGCAGCTTGCTCTCTTGACAAGAAAATTTCGCCGAAACTTTCGAAGGGGTAATTCAAGTAAAACTCCATCCTTCGGAAAGTGGAAGAAAGGCAAAGGTTTTTCAAGCCAAAAGTCAAGAAAGCAAGAAAGTTTTTCAAAGGATAAGAAAAGCTCAGAGGGACAAGTCCAATGCTTCAAGTGCCGAGGGTGCGGCCATATCTCAACGGAGTGTCCAAATAAGAATCCGTCAAAGAAGAAAGTGATGCAAGCCGTCACTTGGGATGACACCTCAACGTCAAATGAGTCATCCTCAAGTGATGAAGAGAATAACGCAACGGCGTTCCACGCGTCCACATCTTCACCCTTCATGTGCTTAATGGCAAGTACATCCGATTCATTGTCCAACTCCTCCCAGGTTGAAAAAACTGCAACGGACGGCGAATCGAGTAACTCTGAAGGTGAAGATTTTGCTCTAGCCTACCATAGACTTTTGAGGGATTCAAAGAAACTGGCTAAGCAAAACAAGGGGTTGAGAGGGAGATTGCAGGATCTCGAAGACGAAGTAAAAAGGGTAACTTCTCTCTCGACCGGTCTTGAAGTGGAAAGGGATAACCTGATAAAAGCAAATGCTTCACTTCAAGAGAAAAATGAGCATTTCGAGAAGGAACATGTAAAAATGATTGATAAAGCTGGTTACTTCTTGAAGCTCTACACCGAGGCCCGACAGGAAAAAATGGAGATGACGATGACCATTTTCCAACTTAAAGATGATTTATAGAGATTTTCTTCTGGAAGGAGTAAGTTGGATAAGATGCTTGGTCTTGGTCAAACAAACCGATTTGGCCTCGGATACACTCAAACTAGAGACAGTCCTAGTTCGAGTGGAAGAGTTTTTGTGCCCCAGTCGGTATCTCCTCCTCCGACGACGGAATTTACAGCATACAACGACAACAACCCTACCTCACCCTCTTCGGGATCGTCAAGTTCAAAGGTATGTTTTCGTTGTGGTTTTGTAGGGCACATTCGAAGAAATTGCAAGATGGGACCAAAACGATCAAATCAAGCACCTCTTGTAATAACTACCGAAAAGGTGATTCCCCAGAAATCAAAGAAAAAATTTTCAAAGGAAAGGAGCCTTGGTAGTTCACCTCGCAAGACGATGTCAAGCAATGAATTAAACAAGACGATTTCACCAAGGAGAATAACTTCACGAACATTGCCGACGCATTCCAAAAAGGTTTGTAACTGATAAGGACCTTGTATTCTTTTTGAAAGGGGTTAGATCTCAAAATAATTGCTATGTTGTTTCAAACAAAATTTCTGAAAAATGTAACCTAGTTTCTTTGGATAATGAAACTCTTTGGCATGAAAGACTAGGTCACATAAATTTTAAAGAACTAGCAAGGATTTCAAATAAAGACGTGGTTAAGGGGGTTCCTAAACTTTTATTTAAAGAAAACATTGTGTGTGGTGGTTGTCAAAAGGGAAAACAATCAAGGGCTGCACACAAGAACTTGAACCACGTTGGTACCAAACGGCCCTTGGAATTACTGCACATGGACTTAATGGGGCCGACTCGTCAACCATCTTTGGGAGGTAAATGGTATATTTTTCTTTTGGTTGATGATTTCTCTAGGTATTCATGGATAACATTTTTAAAAGAGAAAGCGGATAATTTTGACTCTTTTCATGAGATTTGTCATCGTGTTATGATTAAAAGAAATGAAAAGATCGTTCGTGTTCGAAGTGATAGAGGTAGAGAATTCATTGATTCTAAATTCATTGATTTTTGCACTTCTAATGGCATAAAACATGAATTCTCAGCACCCTATACATCTCAGCAGAATGGTGTAGTCGAGCGCAAAAACAGGGTTGTTCAAGAGATGGCGCGTGTGATGCTTCATAGCCGGAATTTACCGTTATATTTTTGGGCTGAAGCTGTGAACACCACCGTCTATGTAATTAATCGAGTGTATTCGCGCTCGGGAACTTTAAATACACCATATGAGCTGTGGTTTTGTAGAAAACCTAATATCAAATATTTTCGTATCTTTGGGAGTTGTTGTTACATTTTACGTGACCGCGAAAATCTTGAAAAATTTGACTCTCGAAGTGACGAAGGGATTTTCATAGGATATTTTACAAACAGTAGAGCATATCGGGTATTTAACTTGGAATCTAAAACGATGGTAGAATCTATAAATGTTAAAGTAGATGAAGCTTTTCACTTTGCATCTGATAAATCTACCCCTAATATGTCTCTAGATGATGATACTCCTGTAAATGCATCTTCTCGTAATAACTCTTTCGATAAAGTTGATGCATCTAATGGTTCTTCAAGTTTATCTGATGTGCAGGAATTATCACATGTACCTCCGAGTACTCCGTTACCACAAACGTTATGCATCTCCAAGGATCATCCGGAATCTAATATTATTGGAGACCCACAAGAAGGAGTCAGGACTCGGAGACAATTGGTTTGTGGAGTCGCATGCTACGTCTCCATGATAGAACCAAAGAACATCAATGAAGCTCTTCAGGATGACTACTGGATTGAAGCAATGCAGGAAGAGCTCCATCAGTTCGAACGAAACAAAGTCTGGGAATTAATGAAGCCTCCAAAGCAACACAACGTGATTGGTACTAAATGGATTTTCAAGAATAAGAAAAACGAGGATGGTACCATCATCAGGAACAAAGCACGCCTAGTTGCTCAGGGCTACTCACAAATTGAACGTATAGACTTTGATGAAACGTTCGCCCCGGTAGCTAGACTCGAGTCAATTCGTATTTTATTCGCTATTGCTTATCATTTTAAAATCAAACTCTTTCAAATGGACGTTAAGAGAGCATTTTTAAATGGGTTTTTAAACGAGGAAGTTTATGTGGCTCAACCAAAAGGTTTTGTAGACTGTAAACAACCTAACCAAGTTTTTCGTTTGAAAAAGGCTCTTTACGGTCTAAAACAAGCACCGCGAGTGTGGTACGAAAGGTTGACAAAGCACCTATTTGAAAAGGGCTATACTCGAGGGGGAGCTGACCGGACTCTCTTTGTGAAGCATTATCAGGATAATTTCATTGTGGCACAAATCTATGTCGATGACATTGTATTTGGTGCAACTAGAGACAATAATGATTCTAAATTCGCTGAAACCATGGAAAGCGAATTTGAGATGTCAATGATGGGCGAACTGACTTACTTTCTTGGATTGCAAGTGAAACAAAATGATGAAGGCATCCATTTGTGTCAATCCAAGTATGTAAGGGAGTTGGTGAAGAAATTCGATTTAGAAAACTCTAAAGATTTTCCGACTCCTATGGGAACTAGCAATAAGGGATTAGGAAGTGAATCTCTTAGTGAGAGTGTAGACAAGAAGCTTTATCGCAGCATGATAGGAAGTCTATTCTATCTCACGGCTAGTCGCCCGGATATATCCTTTAGTGTTGGGATTTGTGCTAGATATCAATCAGCACCAAAGGAGGTTCACCTGAAAGCGGTGAAAAGGATCATCCGGTACATCAAAGCAACTTTGAATTTCGGAATTTGGTATCCTATGGGAACAACGCTTGACATTATAGGATATTCAGATGCAGATTGGGCAGGATCTGTGGATGATCGGAAGAGTACGAGTGGTGCATGTTTTTATCTTGGCCATTGCCTTGTTGCATGGCATAGTAAAAAGCAAAACTGCATTGCACACTCGACTGCCAAAGCGGAATATATTTCAGCGGGTAGTTGTTCAACCCAACTCATTTGGATGAAAAGTGTGTTGAGCGACTTCCGGATTTCAGCAACTTCGGTAACGATTCTTTGTGACAACACAAGTGCTATAAATATTTCTAAAAATCCTGTGTTGCACTCGAGAACAAAACACATTGAACTTAGATATCATTTTCTAAGAGAGCTAGTTGAATCAAATATTCTTCAAATTTCTTACATCTCAACTGAGGATCAATTAGCTAACATCTTAACAAAACCTTTGGATCAAAAACGATTTATTCATTTGCGTAAGGCAATTGGAATGCTTTCCTTGAAATAATTCCTTTTTGAAATCATTGCTTAGGTTAGGTTTTGTTTTGTGTTTTTGTTCATTATCTATGCTTAGACATAGAACATTAATTGAGCATTAGTATTATTGACTTTAATTGCATCCTTTCAATTATTTAGAAATTTATTATGCTTTGGATATCATAATAATTTATTTGATGCAATGATCATTTATGTCAATTAAGTCATCTTTGTTTTGATCAAAGTCAATTTCTCTCTCAAATGATCTCTTGGTTTAGTTTTTATCTTATTTGACAATTAAAGTCGAGTATGAAATCGAGATCAATTTCTGGTTGAATACTTTATATTTTAAATAATTGATAGCCATTTGAGGGGGAGTTAATGAAAATTGTTATGCTCAAAAGATGTGGAAAGAGTTACATCCCAATGAGGAGTGTGAAAACTACTACCACATGGAGGAAAGAGCTACCACCTCGGTCGTCCGAGTACTGTGTGCAGCTACCACATGTATACCAAGCATGGTTTTTCGAGTTGATTAGATAGAATGCTTTTTGGAATTCTTGACTCTGTCAAATTCCAAGGTTGGTATAAGGTGGGGATTTTATTGAAAGATGCTCAAAGAGCCACTCCTTACAATAATTTGACTAGATATATTATCTAACTTATCTGGGATTTCAAACATCTATTGATCTTGGTATTTTATTTTCTTTACCAAATTGATGATTTGATAAAGGCATTACTCATAAGATCATGATAGATGTAATTGAACTTGTTCAACTTTATGGGATTTAATTTTTATAAATTTCTGTTTCATTATTTGGATATTAATGATAGATTTAGCATAATCTATTTCTCTTCACATGAAACGATGTTTTTCATATAAAGTTGATACACAAAAGTGCTTACAATCTTTTTCTGGATTTTCTAGAATTTTTTAGAATTTTTCTGAAGAAAAAGTTTGGAGCCGATCCGGACTGGACAATCCGATCCGGATCCCGAACGCAGGAATTTCCTGCGGGTAGCCGATCCGGACTGGATTCACGATCCGATCCGGACTGCAGCTAGGGTTTTATATAGAACAAAAGGGTTTTGATTTCTTTTTACTACAATCTTTTGTTCCTAAGTCTCTAGAGCTTCTCTCTCTAGAAATCAACTGATTTGGAGCCTTTTCAACTCAGGTTCTTCGATTCCAAGTGAGCTTTCTTGATCAAAAACTCGGTTTTTCACAGTTTTCACTATTTTGCTCAAAACGTGATGGAAATCTTGTAACTTTTCGTTTGAGATTTGTTTTTGGTCAAATTTCTTTTGAAATAAGAACTCTGGGTAGATTAGCTTTGATTATATGCTAGGTATTCTCTTGATTAACGGATTTTTAGGCTTCGATTTCTGAAAAATCGGTTTCAGGGCATATAATAGGAATTTTTGAAAATCATGGGATTGATCTATTTTTAAAATTCTTTTTGCAAAACTAACTTGATTCCTAGTCTCTCTACATGATAATGATTGTTTGGGTACAATTTTTCCAATTTTTTAAAATAAACAATTTTTTGTGTGTTCTTGAGTTTTTGCTCACAAGTTTTTCTATCATCTGAGCACTAGTAGCAAAAATGGCTTTTGCTTGGATTATTGCACTCATTGTAGCAATGGTGGGAACTCAAGCATCTGTTAAAAAGGAATGCAAGCTAGCAAGACCGGAATTAACTACTTGAAAGGAAAGAGTTTGACGAACACGATGTGGCAAACGGTTATAAGGGGAATATGTTTGGAGGGAACTCAATCAACGGAGAAATCTGTCAAATCCAAAGAACTTCGTCTTGAGTACCGGTTCCTAAACTTCATCAATTGTTACAATATCCTTCCAAACATGCAGACGAAAGTCTTGAGATGGGATCGAATGCTGTTTTTGTATCTCTTAGGACATCCGTCAGAGGCAATGGGATTAAATATCAACATTCCATACATTATTTGGAATAGAATGACAAGATATGTCACGCCCCGGAGGTTCTAAAGGAGCGAAAAATGTACCCATTTTTTTTTCATAAGTAATTACATGAACCTTGCCTCCGGCGCGTATCAGACCCGCCGCATATACAAATTCACTCCCCAAACGGGCGGAGTCTCCTTTGTATATGCACGGCGTCACAATCAATTCCAATGCTTTAACCATTCCGATCATGACATGTAACGAGGAGAGGATATAGTACATCAAACCATCACCGCTATCTTATACAGTCTATAGCATAAACCCATGGGTTTTGAAAATCGGTGCCCACACGACACCCAGTTTTCTAAATCGTTTTCGCAAACTCTTTGTGCGGCCATTAACTTGAAAGGATAAATCCACGGGTTTTAAAATCGGTGCCCACACGGCACTTGCTTTGAAAACATCTTTGAAACCGGTTTGTATTTGAAAACAAGCCACAATTACACATCCTATCATTCACCAGTTAATTATAAGAAAGTCCTCCTCCCAACATCCATCAGAAACCACAGTATATGAATCACAGTTGAACTAAACATAGTAATGCCATAACCAAAGATAAATAAGATAAAGTATCGTTTTACTAGCCCTCTTAGCTAGTGTCCTCTAACTGATGCCTCACCGTCGTCCCGAAGTCCACCCCTACTCGAACCTGTCACAGTGTGGGTTGTCAGTGACTGATAAAGTAGAGAACAAGCAAGTAAACGCAATAGATAGAAAGAACACACCGCGTCACCGGGCATTTACTTTTCCCCTCCCCCTCATGTATCGCTAAATCCCTGTTGGAAGTCCCGCTGGGCACCTACACCAGCTTTCTGAATATTTTGGGCACCAACCCCAATACCGTACTCATCTTCTTGGTGCCTCCAACCTCTCGACTGCCCAAGTAGCAGCCGCCTCCCCTTGAGGGGTCCCCACTAACCTCCCCTTGTGGGGTACACGGGTAAATGACTTATCATCTTTCCGGAAAAATACACCCTCTGCAGTCGCCACACTGCCGGTGTGCGTGTAAGCAATATGAGTGTTTTAATGCCTTGCGACCTCAGCCGCAATAACCAGAGTAGTATAACGCACCTGCGACCGCAGCCGCTATAACCAGAAAAGTATACCGCACCTGCGACCGCAGCCGCTCGATTGAAATAGTAAAAGGGATTCACGTGCTAGGGGGTTAGTCAAATTATAACCGTATGTACTTTATCAAAACGAGCATTCGGAAACGACACCTCACCGGTAAAAACCAACACCTACCCACCTTGGTTAAGAGAAACGTGTACTCCGGAGATCGAACCTCGCTCTCTGTTAACGCCCGGACCTAGAAGTAGTCCCCAAAAGCGCCATGGTCAGATCAACAATATAGTAGTGGATAAACCGAGCCCAAACGACTCAAAACACTAAGGACAACTTGAACCGGCGGTGGCGCCCGTGCGCGTCGAGCGACGCGGCCGCCCCCGCGGTGTCACGGGTCGTACAGCCGCGCGGGCATCAGCCCCGCGCGGCGTTTGCCGTGACCGCGCGGGCCTTAGCTCCGCGCGGTGCAAGCCGCGGCCGCACGGGAACCAACCCCGCGCGGCACCTTCCGCGGTCGTGCGGACCTCGGCCTCGCTTGGCGCAAATCGCGGCCGCGCGGGCACCGGCCCCGCGCAGTAACCGTCGCGGCCGCGCGGGCACCAACCCCGCGTGCCGCAACCGCCGCCGCCGCGCGGGCACCCGCCCGCGCGGCACAAGCCGCAGCCGCGCGGGCACCCGCCCGCGCGGCACAAGCCGCAGCCGCGCGGGCAAGGCCCCGCGCGGCATGCGACGCCGCCGCCGCGCGGGCACCCGCCCCGCGCGCCACGCGCCGCGGCCGCCGCGCGGGCATGGCCCCGCGCGGCATGCGACGCCGCCGCCGCACGGGCACCCGCCCCGCGCGGCACGCGCCGCGGCCGCCGCGCGGGTATGGCCCGCCCCGCGCGGCACGCGCCGCGGCCGCCGCGCGGGCATGGCCCGGCGTGGCATGCGACGCCGCCGCCGCGCGGGCACCCGCCCCGCGCGGCGTTTACCCTAGTCGCGGCCACGCGGGGAGCTCGATCCCGCGCGGCTCTAGCCGCAGCCGCGCGGGCACCGTTCCCGCGCGGCGCGCATTACGGTCGCGCGGCGACGCCTTAGGGCTTCGCGGCGCGACACGTTGGGTAGCAAACGGCTACTCCTAAACCTCATGAAAGACCGATACCCAAAGACCGAGCGAAACTATACCAAAATAAAATTAGTTTGCCTATAATCGTAGGAGACGGCTATCCGTTCTCGCTCCCGGTTTTGGCGCGTTCGTCGGGAGGGTTTGGATCCTTTAGCTTTCACCTTTCTTCTTGTTTCCTCCGGTTAGGGTTTCGTCTTTCTTTTTTCTTTTTCTCTCTCTTTCTTACGGGAGAAGATAACGAAATATCTTTTCGTACGACATAACCACTTTGGGTATTTAAAATTCCCAATTATTTAATTCCTTAATTAATTAATTCCCCAATTAATTAATTCTCCAATTAATTAATTCCGCATTTTAGATTCTTCAGGATAATTCCTTAAAGATATTTCTATCCTTTTTCCTCGGAAAGCGTGCCAAATCACTTACGCGGATTTCGATGCACCCCTGGCCATTGCGATCACTTTCTACCCCTTTCTGGGAGATCCGTAAGTCAGAATCCGGATCCGATCGCACTACCATTCACCGTTTTCCGAGCTCTATCGCAGAAAAATACCCGCACCTCCGAATTAACGACTTAAGTAAACTCGTTACGTTAATTACGTTAAACGGAAACTTTATTAGCAGGAGGTATTAAGTGTTACAAAATCTATGATATTACCCCACTTACCTCTTAAAAGAAGTTTCGTCCACGAAACTTAATCTCACTCCTCACTAAAATAACTCGGGGTAACACTCTCTCATTTTTGTTTCATGTTCCCACGTCGCCTCGCGCTCCTCGTGGTTACTCCATTGCACCTTTACGTAGGGGATCGTCCGGTTCCGAAGGTTCTTTTCTTCTCTTGCCAAGATCCGCATCGGCGTTCCTTCGAAGCTCAAGTCCTCCCGTAGCTCAACGGCCGAGGCGTCAAGGACGTGCGACGGATCAGATAAGTATTTCCGGAGCATCGAAACGTGGAAAACGTTATGCACCCGCTCAAGATTTGGCGGTAAGGCCAACCGGCACCCCACCGGCCCCACGCGTTCCAAGATTTCGAACGGTCCCACATACCGTGGGCTTAACTTCCCTCTTATGCCAAACCATCTCGTCCCCTTAAACGGTGACACGCGTAGCAACACATGATCCCCTACCGAGAATTCCAGTTCCCGTCGCCTCCGGTCCGCGTAACTTTCCTGCGGCTCTGGGCGGTCAGCAACTGCTGACTGATAAGGCGCACCTTTGTTTCCGTTTCCTCTACGAGGTCTGGCCCCAAGAGTTTTCGTCCTCCCAAATCATCCCAACAAATTGGCGATCGACACCGGCGTCCGTACAAGGCTTCGTACGGGGCCATCCGAATACTAGCCTGATAGCTATTATTGTAAGCAAATTCCACGAGGGGTAGGTAACGCGACCACCCCTCCCCCAGGCTTAGCACACAAGCTCGAAGCATATCCTCAAGAATCTGGATCACTCGCTCCGATTGCCCGTCCGTCTGCGGGTGAAAAGCCGTGCTAAACTGCAACTTGGTCCCCAACACCTGCTGCAGACTCCGCCAAAAATTTGACACGAAGCGCGTGTCCCTGTCCGAGGTTATGGATGATGGTACTCCATGCAACCTCACCACCTCGTCGATATAGGTCTGCGCCAGCCGATCCCTAGTCCACGTCGTGTGAATCTGTATGAAGTGGGCCGATTTCGTCAGACGGTCCACGATGACCCATATCGCGTCGTGTCCTTGTTGCGATCGCGGATGGCCGGTCACAAAATCCATGGTGATCCGTTCCCATTTCCACTCCGGTATGGGCAATGGTTGTAGTTTTCCCGCCGGTCGTTGGTGTTCCGCCTTCACCTGTTGGCACACCAAACATCGTGCCACGAAGTGCGCCACATCGTTCTTCAGTTTAGGCCACCAGAAG
This sequence comes from Tillandsia leiboldiana, assembly GCA_029204045.2. Lineage (NCBI taxonomy): Eukaryota > Viridiplantae > Streptophyta > Magnoliopsida > Poales > Bromeliaceae > Tillandsia > Tillandsia leiboldiana. The sequence continues at coordinate 38,984,794 of CM055063.1, read as the reverse complement.
GTCTGTCTTAGGTCTCTGTACATTTTTGTACCTCCAGGATGCGCAGTGTAGGAGGCGTTATGCGCTTCCGCCAGAATTTCTCTCCTTAGTTCCGGCACGTCAGGTACGCAGACTCGTCCCCGGAACCTCAACACGTCGTCGACGCCGATCACAAAATCCCCACCTGGTTCCGAGGATAACCTATCCCGCACTTGCTATAATTGTGGGTCCATCGCTTGGCCTTCTGCAATCCTCCCTATCAGCGTAGGCTTGATCTCCAAGGACATAAATTTCGCAACTGCTCCTGCTGGCACCACCTCCAGTCTCAGTTGCGAGAATTGTGCAATTAGCCGATCCTGTTGGGTAAGGGTGCACAGTGTCGTCTCCCCCGCCTGTCCCTTCCGGCTCAAGGCATCGGCCACCACGTTCGCTTTTCCGGAGTGGTAATGGATGGACAAATCGTAGTCCTTCAGTAGTTCCAGCCACCTCCGTTGCCGCAAGTTCAACTCCTTTTGCGTAAACAAATATTTGAGGCTCTGGTGGTCGGAGTACACCTTACAGTGTGCCCCATAGAGGTAGTGCCTCCAGAGCTTCAACGCAAACACGACTGCCGCGAGTTCCAAGTCGTGTGTAGGATAGTTCCGCTCATAATTCTTGAGCTGTCTTGACGCGTATGCGATGACTTTCCCTTGTTGCATCAACACACTTCCCAGTCCACTTCGAGACGCGTCACAGTAGATCTCATAATCCTCACCGGGCTGTGGCAATGTGAGTACCGGTGCCCGCGTGAGTCTGTCCTTGAGCTCCTCGAAGCTCTTCTAGCATTGATCCGTCCAGACGAACTTCTCCCCTTTCCGGGTTAGTCGAGTAAGGGGAGTGGCTATCTTTGAAAAGCCTTCCACAAAGCGTCGGTAGTATCCTGCTATCCCGAGGAAGCTTCGGATTTCTGTCCCCTTTGTTGGCCGAGCCGAGTCGGTCACGAATTCTATCTCCCTCGGGTCCCCTACTATTCCCGACACTGAGACTATGTGTCCCAACAAGTGTACCACGCGGAGCCAGAACTCACCCCTTTTGAGTTTGGCATACACTTTCTGGTACCGGAGGGTCTGGGGGATCGCTCGCAAGTGTCCCTCGTGCTCTTTGTCTGTGCGAGCGTAGATCGGGATGTCATCTAAAAAGACCACTACCAACTGGTCTAAGAAAGGATCCATGATCCTGTTCATCACTTTCATGAACACCGCAGGAATGACAATGAGTCCAAATGGTATAACCGTAAACTCGTAATGACCATACCGAGTCCGAAGGTCTGTTTTCGGTATGTCATCCCTCCGGACTTTAACCTGGCGATAGACGGACTGCAGATCAGTCCTTGAAGACGCCGTCGCTCCTGGTAGTTGGTCGAATAGGTCCTCGATCCGAGGCGAGGGTATTGTCCCTTACTATGACCTTATCCATTCCCTGATTGTCGATGTACAATCGCAATCTCCCGTCCTTCTTCCGTACGAATAGAACGGGTGTGCCTCAGGACGGCACACTCGATTTCTCACAATCGACTAGCACCTGTTACTCAGTAAGCCTATCCCTTCCGAGTATCTCCACGAATTCTCTTAGCAGTGACACCACTAAGTCACAAATGTCGGATCGTTGGCGTTAACCATTAACCCCAAAAGCCTGAGCTTTTAGAGGTGCGCAACTGATTCACTTAAAGCGGCATACACCGCACCACAGATCTCGACCGGACTCAACACTCCTAGATGTTGGGTCTGTTATTGGGGCTCTTGCCGTTAGGTCTATTGTGGACCGCAGCCCACTCCACCTATTGGGCTCACCCAACCCAACTCACTAGTCCCCTGGGCCTATTGTCTCGAGGCAGGAAGTTGGACCTATTTGACCCATAAATAAAGGGCCAACACCAAAGACAACTAAGTCTTCGCATCCTTATTGGGCAGGAAGGTACCAAGTATTTGCTTCTATGGGTTCTCCTGGGGTCAAGACCAACATTACTCTTTGTAAGGGGTCTTTCCTGCTACTACTTTCCTCGGGTGGTGCGTCCTTTGTCGTGTCGTCGCATAAGACCTCTCATCCGTGTCGCGACTCTGAAGAACTGTTCCCGGGTTCGGGGCAATTAAAGCGAAACTGTCCCAGTTTGTCACCTCAGAAGCAATGGTCGTGCTTCCGTAAACGAATAATCCCCCGGGGGTGCACCTCCGTAGGTGATGTCTGGCCGGTCCCTGCTAGGAAATCCCCCTCCGGAGAAGGGCTGGGGTCGTTTCTTGTCCTTGCCGTACTCTGAGTCCTCTCGTCGGGCGCACGTCTCCACGAATCCGTGCTCCACTATGGTGGCCCTATCCACTACTCTCTGGAAGGTGTGAAGTTCCACTACTTGCACGACTTCGAAAGTATTGCTCCGCAATCCGTCTACAAAGAGGCGGGCTTTATGTGCTTCATCCCTCACAACAAGGCAACACAATTGGCCAACCATTATATTCTTGTCGATACTCCATGACGTATCGATTCCCTTGTCTGATGTGTTTCAGATTCTTTGCGGTGTCTTCAGATACTGGGGTGGTCGGCTCCCGTTGGGAAAGTCATTCCCAAGTTATGGCTGGGGTCGTTTTCGCCCCCCCCCCCCCCGGCAGGCTCATGATCCTGCTGCCGGGTGCTGGAACGGCCAATTCCCGCCCCACCCCAGTGGTCCTGTCAATCGCTTCTCAGTAAGCGGGTAAACCAACCGTCGGTATTACCCGAATCGTGTCGCTATGTAGGCCATCCTCGTGAAGGCGAGCCGTGCGGGGTTCCTCTTTCCTAACCGAAGAGGAAAGCGCTAAGCCATGTCGCGTAATCCGTTTGTTGGAGTAGCCGATTCTCCACCGTTGCCGGAACTGCCGTATCCTCTTCTACACCATTGATTGCAGAGCCGTTCCGGGCCATTAACCGTGCATACAAAGAAACCAAGTTAGTCCTAGACTTAATTGGTCTAGCACCTTGACCTTCTATCCCTGGGACTCGATTCCCCTTAATTCCCCGCGCTCACGCTCGTACGTGACACACCTATACCTTGGTTATCAACTTTGTTAGTCACTTGTGTCATTACATTCTGTGGATGCTAGTCATGATCTCCTTGGTTAAAGCCGTTTTCTCTGAAACCATAAAATCTGTCACGCCCCGGAGGTTCTAAAGGAGCAGAAAACGTACCCATTTTTTTTTTCTTAAGTAATTACATGAACCTTGCCTCCGGCGCATATCAGACCCGCCGCATATACAAATTCACTCCCCAAACGGGCGGAGTCTCCTTTGTATATGCACAGCGTCACAATCAATTCCAATGCTTTAACCATTCCAATCATGACATGTAACGAGGAGAGGATATAGTACATCAAACCATCACCGCTATCTTATACAGTCTATAGCATAAACCCATGGGTTTTGAAAATCGGTGCCCACACGACACCCAGTTTTCTAAATTGTTTTCGCAAACTCTTTGTGCGGCCATTAACTTGAAAGGATAAATCCACGGGTTTTAAAATCGGTGCCCACACGGCACTTGCTTTGAAAACATCTTTGAAACCGGTTTGTATTTGAAAACAAGCCACAATTACACATCCTATCATTCACCAGTTAATTATAAGAAAGTCCTCCTCCCAACATCCATCAGAAACCACAGTACATGAATCATAGTTGAACTAAAATAGTAACGCCATAACCAAAGATAAATAAGATAAAGTATCATTTTACTAGCCCTCTTAGCTAGTGTCCTCTAACTGATGCCTCACCGTCGTCCCGAAGTCTTCCCCTACTCGAACCTGTCACAGTGTGGGTTGTCAGTGACTGATAAAGTAGAGAACAAGCAAGTAAACGCAATAGATAGAAAGAACACACCACGTCACCGGGCATTTACTTTCCACCCCCCCCCCCCCCCCCCTCATGTATCGCTAAATCCCTGTTGAAAGTCCCGCTGGGCACCTACCCCAGCTTTCTGAATATTTTGGGCACCAACCCCAATACCGTACTCATCTTCTTGGTGCCTCCAACCCCTCGACTGCCCAAGTAGCAGCCGCCTCCCCTTGAGGGGTCCCCACTAACCTCCCCTTGTGGGTACACGGGTAAATGACTTACCATCTTTCCGGAAAAATACAACCTCTGTAGTGGCCAAACTGCCGGTGTGCGTGTAAGCAATATGAGTGTTTTAATGCCTTGCGACCTCAGCCGCTATAACCAGAGTAGTATAACGCACCTGCGACCGCAGCCGCTATAACCAGAAAAGTATACCGCACCAGTGACCGCAGCCGCTCGATTAAAATAGTAAAAGGGATTCACATGCTAGGGGGTTAGTCAAATTATAACCGTATCTACTTTATCAAAACGATTATTCGGAAACGACACCTCACCGGAAATAACCAACACCTACCCACCTTGGTTAAGCGAAACGTGTACTCCGGAGATCGAACCTCGCTCTCTGTTGACGCCCGGACCTAGAAGTAGTCCCCAAAAGCGCCATGGTCAGATCAACAATATAGTAGTGGATAAACCGAGCCCAAATGACTCAAAACACTAAGGACAACTTGACCCGGCAGTGGCGCCCGTGCGCGTCGAGCGACGCGGCCGCCCCCACGGTGTCACGGGGCGTACAGCCGCGCGGGCACCAGCCCAGCGCGGCGTTCGACGTGACCGCGCGGGCCCTAGCTCCGCGCGGTGCAAGCCGCGGCCGCACGGGCACCAACCCCGCGTGGCACCTTCCGCGGTCGTGCGGACCTCGGCCTCGCATGGCGCAAACCGCGGCCGCGCGGGCACCGGCCCCGCGCGGTAACCGCCGCAGCCGCGCGGTAACCGCCGTGGCCGCGCGGTAACCGCCGCGGCCGCATGGGCACCAACCCAGCGTGCCGCAACAGCTGCCGCCGCGCGGGCACCCGCCAGCGCGGCACAAGCCGCAGCCGCGCGGGCAAGGCCCCGCGCAGCATGCAGTGCGGCCGCCGCGCGGGCACCCGCCCCCGCGCGGCATGCGACGCCGCCGCCGCGCTGGCACCCACCCCACGCGGCACGCGCCGCGGTCGCCGCGCGGGCATGGCCCCGTGAGGCGTGTGACGCCGCCGCCACGCGGGCACCCGCCCCGAGCGGCACGCGCCGCGGCTGCCGCGCGGGCATGGCCCCGCGCGGCGTGTGACGCCGCCGCTGCACGGGCACCGCCGCCGCTGCACGGGCACCCGCCCCGAGCGGCCCGCGCCGCTGCCGCCGCGCGGGCATCGCCCCGCGCGGCGTGCGACGCCGCCGCCGCTGCCGCGCGGGCACCCGCCCCACGCCGCGGCCGCCGCGCGGGCATGGCCCCGCGCGGCGTGCGACGCCGCCGCCGCGCGGGCACCCCCCCCCGCGCGGCCCGCGCCGCGGCCGCCGCGCGGGCATGGCCCCGCGCGGCGTGCGACGCCGTCGCCGGGCGGGCACCCGCCCCGCGCGGCCCGCGCCGCGGCCGCCGCGCGGGCATGGCCCCGCACGGCGTGCGACGCCGCCGCCGCGCGGGCACCCGCCCCGCGCGGCACATGCCGCGGCCGCCGCGCGGGCATGTCCCCGCGCGGCGTGCGACGCCGCCGCCGCGCGGGCACCCGCCCCACGCGGCACGAGCCGCGGCAGCCGCGCGGGCCTGGCCCCGCGCGGCAAGCGACGCCACCGCCGCGCGGGCACCCGCGCCGCGCGGCGTTTACCCTAGCCGCGGCCACGCGGGGAGCTCGATCCCGCGCGGCTCTAGCCTCGGCCGCGCGGGCACCGTCCCCGCGCGGCGAGCATTATGGTCGCGCGGCGACGCCTTTGGGCTTCGCGGCGCGACACGTTGGGTAGCAAACGGCTACTCCTAAACCTCATGAAAGACCGATACCCAAAAACCGAGTGAAACTATACCAAAATAAAATTAGTTTACCTCTAATCGTAGGAGACGGCTATCCGTTCTCGCTGCCGGTTTTGGCGCGTTCGTCGGGAGGGTTTGGATCCTTTAGCTTTCACCTTTCTTCTTGTTTCCTCCGGTTAGGGTTTCGTCTTTCTTTTTTCTTTTTCTCTCTCTTTCTTTCGGGAGAAGATAACGAAATATCTTTTCGTACGACATAACCACTTTGGGTATTTAAAATTCTCAATTAATTAATTCGTTAATTAATTAATTCCCCAATTAATTAATTCTCCAATTAATTAATTCCGCATTTTAGATTCTTCATGTTAATTCCTTAAATATAATTCTATCCTTTTTCCTCGGAAAGCGTGCCAAATCACTTACGCGGATTTCGATGCACCCCTGGCCATTGCGATTACTTTCTACCCCTTTCTGGGAGCTCCGTAAGTCGGAATCCGGATCCGATCGCACTGCCATTCACCGTTTTCCGAGCTCTATCGCAGAAAAATACCCGCACCTCCGAATTAACGACTTAAGTAAACCCGTTACGTTAATTACGTTAAACGGAAACTTTATTAGCAGGAGGTATTAAGTGTTACAAAATCTATGATATTACAAGATATGTTGAGCATCCTCATCCCACGGAAAGAATCCCATTTCCATTGATTATAATAAGGATTTTAAAGAAATTTCAGGTTGATATTAGTTCGACAACTTATCAACACTGTTTGGGCATGATCAATGAGTCCACCATTGTTAAGTCTCTTCATAAGCTGCCTCATGTCACTCCGACTCCTCCATGTGGAACGAAACCCGGCGTCAGCACTTCCGCATCACCGTCACGGCCAGCACCCGCACCAGAGGATGAAGCATCAGTCACATCCATTTATAAGGAACAATAACGCCTACCCTTTGAGTAAGAACAGATTACGAAGGAGCAGAAGAGAATTTCAGATGAGCTTGAACTCATTACAGCAGCTCAAATCACTTTGACGAAGAAGGTTACGTCAATGAAAAAGTTGATGAAGAAAATGTTCTCGAAGATGGGCTGTACGAGCTCTGAGGACTCTGAGTCCGATGATTGATTCTTACTAATCATTTTTGTTTTGCAGGTTTCTCATTTTTTTTAAGTTATAGTTCTTACCTTTTTGTTTTTGAACTTTTAACCTCTCCTTTTGTTTTTGTAATTTTGGCTACTTTAGTGACAAAAAGGGGGAGAGATATAAGAACAATTGGAACAATGGTGTGTGAGAACTGTGAACTTTGAACTATGAAAGGTAAGTATCAAAGCAACTTTTGGTTTTGTATTGTGATTGCATGCATGCTTCGACTAACTATTCGACTAACTATTTGGGCATGTATTATTACTAACAAGTTGTTTGATTACTAACAAACTTATGACATTTGGATTTTAATGCTTAGAAGATATGTCTATTTCTGATTATGATCTTAATACATATCTGAGTTCACAAATGTCATGGAAAGTATAAACTCTATCTCTGTTTGGTTTTGAATGCTAAATATTTTTTGAGGTATCTAACGATCTCTTTTGTCAAAAATGATTTCTTTTGCAGAGATTACAGATGTCTAAGTCTAGAGTCTGTTTTAGGAGTTTATCTCATGTACTTATTTCTTGGTACTCAAATATAAATTTTTGTTGTATGGTGATAGCAACAAAAATATCTTTTTGAATTTTCTTGAGTGGATTCTCTGTTTTGTCACGAAACCGCCAAAGGGGGAGATTGTTAAGGAATTTGTTTTGGCATATTTCGTGAATGAGTTAAGTCTTGAAGATTGAAGATTAAGAAGTTTGGATCATATACCTCAATCTCAAGAAAGAAGAATTCAAAAGGATCAGGTACGTTTAACTAATTAATTTTGATGATCTGAATACTTCTTATAGTGTAGAAACACTTAGATGAATTTTTAATTGTATAAAAATCAAAAACTGGACATGGGACATGTTCAGGATCCGGATCAGGCACTGCAGTCCGGACCCCGAACGTTGTTTGTTCATGCGCAAATCCAGTCCGGATCAAAGCCAATTCTGATCCGGACCCCGAACATGGGTTTTGCTGAAAAGTATGAACAGTCCGGATCGTGAACTTCAGTCCGGACCCCGAACGTATGTTTTTCTGGAAATTGTCTGTTTAGCCACGACAGTCCATACCGCCTATTCCAGTCCGGACCGTCGTCCTGAAAAATTCCAGAAAAGGTTAGTTTTTTATTCTTATCCTCTTCCAACGGTTTCTAACTTATAAATAAACCCTACGATTCTTTTTTTAGGGTAATCCAAAATACGGTCAAAAAGAGAAATCCAAATATAGAGAAGAAAGGAAATAACTAGATTTAATTCTATGTTTCTTCATCTATATTGATTAATTTGATTCTAGGTTTTCACACTCAGATTTTGAGTAGAATCAAATTAATGAATACTTAGATGGTATTTCCGATCTATCTTTGATCTAAGTGTTCGGCGGATCATCACCACCCAAAAACAATGATTTTTCCAAAATCGGCGTGTGGACTCGCATGGCCTTGTGGATTCAAGGTACTACCGCTCTCGTGGATTCGGAGCGAGGTACGTTCGTGGATTCGAGACGTGCTACTGGGTGAAGACCGTGGATTCGGTTGGACGTCGTGGATTCGACGTTGGACGTCGTGGATTCGGCGTTGGACGCTGATCGTGGATTCGAGGAGCGTTGCGGAACGAGCGGAGAAGATCTACTAGGAGCGTATGGAAAAAGGTCGAGTCGCCTGTGAGTACGGTGTATCACCTTTGTACGTGTTATAATTCTAGTGAATTTCGCCGTGTTATCGGTCCCGTGGTCTTTTACTCCGGTTTTGGAGTTTTCCACGTAAAAATCTTGCGTGCTATGTTTTCATTTCCGCATTGGGTTTTATTGCGCAACGATTTTTGAGTGTTTATTGTTTACACCTATTCACCCCCCCTCTAGGTGGTTTTTTCCCTATTTAGATCCATATTTTATCATAACCCAACAAATAACCTAGCCCAAGTTGGAGTTTCCTACTAGTCTGGTTGGACATGCTGCATATGACAGGGGTGCTAGGTCAAGTTCCAAGATAATAAATAATTAACATCATGAAGAAAGAGAAAGGATCACATGATCACCAATATAACAATAGGAAGTGTCAACTCTCACATTCTATCATGCTACATAACACAATCACGACATGCAAGGTCCTATACAGATAGAATTAATGCACAGTCCGAAGATCTTGAAGACGAGGCAACCCACCTGAAGAGCGGAACTGTCCAAAGTCCCACAGCTGAAAATACCCAGAAATCACTATCTCCAGATCCAATGGGTCCGGCAATACCCGCAAACCCTCCTGGGTACAACACAAGGCTTATAGTTACACTTTATTCCCAAAATTTAACCAAGTATACACAACCTGCAGATCAGTCCCAAAGATGCTAATTATTCACCTGCAGAAAGGGCTCCAAAAAATCCAATAAAAATATTGTCGCGATCGCCGCGTCGAGACCTTCGAAACGGGTACCTGCACGTCCAATTCCGAGCCCCGTAGGCCGAGTTACAAATTCCACAACACAGGGCGCACAAAACTCACAACAGCACAACTGTAATCCCATGCACAGATAAAGCGAGAAAAATATACCTCCGGGCAAGCCTCAGAAAAATCCCAGAAAAATACTATGATAATCCTCGCGACGAGTAGATGCAAAAAGTGTACAAGCATGCCTCGATCCGACGCTCGAGCGCGGAGAACTCCATCCAACAATCCTGCTATCCCCGAAATCCTCACAGCAACAAAGGGTCCCAGTAAGCATGGAAAAACTCCAAGGAAAACCCGAAACTAGGAGATACTGAAAATACCAAGATCGTAGCCCTACCTGTCGCGGATCCAACGGCGAAAGAATCGCTCAAAACGGTGGTCGGAGTAGGCCGGGGGAGCTCACGTACCGAAGCGCGACGGGAGGAAACACCGAAGAAGGAACGTCGTGACGCGCCAAATAAAAGGAAATCTCGAAAAGCGTGCCACGTAAAATGCCCAAAATCCACAGATGGAAGCAGCACTGCACGGGGATCGACTCCTCTGAAGAAACCGAAGCGAGAAAAGTCTCGAAAATGCAAAAAAACACAAGGTGAATGCGGCTCGGGCTTTAAATAGGCCCACTAAACAAAATCAGAAATGACCATTGTATCCCCGGTTTCGGGCGCTGGACCATGATTCGGGCGCACGAAACCGGCGGAACAATGTACCGAGGAGAAGCGCTCGAATCATCCTCGGGCCGCCACGTGTCCTGCACAGCAAACAGCTGTGCAGGGCGCGCCGGGAGTGGCCACGTGGCCCTCCCGGAGACCTACACGTGTCCCGCATAGCAAACAGCTGTGCGGGGCGCGTGTGGTGCCGCCGCGTGGCGCCTCCCCGGTCAAACGGGTAGGTGGCGCCCGCGAATGGCGGGGTGCCACCTGTCCCGCACTACTGTCGCGGTCACACGTGCGGGCAGGCGCCGCCTGGCCGCCTGCCACGCACGCGCCCCGAGGCACTCGCCCGCGTCCCGTGCTCCGCGCCTCGTGAGCCCGCGAATGGCACGCCGACACGTGTCCCCTGCACCCGGTCCACGCACCCTACTTCGGGTTCCGTGGACCACGCCGCGTGCACCGACCAACCGGGGACTGCCACGTGTCCCCGCCCTGGTCCATGCACCGCCGCGCCAACTCTGTAGACCGCGCGCCATGAGCCCGCCAACCACGCGGCGCCACGTGTCCCTGCGCCGAGTCTGTGCACCCAGTCGCGACGCACTGTGGACCGAACGCTGTAAACCGGCCAATCAGAGGCCGCCACGTGGCATGCCGGCGGTCCACGGCCCCTCCCATGCACCGAAATCCAATAAAAACTTCCGGGAGTCCGTTGGCAAGTAAGCCGCGCCGATGTGATAGCAAAGTTCCTGCAGCCGCCCTCATCATCGAGCAAATAAGCCGCGCCGATGTGATAGCAAAACTGTCCATAACTGTCTGGCCCCGGCCTCCGGAGGGGATCTCGAGGGGAGCGACCCACACGAGGAAAGCATCACCTGTTGGGTTATATGTAATAAGGATCTAAATAGGGGAAAAAACACCTAGAGGGGGGTGAATAGGTGTAAACGTATAAACACTCAAAAATCGTTGCGATAAAAACCCAATGCGGAAATAAAAATAATACGCAAGATTTTTACGTGGAAAACTCCATCACCGGAGTAAAAAACCACGGGACCGATAACACGGCAGAAATCCACTAGAATTAAAACACGTACAAGGTGATTTACCGTACACACTTACGACTCAACCTTTTCCATACGCTCCTAGAGGATCTTCTCCGCTCGCTCCACGACGCTTCTCGAATCCACGATCTGCGCCCAACGCCGAATCCACGGCGTCCAACGTCGAATCCACGACGTCCGACCGAATCCACGGTCTTCACCCAATAGCACCCTTCGAATCCACGAACGTGCCTCGCTCCGAATCCACGAGAGCGGTTGAACCTTGAATCCACAAGGACACGCAAATCCACGCGCCGATTTTTGGGGTAAATCGTTGTTTTTGGTGGTGATGATCCGCCGAATACTTAGATCAAAGATAGATCGGAAATACCATCTAAGTATTCATTAGTTTGATTCAACTCAAGATGTGAGTATGAAAACCTAGAATCAAACTAATCAATATAGATGAAGAAACATAGAGTATTCTCTAATGATTTCCTTTCTTCTCTATATGTGGATCTAGAGCCGTATAAGATGATATATGAAAATGACGGCTATTTGGATTATTTTGGATTCACCCTAGAAAAAGAGTCATAGGGTCTATTTATAGGTTAGAAACCCTAGGAAGGAGATAAGAATCAAAAACCTAACATTTCTGGAAATTTGACGGACGGCGATCCGGATCGGATTTGGGCGATCCGGATTGCGGTAGCAATAAAGACGGTTTCCAGAAAATCACACGTTCGGGATCCGGATCGGATTGTCTGATCCGGATCGTTCATACAATTCAGAAAACTCAACGTTCGGGATCCGGATCGTGAGATGCTGCGATCCGGATTGAAGTATTGTATGAAACAACAACCTTCGGGATCCGGATCGCTGGCTCTAATCCGGATCCTGAACATGTCCGAACACCAGTTTTTGATGTTTATTCAATGAAAGATTCTTCCAAGTGTTTCTACACTACAAGAAGTATTCGGATCACACAAAATCTTTAGTTAAACATACCTGATCCTTTTGAATTCTTCTTTCTTGAGATTGAGTTAAATGATCCAACTTCCTTCACCTTCAATCTTCAAGACTTGAGACTTTCACGAAACTATGCCAACTTAAATTCCGTAACAATCTCCCCCTTTGTCGGTTTCGTGACAAAACACAGATCCACTAAAAAAAATTCAAAAAGATATTTTTGTTGCTATCACCATACAACAAAAATTTACAATGGAGATCCAAAAATTTAAAAACATGAGATAAACTCCTAAAACAGACTCTAGACTTAGACATCTGTACTCTCTGCACAAGGAAATCATTCTTGACAAAAAGAGATCGTTAGATACCTCAAGAATATTTAGCATACAAAACCTAGTACAGAGATAGAGTTTATCTGATCATCATGACATTTGAGAATTCAGATATGTAAGAGAATCATAGTCAAAAACCAACATATCTTCTATGCAAAAAAAAATGTCATGTTAGTGAACATCAACTTGTTAGTTATATTACATGCCCAAATAGTTAGTCGAATAGTTAGTCGAGGCATGCATTCAAAACAAATGAAAACCAAAAGTTGAAGTTCTACTTACTTCGATGTTCACACATTCACATCATCATTGTTCAAGTTCATTGTTCAAGTTCCCTTGATGTTCACTTACCTTGATGTTCACATCACATCATTGTTCAAGTTCATTGTCATTGTTCAAGTTCCCTCTAAACTCTCTCCCCCTTTTTGTCACAAACAAAGCCAAAATCACAAAAACTTTAAGGAGAGTTAAATAGAACAAAATAAAGAAACTCCTGAGAACTAAATAAGAACAAAAACTTAAAAACCTGCAAAAGAAAGATTAGAGAAAAGAAGAAAAACTTTATGCAGAGTCGTCGGAGCTGATACACCCAAGCTTCTGAAACATTTTCTTGATCCGTTTGTTTATAGAAGCTTGTTCCTTCTTAACTTCTTTGATATCCTCTTTCATTTCAGCGACATCAGTAGCCATGCGCTCTTGCTCGTTTGAGAGTCGCTGTTGTTCCTTAAAGATTGAACTCACTGACGCATCATCATCAGAAGTGGATGGAGGTGCCTGCTGTGCTGGTGGAACAGGAGGAGTTTCTGCCGGTGCAGAGGTTGTCGCTCGTTGTTGTTGTGCTCGTTGCCGGTGAGGAGGTATTAAGGGTTCATCTTGTTTAGTCGATAAGGACTTCACAATTGTTGTCTCATTAATGGTGCCCAAACTGTACATGTATGAGCTCGCGCTTGTATCGACTTTAAACTTTCTAAGGATGCGCATGATAATCATTGGGTAGGGTAGTCTTTCTGTGGGATGAGAGTGTTCTACATACCGCGCCATCCTTGACCAAATGAGATAAGGAATATTCAAGTTTGCTCCCATCAATGCGGCCGGGTTTCCAAGAAGATAAAGGTATAACATTCTGTCCCATCGAAGAACCTTCGTATTCATGTTGGGAAGAATGTTGTAGCAGACAATGAAGTTTATATACCGATACTCTGGTCGAAGCTCTTTAGAGAAAACAGAATTTCCGGTCGACCGAGTATTTGGAAGACAAATTCCATTAACTACAACTCTCCAGGAGTTGTCGTTGAAGCTTTGAGTTTTTAGGTAATGGAGTCCATCAGCTCTGGCTATCATACCTAGCACAACTCCAATCAGCTGGGGTGTGACTTTGATTTTGATATTTTAAACCAAAGTGTGAAATTCTCGACGTCCATCCTCGTGATCAATCAGACTTGCAGCGTTCTGATAAAACATTCGAACTGAGTGTGGACAGTACCCAGTAGTCTCAGGGAAGTTGCAAATTTGAGCAAGACCAACTTGGTCAAACAAAGTCCCAAAAGCTACAGATCGTTCCTTCATTGGTTTGACATTGACATGTCTCTCACCAATGCATTCCCTCTTCTCAAAATCCTTGATTCTTTCGGAGCTGATGAAGTCTTGTGGAGGAGGCTGCCTAGCAACTGGTTCCTCAATAGTAATTCCCTGAGCACTGCCTCTTTTTCTTGCACCAGTTTTTCTTTTTGTTCCAACTGGACTTGGTTCCATTGGTGCTTTCCCTTTTTCAGCTGCAGTAGGTTTTGAAGCTTCAGCAGTTGCTTTCCCTTTGGAGACAATGGGAGCAGCTTGCTCGATTTCGATGTTATCCCAGTCGATCGACTCTGTCTCTGATTCAGTGTCGGAATCAACCTTAGTCTTCTTTGCTTTCTTAGCCTTCTTAGGCTTGGCAGTATCCTTGACATGTACCATGGCAGTAAGTAGGAAAATAATCCAAGTGATCACCATTTTGATTGCTAGTGAAAAATGTATCCTGTGAAGACCAACTCAAGAACACATGAAAAATTGTTAATTTTCAAAAATTTGAAAAATTGTACCCAAACAATCATAATCATGTAGAGAGACTAAGAATCAAATTAGTTTTGCAAAAGGACTTTTTAAAAATAGATCAATTGCATGATTTTCGAAAATCCTTATTATATGCCCTAAAACCGAAATTTTAGAAATCGAAACCTAAAAATCCGTTAATCAGGAGAATACTTAGCATATAATCAAAACTAATCTACCCAGAGTTCTTATTTCAAAAGAAATTTGATCAAAAACCATCCACAAACAAAGTTGATCCAAGAAATTCATCACGTTTGAGGAGAAAAAGAGAAAAACGGTGAAAAACCGAGATTTTGATCAATAAAACTTACTTGGAGTTGAAGAACTTGAGTTTGAAAGCTTCCAGGAAGGATGAAATCTAGAGAGAGAGGCTCTGGAAACTTTGGAACAAAAGATTGGAGTAAAAGAAATCAAAACCCTTTTGTTCTTTATAAAACCCTAGCCGCGATCCGGATCAGTTCATGATTGCGATCCGGATCGGCTGCCCGCAGTGAGAAACTGCGTTCGGGATCCGGATCGGCAGGTCCAATCCGGATCGTCAGCCCGCAGAAGAATACCTGCGTTCGGGATCCGGATCATCATGCCCGATCCGGATCGGCTCCAACTTTTTCTTTAGAAAATTTTAGAGAAATTCAAGAAAACCCAGAAAAAGATTGTAAGCACAAATGTGTATCAACCTTAAACAAAAATCATCGTTTCATACAACAAGAATTAGATTATGCCAAATCTATCAATAATATCCAAAAATGAAACGAGAATTTACAAAAATTAAATCCCTTAAAGTTGAACACCTTCAATTACATCTAACTTGATCTTATGAGTAATGCCTTTATCAAATCATCAATTCAGTAAAGAAAATGAAATGCAAAGATCAATAGATGTTTGAAATCCCAAATATAGTAGACAATGTATCTAGACAATCTGTTGAAGAGAGTGGCTCTTTGAGCATCTTTCTTTAAAAACCCACCTTATACCAACCTTGAAATTTGACGAAGTCAAGTATTTCAACATGCATTTTACTTAATCAAAATTTGAACAACCATGCTTGGTATACATGTGGTAGCTGCACACAATACTCGGACGACCGAGGTGGTAGCTCTTTCCTCTATGTGGTGGTAGTTTTCACACTCCTCATTGGGATGTAACTCTTTCCACATCTTTTGAGCATTTTACATTTCTTTGACTCCCCCTCAATTGGCTATCAATTATTTAAGATATAAAGTATTCAACCAAAAATTTATCTCGATTTCATACTCGACTAAACAGTCAAATAAGATAATGACTATACCAAGAGATCATTGAGAGAGAGAAATTGACTTTGATCACTCAGAAGATGATTTAATTAACATAAATGATCATTGCAACAGTGAAATATTATGATGGCAAAAGCATAATAAATTTCTAAATGTGCGAAAAGATGCAATTAAAGTCAATTATGATCTATGCTCAATTAATGTCCTATGTACAAACATAGATAATGAACAAAACAAAAACAAATACAAAACCTATCCTAAGCAAAGGTTTCAAAAAGAAGTTTATTTCAAGGAAAGCATTCCAATTGCTTTTCGTAAATGAATAAAACATTTTTGATCCAAAGGTTTTATTAAAAAGTCAGCCAATTGATCCTCAGTTGAAATATATGAAAGTTGAAGAGTATTTGATTCAACTAGCTCTCTAAGAAAATGATATCTAAGTTCAATATGTTTTGTTCTAGAGTGCAACACAGGGTTTTTAGAAATGTTAATTGCACTTGTGTTGTCACAAAGAATTGTTACCGAAGATGCTGAAATGCGGAAGTCGCTCAATACGCTTTTCATCCAAATGAGTTGAGTTGAGCAACTTCCAGCTGAAATGTATTCCGCTTCGGCAGTCGAGAGTGCTATGCAATTCTGCTTTTTACTGTGCCATGCAACAAGGCAATGGCCAAGATAGAAGCATGCACCACTCGTGCTTTTCCGATCATCCACTGATCATGCCCAATCGGCATCTGAGTATCCAACAATATCCAGACTTGTTCCCATAGGATACCAAATTCCGAAATTAATTGATCCTTTGATGTACCGGATGATCCGTTTCACCGCTTTCAGGTGAACCTCCTTTGGTGCTGATTGATATCTCGCGCAAATCCCAACACTAAAGGATATATCCGGGCGACTAGCCGTGAGGTAAAGTAGACTTCCAATCATACTTCTATACAGTTTCTCGTCTACATTCTCACTATGTGATTCACTTCCAAGTCCCTTGTGGCTAGTTCCCATTGGAGTTGGAAAATCTTTACAATTTTCTAGATCAAACTTTTTGACCAACTCCATTGCATACTTGGATTGACTCAAGTGAATACCTTCATCATTTTGTTTAATTTGCAATCCAAGAAAATAAGTCAATTCACCCATCATGGACATCTCAAATTCGCTTTCCATGGTCTCCGCGAATTTAGAAGCATCATTATCTCTTGTTGCGCCAAATATAATGTCATCGACATAGATTTGTGCTACAATGAAATTGCTTTGATAATGCTTCACAAAGAGAGTCCTATCAGCTCCCCCTCGAGTATAGCCCTTCTCCAAAAGGTGCTTTGTTAACCTTTCGTACCATGCTCGCGGTGCTTGTTTCAGACTGTAAAGAGCCTTTTTCAAACGAAAAACATGGTTAGGTTGTTTATGATCTACAAAACCTTTCGGTTGAGCCACATAAACTTCCTCATTTAAAAAAACCATTTAGAAATGCGCTCTTAACGTCCATTTGAAATAATTTGATTTTAAAATGACAAGCAATAGCAAATAGTATACGAATGGACTCGAGTATAGCTACAGGGGCGAATGTTTCGTCAAAGTCTATACCTTCTACTTGAGAATAACCTTGAGCAACTAATCGTGCCTTGTTCCTGATGATAGTACCATCCTCATTTTTCTTGTTCTTGAAGATCCATTTGGTACCTATCACATTATGTTGCTTTGGAGGCTTCGTTAATTCCCAGACTTTATTTCGCTCAAATTGATGGAGCTCTTCCTGCATTGCTTTAATCCAGTAGTCATCCTGAAGAGCTTCATCTATGTTCTTTGGTTCGATTAAAGATACGTAGCAAGCGAATCCACAAACCAACTGCTTCCGAGTTCTAACTCCTTCTTGTGGATCTCCAATGATGTTCGATTCCGGATGATCCTTGGAGATTCGTAACGTTTGTTGAAACGGAGTACTCGGAGATACATGAGATGATTCCTGCACATCAGATAAACTAGAAGAGCCATTAGATGCATCATTAATATTGGAAGTATTATCATGAGGAGATGCACTAGCAGGAGAATCATCATCTAGAGAGATATCGAGGGTAGATTTTCCAGATCCAAAGTGAAAAGCTTCATCTACTTTAACATTTATAGATTCTACGATCATCTTAGATTCAATGTTAAATACTCGATATGCTCTGCTATTCGTAGAATAACCCAAAAAGATCCCTTCATCACTTCGAGAGTCGAACTTTCCAAGATTTTCACGGTCACGTAAAATGTAACATCGACTCCCGAAGATACGAAAGTATTTGATATCCGGTTTTCTACTAAACCACAGCTCATATGGTGTATTTAAAGTTCCTGGGCGCAAGTAAACTCTATTAATGACATAGACAGCGGTGTTCACGGCTTCAGCCCAAAAAAGTAGCGGTAAATTCCGGCTATGAAGCATCACACGCGCCATCTCTTGTACAACCCTGTTTTTGCGCTCAACAACACCATTCTGCTGAGGTGTATAGGGTGCCGAGAATTCATGTTTAATGCCATTTGAAGTGCAAAAATCAATGAATTTTGAATTTATGAATTCTCCACCTCTATCACTTCTAACACGAATGATCTTTTCATTCTTTTCAATCATAATACGATGGCAAATCTTATGAAAAGAGTCAAACGTATCAGCTTTCTCTTTTAAAAATGCTACCCAAGAAAACCTAGAGAAATCATCAACCAATAAGAAAATGTACCATTTACCTCCCAAAGATGGTTGACGGGTCGGCCAAAAGAAAAAGAAGAAAAGAAAATAGTCTACATAAACTACACAAGATTTAATCGTAGAACGATTAAAGACAAGGAGGGGTTTCACCTTTGCATACCCAAACCTTTTGAGTTTTGGAGTATGTTGGCAATGGTTGAGAAGTTTTCCTTGATGAAGACGTCTTGCATGATTGGTCTTTTTCTTTTGTCATCGTCTTATTTGAAGTACTACCAATGTCCTTTTCTTTAGGAAAATCCATCTTTGAATTCCGGGGAGTGAACTTATTGGTAGTAGTTGCAAGATGTGGTTGATTTGAGCGTTCGACTCCCGTCTTGCAATATCTTCTTATGTGCCCTGAAACACCACAACGAAAACATACCTTAGATCTTGACGATCCCAAAGAGGATGAAGTAGGTTTGTTGTCGTTGTTTGTCTTGAATTCCGGTGTCGGAGGAGGAGATACCGACTGAGGCACAAAAACTGTCCCACTCGAACTTGGACTGTTTCCAGTTTGAGTGTATCCGAGGCCGAACCGATTTGATTGACCAAGACCAAGAAGTCTATCCAACTTACTCCTTCCTGAAGAGAATCGCTGTAAGTCATTCTTGAGTTGGAAAATGGTCTTTGTCATTTCCAGGTTATCCTGTCGAGCCTCGTTGTAGAGCTTTGAGAAGTGATTCGCGTTATCCACCAGATTTGTATGTTCCTTCTCAAGTTGCTCTTTGGACTCTTGAAGGGAAACATTTGCTTTTAACAGGTTTTCCCTTTCCACTTCAAGAGCGTTTGAGAGAGAAGTCGCTCTTTTTGCTTCTTCTTCGAGATCATGCACTCTCCCTCTCAAACTCTTGTTTTGCTTAGCCACTTTCTTTGAATCCCTCAAAAGTCTGTGGTAGGCTAGAGCAAAATCTTCACCTTCTGAATCATCCGATTCATTGTCCGTTGCATTCTTTTCAACAGTGGAGTTGGACAACGACTCGGATGTACTTGCCATAAAGCACATGAAGGGTGAAGATACGGACGCGTGGAATGCGGTGGAGCTCTTTTCTTCATCACTCAAAGACGACTCATTTGACGTTGAGTTGTCATCCCAAGTGACGACTTGCATCGCCTTCTTCTTTGCCGGATACTTGTTAGGACACTCCGTTGCAATGTGGCCGTAGCCTCGACATTTGAAGCATTGTAGTTGTCCTTCTGAACTTTTCTTATCCTTTGAGAAGTTCTCTTGCTTTCTTGACTTGTAACTTGAAGTACCCTTGCCTTTGTTCGACTTTCCGAGGGATGGAGATTTGCTTGAATTACCCCTTCGAAAGTTGCGGCGAATCTTCCTTGTCAAGAGAGCGAGCTGCTTCTCAAATTCCTCCATAGAAAGGTTCTCGTCATCGTCTGAGGAGGATGTATCCGCGTCTTCTTCCTTAGTTGTTTTCAACGCATAACCTGAAGACTTAGAAGTGGATGCCTTTCCAGAAGAATTGTCAGTAGTAAATATCATTTCATAAGTTTGTAATGAACCAACTAATTCTTCTACACGTATTTCGTCCGGGTGTTTAATAGTTTCAATGGCAGTAACCTTTGGGCGAAATCGTTCAGGAAGAGTTCTTAAGATCTTTCTTACAATCTTAAATTCTGGAATCTTCTCTCCCAGGTTAGCACGTGAGTTTACGATATCTTGCAATCGTGTATAGTAGTCCGTGAAAGATTCATTTTCTGCCATCAAGATAGAGTCAAACTTGCTCGTAAGCATTTGCAGTTTCTGAATCTTCACGAGGTTAGTTCCCTCATGTGTAACCTGAAGAACATCCCAGATTTCTTTCGCAGTCTCACATGCCGAGACGCGAGAGAATTCAGTTTGAGATAAGGCATTAAAAATAGCATTAATTCCCTTGCCATTGTAAGAAGATGAATCTAACTCTTCCTTGGTCCATTTCGACCTAGGTTTTAAGGTGTGAACATCACCAATAAATTCAGTTGGATTAGACCATCCTAATTCAATTGATTGCCACACCCATTCGTCGATGGAAATTAAAAAGGCTTTCATCCGCACTTTCCAGTACGCATAATTTGTTCCATCGAAGAACGGGGGTCGGTTGATGTTTCCACCTTCAACCATTGTTTACAACCCTATTCCCGCTCTGATACCACTTGTTGGGTTATATGTAATAAGGATCTAAATAGGGGAAAAAACACCTAGAGGGGGGTGAATAGGTGTAAACGTATAAACACTCAAAAATCGTTGCGATAAAAACCCAATGCGGAAATAAAAATAATACGCAAGATTTTTACGTGGAAAACTCCATCACCGGAGTAAAAAACCACGGGACCGATAACACGGCAGAAATCCACTAGAATTAAAACACGTACAAGGTGATTTACCGTACACACTTACGACTCAACCTTTTCCATACGCTCCTAGAGGATCTTCTCCGCTCGCTCCACGATGCTTCTCGAATCCACGATCTGCGCCCAACGCCGAATCCACGGCGTCCAACGTCGAATCCACGACGTCCGACCGAATCCACGGTCCTCACCCAATAGCACCCTTCGAATCCACGAACGTGCCTCGCTCCGAATCCACGAGAGCGGTTGAACCTTGAATCCACAAGGACACGCGAATCCACGCGCCGATTTTTGGGGTAAATCGTTGTTTTTGGTGGTGATGATCCGCCGAATACTTAGATCAAAGATAGATCGGAAATACCATCTAAGTATTCATTAGTTTGATTCAACTCAAGATGTGAGTATGAAAACCTAGAATCAAACTAATCAATATAGATGAAGAAACATAGAGTATTCTCTAATGATTTCCTTTCTTCTCTATATGTGGATCTAGAGCCGTATAAGATGATATATGAAAATGACGGCTATTTGGATTATTTTGGATTCACCCTAGAAAAAGAGTCATAGGGTCTATTTATAGGTTAGAAACCCTAGGAAGGAGATAAGAATAAAAAACCTAACATTTCTGGAAATTTGACGGACGGCGATCCGGATCGGATTTGGGCGATCCGGATTGCGGTAGCAATAAAGACGGTTTCCAGAAAATCACACGTTCGGGATCCGGATCGGATTGTCTGATCCGGATCGTTCATACAATTCAGAAAACTCAACGTTCGGGATCCGGATCGTGAGATGCTGCGATCCGGATTTAAGTATTGTATGAAACAACAACCTTCGGGATCCGGATCGCTGGCTCTGATCCGGATCCTGAACATGTCCGAACACCAGTTTTTGATGTTTATTCAATGAAAGATTCTTCCAAGTGTTTCTACACTACAAGAAGTATTCGGATCACACAAAATCTTTAGTTAAACATACCTGATCCTTTTGAATTCTTCTTTCTTGAGATTGAGTTAAATGATCCAACTTCCTTCACCTTCAATCTTCAAGACTTGAGACTTTCACGAAACTATGCCAACTTAAATTTCGTAACATCACCGGGCAATAACCGCGCCGGTGTGATAAGTAACAAAACCAGGATTGGATCGCAACTATAAAGCCCTAGTTGAACACAACCCTCCACTAAAAGAAAACTGATTCCCAATCAGATGCAAAAGTAACCATCCAGTCAATCGCCCAATATACGCGATTGCCGCAATACCCCACAATCGACAACCCAGTCTCACAACCGACCTCCGGTCAACAGCCCAATATCCGCGGTCGCCGGAATAACCCACAATCACAATCATGTTCCACATCCGACATCTGGTCAACTGCCTACTATCCGCGGTTACCACAAAACCCTCTAGTCCATAATCATGCCCTATCACCGATGTCCTATAACCGAGATCCGGTTAACCGCCCAATATCCGCGGTCGCCGCCAAAACCCATAATCCATAATCCAGGCCCCGGCTACACTATCCCAAACCCCTGCTCAAACCCGAGCAACAAGAACCACCTGACTAACGAAAAGGAGAAAAGAAGCAAACAAGGTTTCTCCTAAGTCAAGTTCCAGCATGAAAGTGTAGCGATAAAAGATGGCCTATCTAGATGTCCATACAAGCATGCAAGTGTTCTCAAGGAAGCAAAGGAAAAGGTGACCAATAGTGGTTCCACATGTGTAACAATTAATAGGTCCGCATAGATATAACCATCATGCTAAAACATTATCCAACCACACATGTCTATAATCCATGTTCCATAATAAAGCATTACTATCCACCTATGCATGTCATAAAATCCTCAAGTAATACCACTAACAGGATAAATCATATAGTCCCAATTAAATGTTCCATTCCACATGCAAGGTTAAGTGCTAACATAGCAATCCATACAATCATGTATAAGTCCCAACCACTATTAGATTCCCACAAGCATGAAAGTCCCAATTACAATTATCAACCATGGATGTCCAAGAAGGATCTCTCTAATACTCCTAGTGGGTAAGTCAGAAAAGAGGGATAAAGCAACCACCCACCTGGACACGCGCAATCCTCAGCTGTAAAACCTCCTCGCTGTCCAATATCCCTTTTTCACGTCAAATGCTCAAACAGATAAACCGCCGCGATCGCTGTTTACAATTACCCCAAAACATACACACAAATAAGCACACAAGTATCCGAAAACATGCTGTCCAGAATTCAGTCCCAAAGATGCCCTGTTTTTACCTGCAAGAAGTGCCCGGAAAATTCCAAGAAAAAAACTGTCACGATCCTCGCGACGAACCCGTCGAAACGAGTACCTGTATGCTCAAATACGAGTTTCCTACACTGGGAAACAAATCCGACAAGGGAACCACCTCGAAATAAACTGCTCGCAAAAACTGTAGCACTAATTCCTGTAAACAGAAATTTCTCACCTTCGAAAAATATTTAGAAAATTCCAAGAAAATTTGGGGATATTCCTCGTGATGTTTAGATGCAAAACGCCTTTTAAATCACCCCAATCCGATGCCTGTACGCAAAGATATGGCCGAAATACCATAGTGCTGTCCAAAACTCCGCCCAAGAAAAAGGGTAAAATGGAAGCTCAAAAAACTCCTAGATAAACTCGAAATGAGGAGGAGCTCAAAACACGAAGATCAAAGCCCTACCTGTCATGAGTCCAACGGCGCAAGAATCGCCTCAATCGGAGGTCGGAGTAAGCCGGGGGAGTCCTCGCACCAAAATGCGACGAAGAAGATCACAAACGAACGAGCGTCGTGCCGCGCTGTAAAAATGCAAACCTCGGGATGCGTGCCGCAGAAAAATCCTGGAATCTGCAGATGGATCCGGCTCTGGGAGAGGAAGAAATCTCCTGAAGGTTGCACTGCAAAAATCCGCGCAGAGAAAGAGTTCTTCAGTGCTGAACAGGGGCCTATTTATAGCTGGAAGAAACAATTCAACAAATACCCAACATGTCCCCACTTCTGGGCGCTGGGGATTTTCGGGCGGCTACAGTGTTGGGCCCGGCCCAACACTGTGCGGGCCCGAAAACCCCTCGGGTCTCCACGTCGCCCCCGCAACGGCGGACAACCGCGCTGGCCATCCACTGCGCGACGCGTGGACCAACGCGGCGACGACACGTGGCAAGCCCGAGCGCGGGAAAACCCGGTCAGCGCGCCCACGTGCCGCCTGCGCCCGCCGCCAGCGCCCCCTGCCAGGCGCGAATCCCGAGGCCGCTACTCAGGTCCGTGGACCGGGCACACGTGGACCGGCCAACCACCGGTCGCCACGTGGCCCCGCCCGGTCCACCGCACACCCCGCGTCACCCGTGAACCGCGCCCACAGCGCCACCCAACCACGCGATGCCACGTGTCCTGCCCCTGGTGCACGCCGGCCCGTGGACCGCGCGCCCGCGCGCCTGCCCGCACGCTGCCCGCGGCCGCTCCGCCGCCTGCCCGAGCCCGTCCGCCGCGCTCCGCCGCTGCCCGCCGCCGCCGCCGCTGCCCGCCGGCAGCCGGAATCACTGTTCCGGCATGAACAGTAACCGGTTGCGCAAAATATCAAGTATGTAGTCCATTTTGACCGTTTTCGCGCGCTGAATCCGAATTTGATGTCCATTTTGCCAAATTCCAACTCCAAAATTTGCCGAAGGCATCCGAAAAGGTGTTCCTTGGTCCAAACTTCGCGCTGAGTCCATTTTTAATATCCGCTTCGCGCGAAACCACTTCTAAAGATCCGACGGAGTCCACTGATCACCCACGTGATCCATTAAGCCCGAAGTCCGCCACTTGTGTCCAATTGGTGCACAAACACCTCCAACACACAGTACAGGCTCCCCAGATGTCACCAATGACTCTACCACAGCTCTGCAGAGATCCAGGTCATCACAAGAGAAGTTCTTCCTCTCCCTCTCCTCCACCCTTCGATGGATTCCCGGATTTTTTGGAGGCTGCGACTTCGACGTCTATTGCGATTCGTCGCACTGCGGCGTTCCTTCTTCGGCGGCCTTTTCCGTCGCGTTTCGGTCCGCGGGCTCCCCTGGGCTACCCCGATGGAGTTTTGAGCCGATTTTTGTGGCAGCGCGTTCACGAGAGGTACGCCTTCGATTTTAGTGCTGATCTCTTCGCTCCGTCTTGAGTTTTGGTGGTGTTCCCAAGGTACCTTTTGACCCCTTGTACTGCTGCGATGTTTAGGGACAGTGGTGGAGTATTGTTGGAATTTCTCGGCCTACGGGCATCGGATCGGAGCGTGTGAGGACTCAATCGGCATCTAAGCTTCTAGAGGAACGCGACCGTATTTTTATAGGATTTTTATGAGGTTGCTTTGAAGGTGATAATTTCACTTTTTCTTGACTTTATGGTGCAGATTATCGATCGTTGGAAGTTTTGGCTCGCCGCGGTGTTTTATTTGTTTCTTGGCCTACAGGAGTCGGAACTGGACGTGCGAGTACTCGTTTCGCATCTAATCGTTGCGAGGATCGCAGCGATTATTTTTTGAGAATTTTTCGAGGTCATCTCTCAGGTGAAAATTATCCTTTTTCTGGACTGGTTGGGTGGGACAGCGGCTTTGTGACAATTATGGGATTAATTGTGCACCATTTTGGCTTTTGTTGCAGTTTTCGCAGTGAGCCGGGTTTTCTTTGTGAGAGGGCGAGTTTGGAGGAGTGCTTCGCGTTCTTCGCGATCGAGGTGGGTGGTTGTTGTTTACCTCTATTTCGACATGCTTACTAGGATTATTAGAATGATTCCCCTATATTGGACTTATTGATTAATCATGCTCGTGGTTGGAATTATGCATGCTTGTGTGGAGATATGGTTTGCTATGTTAGCGTTTAACCTTGCATGTGAAATTGAATATTAAATTGGGACAAAGTGATTTACCTTGTTGGTGGGTACCACTTGGGGATATTTTTGGACATGCATAGGTGGATGTTTCTTGTGAAGGTGATATGTGGTTATGCGAGAAACATGATTGTTACTACTCCTTATTTTCCTTTCCAAATGAGAACATGTCGCGCCCCGGAGTCGAAACTGCGACCCGGGCTCGCCAACAGATCCGCCGCCTATGCAAAACCCCGCATAGGCGAAGCGTCCTACCTGCAAGAAAGGGCTACAGCTAAACAGATATCAGAGCTATAAAATAAAAGTGCTGTAAAACTAAAACCAACTATCTGTACAACTGGAATAATGATACAATATCCATCTCCCATAAATGATACTCATACAAAATCCTCAAATACAAAAATAACTCAGAACTCAACAGGGAGGTAATCCTGAAATAATACATCAGTGTACAGACTCTCAGTACAAGTTAGATCCTCACAATACAATAATCTCTCAACAGCGGAAAAGTAAATAATCTACTGACTGTACTCAGGAGCTCCATCCAAAGGGGTACCGCTACTCTCCACAGACGGGTAGGGATCTAGCTCGCAACTCCCTCGCCTCGAACAGCAACCGCAGAACCAGCAGCACCTACTAAGACTCTGCAAAACCAAGGAGAGAAAAGAAAGAGAAGGGGGAAAACCCCCAATGGGTGTGAGAACTACACCAAAAGGGAGTTCTCAGTGGGTACCACCGCCAGGCCCGACGATCTGCCCACTAAGTCCACTAGAGGCATAAGATAACCAATGCAGTAAAAACTGAATAAGAAAGCTGGAGACACTCAATAGCTATCATGCCCCTATCTAAATGCTCAAATGGGGAAACTTTGATAAAGATATGCAACACTCGCACACGAGGTGCTCAATTGACCCAATCGAGCTGACTGCCACATCGGGTCCAGTCAAACCTGCGCCTACCTACAACCACCTCTTACTGCCGGGCAGGAATTACGTAGGGTGTTCGTAAGGACTAACTCGCTATCGAATAGTGGCACATGCAGGCTATAGTCGAAATCCATGCTCTCTCTCAGAATGGAAAGACTCAAGATCCTCAACATCTCGCACAATGGTCGAAGTACTCTCAATGACACGGGGTCACCGTCAACCCAAACGGCTCCCAACAACACTAGCACTGGTCTAATCACAGCTACTAGACTCCACTCGGCCCCCAGGCACGAGTGCAATAAAAAGTATCTGCCTGAATAAACCCAATCAATGGACCAATAAAAACTGGTACTGCCTGCTCTGCCTGCTGCATCGGGTATGCCAGCTTACGCATAACACCGATGCAATGAAGGAGTCTCAAGGACTCAAAATCTGTCTGTCGCACACTCCGGAGTGGCACTCGAGGGGAGCGACCCACACGAGCAAAGTATCTCAGTAACAAGTATCATAAGTATCATAAATCAACGGGACTGGATCACGACACTAATCAAAGTGGGAAAACTCATCCTCTGAAGGAAAACCCGATCCCCAAACTGAAGCAACAGTAAACAATAAGGGGGAAACTCCATCCACTAGAGGAAATCTGATACCCAATCTAATGCACAAGTACACATCCGGTCAACCGCCCAATATCCGCAGTCGCCGCAAAATCCCATAAGTCCACGATCTAATCCAACCTGTCCCAGACACACAGTCCCGACTACACTATCCCAAACACCTGCTCGAACCCGAGCAACATGAATCTAGAAGAAAAGGAGAAAGAACAAACATGGTTTCTGTAGAGTCCTGGCGTCCCCTTGCCCGGGTAGGCCTCTCTTTTATTTTTGACGGGACTGTTAGGAAAACTTTTAACTGCATTTTCTGCAATGGGCTGGCCTGGACCGCGAGTATTTTTCTGCGATTGAGCTCGAAAAATGGAAGACGGCAAAGCGAACGGATTCGGTTTTCGATTTACGGATCTCCCGGAATGGGGGTCAAAGCGTTTGCTTTGAGTGGTGCATCGAAACCCGCGCTAAGTGGCTGGCACGCTTTTTGAGGCGATCGGCGGGATCCTGCTGTGATCGGACCTTTCATCTTTTTATGTTAGTGGATTATTTTATTCATTTGGTGGTACCTCGACCTTACGGTTTCCGTTTTGGGTCCTAATTGAATAGTTTTTCAGTCGATTATGGAGGGGTTGAAATTCGAGAATTTTTGGGCAGACCGTCGGGACGCGCGGGTATTTTTAGATGTTAGAGCTCGCGAAACGGTGAACGGTGGCGCGATCGGATTTGAATTCCGACCCCGGGATCTCCCAGAAACAATTTTTGAAGTTTGCTATCTACTTGGGTGCATCGGAATGCGTGCCGGCGATCGGCACGTTTTCCGAGGCGATCTAGACCTCTCGTTCAATTTCAAAAGGCTAAGGTTGTTGACCTGGGTTTAATTTTAAAGTCTCTTCGTATAAGTTAAACCGATCGGGGTGCGGGGGGAAACCCTAGAAACCCTTTTTTTTTCCCCTTTTTCCAAGAAACGGCGGAGGAACCGAGAATGAGAATCGGGCAGAGAAAGGGAAAATCGTCCATCCTCTGCGGGATTGATCGGGCGTGGAGGGGGCGATCTTCTTCCTTCATCCTCCTCCGGCGGAATCAAGGTGAGCGGTTGGAGTTTTCCTTTTTGTCCTTTTTGCAATTTCTGTGGGGTCGAGGGGTGGTGGTCGTTCGGGTGTCGCACGCCGGGTGGGTTGTGTGGGTAACGGGAAGCCGCCGCCGCCGTTGTTAAACGGGAGGCCGCCGCCGCCGTTATCGTGCCCACGGGGTCGTTGCCGCAGTCGCGGTGTTCGCGGGGTCGTCACCGGAGCCGCGGGGAGACGAAACGGGAGGTTACTGTTCACCCGTACGGACCACACCCCGCACGGTCCACCGGAGCGGCATGCACCCGGTGCACGTCTCGCAGCCCGAAGGCGCGGAACCGGGCGCACGGTCGCGTGCGCCAGCCCGGCCCGCGCATCGCGGTGCACGCCTCCAGCGTGCACCCGGTGCGCGTCGCCGCGGCCCGTGGGGGTGAGCCCGGTGCGCGCCCTGCGCGTGCACCGGCCCGGCCCGCTTACCGCGGTGCACGCCTCCAGCGTGCACCCGGTGCGTGCCGCAGCGCCCGTGGGGGTGAGCCCGGTGCACGCCCTGCGCGTGCACCGGCCCGGCCCATGCTGCCTAGTGCACGCGCCCGGGTGAGCCCGGTCTGCGCCGCGCACCCTCTGCACTGTGGACCCGGTCCACGCCTCTGCCCGTGCACCAGCCCCCAGCCCGGAAGCCCGGTAACTCCGTTTCGGCCCGTTTTTGGCCCGTTTCGCCCCGTTGTTCAGTGTTTTTTTGACCACGACGATGTTTTTAACATCATTACTTATTGTAGCTTTTTCGGGCACAGGATGGGAGTGTTTTAGCGGGGGTTCCGTACACCTTCTTCTTCGCGTTTCAGGTGGGTACACCTTTAGAAATCCTTTGTGCACAATCTCGTTTCAGTTATGGTTATCATATTGTGAGTACTTGTCCTGAGGGTTAGGGTCGGGCTTTGAAAACTGGAAATATATTTAAAAGTGTGGGTTTTTATTCTTAAGTCTTAGCATTTAGTTCTATCATGTTGGACGGGGTCAACCTTATGTGTACTTGGGTTAAACATGGTAGGGAGGCATCAATTATTCATTTATGGCTTTACGGTTATTATGATTAGATGTACATATTGTTTCATATGGTTCTCATGCATGGATAGGTGTATGTCGTGAATATATATTGTTTCATATGCTTCTCATGCACGGATATGTACATATTATTTCATACGGTTCTCATACATAGATATGTATATATTGTCTCACATGGTTCGCTTACATGCACATATATATATTGTTCACGGTTACTATGCTCGGCTGCAACACGCGCACCCGCGGTTTGGCCACCGCGAAGGGTGCGCTTTTCCGGAAAAGTGGTCTATGACCCGTGTATACCCACAGGACGGCGTGGGGCCTCTTTAGTTGTGGGGCTTGGATGCGCCAAGGTGTGAGCGGTGCGACCCGTCGGTTTAGTTGTCCGACGTGGGAGCGGTGCGACCCATTCGGTTTAGTTGTCCGACTTGGGCGCGGTGCGATCCGTCGGTTTAGTTGTCCGACGGGATCGGGTATTGCAGGTTTACAGGTGTTTGATTTTACTTTTCCCTTGCGAGGGTGGCTGCTCCGGATAGACTACGGTTGGACGTTTTCTTTACCTGCTTTACTTTTATCACTTTTGTTTAGTCGCTGACTTCCCACTTTGCGACAGGGTCCTACAGGAGGGAGAGTTAGGCGACGGTGAGGCCGCGGCTAGAAATTTTGGGTCCCAGGAGACCGGAACAGTACTTTACCTCTTACTGTCGCATTCCATTTATTATTTGTAGACTGTGGATAGTTCTCGATACCCTCGTGGGGTCGGTGTGGATGTCGGTACGGTGACAACTAAATTGTTTAGTTTTCTTTACATCTCTGTGGGCCGCTTTGGAAAATAAAATAGCAAATAAAAGAACAGATTGCGAAAACTACTATTTCAAAACTCGGGTGCCGTGTGGGCACCGTTTTCAAAACCTTGTGGATTTATGGTTTGCGAAAATGGATTTCAAAACCTAAGTGTCGTGTGGGCACTGTTTCTCAAACCCCTGAGTTTATGTTGCTTTCGAAAAAGGGTTTTCAAAATATGGGTGCCGGGTGGGCGCCGTTTCAACAATTGTGGGTTTTATCCTTTCAAACTAATCGGCCGTGAGTTTATTCTGCACATTGTGAATGGTTATACGTTTGGATTGTTGTGATTGAATGTTTGCTCGTTTTGAACATTGTACAAACCGCGACGCCGTCCATATACAGGGGAGACTCTGTCCGTTTGTAGAGTGATCCTGTATATGCGGCGGATCTGGGCACGCGCCGGGGAAGAAGGTTTTCAAAAAAAAAAATAAATACATACCTTTTGTAATCCGTTTCCGCTAAATTAATCCCCCGGGGCGTGACAGATTAAGATGGTATCAGAGATTTTCTTCAATCACAACAGTTTGTGCCCGACATCCACAAAGATACCTCACTTAGCTACAAATGAATGAAATGAATGGCATAGAAGCGTAGAACGCAAATGATCGAGGGGGGGGGGGGGGGGGGGGGGGGGAAAGTATAGGTCCCTTTTCTCGATAGTTGTTTGAGTGCTATGCTAGCAGGAGGCTAAAACTGACTTGTGTTGTGTGGGTGTACGGGTTAAGTTTTGTTTCTCGGTTTTAGCGGGTAGTCGGCCGTTTCTTTTTGCACCATGGGCAAGGTATGGGTGGGAATGAGGATTCTTCCCCTATGATTGTTACCCATAGTTCGGCTTCTCACTATAGACACTGCGATGGTTGTAGAGATCGACGTGTTGGGGGCCTTGGGGTTCTCCTTTAGATTGAAAAAGGAGACCCCCAGGGCTAGTGAATCTTGTCCGTTTGGGCTCGATTTTGGTTAGAGAGGCGGTGTCCCGCGTTGCACAAGTGCGCGTAAGTGGCGACTTGTTATTGGGGGAAATTAGCTTTTGACGCTGGGTGATGCCCGGTAGCTCTGGGTCGAGTTCCTGTGTTCTGCGCTAGAGGGCCGGTTAGGTCGTCCTATTGGTGGGTTGGCGTGTGATCCCCTCGAGTGCGTTTAGTGAACCTAGGTAACTTCTGATAGGGTTCTTCTTGCTGTTTTCGTGGCTTATCTTCTTCTGACCCTTTTGGTTTCAGATGGATAGTCTTCGGTACCTGAGGTCACTGTTGAGCGGACCTAGAGCTTAGGTTTTCTCCTAGTTGGGAGTGTCACTTTTGGTCTGGAGGTTTACCGCTCGTTTCGATGCCCGGTACTTGGTGGGGCAACGGTTTGGGACCGAGAGTTAGGGGCAATTGAGAGCGTCACACCTCGTCGGCGCCAGGACGGAGGTAGGACCTTACCTGGCGGGTTGTGTTGCTAGCTTCCCATGACTAAGACATAGCCTTGAGGCTTAGTTTTGGGAGCGTTTTGGATTGTTGATCTTTTGGGCCAGGTGTGAGTCAAGGGGGGGAATCTGGCGACTACTCGGAGTTTTGGCACTGGTCACTTTCGGCTAGGAGGCCCCGTACGCAGCCCTTTTTGTGGGGTAGACCTTATGGTGAGTCCTAGAGCTGAAACCTAATGATAGCCTTGACCGTCGCCTCGGTAGGACGGACAGTCGGAACGGGTAGTCCGGGATGGTGGTTAGACTTCGAGCTTGTGATCCGTGTTGGTGACGGAGAGGAGCGGTCCGGGTGGGTGACAGGTGAGTTCGTTGTGTGCAGGGAGGAAATTTCGGGTGGTTAGTAACCCAGCCTGTTTTGTTGGCACCTATTGTAGCCTTGTAAAGGCGTTAGTGCGGTTGTTTTCCTTGTTTTCGGGTTCGTCGTTCTAGACTTTTAAGGGCTCATTGGTACTGGTTGGGTGGTACGACTGGGGTACCTCGAAGCATCACGAGATTTTGTTGCTAACTGCTCAGCGCTGGCTGGGGTGGTTTGCGGACCGGCGGCGTTGTGACGGGGAAATTCCGAGTCGGGAAGCAGGATTACTACGAGGTGCTCGGCATGGACCGGTTCACGAGGTACCAGGCGGATGTATAGTTACTTGGTTTCAGTGAGCCTAGCGACTTGACCCTCTGCATTTCTCACTGACACCCCCGTTGTAGGGGTTACTTTCGACGTCCTCCTGACTGAACTGCCGGGAATACCCCCGAGCAAGGGGGTCATCCTCTCTTTCAAGCTTCTACCGGACACAACTAGGAGTTTTTCTGGATAAAGGGTTCATCAGACCGTGTGTGTCGCCTTGGGACGCACCCGTGCCTTTTGTGCGAAAGAAGAACGGAGGACTGCGTCTACGCATCGACTACAGGGAGATAGACAAGGTTACAGTGAAGAACAAGTCCGGAATGGATGACCACTTCGATCAACTACGAGAGGCACTTACAGATTATTCTCCGGACTCTCAGGGACCAGGGGCTGTTTGCTAAGTTTAAGAAATGTGAGTTCAGACTTCGCAAAGTGGACTTTTTGGGGCACGTTGTGTCAGCAACGGGAATCACAGGGAATGTGAGCGGAACTGCCCGGCACACGATCCAGAACTGGCAGCAATCGTCTCCGTTTTAAAACGTTAGAGACACCACCTTTTGGATTTCATCGGGATGTGTTTTTGGATCGCCAGAGCTTTGAGTTTTGTTCGCAGAGAAGGAATTGTTTTTGCGGCACAGGCATGGGTTGGAGTTGCTGAAGGACTCGGCTGGACCGTCCAGTATCACCTTGGGAAAAGCAAGTGTAGTAATGGATGTTTTGAGTGGGAAGGGTCAAGTCGAGGAGGAAACTGACAAGCGCGAGTACTTAGCAGGACCGGTACTGTCGCGCGACTTTTATCGTTGATGGTCGAGCCAACCCTAGAAGGTCAGAAAACAGGCACACAGATACAACTTATTCGAGACAAGACCCCCGGATCACGCGAGCGACTCTTCGGCGAGTGCAAACGACGCAACACGTTTTCGAGGGCGAAATTGCTTACCGGAGCTGCCAGAGTTGAAAGAGGAGATACCGTTAGAGGCGCACTGCGCCCCCTATACGGCGCATCCGGGTGACACGAAGATATTCAAGGACGGGATGCGGTTTGAGTCACGGTAGATCGACTGACGAAGGCGACTCTTTTTCCAACCACCGTACGACGTGGGCTAGAGACTCTCGGCTAGTGTCGAACAGTTGGCAAAGCCTAGGGCAAGCTTTAAAGACTAAACCACACTTCAGCACGGTGTTTCACCCCCAGACCGACGGACAGTCCGAGCGAGCGATCCGGATTCTCGAAGATATGCTTCGAGCCTGCGTACTTGATTGAGATGATGGATGATCACTGCTGTGGAGCTTAGAGAGGACCTAAGCTCCGGTGAAACACCGGTGCGGACCTTAGCATGGGAGGACATAAACGATTGCGCAACCGGACGATCCCCTATGTGAAGGTGCTGTGGAGCCACCAGGAAGCACGTGAAGCGACTTGGGAACTGGCGTCAGAGAAGAGAGAGTTGCTACTCAGATTTACTCGTTGCAGACCAGGATTAAGTTTCGAGGACGAAACTTCTTTTAAGTGGTGAGTGATGTAGAGTCCTGGCGTCCCCTTGCCCGGGTAGGCCTCCCTTTTATTTTTGACGGGACTGTTAGGAAAACTTTTAACTGCATTTTCTGCAATGGGCTGGCCTGGACCGCGAGTATTTTTCTGCGATTGAGCTCGAAAAACGGAAGACGGCAAAGCGAACGGATTCGGTTTTCGATTTACGGATCTCCCGGAATGGGGGTCAAAGCGTTTGCTTTGAGTGGTGCATCGAAACCCGCGCTAAGTGGCTGGCACGCTTTTTGAGGCGATCGGCGGGATCCTGCTGTGATCGGACCTTTCATCTTTTTATGTTAGTGGATTATTTTATTCATTTGGTGGTACCTCGACCTTACGGTTTCCGTTTTGGGTCCTAATTGAATAGTTTTTCAGTCGATTATGGAGGGGTTGAAATTCGAGAATTTTTGGGCAGACCGTCGGGACGCGCGGGTATTTTTAGATGTTAGAGCTCGCGAAACGGTGAACGGTGGCGCGATCGGATTTGAATTCCGACCCCGGGATCTCCCAGAAACAATTTTTGAAGTTTGCTATCTACTTGGGTGCATCGGAATGCGTGCCGGCGATCGGCACGTTTTCCGAGGCGATCTAGACCTCTCGTTCAATTTCAAAAGGCTAAGGTTGTTGACCTGGGTTTAATTTTAAAGTCTCTTCGTATAAGTTAAACCGATCGGGGTGCGGGGGGAAACCCTAGAAACCCTTTTTTTTTTCCCCTTTTTCCAAGAAACGGCGGAGGAACCGAGAATGAGAATCGGGCAGAGAAAGGGAAAATCGTCCATCCTCTGCGGGATTGATCGGGCGTGGAGGGGGCGATCTTCTTCCTTCATCCTCCTCCGGCGGAATCAAGGTGAGCGGTTGGAGTTTTCCTTTTTGTCCTTTTTGCAATTTCTGTGGGGTCGAGGGGTGGTGGTCGTTCGGGTGTCGCACGCCGGGTGGGTTGTGTGGGTAACGGGAAGCCGCCGCCGCCGTTGTTAAACGGGAGGCCGCCGCCGCCGTTATCATGCCCACGGGGTCGTTGCCGCAGTCGCGGTGTTCGCGGGGTCGTCACCGGAGCCGCGGGGAGACGAAACGGGAGGTTACTGTTCACCCGTACGGACCACACCCCGCGCGGTCCACCGGAGCGGCATGCACCCGGTGCACGTCTCGCAGCCCGAAGGCGCGGAACCGGGCGCACGGTCGCGTGCGCCAGCCCGGCCCGCGCATCGCGGTGCACGCCTCCAGCGTGCACCCGGTGCGCGTCGCCGCGGCCCGTGGGGGTGAGCCCGGTGCGCGCCCTGCGCGTGCACCGGCCCGGCCCGCTTACCGCGGTGCACGCCTCCAGCGTGCACCCGGTGCGTGCCGCAGCGCCCGTGGGGGTGAGCCCGGTGCACGCCCTGCGCGTGCACCGGCCCGGCCCATGCTGCCTGGTGCACGCGCCCGGGTGAGCCCGGTCTGCGCCGCGCACCCTCTGCACTGTGGACCCGGTCCACGCCTCTGCCCGTGCACCAGCCCCCAGCCCGGAAGCCCGGTAACTCCGTTTCGGCCCGTTTCGCCCCGTTGTTCAGTGTTTTTTTGACCACGACGATGTTTTTAACATCATTACTTATTGTAGCTTTTTCGGGCACAGGATGGGAGTGTTTTAGCGGGGGTTCCGTACACCTTCTTCTTCGCGTTTCAGGTGGGTACACCTTTAGAAATCCTTTGTGCACAATCTCGTTTCAGTTATGGTTATTATATTGTGAGTACTTGTCCTGAGGGTTAGGGTCGGGCTTTGAAAACTGGAAATATATTTAAAAGTGTGGGTTTTTATTCTTAAGTCTTAGCATTTAGTTCTATCATGTTGGACGGGGTCAACCTTATGTGTACTTGGGTTAAACATGGTAGGGATGCATCAATTATTCATTTATGGCTTTACGGTTATTATGATTAGATGTACATATTGTTTCATATGGTTCTCATGCATGGATAGGT
The DNA here is from genome assembly GCA_029204045.2 of Tillandsia leiboldiana. Classification (NCBI taxonomy): domain Eukaryota; kingdom Viridiplantae; phylum Streptophyta; class Magnoliopsida; order Poales; family Bromeliaceae; genus Tillandsia; species Tillandsia leiboldiana. The sequence continues at coordinate 38,949,076 of CM055063.1, read as the reverse complement.
GTATGTCGTGAATATATATTGTTTCATATGCTTCTCATGCACGGATATGTACATATTATTTCATACGGTTCTCATACATAGATATGTATATATTGTCTCACATGGTTCGCTTACATGCACATATATATATTGTTCACGGTTACTATGCTCGGCTGCAACACGCGCACCCGCGGTTTGGCCACCGCGAAGGGTGCGCTTTTCCGGAAAAGTGGTCTATGACCCGTGTATACCCACAGGACGGCGTGGGGCCTCTTTAGTTGTGGGGCTTGGATGCGCCAAGGTGTGAGCGGTGCGACCCGTCGGTTTAGTTGTCCGACGTGGGAGCGGTGCGACCCATTCGGTTTAGTTGTCCGACTTGGGCGCGGTGCGATCCGTCGGTTTAGTTGTCCGACGGGATCGGGTATTGCAGGTTTACAGGTGTTTGATTTTACTTTTCCCTTGCGAGGGTGGCTGCTCCGGATAGACTACGGTTGGACGTTTTCTTTACCTGCTTTACTTTTATCACTTTTGTTTAGTCGCTGACTTCCCACTTTGCGACAGGGTCCTACAGGAGGGAGAGTTAGGCGACGGTGAGGCCGCGGCTAGAAATTTTGGGTCCCAGGAGACCGGAACAGTACTTTACTTCTTACTGTCGCATTCCATTTATTATTTGTAGACTGTGGATGGTTCTCGATACCCTCGTGGGGTCGGTGTGGATGTCGGTACGGTGACAACTGAATTGTTTAGTTTTCTTTACATCTCTGTGGGCCGCTTTGGAAAATAAAATAGCAAATAAAAGAACAGATTGCGAAAACTACTATTTCAAAACTCGGGTGCCGTGTGGGCACCGTTTTCAAAACCTTGTGGATTTATGGTTTGCGAAAATGGATTTCAAAACCTAAGTGTCGTGTGGGCACTGTTTCTCAAACCCCTGAGTTTATGTTGCTTTCGAAAAAGGGTTTTCAAAATATGGGTGCCGGGTGGGCGCCGTTTCAACAATTGTGGGTTTTATCCTTTCAAACTAATCGGCCGTGAGTTTATTCTGCACATTGTGAATGGTTATACGTTTGGATTGTTGTGATTGAATGTTTACTCGTTTTGAACATTGTACAAACCGCGACGCCGTGCATATACAGGGGAGACTCTGTCCGTTTGTAGAGTGATCCTGTATATGCGGCGGATCTGGGCACGCGCCGGGGAAGAAGGTTTTCAAAAAAAAAAAAAAATACATACCTTTTGTAATCCGTTTCCGCTAAATTAATCCCCCGGGGCGTGACAGTTTCTCCTAAGTCAGATTCCAACGTGATAGTGTAGCAATAAATGATGGCCTATCTAGATGTCCATACAAGCATGCAAATATCCTCAAGGAAATGAAAGGGAGTAAATCACATAATAGCTCCACAAATGTATAAACAACATGTCAGAATAATACCCGCACATAGATATAGCCCCCTACTCCATCGAGTAAACATATCATAAATGACTATGTGCAACATGGCATGCTAAAAGATCACTACTACAGTATATTAATCTGCATGATCTAGGCCATTCCTCAAGCTTCCATCTCGATGCTAAATATTGTACAATTAAACATGCATGCTAACAATTACCTAGGGTAAATCCCTTTAGGTAAGCTTTTACTATTCATAATCTTGGATATCCAAATCTAGCAAGTCCTCAATAATATTTAACATGAATATTCACTTGCAATTCCTTGTACAACTGTCATCCCTAAGCTTACCCATTAATCACAAATATTGTACCCTAAACATGCATGCATTCTAACATACAGAATTAGAGAACCGTTCACCGGTTCTGGAGATGAAGCAACCCACTTGAAGTGCTTCCGCAGGCAAAGCCGAAGTCGGTGAAGTGTGTAGTCACACGCTATCCAAAAATCCGCTGAAACTGCACCCTCGGTACTCTGTCGCACAAATCCCTGCGCCAACCAATATCGAAATCACAACACAAAATCAATACCCCACAATAACCAAACAGCATTGCTGTTTTTCCCAAATAGCACAAAGAAGGGCATTTCTCACCTCCAAGTAGTGCTCTAAAAATTCCAGAAAAATCACGGTTGCGATCCTCGCGACGAGTAGCCCCAAAACGAGTAGTTATACAACTCATTCCGACATCTGTAGACCAAGATACAATTAGAACAGTGCGGCAAGTCAAAATGTACACTGTCCAAAATCTCTCAGAAACCAGTACGAAAGAAGGTTAATTATCACCTGCAAGATAAACTCCATAAATTCCAATAAAAATACGACGGCGATCCTCAAGAAGCGTAGATATCAATCAAGTCTTTAAACACCTCATTCCGATGCTCGAGCACAGAGATAAAAATCCGACAAGCCGCCGCTGTCCAAAAATCCACCAGCAAAATAGTGGCTCAGAGATGCCTCGTAAACCATGCCAAGAACTCAAATTGAGACAAAGTGATCATTACAAAAATCGAAAGCGTGCCTCTCGTGAACGCGATACCACAAAAATTGGCTCAAAATACCATCGGAGTGATCCAGGGTACCTTGCGCACCGAAAAGCGACGATAGGAGCCAAAACCGAAGAAGCACCGAAGTGCGTCGCGTCGGAGAAAACGCCGATGCCGCGGCCTCCAAAAATTCTGGGAATCCATCAAAGGGTGGAGGAGAGAGAGAGAAAGAACTTCTCTGAAGAAACCCCCGAGAGAAAAGGCCCCCATCAGCCCAAAAACGAAGATCTTCTGGGCCTATTTATAGGCCCAGCAAAACAATTCAAGAAATGACCATTGGGACCCCACATTCGGGCGCCCGGAACAGTTCGGGCGCAAACAGTGCGCCCAAACCCGCCTGATCCCAGCCGTTCATCAACACCCGGATTCACCTCAGGCTGCCACGTGGCCCCGAACAGGCAACAGCCAAGACGGCCAACCGCCATGCGCCGCGTGGCCCGCGCGTCGGCCGCCGTGCCCATGTGCGCGCCAGCGCCGCCTACGCCCCCGTGTTGCACACGCATCCCGAGGCACCAGCCTCCCTGCTCCGTGGACTGCGCCCGTGCACCAGCCAATCCAATGATCCCACGTGTCAAAACTCGCCAACCAGAAAATGCCACGTGGCACAATTCCCCGCTGCACCGCGCACCCCTGCCCGCGCCCGCGCGCTGCCCGCGCCCGCGCGCTGCCCGTGCCTGCTCCGCCGCCTGCCCGTGCCTGCTCCGCCACGCTCGGCCGCGGCCCGCCGCCGCCGACGTTGCCCGGCCGGCCGGAACAGTAACCCACTGCCTCAAAAAACGTGCTTTTGCATCCGGACTCCGAAAAATACAAGTAAATAGTCCATTTTGATCGTTTTCGCGCGCTGAATCCAAATCCGTTGTCCGTTTTGCCAAAATCCATTTCTAAAAATTGCCGAAAGCATCCGGAAAGGTGTTCTTACTCCAATTTTCATGCTGAGTCCAATTTTAATATCCGTTTCACGCAGAACCACTTCTAAACATTCGACGAGGTCATCCGACTTTCCACGTGATCCATTTAACACCTGAAGTCCATCACTTGTGTCCAAATTGGTGCAGAAACACCGCCGACACGCCACATAGGCCTCCAGGAGCTGTTGGTCACACTGTAGAAGCCCTGCAGAGATCCGGGTCACCACAGAACACTTGCATGCTTGTATGGACATCTAGATAGGCCATCTTTTATTGCTACACTATCATGTTAGAATTTGACATAGGAGAAACCATGTTTGTTCTTTTCTCCTTTCCTTCTAGACTCTAGATATATGTTGCTCGGGTTCGAGCAGGAATTTGGGATAGTGTAACCGGGGCCTGGATTGTAGATTGTGGGGTATGGCGGCGACCGCGGATATTGGGCGGTTGACCGGATGTCGGTTGAGGGACATGATCGTGGATGGCAGGGTATTGCGGCAACCGCGGATATTGGGCGGTTGACCGGAGGTCGGTTGTTGGACCTGATTGTGGATTATAGGATATTCCGGCAACCGCGGATATTGGGTGGTTGACCGGATGTTTAATTTGCATCAGATTGGGGATCGGGTTTTCTTTAGTGGATGGATTTTCCCACTTTGATCATAGTCGTGATCCAGTGCTGCTATATCGTGATACTTGCGACAGAGATACTTATGATACTTGTTACAGAGATACTTTACTCGTGTGGGTCGCTCCCCTCGAGTGCCTGTAAGACCTGGCTTTTCCGTGACCCTCCCCGTTACCCCTTTTTCTTACGACTGCCCGACTGTGGGACAATTTTTGGTGTTCTTCCGGAAAGCCCGTCGGGGCTCGTGGACATTTTTAGGCGGAAGGGCTCGCGAAATGGAGAACGGGGACGCGATCGGTTTCAGATTCCGACTCCCGGTTCTCCCAGAATAAAATTCTGAAGTTCGGACCCCCCTTAGGCGCCCCGGGATCCGTGCGGACGATCGGCACGTTTCTTGGGGTAACTCTAGCCGCCGGATCGGTTCCTAATATTTATTTATTTCTCCTTTGAGGAACCTAGGGTTTTAGGGCTTCCCGCTTAGGTACCTTCATTCGGCGGCTAGGGTTTCTCTTTTTAAGAGACACTACGAGAGGGAAATAGAGAAAGACGGGGACCCAACCTTTTTCCGCTCTTGTTACGACCGACGGCAGGGCTTACGGGAGAAGGACGGAGGTTTCTTGCTCGCGGGATCAACCGGGCAACGATAGGACGATCCTCTTCTTCTCTTTTCCGGCGGATCGAAGGTGAGTTTTTCCATTAGGTTTTGGTTAGGCGTTTCGGGGTGGAGTTTTCGCGGGGAGCGCCGCCGCCGGGCCGGCCGCGGGCGGGGCGCCGCACGGCGGGGGCGTCGCACGGGCACCACCCGCAGGCGAGCACCGCGCGGCGCTTGGCCGCGCGGGCTAGGGCCGCGCGGGGCCGCCCCCGCACCGCGGGCAGCGCGCCCGCGCGGCGCTCGGCCGCGCGGGGCCGCCCGCAGGAGGGGCGCCCGCGCGGGCTGGTGGCGCGCGGGGTCGCCCCGCAGCGCGGGCAGCGCGCCCGCGCGGCGCTCGGCCGCGCGGGGCCGCCCGCAGGAGGGGCGCCCGCGCGGGCTGGTGCCGCGCGGGGTCACCCCGCACCGCGGGCAACGCACCCGCGCGGCGCTTGGCCGCGCGGGGCCGCCCGCAGGTGGGGCGCCCGCGCGGCTGGTGCCGCGCGGGGTCACCCCGCACCGCGGGAGACGCGCCCGTGCGGCACTTGGCCGCTCGGAGCCGCCCGCAGGAGGGGCGCCCGCGCGGGCTGGTGCCGCGCGGGGTCGCCCCGCACCGCGGGCAACGCACCCGCGCGGCGCTTGGCCGAGCGGGGCCGCCCGCAGGTGGGGCGCCCGCGCGGCTGGTGCCGCGCGGGGTCGCCGCGCACCGCGGGCGACGCGCCCGTGCGGCGCTTGGCCCCGCGGGGCCGCCCGCAGGAGGGGCGCCCGCGCGGGCTGGTGCCGCACGGGGTCGCCCCGCACCGCAGGCAGCGCGCCCGCGCGGCGCTCGGCCGCGCGGGGCCTCCCGCAGGAGGGGCGACCGCGTGGGCTGGTGCCGCGCGGGGTCGCCCCGCACCGCGGGCAGCGCGCCCGCACGGCGCTCGGCCGCGCGGGGCCGCCCGCAGGAGGGGCGCCGCGCGGGCTGGTGCCGCGCAGGGTCGCCCCGCACCGCGGGCAGCGCACCCCCGCGGCGCTCGGCCGCGCGGGGCCGCACGCAGGAGGGGCGCCGCGCGGGCTGGTGTCGCGCGGGGTCGCCCCGCACCGCGGGCAGCGCACCCGCGCGGCGCTCGGCCGCGCGGGGCCGCCCGCAGGAGCGGCGCCCGCGCGGGCTGGTGCCGCGCGGGGTCGCCCCGCACCACGGGCAGCGCGCCCGCGTGGCGCTCGGCCGCGCGGGGCCGCCCGCAGGAGGGGCGCCCGCGCAGGCTGGTGCCGCGCGGGGTCGCCCCGCACCACGGGCAGCGCGCCCGCGCGACGCTCGGCCGCGCGGGGCCGCCCGCAGGAGGGGCGCCCGCGCGGGCTGGTGCCGCGCGGGGCTGTGCCCAAGCGGAGTGTGCGCCGCACGGGCCGGTGCCGTGCGGGGAACTCCGCCGCACGTTGTTGGGAGTCGGTGTGAGTTTCGGATCCTTAGTCTTGACTTGACCATGTTCCTTCAGGAGCGCAGGACGTTGTTGGCGACTGACGCACGATCACGGACGTACCGAACACCGGATGACACACACAAGGTGGGTACTTTCGCCAAGGTTAATTGGGTAAGGGCGGAAATGAGCAAAGGCATTTTCTCGCAAGTCAATTCTCATGAGCAAGGGTGTTTTCTCTTTAAGTTACTCTTCGTGAGCAAAGGTGTTTTCTCGTAAGTTAATTCTCATGAGCAAAGGTGTTTTCTCTTTAAGTTACTCTTCGTGAGCAAAGGTGTTTTCTCGTAAGTTAATTCTCATGAGCAAAGGTGTTTTCTCTTTAAGTTACTCTTCGTGAGCAAAGGTGTTTTCTCGTAAGTTAATTCTCATGAGCAAAGGTGTTTTTCTCTTTAAGTTATTCTCCGTGAGCAAAGGTATTTTCCCTTCTAGTTATCCTTATGAGCAATGCTGACCCCGATTTTTACTTCATTCGATTTATCATCTGAGGCTCAAGTTTTGCTACACGCACACCAGCGGTTTGGCCACCGCAAGGGTGTGCTTTTTCGGAAAAGTGGTACGTTGACCCGTGTACCCCACGCGACGGTGGCGTTAGGAATGGGGGCCCTCACGGGTGGAGGGTGTGAGCGGTGACGCCGAGGTTGGTGCTCGGCGGCCGAGGCAGGTGCTCGGCAGAGAGGGGGGCACCGGGGTAGGGGCCCGGTGCGGTGTCCGGGGAGGGTGCCCGGTTTATGTTTGGTGCAGGTCATGCTCGTTGTTGACGGTGTATGAGGGGTGACGGTTGCTCTGGTTACGATTGGTTTGCTTTATTACAGCTTTCTTGCTCATTATGTTTATTCTAGTCACTGACTTCCCACTCCGTGACAGGTTCGTCCAGGGGCGAGAGCTAGGGCACCGGTGAGGCCGCGAGAGTGCTGTTCTGGCTTTTAGTGACTTCAGATACAGTGACTTTCCTTTCCCTTTTCTTTTATTACTCATGCTAGCTAGTTGTGGATTGCGACACCCCCGTGGGGTCGAAGTGGATCTTGCCTTTTTCCTTTTTGAATAAACGAATGATTGTTGCATTCTTTCTTACTTGGCCGTTTTAAACAATGAAAAGCAAGGAAAACCGGTTGCGAAAACTACTTTTAAAACGTGGGTGTCGTGTGGGCACCGAATTTTACAAACCTTGTGGGATTTATGTGTTTGCGAACTGTTTTCACAAAGATCGGCATCGTGTGGATGCCGTTTTCAAAACCTTGTGATTATTTATCCTTTCAAAACATCGGCCCCTATGTTCTAAGTGAATATTAGAATATCACGTGAGTTGTTTGGTTGTATGTGAACGAGACCCCAACTGATGTGGTTAGAGATTGTATGTGCTACGCCTTGTGAGACATTTTGTATTTGAGACGTCGTGCATATACAAAGGAGACTCTGCCCATTTGCAGAGTGAATTTGTGTATGCGGCGGGTCTGGACACGCACCGGGGAGCGTTGGTTTACAAAAAGAAAATATATGGCTGAATCAGGAGCATCGGTGGCTCTTCTTTCGCGCGATTCGAGCCCCGGGGCGTGACAGATTAAGATGGTATCAGAGAGGGTAAACTTTAACCACAACAGTCGGGGCCTAACATCCACGGGGCGCAATACTCTGGCTACTAAGTAATAAAGTGAACACGGGATAAATAAATAGAACCCGTGTGTGCGTGGGGGAGGGTAGAGATTAAGTAGAACCCTTGGGAGCCAGGTTACCTTGTCAGTTTAAGTCTCTATGTTTGGTGACGATCGGTATGCTTTTATTATGTACGCAGATAGCAGTTCGACTCAGTGAGCAACGACCGACGGAAATGGACGCCGCAGCCGGAGCGAACCGCTTGCTGCGCAACCAGCTGCGCGATGTGGCAGGGCAGCTGCTGACTCTCACGGAGCGTCTGTGCATGCTGACGCGGGAGCTTGAGAGCGTCGACCACTTCCAGCACGGCACATGGGACGGTACCCCTCGCGGGATGCCGCCAGCGGGTTTTCCCACCTATCATGATGCGGTCAATTTGGCCATGCGTGCGGAGCAAGAGTACGCCCGGCAGGGGTGCCCCTACCCTGACCCGGCGGAGGACCCCTATCTGACGAGCCGCGCAACCAAACGCCCGAAGGTAGGACCGAAGTCTGGACCAACGAAGAAGGAGGGGCCTGACCCATTGAAGTCGTGCATCATCTGTGGCGGTGCACACCGAATGATGGGCTGCCCCTGGTGGGATGATCACTGTTTCCGGTGTGGTAAACCGGGTCACACGCGTTACACGTGCCCCCGGAAGCCAGCCGTCACTAGGCCCCCGGCGCCGGGACCTGTCGAAGCAGAGAAAGCCGCCACCCCCGCCCTGCAGGGGAGCCCCAATCCAAGGAACCGGGCGAACCAACGCCCGGAGAAAGCAAGGAAGGGTGGGCAGGTGCCAACAGGAACCCCGGAATCGCTGCAAGGGCCCTACGTCATCTGCAGAAAGGCGCATCGAGTGACAAACTGCCTTTGGAGGTACTCCCACTGCAATGGTTGCGGCAAACCAGATCACACCCGCGCTTCGTGTCCTCAAGAACAGGCCGCTACAGTCGCAACGCCACAACCGGAAGGACAAGAGGATACCGCAGCCCCCGACCCACTGAGGGACCAGCCCGACGGCTCGCGGTCGGCGGACTCGTATGATACCAGGACCCTGCCTTACCACGCAGTGCGGCGCTGGCCCAGGGGTTGTGGGCGGACTACCCCAGCCGCCCCAGCAGATGACGTAACGTCCCGGACTGAGTGACGACAGGTAATCTTTAAACCACCTTTTTTTTTTTTGTTTTCCAGTTGGGGGCACCCGTCGAACCAGAGTAACCCGTCCCTGCCTGACCCCGTCTAACCCCCCCCCCCCCCAGGTCTATTGGGATATACCGTCCTTCTAGTTGATTGTGTGCTTTGGTTATATCTCGTCATTAGTATTAGCTTCGTTGTTTTCCTTTTTCTTTTCCCCGGGACATCTTGGGAGGGGCGAGCGCCTTTGAAAGGGTTGTGGGGACTCACCGTTGGTGTAGTCCTCAGATTTCTTTTTGGGGGTTCCTTCCCTTTTTCTTCCGTCCGAAACCAACCGAATTAGGCCTGGATTTAATTAGGCGCGCGTTCTTTTGTTTCCTTCCTACTTATGGACCATGCACTTAGTAGCGAAAAGTAAAGGGCTGAAGGCACCGTCTGGGTGCACGGCCGACCTACTGGTACGGGAACAGGATGGGGGCTTGCGCCCGTGCGGCGACTAGCCGAAATTAGACGAAAACCCTGTAAAGAGCGGGTACCCCCCCCCCCCTTGAACCGCTCGACCCGGAAAGGGGTCAAGCTCTTTTGGACGGCCCAATGCCGGGAAAGTTTGGAGAGCTGGAGAAGCGGTTAACGAGAGCACCCGCGTTTGCCTTACCAACACCCGGGAAGACGTCGAGGTATACCGCGATGCATCGCGAATAGGACCGGAATGAGTACTGAAACAGCAAGGGAGAGTCGTAGCCTATGCGTCAGGGCAACTCAAGGACTGCAAATAGAACTACCCAGCACACGACCTGGAGCTTGCCGCGGTCGTCATCACCCTGAGACTGAGGAAGCGCTATCTCTCCGATGCCCACTGTAACGTATTCTCGGACCACCAAAGCCTTAAGCGTCTTTCCACCCAGAAGGAGCTGAACCAACGGCGAAGACGGAGGTTAGAATTACCGAAGGGTTACGACCTGGACACGCGACCGACTGACCCATGTACACATCGGTAAGTGGGGAGGCTACACGGGACGCCGACACCGACTACTTCGGGCCGAGGCACAAGGTTCGTCCGGACTTTAGCAGAGTCTACGACGAGCTCTGGGGGCCAAGTTACACTTCAGCTCAGCCTTTCACCCCCAGACGGATGGGCAATCCGAGCGGGTGACTCAGATACTCGAGGACATGCTTCGAGCGTGCGTACTGGATTTGGGAGACGGATGGTCGTGCTACCTACCCCTTGCAGAGTCCGCTTATAACAACAGCTACCAAGCGAGCATCCAGATGGCGCCGTACGAAGCATTGTACGGCAGACGCTGTAGATCCCCGATATGTTGGGACGATCAGGGGTGAAACGGTTCGGGTTGAGAGACAAGTTGAGCCCATGGTACGTAGGACCTTTCGAGATTCTGGAGTGCGTCGGCCCCGTGGCCCATCGCCTCGCCCTACCACCGAATCTCGACCGAGTTCTTGTCGTGTCCGCGCATCCATGCTTCGGAGGTATCCCCCAATCCGTCGCGAGTACTTGGCGTCTCTGCAATCAAGTTCAAAGAAAACCTGAACTGCGAGGAAGAGCCGGTGCGGACCCTAGCGCGAGAGGACTGAAAAGCTACGAAGTCGGACATTTCCCTACATAAAGGTGCTTTGGAGCAATCAGGAAGAGCGTGAGACAACTTGGGAACCCGAATCAAAGATGAGGGAGTGCTACCCGGACCCCTTCGCCGCAGGCGGGAGTTAAGTTTCGGGGACGAAACTTGTTTTTATTGGTGAGTGGTGTAAGACCTGGCTTTTCCGTGACCCTCCCCGTTACCCCTTTTTCTTACGACTGCCCGACTGTGGGACAATTTTTGGTGTTCTTCCGGAAAGCCCGTCGGGGCTCGCGGACATTTTTAGGCGGAAGGGCTCGCGAAATGGAGAACGGGGACGCGATCGGTTTCAGATTCCGACTCCCGGTTCTCCCAGAATAAAATTCTGAAGTTCGGACCCCCCTTAGGCGCCCCGGGATCCGTGCGGACGATCGGCACGTTTCTCGGGGTAATTCTAGCCGCCGGATCGGTTCCTAATATTTATTTATTTTTCCTTTGAGGAACCTAGGGTTTTAGGGCTTCCCGCTTAGGTACCTTCGTTCGGCGGCTAGGGTTTCTCTTTTTAAGAGACACTACGAGAGGGAAATAGAGAAAGACGAGGACCCAACCTTTTTCCGCTCTTGTTACGACCGACGGCGGGGCTTACGGGAGAAAGACGGAGGTTTCTTGCTCGCGGGATCAACCGGGCAACGATAGGACGATCCTCTTCTTCTCTTTTCCGGCGGATCGAAGGTGAGTTTTTCCATTAGGTTTTGGTTAGGGGTTTCGGGGTGGAGTTTTCGCGGGGAGCGCCGCCGCCGCCGCCGCCGGTGCCGCTGCCGCCGCCGGGCCGGCCGCGGGCGGGGCGCCGCACGGCGGGGGCGTCGCGCGGGCACCACCCGCAGGCGAGCACCGCGCGGCGCTTGGCCGCGCGGGGCCGCCTGCAGGCGGGGCGGCCGCGCGGGCTACGGCCGCGCGGGGCCGCCCCCGCACCGCGGGCAGCGCGCCCGCGCGGGGCCGCCTGCAGGCGGGGCGGCCGCGCGGGCTAGGGCCGCGCGGGGCCGCCCCCGCACCGCGGGCAGCGCGCCCGTGCGGCGCTCGGCCGCGCGGGGCCGCCCGCAGGAGGGGGGCCCGCGCGGGCTGGTGCCGCACGGGTTCGCCCCCCACCGCGGGCAGCGCGCCCGCGCGGCGCTCGGCCGCGCGGGGCCGCCCGCAGGAGGGGCGCCCGCGCGGGCTGGTGCCGCGCGGGGTCACCCCGCACCGCGGGCAACGCACCCGCGCGGCGCTTGGCCGCGCGCGGCCGACCGCAGGTGGGGCGCCCGCGCGGCTGGTGCCGCGCGGGGTCGCCCCGCACCGCGGGCGACGCGCCCGTGCGGCGCTTGGCCGCGCGGGGCCGCCCGCAAGAGGGGCGCCCGCGCGGGCTGGTGCCGCGCGGGGTCGCCCCGCACCGCGGGCAACGCACCCACGCGGCGCTTGGCCGCACGGGGCCGCCCGCAGGTGGGGCGCCCGCGCGGCTGGTGCCGCGCGGGGTCGCCCCACACCGCGGGCGACGTGCCCGTGCGGCGCTTGGCCGCGCGGGGCCGCCCGCAGGAGGGGCGCCCGCGCGGGCTGGTGCCGCGCGGGGTCGCCCCGCACCGCGGGCAGAGCGCCCGCGCGGCGCTCGGCCGCGCGGGGCCGCCCGCAGGAGGGGCGCCCGCGCGGGCTGTTGCCGCGCGGGGTCGCCCCGCACCGCGGGCAGCGCGCCCGCGCGGCGCTCGGCCGCGCGGGGCCGCCCGCAGGAGGGGCGCCCGCGCGGGCTGGTGCCGCGCGGGGTCGCCCCGCACCGCGGGCAGCACGCCCGCGCGGCTCTCGGCCGCGCGGGGCCGCCCGCAGGAGGGGCGCCGCGCGGGCTGGTGCCGCGCGGGGTCGCCCCGCACCGCGGGCAGCGCACCCGCGCGGCGCTCGGCCGCGCGGGGCCGCCCGCAGGAGGGGCGCCCGCGCGGGCTGGTGCCGCGCGGGATCGCCCCGCACCACGGGCAGCGCGCTCGGCCGCGCGGGGCCGCCCGCAGGGGGGGCGCCCGCGCGGGCTGGTGCCGCGTGGGGTCGCCCCGCACCACGGGCAGCGCGCCCGCGCGGCGCTCGGCCGCGCGGGGCCGCCCGCAGGAGGGGCGCCCGCGCGGGCGGGTGCCGCGCGGGGTCGCCCTGCACCACGGGCAGCGCGCCCGCGCGGCGCTCGGCCGCGCGGGGCCGCCCGCAGGAGGGGCGCCCGCGCGGGCTGGTGCCGCGCGGGGCTGTGCCCAGGCGGAATGTGCGCCGCACGGGCCGGTGCTGTGCGGGGAACTCCGCCGCACGTTGTTGGGAGTCGGTGTGAGTTTTGGATCCTTAGTCTTGACTTGCCCATGTTCCTTCAGGAGCGCAGGACATTGTTGGCGACTGACGCACGATCCCGGGCGTACCGAACACCGGACGACACACACAAGGTGGGTACTTTCGCCAAGGTTAATTGGGTAATGGCGGACATGAGCAAAGGCGTTTTCTCGCAAGTTTATTCTCATGAGCAAGGGTGTTTTCTCTTTAAGTTACTCTTCGTGAGCAAAGGTGTTTTCTCATAAGTTAATTCTCATGAGCAAAGGTGTTTTCTCTTTAAGTTACTCTTCGTGAGCAAAGGTGTTTTCTCGTAAGTTAATTCTCATGAGCAAAGGTGTTTTCTCGTAAGTTAATTCTCATGAGCAAAGGTGTTTTTCTCTTTAAGTTATTCTCCGTGAGCAAAGGTGTTTTCCCTTCTAGTTATCCTTATGAGCAATGCTGACCCCGATTTTTACTTCATTCGATTTATCATCTGAGACTCAAGTTTTTCTACACGCACACCAGCGGTTTGGTCACCGCAAGGGTGTGCTTTTCCGGAAAAGTGGTACGTTTTCCCGTGTACCCCACGCGACGGTGGCGTTAGGAATGGGGACCCTCACGGGTGGAGGGTGTGAGCGGTGACGCCGAGGTTGGTGCTCGGCGGCCGAGGCAGGTGCTCGGCAGAGAGGGGGGCACCGGGGTAGGGGCCCGGTGCGGTGTCCGGGGAGGGTGCCCGGTTTATGTTTGGTGCAGGTCATGTTCGTTGTTGACGGTGTATGAGGGGTGACGGTTGCTCTGGTTACGATTGGTTTTCTTTATTACAGCTTTCTTGCTCATTATGTTTATTCTAGTCACTGACTTCCCACTCCGTGACAGGTTCGTCCAGGGGCGAGAGCTAGGGCACCGGTGAGGCCGCGAGAGTGCTGTTCTGGCTTTTAGTGACTTTAGATACAGTGACTTTCCTTTCCCTTTTCTTTTATTACTCATGCTAGCTAGTTGTGGATTGCGACACCCCCGTGGGGTCGAAGTGGATGTTGCCTTTTTCCTTTTTGAATAAACGAATGATTGTTGCATTCTTTCTTACTTGGCCGTTTTAAACAATGAAAAGCAAGGAAAACCGGTTGCGAAAACTACTTTTAAAACGTGGGTGTCGTGTGGGCACCGAATTTTACAAACCTTGTGGGATTTATGTGTTTGCGAACTGTTTTCACAAAGATCGGCATCGTGTGGATGCCGTTTTCAAAACCTTGTGATTATTTATCCTTTCAAAACATCGGCCCCTATGTTCTAAGTGAATATTAGAATATCACGTGAGTTGTTTGGTTGTATGTGAACGAGACCCCAACTGATGTGGTTAGAGATTGTATGTGCTACGCCTTGTGAGACATTTTGTATTTGAGACGCCGTGCATATACAAAGGAGACTCTGCCCGTTTGCAGAGTGAATTTGTGTATGCGGCGGGTCTGGACACGCACCGGGGAGCGTTGGTTTACAAAAAAAATAATATATGGCTGAATCAGGAGCATCGGTGGCTCTTCTTTCGCGCGATTCGAGCCCCGGGGCGTGACAGTGCCACTCCGGAGTGTGCGATCGTGCCGGACAGGAGCCGGTCTATTACTTATTTTGGGATGCGACCGTGCCGGTCAATAGCCGGTCTGTATCCCGCGGATGAGTTCTTGAGTTCGACAGCACAGCAGGCAGTACCGATTTTTACTGGTGGATAGATTGGGTTTATCTGGTCGGTTTTGGGTTACTGATGCATATATTCGATTATTCCATTCTGGGATTGCATTTAGAGGCATAGTAGTGGTAGTTTTCTTTCATCAGCAGTCTTTATTGCTTACCACTCTTCTTTCCCCTTTTTGCCTCTGGCAGACCTGGTGGGTGCGTCGGAGTTTGAGGCTTTACCCACAAGGGGAGGCTACTGGTTTACTAGTAGTTCTCGCCCCCATTCTTTCTTTCCTCTTTTTCTTTCCTTTGTTTTGCAGAGTCTTCTGCGGGAGCTGCTGGGCTTTCAGCGGCGGATCGAGGTGAGGGATTGATGAGTAGATAGATCTCCTGGCAAGATAAGAGAGTTTAGCTGGACTTTGGTTGTACCCATTTTACTCAGACTGTTGTACTTTTACTTTTGAGGTCTGGCTTTAGCCAGCTGGTTGTATATTTTTGGTGAGCTGGGAGAGACAGATGTATTATTTTATAGATGTACTGTATTTTACTTCCAGTTTCAGTCTGAGATGTATTAGTTTTTACTTCAGCTCTGTTTTATGCTCCTTATTATTATCTCTTATATCTGAGCAGGTTGTTGGCGCTTCGTGTACGAGGAAAATTCCGTGTGCACGGCGGATCTGTAGACGGGCCCGGGTTCTGGTTTTCACCCGGGGCGTGACAATCCATATCCACATAGTGTAAAACAAAAGAAGAGTAAAAAGGGGTCACCGAAATGACGAAAATGCAATGTCACTCGTGAGCCGACGCCTCTCCTCCCTCCCTCCCCGCCGGATCCTGTCACATGGTAGGAGTCAGTGACCAAAATATAGGAAAGGAAAAAACCAACAACATAACCATAACATGCTGTAATAAGTACAAAACGTAAATAGGACAACAAACCGTAAACCAGAACATCCATTCCATACATACCATCCCTTAGTTCGTAGACCTAAGGAATAACCAACCTTGCTCAATTCTTTGGTGCTCTTCTAACCCTCCCCTTAACACCTCGTAGGGCCCCTACGCAATCCTTGCGTAAAGTTCACGGGTCCTTAGACCAACTTCTCCGGAAAAGTACGCCCTTGTGGTGTCCAAACCGCTGGTGTACATGATAGCGCCATGAGCCTCAAAATCTGTAACCGTAGACTAGATCGTGGTAGTTGTACCCGATAAAGTCAAGCGTCTTGCCTTGTCGTCTTTTTGTATGTATTAATTTTGCCAAAACATGCAACACTCTGTCCTTCCTTACTTTTAAAATAGTTATGCCAAAAATTACAACGTAAAGGGAGAGGAGGGCCGGACACCATAGTCCAACAACATCCCCTACCTTGGTTAGATTACCCACCTCAAACGGCGAAGAAAATGATGTGTGAAAACTCCGACAATCACCTCAAACCTTGACCGAACACAAACTACACCCAAAAACCGGCGTTAAAAACATCATCGTAATGAAAATACGCAAGTCGGGGTTCAAATCGGTGTTCCTGCGATGCCTTCGGTAAACCATTGCTCATCGGAGCAATGCTCTACCCAAAACATGGCGGAACGGCGAAGCCACGTTACCAGTGACTCGGCAGCACCTCTCCTCGCGGACGGCGCCCCGCAAGGCCGCGCCCCGACAAGACCGGCGCCCCGCATGGGCGCGCCTCCGCCCCGCATGCCAGCGGCGCCACGCACGCGGTCGACGCCACGGCGGCGGTGCCCCTCGGCGGCCCAGTTCTGTTGTCGAGTGTTATGCGGTGGTGTTCCCTTGCGGTTGGCGGTGGCGGCCTCCCGTTTTCGTCACAATGGTGGCGACAGCTTCCCAACCATGGTGACGACGGCGGCGGCCTCCCGTCTCTATCGACGGCGGCGGCGGCCTACCGTCCACCCTCAAAGGTGCTAACACCCACATCGCACCTGGCAATCGTTTCAACCCACGGCTCAAAGAACCCAACAAGATCCATGAAAACACTACCGAAACCTCACAAGAGATATCAAAAAGCATCAAAACACACCTTTTAGTCGGTGAAGGCGACAGTACGATGCCCGGCTCCGTCCTCCGCTCTCCGGTCCCCTGCACGGTCGGTGCTCCCTCCTCCGTCGCCCCACCACGATGCCGATTCCCGATACCGATCTCCGACGAAGCCTTCGAGGAAGAAGACGATGTTTCTTTCGTTACAATTTCAAAATCTAGGGTTCTATCGTCTCTCTTGAGTATGTAAAGTAGAACCCGATCCCCAATTCTACTATTTATAGGAGAATTTGAAATAATAATAACCACTTTTAAACAAACCGAATCTTTTTGCAACAAACTAAATCTTTTGTAACACATTCAACCTTTTGTAACAACCAATTTTTTAAATTTAACCGTTTCTTTCTCGATTCGTGTTCCAAATCCTTCAAAAATCACATCGTATGTTGGCACGAATTTTCAAAGCACCCAAAAGCCGAAATGGGTATTCTAAACACCTCTTTTACATCAAACTTAGAAAAATCACATCGAGAGTTCTGTTTACCGGAATTTAGAGCCAATCGCTCCACCGTGTTCCATTTTTTGAGCCCTACAAATTGGAATACAAATCCGACCAAAAAGACATATCGAAAATACGAAGAAAAATACCGTGAATACCGAAAGTGATACCGAACGAAAACCATAGACACTACAAAATCCATGATCAATCAGATCGGCAACAACATCGATCCATCACTAACAACATCAGCCAGAAACTCCACGGCTCAGGATCACTGTCTACCCAAGTACTGAACTGACCTCAGCTACCAAACTCCACTCGGCCCCCAAGCACGAGCGCAACATGCACCCTACACTATCCTGACCACTCTGCCCACTACCCGGGCGAGGAGAAACACTATGTCCAGGAAAGCGATAAAAAGTGTGTAGGGATGTCAAGTAACAACAACTAGTCCAAGTGAGGGTTTTCTACTAGTCTGGTTAAAATCATGCAACATATGACAGGGTGCTAGTCAAAGTTTCATAATTCTATCAGTAACATGATACAACAACAATAGCACCTATACTAGCTTGCTGAGTCCTATCATATTAGAATTAATAGAAAGTTCGCAGTTTTGGAGAAAAATCGAACCCACCTGGATGCGCACGTCGGTCCAGAGTCCAAAAGAGCTGAAACTGGACAGGCGCGATCCTCAGGTTCCCACGGTTCCAACGAACTAGAAATCACCAGAAAATTCCTCTCGGTCACTGAGATACAAGCCAAACACCGCGGTAAGTCCAAATCACCCAAAATAGTAACACCGCCGCAAGTCTGTCCACAAAACAGAAAAATACCTCCTGTGAGATGCCCTCCAAAAATTCCAAGAAAAATACGGTTGCGATCCTCGCGAAGTTTAGATAGAAATCGAGTCCTTAAACAACAAATTTCGCCACCCATAGGCCGAGAAAATGCAAGATCACTCTTCCGTTGTCCAGAAAAATACTGCAGAAAAAGGGGGTGTGAAGAAGCTTTGAAAAACCCCTTAAAAACCCAAAACGGAGAGGAATGGTAACACGGGAATTAAAGGCCTACCTCTCATGGAAACGTCGCCACAAAAATCGGCAAAAAACTCGAAGTACTCAGCTCGGGGGAGCCCGCGGACGAAGAGCCGATGAAAAAGATCGGTGTCGAAGAAACGACGAAGCTCGTGAGGTAGGGGAGGAAAAATATGAACCAGCGTCTAAAAATCCTCTGGGATGCCAAAACGCGAAGAAGACTCGATGAAGAAACTCTTTGTCGAAAATAGCCCCAAAATCGGATCCAAAAACCTCTCAAAAGAAGCCCAAGAGGGGCTATTTATAGAGAAAAGAGCAAAAAGGAAGTCAATTTGGGTGAAGGGAAATTTCGGGCGCCCGGATCCGACCCGCGCCGCGCCCGGACACGCGACGTCCATTTGAGAGCTCCCGCCCAGCGCCCGGATTGTCCAGATGTTGCCATGTGTCCCGCCGCCCCGCGCACGCGCGGCGGATGGCACCCGCCAATGGCAGGGCGCCACGTGGCCAGGCGTGGTCCATGTTGCGGTCCACGCGCCGCGCATTGCGCTAGGTCTCCCGGATCGTTGTCAGCCAATCGGAAGGCACCACGTGGCGCCACCCCGCCAATCGCGGGGTGAATGGCGCGTCCCGGCCAATCGCGTGCCGCCACGTGGCTTGCACGCGCTTTCGCTGGTCCCGATGCACGCACCTGGGGCCGTGGACCGGCCTGCATCCAAATTGGGCCCAATAGGCCCGTTTAGCCCGAAAATAGTCGTTTTTGACCGTTTTCGCAAGCTGAGTCTGTTTTTGACATCCATTTGACGTACAACGCACTTGATAAACCAAAAATAGGTGTTTTCTCACCGCCAACCACACAGTCAAGTCACACGGGGCCCCAGGACACCACAATCATGGCGCCCTCCATCCGGCTGCATAATCTCATCCGCTCGACGCTAGTGGTCGTCGCTCTGTCTGCCTCAACGTCGTGGCCCTATTTGCCTGACGGTACATTAGAGGAGCTCCTTCATCCTGAATAGGTAGTAGGGGTGCCGTCGCAAGCGGTAATACCATGAGCACCGCTCAAGAGCACGCTGCCTGGAAATGTACCGACTGTCCACATCAAAAGCATCGCCCATGCTTGTGGTCACACTGCGACGGTGAATGTGGCCCACCGCAGATGACACACTCGTCCTGTTGCCGCTGCGGAAACTACTGTCGCTGTCGTCGCTGCTAGGGTCCACCAGATCCCTACCGGTCTGAACGGCTATGACCCCAAAACTGAGGTTGTTGTGAGCTAGTTGATTCCCATCCACTGGCCTGTCCCCCATCGGGTGGTACTTGACGCTTCTCTCCAGAACTGGCCCCCGGCGCTCTGTCCCTCTCAGTCAGAACCACATATCCTCTCTCAACCCACAGTGCGTGCCCGATCACTTCATCCAAAGTCGGCAATCGCTGGGAATGAACAAATTGATAAATATCCCGGTGTAATCCCCTCTCAAAAAGATCAACCCGTGGGCCTCATCCCGTGCAACATAGGGTGCATTGTTCAGCAATTGCATAAACTCACGAATGTACTCCTGTAGTGGCCGACTCCCTGTCACGCCCCGGAGGTTTTAAATAAGCGGAAAACGTGTACATTTTTTTTCTTTTTGAAACAACCTCGTCTACCGGTGCGCGCCAGACCCGCCACATATACAAATTCACCCCAAAAACGGGCAGAGTCTCCTTTGTATATGTACGACGTCATAATTACGATACATACTTTAACCACACAATCACGATGAAAACCAAAGAGAGGAATCATGATTTATCATAACTACTAAGGAAGGAGAAGGGAGAAGGTAATCATACAACATTTTGGATAAGGCCTCCCAGTTTTGAAAGGATAAATCCATGGGTTTAAAAGACGGTGCCCACACGACACCTTATTCTTTTCCAAAGCAATTTTCGCAAACCTTTTCTTTATTTGAAAATGGCCGAACTAAGAGGAAAATAAAGGAAAGCGTTCATCGCAAGATTATAGCATCCACAACATCCACATTAAAGAGAAACCACAAGCTACCCAACAAATCAAACTAACCAAAAGCATAAAGGAAAGGTATCTAGACACAGTACGAAGCTACGATCATCTAGTCGAAACCTCACCGTCGTCCCGGTGCCCACCCCTAACCGAACCTGTCACAGTGTGGGAAGTCAGTGACAAGAAGAGTAGATGTAAACATGTACAATGCGGTAAATATTGAAATGAAAACAAAACGATACACCCGAGCATCCAAACTTCCCCTCATGAATCCACAGTAACCCCCTGTAAGTCGAAACAGAGCACCTGCCATAAGGTCTAAAGACCTCTGGCACAAGTGAACACCTTGCTCTTACCTTAATGCTTTAACCCCTCCACGGTACTTGTGCAACACTGTAAGTAACCGCGAGGCGTCCCCACCACGACACCTTCACCTTTGTGGGGTACACGGGTCAACGGACCACTTCTTCGGAAAAGTACACCCATGCAGTCGCCAAACCGCCTGTGTACGTGTAAGCAGCCTTGAGCAGAATGACCGCAATCAGTGTGTAACATAGAGCACCGCGACGTTCAGTCGCAACAGATAGTAGTAAATGGATTCTCATGTAAACAGGGGTTAGGCGATAACCAACAGCACATCTACTTTACTCTTACACGTTACAATCGAAAACATACTTCGAAACACAAACAGGGGTACCCACCTCGAGTTGCATCGAATGAAACGCCTGGAGCCGACCCACGCCCTCGAACAACTCCCGGACCTACAAAGTCCCCAAAAAGAAACAACTGGTCAGACACGACTCGCTAGCTAGGAGAGAGACCCTGCTCGCGCCAAGTGAGGGCGGCAAGCCGAGCGGCGACGGCGGCGCGACCCTGCGCGGGCACCTACCCCGCGCAGCGCACCGCAAGCGACACGGCCCCGCACGAGCACCTGCCCCGCGCGGCAGCACCGCATGGCGCGCCGCACCTTGCAGCGCTCGTCGCGACCCCGCGCGGGCGGCGGCCTTCGGGCGGCGCGCCTCACCACGCAGCACCGCATGGCGCGCCGCACCACGCTTCAAGTTCCACAACTAAATTGAAAGGAAGAACTTGTCACCAATGTAGACTTGAAGGACACTTGATGAAGACGTGCCCGAAAAAAGAGAAAGAAAAATTCTTCGGCATCTTCATCTACGGAGCGGACTCTACGGATTCAAAAGCCACAACAATTCAATGGAGTTCCCTCAATCCACCAAAGGTCCGAGTCACAACATCGATCATTCAAGTGGATCATTGCAATGCAAAGACCTAAGGTGGACCAACAGTCAAAGCTATCAACTCCCGGACACAATGAATCAAGACAACCCAAAATCCGACGATGTTGGATTCGGAAAGGTGATATCTTTCCTTGTCTTAAGTTCTAAATAGTTTTTGACTGTATGTAATGCTTTGATCGGTTTTCTCTTCATATTTTTCTTGATCTTTGCATTACATGATTTCAATGCTTTTCGTTTTTATTTGTTTTGTTTTCAAACAAAAGGGGTTTAACGAACGAGTGCATTGAATACAAAAAGGGTTTACTTTCATTCACTCCTAATTAATTTCATATTAATTATCAACTTTACTCTATAATCATAATCTTTGAAAATATTCCATTATAGGAGTTTTTGATATTTATATTCATCAAATTTTAGTAATCATGTGTGATCTTAAGGTGCTGAAACTATCTCGGTTGTGTGAATTCATTGTGATAAACATGAGACAACAAATAGACTAAAATTTGGGATTTAATTCTTTCACGTAAGAGATTGCATTCTTACAAGGGTAAATAAATGAGTTGTAAAAGATGTGGAAAAAGTTACATCCGAAAGGAGTGTGAAAACTACCACCACATGTTGGAAAGAACTGCCACCCCGGTCGTCCGGTTTGTGTGTGAAACTACCACATGTTTTGGATGCTTGAAAACTATTTTTGAAATTTTTTAGTTCAAGCATTCGAAGATTCATATTCAAATTTACTATATTTTTGAACAATCTCCTGGTTGGTATAAGGTGGGATAGTTGAAAGATGCTCGAAGAGCCACCCTTAGGTATTTTAGTGCTTATCTCAAATTTGAAAGGGTATTGATAAAATATATGTCATTTGGAAATCTCTGTAAGTCATCTTTGTAAATCCGTTACATCTTGATAGAGTTTGGATCTTTAGATTACTTTTGATGACTTGTGTTTGATTTATATAATATGAAAAACGGTTTGTAATGTTTTATCTTTGTTTTTCATGATTTCGGAGTAAATCTTTTTAATTTTTGTAAAATTAATTGGGTTGAATGATATCTGTGTGATCTCACAATTTTCAAGCACTTAAAAATATTTTTCTTGATGTTAAACAAATTTATATTTGAAAAGATTTCAAAATTTGAATTTATTTCAAGAATTTTTGAGATTTTTGTTCTGGAGTACCGGTACTCATCTTTCTGTATCGGAACCAAAAATCCGGATCAGAAAATTCAATCCGGATCCCGAACTGAAATTTTTCAGATTTTTCAATTCGGTACCGGTACTCTCTTTTTGGTACCGGAACTAAATACTCGGATCCGGATCAGCCCTGTTCAATCCGGAACCTGAACGGGAGTTTTACAGATTTTATATTGAGTACCGGTACGCGCCTTCGTGTACCGGTACGCGATCTGCGGATTTCTTAAATACTGGAACTGAGGTGTTTTAATTCACTCCTCTTTTTGCAAAAACACTCCTTCTCTCTCTCTAAAGGATTTCTAAGGTGTTTTTCTTCAAGTTCAAGGGATTTCTTGCTTTGATTTGTAAGTTCTTGCATCAATCTTGCTCATTTTGTTTCAAACCCCTAGTTTTTAGGTTTTGATGATTTGTTTTGGGATTTTTGAGTTGATCTTTACTCGTGATGAAATCTCCTGCATATATCACCTTATTTTCTTGATTAGAACATAAATGATTGCTTTCTATGTAATTAGATTCATGTTTCCATGCTTATTATGTTTGAATCTATCATTTACACATGTTCTTGACATCAAGAAATTTGAAAATTAGGGCTTTCATGTAAATTGATTTTGAATGTTAAATCATCAAATGTCACATGTTTAGAATGTTTTTTAAACATGTTTAAGCCTTCATATTCGATCAAATCATAGTGCATTATGTTCTTTGCAGGATAATGGCATTTTCTTGGCTTCTTGCACTTGTGATTTTGATGGCCACTGGAATTGGACGTGGTCGTGGACGTAGAAAGAAGAAAGCTACAAAACGATCACATGATGAAGGATCGACAAGCTCTGAATCTGAACACTCATCGGATTATGAGGAAGAATCTGTAAAAGGAAAGGGAAAAGCACCAATGACTTCAAGGAAAAAGAAAGGTGCGGATTCTCCTCCGCGAAGAAGTACCGGTGGACCGGTAATACGCGAGCGCTCTCAATCAGAACGGCGATCAAATGTTGGTGAAGGTGAACAACCCGTTAGTTCAAAGCGTCGTGCAATATTTGAGAACAGAACATGCATTGGAGAGCGACATGTCAACTTCAACGAGTTGTGTCGAGAAGTTCCAGACTTTGCAAGGCTACTAGAACGGATTCAAATTGAGCCACTTGGTAGAGTTCCACCAAAGATGGGTTTTTGTGTGGAGTTACTCAGGGAGTTCTACATGAGAGCTGTTACACTTCATGAAGACCATGACACTGGGACATTCATCTTTGAAACGACAGTTAGAGGTGTCAAGTTCGATATTACTCCTGTAGTAATTGGTGCGAACCTTGGATTAGCTGTCGATACATCTGGTCTGTACTATACTCAGGGTGACTTCCAATATGAAACTCATTGGGATATTGTTGTGAATGCTATCTGCAAGTCAGGAACACATACAAACAAGTTGTACGTTGAGTCAAAGGATCTAAAGCCAGAGTACCATATTCTGTCTTTAATTATTTGCTACAACCTATTGCCTACACTGGGGACTAAAAGGATTCGATGGGATCGTCTTCTTCTTCTCTATTTCCTTGGTCACCCAGAGAATGCACATGGAATTAATGTCAATATTCCATTCCTTATTTGGCAACAAATGGTGCATGTTATTGAAGGATCAAGTCGCCGTAAACTTCTTCCATACCCAATCTTGATAACTCGCATTTTGGAAGATCACGGAGTTGATATTTCTTGTGTCAAATATGACTATGGCTTGGGCGCAATTGATGGAATTACCTTGGCCAAGTCGATTAGCACTCTAAAGACATTTGGGCATGCGAAAGGTTATGCAAGTGAAGCGACTCCAAGTGCACCGCCTCGTCAAGTGGAACACTAAGAATCTTCTGGATCAGATGAGGTAGTGACGCTACAAACATTGCATCGGGATGTCCGCTCACTAAAGAAAAGAATGGAACAAGGATTCAAGAAACTTGTGGACGGATTGAAGAAAATTTTTGATATCCTCGGCTGCAAGCATGATGATGTAGTTCCTGGTGCAACCGCACCAAGTACTTCACATGGACCTACGTCACATGATGACGATGATGACTCACATGACGATGAGTGACTTTATTTTTTTTCTTTTCTTGTTATTGCTTTCCATTTCCGTTTAGTTTATTGTTGAACAAGGACTCTAATGGTCATGTAACTATGAACTGGTGTTTTCAGTGCTTTCTTTTTGTCTCGTATTCTCATTGATTGACAATTTGTGACAAAAAGAGGGAGAACAGACAGAAATGACGAGAGGAGATGATCAAGATAGGAGGAGATGAGGAAAAGATGTGGAAAAGATGAGGAAAAGAGCCGAAAAACAAAAAGAACCAAAAGGACGAATCAAATGTAGGATTTACATTTAATTTCTAACGACTAACGTTTGATTTTTTTTGGAGTTTTGTTTTGCAGGATTTACATCACTTTAAGACTCCAAGTCCTAAGTCATAGAGTTTGTTCTAGGATTGTTTGGTTCGAATGTATGTTTGTTTATTGGATCTTTCACGCAAAGAAAGTCAATGTTTTGCTGATGACATTGAATTTCAGTTTTTTGGTTTAAGATGAGTGACTTGAGCATTTTATGTACTTTTTGGGTTTTGTCACGAAATTGCCAAAGGGGGAGATTGTTACGGCTTTTTATGTTGGCATATTTCGTGATTTGAGTCGGAGTCTTGAAGTGATCAAATTGTCAAATCAGCATTCGAAGACTCAGAGAAGATTCAATATGAGCTCAAGTTGGCACTCAGGTATGATTAATTAAATCATGGTGATTTAAGTACATTTACAATCTTTGGAATCAGGAATTTATTGAAACCCGGTTTAGACGTGGTTTTGGGAACTTGGTTTTTAACTCACAACTTATTTTAAGTTTGGATTCCGGTACATGGTTTATTTTTGATAAAGTTTATCTTGGAAAAATCAGTTTTTATATTGAGTACCGGAACCCCACTTTGAGTTCCTCAAACCCGACATAGGATTTTCTGGAATTCTCATTGAGTACTGGAACCCATCTTAGAGTACCGGAACACAATAGGAAAATCTGTGTTTTGCGTCATTAAGTACCGGAACCCACTATTTAGTACCGATACACAATGTCATGGCGTGATAAGAATGCTAAACCGGCTTTGATTGTTTTCCAAAGGTTATAAATAGACACTTAGGGTTTCTCAAAAACTATCAACTAATTCAGAAAACACTTGAGAGCAACCCTAGAGGCTAGGTTTTTATCGTTCATCTTTTAGCCTCTTTTAGGTCAATTCGACGGTTATTTGAAGCAATACTTTTTGTCGAATTGATCTAATCTTTGCTTAGAGATTCCATCCATGGTTCTTTAATCATATTCTAAGCAAAGGATCACCATCGAAGCTTATATCAAGTTTGCGTCAAGGAGTTGACGTGGCATCGTGGATTCGAGGTGTTGAAGGCGTTTCGTGGATTCGAAACGTGTTGCTCATGGATTCGAGTGGCGTTCGTGGATTCGAACATGTGCAGTGGACCTGCAGTCGGTGAGCGCAAGATCCGAAGAAGTTGAAGGAGGGGTTGGAGTCCGTGGAGTCGGTAATCACCTTGTTATTCTTCTATTCTTAGTGGATTGTTATTGCGTGTTGGTCCCGTGGTTTTTACTCCTGTGATGGAGTTTTCCACGTAAATCTCGATGTGTTGTTTTTATTTTCCGCATTGGTTTTTAATTTGCACTGAGATTGGTATTTTGATTATTACACCTATTCACCCCCCCTCTAGTTGTTTGATAGAACCTATTTAGATCCTTGTGGATCCTATAAAACCAACAGGATCTATCTCGTGACTCCATGTCCTCGGTCCGTCAAGCTAGCTAGAGCATGAACGGAAGGGTAAACCTCTGCAAAACTATCCCCGACATAGAGTGTGAGAACTACATCCTACAGTAGTTCTCAGTGGGTACTGTCTCCAAGACCAACGGTCTGCCCGCTAAGTCTACTAGAGGTATAAGATAACAGAATACTGAATAAAGAAGGGATAAGCTGGAAAGAAATCTACAGCTATCATGCCTCTATCTACCATGCTTAATGGGAAAAACAGATGATGAGATGCAACCACTCGAACACGAGGTGCTCAATCGACCCAATCGTAATCACTGCCCAAAAGGGTCCAGTCAAACCTGCGCCCACCTACTACCACACATCCATAAGAGAACGGAATTTACGTAGGGTGTCCCACACAGACGGCATCGACAAGTCGCGATAGCAAAGTAACTGGCCCAGCTCCGGAGCGGCACTCGAGGGGCACGACCTCACCGAGGAAGTATCCGCGCATTTCTGTCGAGCTCAATCGTGCTCATGCAGGCTATAGCCCAAATCCACGATCAATCGGATCGACAATGTCCAACTCACAACACTAACCCACTGGCTTGTGATGACCTGGATCTCCGCAGAGCTGTTGCGGTGCGTTGGGGTGGCTACCGGAGGCCTACGTGGTGTGTTGGAGGTGTTGGGGCATAATTGGACACAAGTGTTGGACTTCGAGCTTAAATGGATAACATGGGTGATCGGTTGACCCCATCGGATGTTTAGAGGTATTTTCGCGCAAAATGGATATTAAAATTGGACTCGGCGTGGAATTTGGGCTAAGAATACCTTTCCGGGAGCCTCCGGCGTTTTATCGAATGGGAATATGGCGAAGCGGACGTCAAATTCGGATTCAGCGCGCGAAAACGGTCAAAACGGACTACCCACTTGTATTTTTGGTGCTCGGGTACTGTTCACTGCCGGAACAGTAACTCCGGCGATCGCCGGCGCCGGCGGCGGCAGCGGGCAGCGCCGGCGGACGGCGGCGCGGCCTCGGGCAGGCGGCACAGCAGCGGCGGGCAGGCGGCGCGGGCGCGGGCAGGGCGCGGGCAGCCGCGCGGCGCACGGGCAGGGGCGCGGTCCACGCGGCAGGCGTGCACCAGGAAGGGTGACACGTGGCAGCTTCTTACTGGCTGGCTCACAGCACGCGGTCTACGGAGAATTTAGGGTCTACGGTGCACCGGGAGTGGACACGTGGCAGGTTACTATTGGATCGGTCCACAGGATTTCGTGCACCGGGTGCATTAGGCAGATAGCTTGACACGTGGCGCCTCCCTATTGGTCGGTCAACTGTGCGGGCAGGGGGCAGCTGGCGCGTCTGGGCGCGCGGTCAGACCGGTCGGTGCCACGTGGAGCGTTTTCATTGGTGGATTTCGGTGTTTCCTGTTCGGCGGGACACAGAGGTAATTTCCCGAATTGTTTTTCTGGTTTTGGCTCCCTTGTTGCATCCGAGAGGCATTCAAGGGGTGTTTTCACCACCTTCGAGGCTTCTTCTCCATGAGGGATGAGAAGATGAAATCTTCTCCAAGAAGAGAAGAATGCTTCTGTGAAGTTTCGGATTTTTTTCGGCAGCACGGATTACGAGATCTCCATTTCTTCGGCGCGGCGCGACGTTCCTTCATCGGTGTACCCCTTTCGTCGCATTTCGATGCAAGAGCTCTCACGGCCTACCCCAATCACATTTTCCGGCGATTCTTGCGCCATTGGAACGGCGACTGACAGAGCTTTAATCTTGGTATTTTCTAATTCCCCTGGTTTCACACTTTTCGAGGAGTTTTTCTGAGTTTACTGTGACACCATTTGCTGTGATTGAGTTTTGGACAGCGGTTCGATCTTTTGGCGATATCTTCGCGCACAAGCATCGGATTGGGGTGATTCAAAAGGCGTTTTGCATCTACACATCACGAGGAATCTCCCCAAATTTTCTTGGAATTTCCTGAATTTTCCCCGAAGGTAAAAAGTCCCTGTTTACAGAACTTTATGATTCAATTTTTGTGATTGGTTGATTCCGGGGTGGTTCCCTTGCAGAATTTATATCTCAGCGTAGGAAACTCGGATTTGAACGTGCAGGTACTCGTTTCGACCGGTTCGTCGCGAGGATCGTGACAGTATTTTTTCTGGAATTTTTCGAGCAGATCTCGAAGGTGAAAAAGGCAAAACTGTGGACTGATGTGTTTGGGGACAGATTTTGTGTGTAACTGTATGTTTAATTGTATCTTTTGGGGTATTTGTGCACAGTGATTGCGGCGGTTTATCTGTTTGGGCTTTTGGCGTGAAAAGGTATACTGGACAGCGAGAAGGTGTCACAGCTGAGGATTTCGCGTGTTCAGGTGGGTGGATGTTGCTTGCCTCTACTTCTGACTTACTCACTAAGTTTATTAGAGAACCCCTCTTTTGGACATATTGATTGATTGCCATGCATGTTTGATTAATATAAATGTGAGCCCATCATTTGAGAATAATCTGTGGACATAGCATGTTGGGAATCTGATTGTGATAATATTATTGTGGAAACGTGATTGCGAGGACATGCTTCATTGTGATAGTTAACATGCCATGTTAGCACATAGATCTCATAAAAGTTGGTTAAATGGACGAATTAGTGGGACATGATGACACATCTATGTGCGGGTATCACTTTGGAATTTATTATGGATCAGGGGTTATATACATGTGTAGTTGACTGATGACTTTAGCATGATGGTTATGTTTATGTGGATTTGTTATTCATTACACATGTGGAACTGTTATTTGATATTCTCTCTTTTATTCTTGCATGAGGACCTTTGCATGCTTGTATGGACATCTAGATAGGCCACTATTTTATTGCTACACTATCATATTGGGATCTGACTTAGGAGAAACCATGATTGCTTTCTTTCTCCTTCTTATTTAGACTTTCGAGTCATGTTGCTCGGGTTCGAGCGGGGGTTTGGGATAGTGTAGCCGGGACCTTGGGGTCGGAGACAGAGTGTACTTGATGTCGGAATTGTGGGTTATTGCGGCAACCGTGGACAGTAGGCGGTTGACCGGATATTGATTGTTCTACCCGATTGTGGATCTTGGGTTTTGGGACAGGCAGGCTTGATGGCAGGGTATTGCGGCAACCGCGGACCTTGGGCGGTTGACCGGATGTTGCTTATGTATCAGATTGGGTATCAAGTCTCTAGTGGATGGAGTTTTCCACTATTTGTTTATCTTGCATCAGGTTGGGATCGGGTCTCCCTTTAGTGGATGGGTTTTTCCCACTTTGATCAGAGTCATGATTCAGTCCTGTTGATCTATGATACTCGTTACTGAGGCACTATACTCGTGTGGGTCGCTCCCCTCGAGTGCCACTCCGGAGTGTGTATATTTGTGACCGTGCCGGTCAGGAGCCGGTCTGTTGCCCTGGGGTAGGACCGTGCCGGTCAGGAGCTGGTCTGTTGCCCTTGGGATGGGACCGTGTCGGTCAGGAGCCGGTCTGCATCCCGTAGCTGAGTTGTTGGTTAGTAGGCATAGTGGGCAGTACGGGTGTTCATCGGTGTCTAGTTTGGGTCTAGGCAGGCAGGCATTTACATCCTGATACATATATTTAGCTATTCTTTAAGCTTGGCACATTAGAGGCATCGTAGTGGTAGTTTCCTTTCTTCAGCAGTCATGTTTACAGCTTTACCACTTACCCCTTTCCTTGCCTCTGGTAGACTTAGTGGGTACGCCGGAGTCTGAGGCTTTACCCACAGGGGGAGGCTACTGGTTTACTAGTGGTTCTCACCCCCATTGTTGTTTCCCTCTTTTCTTCCTCCTGTTTTGCAGAGTCTTCTGTGGGGGTTGCTGATCGTTCGGTCGTTGTTCGAGGCGAGGGAGTCACGAGCTAGATCCTTACCGCCCGAGGTGTGTAGCTGTATCCCCTAGTGGAGGTTCCTTATAGCTGTCAGCTGGATTTTACTATTTACTTTGGGAGAGATCTTTTGTATTTGGAGAGACTGATGTACTATAGTTTTGTTTATCTCCCTTTCCTAGTTGAGAGATGCTGTATTGAGGGCATTGTATGGTGATTATCTGTATTTGAGGAGATGGATATTGTACTTTATTTCAGGTTATGCAGTGATTGGATTTTTTTATTTTACAGCATCTTATTTTCCGCTCTGATATTTGCATAGCTATAGCACTATCTTTTGCAGGTTAGACGCTTCGCCTATGTGGGATTTTACATAGGTGGCGGATCTGTTGGCGAGCCCGGGTCGCGGTATCGACCCCGGGGCGTGACAGATTAGGTTGGTATCAGAGCTTAGGGATAGGTCAGTTGGGACCGTAGAAACCCTAGGCTTGTGGTTGGACCCTAGGATGACTTCGTGAGAGTCGTGACTTTTAGCGAGAGTCCTGATTGAGTTTTATACCTCTCCCAAGTGATGGGATGGGTGATTGGCATGTTTATTCTCCGAAGCAATTATGTTGGCTGCAGACAACATAATGCGGTGGAACGGTTTGACATGCTTTAGACTCTCGCCGGATTGGGTCGAGCTTTGTTTTGTGTTGTGGTGCAGTTGGTCGGCGTGAGCGGTGTCTCCCCCGACGCCTTGTGCGGATTGTTGGGCACTCGTCGCAGCAGTGTAGCTTGAGCGGATTGTTTTGGGGCCGGATACCCAGATTGAGGTTAAAGAGCTCCAGGCTCCGATGGCAGGATTGTTTAAGGTATATCAGCGGCAGAGTGAGCCGCTGGTCTGGCTGGCACAGTTGTCGGAGCAGTGACACAGTTGTCGGAGCAGCGCAGTGACACAGTTGTCGGAGCAGTGACACATGCAGTTGTCGGAGCAGCACAGTGGCACAGTTGTCGGAGCAGCGCAGTGACACAGTTGTCGGAGCAGCGCAGTGGCACAGTTGTCGGAGCAGCGCAGTGACACAGTTGTCGGAGCAGTGACACAGTTGTCGGAGCAGCGCAGTGACACAGTTGTCGGAGCAGTGACACAGTTGTCGGAGCAGCGCAGTGACACAGTTGTCGGAGCAGTGACACAGTTGTCGGAGCAGCGCAGTGACACAGTTGTCGGAGCAGCGCAGTGACACAGTTGTCGGAGCAGCGCAGTGACACAGTTGTCGGAGCAGTGACACAGTTGTCGGAGCAGCGCAGTGACACAGTTGTCGGAGCAGCGCAGTGGCACAGTTGTCGGAGCAGCGCAGTGACATAGTTGTCGGGGCAGTGACACAGTTGTCGGAGCAGCGCAGTGGGCACAGTTTGTCGGAGCAGCGCAGTGACACAGTTGTCGGAGCAGCGCAGTGACACAGTTGTCGGAACAGTGACACAGTTGTCGGAGCAGTGACACAGTTGTTGGAGCAGCGCAGTGACACAGTTGTCAGAGCGGCGCAGTGGCACAGTTGTCGGAGCAGCGCGGTGACACAGTTGTCGGAGCAGTGACACAGTTGTCGGAGCAGCGCGGTGACACAGTCGTCGGATCAACGCAGTGGCACCGTTGTCGGACTAGTGAGTGGCCCCTCTGTGCCAATGGGTGAGGCACCGAGGCGGAGTGGTTAGCTGACAGTTGATAAGCTGTGGGATTGTATTGAGAGAGCGAGCCGATTTTGGCTGATGAGTCACCCCGATTTGTGAGATTGAGTATAGGGCCTTTGGAGGCAGGGTCTTGTTCGGTGAGGGGTTAAGAGTTAGTGTAGTGGTTGGACTACGCGCTCCAGGTTTCGAGGGGCGGGGCGCATAGGATTTGTGTGGCTGGGAGTGGATTGTGCTCGGGTATCTTTCAGTTTATTTGATTCCTCCATTTTGGATTTTGGATGCCTTGATGGAGTAGGCATTTCGTGTGGAGTGTGCGTTGCAGTCCTTTGGATAGGGATCTGCCGCCAGAGGCAAGTTTTGGATAGAGGTGCTTGGCGCTAGATGTTGGAGGACTGATCGGCCGGTAGAGCATTTTTCGTTCTCCTTTCCCGGATGGTGGATACCCTTGCGGACGGATTATGTAAATCTTACCCATGGGAATGTTACCCTTTGTGATTGATAACCTGCATGTTTAGGGTACGATATATGCGGTTGAGGGGTGAGCTTTTA